>OX337244.1:48823489-49428489 GCA_946965025.1 Blera fallax
ACAACCTCAATTACTCCAGAGTAATCGAATTGACAAATGCCATTTATTTGTCAACCAACCACACAGCCGCAATCCACGGCACACAATTGCGCGTCGCAATGCATCCGTACATTCATAGCTTACATACGGATACATTCGCGGGCAAATTAATCTGACGCGCTCTCCTAAAGAATCTACAAACCCCAGCAGTTGAAACCTTAAACGTAATCCCCAACAGGCTGTACAGACGTCCCACTTACCACCACCACCACCATCACCATCGACTGTCATTCTGTAAGACGCTACGCCGACAAAACGCAATGAGCAATCAACGAAACGACTTAAACAGTCTTGAGGCTTAAACGATCGAAGACTCAGACACAAACAACGACGACTACGACGACGACGACGACGACGACGATCGTGAAGCACACAAAACCGCCTCAGATATCCACCTAACTAACAAGATAACTAGTTCTCTAGCCCGCCACAGTCATTTCGCTAAGTGACTTCATTCAGTATCAATTAACTTTTGCGGCAGAAATAGAAATCCGCGTCCCTCGAGTCCCATCGCCGCCCGCCAAATCACACAGGACACGGCCTGTGGGGTTGCCTGGCCCGGGGCGGGACGGCAAGGGCACAAATAAATCAACATGCATATTTCATTAGGTAAATTGTCGGTCTGTTGGAATCCATTAAGCGAGCAACAAAGCAAGAACAAAAAAAACGGGAAAAATGGAAATAAAATCGAACAGAAAAATTATATTACACACCATCAATCAAAAGCGTTTTTATTGTGGGAACTTATAATTTTTTTTTGTCGTTCGTTTGCTTTGCTTTTTATTGTGTATCACTCACGACCGACAACGACGACGCTCTATACGACTGTACGACTCAATCCGGTACAATTAATCTATGTGCCATTAGGTGGGTCGTTGGGGCAGGGGCGGGGAGGCAATTGTGCTGGCTGCAAGGCTGTTGCCTTTCTTTGGAGAGTTTTTTTTTTTTTTTTTTTGTCGATTGCCGAGAACCGACAGATACCAATTGAGGACAGAGGGGTCGATGGTATTAAAAAGGGGTCGTCAATAAAAATAAATTGCTGGCAGATAAAATTGGGTGCATGTAAGCAGTCCTTCATGAAGGGCTTACATTTTAAAGAAAAAGGCCGGATATTTGTAGTCCATTTTGAAACAGACTCTACCATTACATGTGGAACACGGTATCTGATAAATGTCCACATCGGCCTCTCTTGCAGATGGTAATCCTTTTAGTACGTTCGATTACTGAGAGAGGGACGTTCGAATCTCATAAAAAACCAAAAAGTTTTTCAAGGTCCCACTTCTCGCGAGTGGCTGACAAACGTGCGAGAGTAATACATGTTATGAGACAGCTTTTAAAAAAAAGCCTTTCGGATGTGGCTCTAAATTGTAAGTCCCTTCTGTTTGTGTCAAGAAATATAACACGGTCGCAAGAAGATAGGCCCTGGACCACATACTCGTGCGGTGTGTTGGTTGCGTCAAATGTTTGCTTTCTTTCTTTTTCGCACAATTATGGCTCGATTTCGGGACTAACAGCTCTAATATTATATTTGAGGACTAGAATCGTTTGTGAATCATTGGCTAAGGCCGTTGGCTGTTAAATCGCACGATGTAGGCGGCCACTTGAGGTCTCCGAAATGCGAAATTAAGCCTGCATTAAGGCGGTTGTTACACGGCTCGTAGCCCTACTTATTTAGGGTAAACCTCCGCCTCAATCAATAAGCCTCTACAGTTGATCTGGTCCTTAGCTAATTGCCACCAGTTGCGCACTCCAAATTGGTTGAGGTCCCCTTCTACTTGTGCGCGCTACCTTAGGCGCGGTCGTCCTCTACTGCGTTGTCCTATCGGATTGGAGTCGAAGACTCTGCGGGCTAGTGCATTGATTTCGTTTCGCTCTACATACCCGATGCGCAGTTTTTGGACTATAGATCGAGTCAGTGTAAAACTCGTATATTTCGTCATTGCATCTTCTCTTCCAAAATACGTCAACGCAAACGGAACCGAATATCTTACGAAGAATTTCTCTTGAAACGATCGATGCTGCAGTGTCATAAAGAAGGACTGGGATGGTATGGGTCCTGTATAGAATCTCCTTAGTTGGTATAGGGCGTTACTACTTAGTTCCCTTCTCAGCCTAAAGAAACAGCGATTGGCAAGAGTTATTTTTCGTTGGATTTCTGCTGAGATGTTATTTTCAGAGTTTATAACAGAGCCAAGGTAGACAAAGGCGGTAGTTACCTCAAAGTTGTAGCTGTTGACTGTAACGTTCTGTCCAATTCGCGATGTTGTGTATCCGTTCTTATTGGCAGCATACGGGTATATTTGGCATCCATTTTGGCATCTTTAATTCTAGCGAACGTACTACTGACAGTCCACTGTTTTCTGTCAACTGTGTCAACATAGTCGGCGTTCAATAGTAGTTGCACAAACTTGTGAAAGATTGTGCTTCCGGTGTTGGCTTCTGAGTTTCGCACAGTTCGTCCAAGTATGATGTTAAAGAAGTCACGTGACAGCACATCACCTCGTCTGAATAATTTTTTTACATCAAATGTCTCGTTGAGGTCGTTACTGACTTTGATGGAACAACATGCATTATCCATCCATCGTCATCCTGCACTGATAGACGAGTTTGGCAGGGATGTCGAAACTAGACATGATCTACATATATAGCTCGTCCCTAAAGATGCTGTCATACGTGGCCTTGAAATAGTGTACAATCGTATAATGGCCTTTCCTGAACTAAAGCCATACTGATATACTCCGATGAGGTTGTTGACGAAGGTCTTCAGGCGTTCACACAACACAGCAGATACGGTCTTATATGCGATGTTAAAAAAGACTGATCCCTCTGTAGTTGGGGCAGTTTAGAGGGTCTTTTTAGGCGAAGTGATTGACTACAAGTCAGGGCCCACGGTCGTCATTTTATTCCGTAATACCAAGCAAATCCTGGAAAACACCAAAATATTCCAAGTCATCGACGCATATGATACAATTCATCGTCTGGAGTTCTACAAGGAAATGGCTGAGTCCGGGATCCCACCAAAATAAATCCAGCTGTGCCGAGTAACGCTAAATGGATTACAGGCGATTAAATGTTGAGTTTGCAAGAAGCTCTTCTTATTATTCCACTATCAAGTGGAGTGCACTATCTGCGCTGCAGCAGACGGCACAGAAGGCACTATCGTCGACAAATCCATACAGCTGCTCTGATACGTAGACAATATCGAGATCATTGGTCACTGTCAGTGGGCCGTGGTAAGGATTTCATGGCAATGCATGAACAGGTGAAACGAGTTGGTCTATGGCACCAAATGATCCAATATGAGCACGATAGCAAAAGGGGAACTCTACGAGCTGTACCAACATTTGAATGTAGTCCAAAAGGCCAAGATACGTGGAGTACACTGGCTCAGCCATATCAAGCGCACTGACAATAACATTTCAGCCAGACGATCTTTGAATTCAAGCCCCCAGGTCCGAGACGACCACGAAAACCGAACTTCTGCCTTAAAGATCAAGCTGTAGGGAATGTCAATGCGCTTGATTTTGAGCAGCGTCACGGGCATGCAAGGGGAGGGTAGAAACCTATCTTCTCTTATGCAGAAAGTGCACATTAGCTACAAATCTACTGAGTATCCAAAACGTGATTTGGACCAGTAGCATAAAGCTTTTACTTTACCTTCTCGTGATTTAGGTTAACCCAGCTCCTAACTTATGGTAAGTGGCAGAAGTGGTGATGTTTGTTTGTATACCAGTGATCTGGCTCAGTTGGGAAACAGTATTGTGGCACATTGCTGCAACGACAACCTATCCAAATTCAAAGCTGATATGTGTATCCTCCGAGATGAAAATGAGCTTCGCCTGAGAACATAATTTTGCGAACAAAATCGAAGTCATTTTCCAGCGCATTTAGAGGCCTCACGCATGCAGTCACGAAGCGGATTGCTTGTACTTTTTAGTGAGTTGGACCTTATAGGCAAACTTTTTGTGGTATTTATGGAATAGAGTCCTCAGACACGTGCGGCTGATTTTCAGTTGTTAACCCTAGAACGAGTAGAGGTTCTGGGATTTGAACAACAGTAGCAATTCTTTTAGCTTTTTTTTTTGGAAATTTTCTTACCCCAGCTTGTGGCTTCTTTTTAATTATTTTCAAACTTCCCAGTTTCTCCAACACAGCACTCATTTTGGAAATTTTTCCAACAGCCTAACACCACTTATCTGTCCCTACTTTGAAGAGGATTAGTGTTGCCAATGTCAAAATAATGTGATTTTCAAAAAGAAACTAGCAGATGGTTCACACTCTATGTTTAATTGATTCAGTAGAAGTAGGTAGATGTCGCCTAAAGATCCAAGGTTAGGTTAGGTAAATGGGTGCCCTTGTTGACAGGATTGTCAACGGCTCACTTAGACTACTAGCTTGTTACAGATTTCTACGAGCTTGGATCTTATCGATGTGGACAGCAAAGCTGGATGCTGATTATTTTATCCGAAATATTGAAATGATCAATGCCAACAAAGTCAGATGGATTCCATTTAATTCAGTTAGCTGCATTGCAGAAGCTCTCTGGAATGCAATTTCTAGTGATAATGGTCACGCATTTACACACCTGCACGTGTGTGTTTATTTTGTCAACAAAAGAACAATTTTCAAAGAAACCTTCTGTTTGTGAAAGGGTTGATACGGTTTTGCCTTAGCGCGGTAAAGTAAAATTGAAGATGTCATTACATTTACAAACATGTCCTTGCGTAGTCATAACAGTATACAGCAATCAATCGAAAGTGGAACTTATTCAAATAAAGTCTAGGGATCGTACTGTAAAATGCCACCTTCCAACGGACATTTGTACACACACTTGTGTGTAGAAGGCATTGAGAGAAGGAGCAATATGCCTGAAGATATCATCTGCGTAGACAAATACTCGTATATAAGATCAACACCATTAAATGTAAAAATAAATAATAAGAGGTCAAAGTGGCTACCTTGAGGTACTCCAGATGGGGCTTTTATTGGGTCGAAAACCGTAGATGTAGACAGAACATTGTGAAGTCAGTGGGTGCCAGGTCACTTCCGATTCATTGTTCTACCAGATTTCGCATCTTCCATTAAGGATGAAATCGTAGTCGCAATCAAAGCACTTAAACCAAACAAGGCAGCAGCACGGCCTTCACAGGGTTTCGCCCGCGGGTAACTGTGGACCTACTCCTTCCATTTGTGGAAAAGGTTTGGGACAGCGAAACCTTCCCTAAAGAATGGAGGAAAAAAATGATTGTCAAGCTTAGAAATGAAATTTACCATAATGTGAAAACTGGAGAGTCGTTTGCGTGTTTCCTGTAATAGGCAACATAATCCACAATCGCATTCAAGAAGATCTAGAACGTTCCCATAAAAATGAATGAGCAGGTTTCTGTTCTAGATCCTTTTGCGTTAACCACATTAAGAGCTTATGGATCGTCGTCGAACAATGCATCTAGTATAAATATCTGCTTAGCCTGCTGTTCTTTGATTTTGAAAAAGTTTTCGATGGTATAAATGGAGAGTTCATATGGCGTGCCTTATGCAGGAGAAGCATTCCACATAAATTGAGGGATAGTAAACAATTTATGAAGGTGTGAGTAAAGTGTCAAATGCTGCATTGGGTAATGCTGTCGGAAGAATTTCAGATCGGAAGCGGCGTTCGACAAGGTTGCATTCTATCACTACTACTGTTCATGGCGGTGATCAGTGATGTTTTGCGTAGGTCTCTGTCGACAAGAAGTGGCGGGATGTAATGGAACCTACCAGCCTGTCTCAAACACCTCGACTCTTGTGAAGATGTTTGCCCATTATCGCACAGAATTATGTACCTGCACCAAATGACCTCTGGTTCGGTAGCAGAGGCAAACTAGGATTTAGGATTAACTCCGTCAAAATAAGAATTCAAAATCTTCCTTTGACCGCATCTACAACTCATATCTGCATTGCAGGACCACAGGTCGAGAGAATAGAAGAAAACTTCCGTGTGCTTGGAACTGTGGTCTCTCTATTGACGGTGCTACCGAATTAGACGTTAGCAGTCACATTCGGTACCTGAAAAACAGGTTACAAGTGTTCTGGCCAAATCGTGTCTCAAACGAGCAACTTTATAAAAGAACCGGTCAGGAACGTATAGATGTGATTTGGTGGAGTTGGTCACAGCCTTCATAAGGATGAAAATTATATTGGCCATGTCACAAAATAGAACCAGCTAACAGAACAAGGGCGAATTCAAAGAGGTCGTATGACCGCACCAAGGAATGAAAAGGAATTTTCCGTTAAAACACATCGCCAGCAGGCTTGGCTGATGACGGATACAGGATTTAAGGCATTGTGCTACCATGCAGTAACCTCTTTCTTTTGTGAGGTAGTCGGAGGAACTGATTTTATTTGTTTCTCTTTAAAATGCTCGATGGCCATGACTGTAAATCCCCCGCCAGGTCTCGAACTCGCACTGACTGGATCACAAACACAATACCTCTGAAGCCCACGCTTTAGATATGACAAAAAATGACTTCTTCCACAGCAACAATTTGCATCGAAAGGTTTTTCTTGCCACATTTATTCCTAGCATACCGTCCGCCCTTTTTTAAATGTCAAGCCCCCACTGTGCTGGGAGAGTGTATCGCCAGCTCCTAGAATCACATCCTAATGCCACGGAGTTCGCCAACGTGCTTGAATCACGCGAAGCTCATCGTTGCATCGCAAAAAGGTAAGGGTATGCTCATTTGCCATTTACACTGCAACTGCTGATGGTGGATGGTATGTAGGTAGATACGAACATGTTCGTGGTTTTTTCCATTTCCTTTCTCATTTCCATTCCGAATTTTATTGAATCGAGTTTGCTTGTTTAATTAATCGTTATTTAATATTGTCTGGTAGTCTCTAGGAGTTTTTTTTTTATTGGATTTCTCGGCAACTGGATTATTAATTGGAATCAGGGTTTCGGTTTTTATTACGCCAGCCACCGCAAAATTTTTTTTTTTTTTTGCGCTAGGCTAGGGGATAGTTTCGATTGCGCGATGAGGATTGACGACGGGACTAATATGTCGATTAATTCTGAGAGATAGAAAGATAGATTGCACATTGCACAGTGCGATTGCAATATGGCGCGCGGGCTGGTGATGGCGCTCGTGGTAGTAAGTGGTGGTATGTTAGTGGGTTTGGTTTAGTTGTTAGCAATTAATGGGAGCGGGACGTGCTGACAGTTTGATGCTTCTGTGATACATCAATTGATTGATGCTGGTAGTTTTGTGGTCGTCAGATGAAAGGTGGGTATGGGTATGCCAAGTGCGGGTATGTTTAATGCGTGTGCGTGTGTGGCGGCTTGTTATTATGGTTAATTAATTTCTTGCGTTATGGCCTTATCGATGAATTGTTGTGAAATGCAGATTTATTATTCTGCCAGGATGTGTTGTACTCGTATAGTGGAGAAATTGATGGATGAGCTACATCGGCTAGTGGTTTAAAATCTGCTAGGAAATACGCATTTCTCTTAATTATGGCCAGTTGACAGCTGTTTTCATTTGAGGCTACAAAGTTGGACAGCACGGCATTGGCGTATAGATAGATGGACACATGAGCGGAAAGCATTGGGTATTCGCAGTTTCATCATAAAAAAAATTTTCTTTATTGTGGCCACAGTTTGGCTGATTTCATCCCAGTTTTCCGGTGTTTTTACCATCTGTCTGGTTCTTTTTCCAGTCGGAAAGCCCTTCCCAATTTCTCTTCCAGTTGATACCTTTCAGCTTCGTAACGCAGTTAATACAATATGACGTGCAGCTTGAGCAATAGGGATTATTATCGTGCCCGAACCTGTTCAACCTGAAGCATCCATAACCTCTTAACATCTGGGTTATGTAGGAATTCAATCCTCAATGCAGATTTGGGATCCATAGAGTGTTATTGAGACTGCCACTTTTGTCAGGAGCAGTCTTCTTCCACATTTTTGCCCGTCGATGTTGGCCATTATACGCGATAATGCCGATGTTGCCTTTGTCGCCTTTTCAGCTGCATATCGTAGATGTTGGCGAAATGTTAGCCCTGCATCTGGTATGATTGTATGTATGTCTTCTTCTAAAGTGTCGGGTAGGATTGGTTGTGATCTTCCTGCGGCTCTATTTCTCTTTCCGCTACTACTTCCACTTGGTGTGGGAATAAAACTGTTATTACGTTCTTTAGGAATATTGTGGACCTATGAGAGCGGTACTTCGCCACTTGCGGTGGATGGTGGTGTCTTCTTCTGATCATCTCCTTCCGGACGGAAATTCTGGCCGATTAAGGAAACTCTGTCTTACTTGAAATGTGATATAATATCTGCCAAGAATATTAGCATATTCATGGACAGCCAAGCGGCAATTGATTCCCTGAAGTCGTTTTTTTTTTTTTAACTTCAAAGGTCCTTTTAGACTGTCGCGTCGCTCGTCTTTCATGGAGATGGCGAAGAAGTTCAACATTTATCTATGCTGTGCGCTGGGACACAGAGACATTCCGAGTTACTCTTTCTCCCGACTTGGCAGTACCCTAAATATAATACCGAAGAGGCAGTTTGTGGGTATGCCTCTCGCTGCCAGTAATCTTCTACTCAAGGTGGACGTTATTAGGAAGACCATTCCCAGGTGGGAGGAGTACGGCTGCATCAAAGCGCTCAAATGTTTTGAAGCTTGCTGATCAGATCAAAGATCAACTCTACTATCGGTGTCCTTACTGAAGATTATCTAATAAGACTACTTGCCAAAAGGCTAGGTTCCTTATCAAATGATTTCTGCAGGAATTGCAAGGTTGAAGATGATGTGGAAACCATCATCTATTTACTCTGCACCTAGTCCTATTCCAGAGAAGACTACTCAAAATTAAAGTCCCTCTCTTCGTTAACCTTGGATACAGAACGACCAGAAGCATTTTTCGCTTTATAAAAAGCTCCTGTTGGGTCTCTTAGGATATCCTTGCTCCAAAATGGATTTCGATACAGGACCTGAGAGATACTGTTGGCAACTATTCCTTCTGAATTAAGCTGGCAATCAAACACCTGCAGAACATATCTACATAAATGAGGTATCGATAGACAATACGGTCATTCTATGCATATGGATATTTTAAATCGAAATTGCAAGGATGCGTGATGACTAGAATCCTATGGCCAATCTATGACAAGAAAAGATCCCGTTCTAGTTAACCTTAATCGCAATAACACGCTAATCGTCTGCCTCATTATTACGGAGTAATGCGCCATTGGTATTCACGCGTAGCGCCTCGGGCTTATACACAAAGATCGCTGCCGAAGCTGCAGGAACGAAGAAGTAATTGTGTCTGTTCGGCACCTGCTATCTGAATGTCTTGCCCTTGACTTGAACAAAATCAAGCTGAAGAGCTCTCTGAGATTCCTATCCTTATAATGAGTGGTTTTAATTCGTATCTCTTTTTAGATCCCAGGGTAAAACCAACTCAAATAGTCGAAGTGAACCGTGTCAAGGAATTCACTGGGCCCTCATCTACCTAACCTAAGCTATCTTGATACAAGCAGCTTTTTATAGTCTAGATTCAAGATAGTTTATCTTCTCGTGAGTACGCCTTAGTTGTGCGAGAGATTCGCCCTCTGCCGTGCTTGGACAAAAGTCCATGATCTGACCTTGACAAAGGATTTTGTCGCACTGAAATTAAGTTTGTGGGTCACAAACTACGACGCAGATTGAATGCTTGATATGCCCTCTTAGTCATATTGAGAATCTCAATTCATTAAAATTGTTCGATGGCAGAAATCTTGGAGTCAACAACTCCCAGCAATAAACAAGGCACATTCCCTATTCAAATATTTAAATCAGCATAACTGCAGAGAAATATTTTAGTTGGCAAATTAATTCCGGAATCCATTAAAATCATGTCACCGGAGGAGATCCAATAAAATAAGGAAACGAAATCCAATGACATAATGACACATAAAACCCTCTCTTGCTCAATAATAAAACCATGCTCAATCAAGTGAAATAATAATCTCGGCACAGGCACACACAGGCACATACACATCGAAGCCCACAAAAATAATAATTCGCAATCTCCTGGAATACAATTGGAGGACAATTTGAACGAAAATACCAACCGAAAATATCTCTTAGTCATTTATCCTGACTGTTTCCGGTGTTTCGTCGTCGTCGTCGTCGTCCTCCCCTCAGAAATAGAACAAAAAACTGAAGGAAAGAGAAAACTTCACCAAGGATATGACATCCTTGAACTTTTTCTTCGAATTATTTCCTTTTTTTTTCTTTCATTCTTTCTTTCTTTTTTTTTTTTTTTTTTGATGAGTGAGCATTCAATTCCAATTGCACGGATGTCTGATTCGATAACTTTTATTTTTGTATCTTCTACCGACATACCGACAACCGACCTCGCCTCTGTTGTCTGCTTTTGAAAGTGTTTAACCAATTAGGTATCTAAATGTTTAATGTACCTTCGGTAAATGTGTAGCACACAATCGACAAATTTTGACATTTATCTCTTTTTCATTGCTGGTACTGTGCCAACCGGCAGGTATTGGGTGGATGGGAGGGTGGAGGAGGGATCGTTTTCTCAAACTCAATCCGTAAGCATTCCAATTTAATTTGATTCGAAAACCCCAACCAATGCTAGGCAGCAACCACAGTAACCGGAAAATTTGTTTTCGAACGAGAGAACCCATCAACGTCAGATGCATACACATACAAACATGCATACATACATACGTACCATAGACAGTTTGTGAAAATATTTCGAGCACCTTTGGAGATTGTAATTTCAACAAAAATCTAGTTTTGGAACGTTTTATACGTCCATAGATACAGATGCCAATTGAGTGTTAATTGTTTGGATTCCTTGGCAGTTATACTATATATATCTCTCGAGAAGATGCAGACACCCTTGCTGTGTGTCGGTTCTTGGTGATGATATCGATTTCTTCTACACTAGGATACGTTTCTTTTTTTTTTTTTTTTTTTTGTAAGAAAACCAGCAGAGGTAGTATGGCACACGTTTAGGGATGATATGACACAGTGATGATGGTTTGGAATCGTAATTACATGGATACGTCTTAGCCGACGTTGTAATTTCTTATCTCATAGGTTACAAGCAGAGAGAGAGAGATTTTCGTCGCAGAATTGCCTGAAAGCATCATTAGACTGTTTGGTCTGCACTATGATTGTGATAGATACTTATTTCGTGTGGATTTTCTGTCAGTTGTCCTGAACATGCGAGTATTGTAGAGGATTTGCAATATCATCATGTTTATTCCGAGGATGTGTGCCTTCTACATACGAGTATATTCACATGTACGGATACATAGCAAGAAGTAGATACATTTATACATGGCTGAGTAGAGAGAAATCCTGGTTTATTTTTAAACGATTTTATTATGATTTCACGAACGTACATGTATCTCCGCCAGTGTTATACAGTGTAACCGTTCAGTGTTATAATCACGTTGACTGCCTCGTTACTTCGTGTAAAGATAGAATTTTCTATTTGTACTCTTGCTGTCCTTTACCTTAGTAAAAAGTAAAAAAAAAGTATCTGCGCTGGTACGCGTATGGAAATTCTTGGAAATTTTAAATTCATGCTCTGAATTTAGGTCACGTTGGATTTTATTTAGAATACCACAGTCAGTGACCATATGTTTCTATCTTATATGGGTTGATCACGTGGGTTCTAGGAGTATGTGCGGAGTTAAAGCACAGCATGCAAGAATTCCGATACGTTAGCGTCCATCTAAGGGTCTTAAACAGAAACGCCCATTCCATACATGGAAATACAACTCTTATGAACATCAGGTTTCTTAGGGAAACATACACATCTCACCAAACATTTCAGTCTTTTTTGTACCGCTTCCTCTCGTGCCTAGAAACTTCATCAAACTCAGTTCCTGATCAAGCAATCACTAAAAAACATAGGATATCTCATACCCGTCTTATGTCTTCCGTACGACCGTACCACGTTTCGAAGAAGGTTACACGCGCTGGTAATGAATGTAAACTGTTCGCACCTTTCAGTTTGGAAAGACCGTTTAGTATTGTTTTCTGCTTAACTTTGTGATAACGTGGAAGTACAATTTGTGGCTTGAAACCTTCGTTGAATAATACCCTATAAAGGGACTGAATTTTGATCACATCTGATAAACTGTTCTGAAGTTACAAAAGTGAAAGACAGCAAAAAAAAAACGAAATTTTAAGCCTTTTTCATCACAGAAAAGGTAAAGTCTTTAATAAATCTCTTATTTCCATCTGATTTCATGCCTAGGGCCTAAAAGATTCACAGGTTCTAGGTCAGGGAGTTTTGAAAATATGACGCTGATTGGTTGTTTTGATTGTGACTTTGAACTTAATGGGAATTGCATACAACTTCATGGAGATGCAGAAGAAACACAATCCTAAAAGGTCGTTCTCTACTGCGTTGTCCCTCTGGGTTAGATTCGAAGACTCTGCAGGCCAGAGCATTGGTCGATGTCGATGTACAGCTGTACAGCTCGTAGATTTCATCGTTGAATCTTCTTCTCCAAAGCCCGCCAAGAAGAATTTTTCCATTGAAACGACCGAGGATATCTTCATCCTCTTTCGACAGAGTCCATGCCGCAGCGCTATAAAGCAGGAGTGGGATGATGAAGGTCTTATACAGAGCATCCTTAGTCGTTCGGGATACGGCCTTACTACTCAATTGCATTGTCAGCCCAAAGAAACAGCGATTGACAAGAGTTACTTTCCGTTTTATCTCTGCTGAGGTCTTATTGTCAGAATCTATAGTAGAACGAGGTAGACGAAGTCCTTTCCTTTCTTCAAAATGTAGCTGTAGACTGTGACGTTCTGTCCAATTCGTTGATGCTGTGTGTCCCTTTTTGTTGACTGAAAGTACTTGGTTTTGCTCTCATTTACCGCTTAACCCATTTTGGCAGCTTCCGTTTCAATACTATTGAACGCACCAGTGACATCCCACTTTGTCCTGCCAATTTTGTCAATGTCGTCGGCGTACGCTAGTAGTTGCACAGACTTTTGAAAGATTGTGCCTCCGGTGTTGACTTGTGAGTTTCGCACAATTCGCTCAAGCAAGATGTTAAAGAAGTCACACGACAGCGCATCACCTCGTCTGGATGCTTTTTTTTTTACATCAAAGGTGAGGTCGGTACCGTACTCCATCGTCATCCTGCACAGACGAACGAACTTCGCAGGGAGATGCCAAAACCAGACATGGCTCTGTATAGCTCGTTTCTATAAATGCTGACGTATGTGGCCTTAAAATCGATAAAATGGTGGTGAGTATCGATACCTGATACCTCTGTAGGGTATCAGGATACCTGATACCAGGTAAGGGGTTCTCCTTTCTTGTGGATCCAGGAAATGATACTAAGAATCCATTCATCAAGCATACACTCGTCTGACCAAGTCTTGGAAATGAGTTGGTGTATGCTCTCTACGAAGTCCTTTCGAGCTGCCTTGAACATCTCGGCCGGTAGGTCATCAAGACCAGCATCTTTGTTCGACTTAAGCTCGGATATTGCTATCCTGACTTCGTGTTGGTCAGGTATTCTGCCTGACAGCGGTTTGTTGGTTTTCATCGCCGTTATACAGTCTGCAGAAAAAGTTTTCCATATTCCCAGCATCGACTGTGACTCTACTACAAGGCTTCCTTCCTGATCTCTGCAGGTTTCCGTATGGATCGTGTTGTTCTCTCTCTCTTCTCTTTTTGCTTCTCCTGGAGAAGCCGGTGATCTTCCCATCCCTTATGCTCGTAGAGCCCACGAGCGGCCCTCTTTCTTCTTTGTAGCGCAGCTTTGTATGCGTCTTGTTTGGCTATGCACATGCAGCCGGCATTCTTCGTCAAACCAGGAGTTTCTTGGTGGTGGTCGAGTGAAAGCCAGCACATCAGTTGCGGCATTTCTGATGGCATGTTGGCAGCGTTGCTACTGGTCTTCGGCACTTGATGCTGGTGGCATAGGAGTCGTGTAGAGATTTCGGGATACGCGTTCAGCAAAGATTCTGGCGTTCTCTTGCGATTGCAGCTTTAGAACGTCGAAACTTCTCACAGTAATTTTTCTTTGTTGTGGCGCTTGGGATATCCGCATTCGTACCTTGGCTGCAACAAGGTAGTGGTCCGTGTCGATATTGGCTGCTCGGAAGGTTCAGACCAGAATACTGGAGGTATACCTTGCGGGGATCAAAGTGTGATCTAATTGGTTGATCGTTTCATGATCAGGAGACTGCCATGCTCCTTGCTATTGTGACATTTTGCCCCGCAGCAAAGTCAAAAAGCCTGAGTCTGTTGCGAGACGTAGTTTCGTGTAGACTATGTTTACCAACTGTCCTACCAAAGATGTCCTCCTTTCCTATCTTGGGGTTGAATTCGCCTAACACGATTTGAAAGACTTTACTCATAGGTTTTATCGAGGAGCTTGTCGAAAGCTCAAGACTTTATGCCTTAGGCTACTGCGTGTAACAAATCCTTAGTGGTCTTGCTCAAGGGTTGGATGACATTTTTGGTCTATTTAAGACCTTAAGCGCTATCCCAATAGGACAAGTAGTTCCGTTTTTCCCATCTGTCTAGACTTGTTCTAAACACTGAGTTAGGGATGCTAGGAGGACGAAAGAAGAAGAATATTTAGCGACGAATCCTGTGAGCTGCACCAAGATGTTGATGTAGTCCGGAAGTTCAAAATAAGTCGGCTAAATTAGCTCGGCCACATCGAACGAATGAACGTCAACGATTCAGCTAAGAGGGTCTTCGAATCCCAGCCCTCGGAATTGAGACGACAAGGAAGACCGAATCTCCAGCAGCTGAGCACTAAGAATCGAAGGAGATGGAAGGCCGCAGTGTCGCAGGCAGAGATTCTCAACGAGTCGAGAGCCCGATAAGTACATAAGTAAGTAAGTTTGCTCTTCCAGTAAAGAGGGTCCGGCGAAAAAGGATTAATTAAGTCAATAAAGCCTCATCAATAGCTCACTCGTAAAAGTCAATTTTTAGAGTTTAGATGGGGCACCCTATTCTGTGCTAACAATCAATCAGCCTTATCGTCTACAAACAGCAAGTTTTACTTCAAAGACTTGGTAGGCAAAGGGGACATCGGGACAACATGATGCATAGCAGCCCACATAATTCAGACGATTTGGGTTGGAAACCCAAACTATTTGTACTATGCTCTCACTCCAGCACGTCTGGACAGAAGGTGAAGCACGAAGGATGACTGGAAATAAAAAAAGGCCACGCAACCTATGTGCTGATAAACAATTCTAGAAGAATCCTTTCACCATCCTGACATTGTATGTCGACCTCTTTCCGAAACACTTACATATCGAAATTCAGTCGAAAATTTACAAATGTTCGGAGCCTCCCTCACATCGCTTACTAACGCCACTGTACAGGGCAGGGGGCCAGTTGAGTTGACGTTTCCTTAAGGGTAGAAAAGAAAGAAACGTTGCTCGTCTTGTAAATAACAGTCTCAATTCCTATGTCGTCGCATCTCCCTTTTTTTCTTTCTCTCTCTTCCTCTGAACTCCCCTTCCGTTTCGACGGATTCTTCCTAGAAAAAAAAAAGGAAAATTCAATTTCGCATTTTTATTTTCGTTCGTCGTCGTCCTCGTCGTTTTTGGTTCAATTGAATTGAATACAGCGAAGAGTCAGAACACGAGCGACAGCAACAACTAGTAGGTCAGAACAAGAATGGGCATCTCTCCCCCACCACCACCACCATCACCATTATCCTCGTTTACTTATTATTTTCTATTTCTATCTGGTCCCGGTGATGTGGGGGTGGTAATATAGCAACTCCCCCATAAGGATTACCAATTGGAAAAATATAACTTTTTCCATGATAATGCTCTTTCGTAATATCCCAGCGTGTTTTCATTTCCTTTTCTGTTCTTCTGTTTTTTTTTTTTCTTTTTTTTTTCTTCCTTTATTCGAGTTATTGCCAGGATGCTAGGGATTAATTGAAAAACAAACAGAAAAATAAATATTAAAATGGAGAAATGAAGGATAAAATATCCTTGTTGGTTGCGAATAAAAAAAAATCACACTTCCAGTGTATGTGTCTGTCTGTATGTCTGTCTGTCCGTTGTGTGTTTGTGTGAAACTGAGAAAATGAATTTAACGTGAGCCCCGCGCGACGAATTACCCACCAGACAGCCAAGATAGACAGGCGAAGAACGAGAGAAATGTGTTCGAGGAAGTGAACTTCCATCGAAAGGAGTTTGGTGTCAATCGCATATGCCAGCCACTGTCTGATGCCATAGTATAGCGATAGTTACTTGAAGAGTCAGGTGTGCGTGACTTGAATGGCCAAATGCGAGTTTCTCACTCAGCTCAATCCCATCGGGTGGACTTAAGCCCCCGCACTGTTTGCATTTGTATCTACAGTTTGGACAGACAGTTTGCCTGAAGCAGAAGACAACGCGCAATACAGCGAAACACAGCAAAACATGTTGTAATTGTTTGTACGCGGGCGGGCAGGCGAGCGCGCGCGCGCTGGAGATCGCGTATAGCAAGGCGATTACGGCGAGAAACTGATGCGAATTGAAAAGCAAATTAACCTGTCCGTAAAAGTGGACACTTATTAATAAATAATGTTTTTATCTGGAATCAATGCGAATGCTAATGAATGCACTAACGATAGACAGTTTTATTGCGAACTCATTACATTGAATTGCTGTGCATTTGGCGGTCGATATTAATTCAATCATTTCACGCGCATTCGACTGCAGAGACAGAGCAGGGACGGATTTGAATGGAGGTGTAGCCTATAAGGTCTTGCGAATTACAACAGATACAATTTGCACACATTCCACTGCGACTTGAGAGGGGAAGACAATGTGTGGAATGGTAGCGAACACTTTGGTTCAGAAACTGGTGTACCGCAGGGAGGTATTCTAAGTCGCATACTATTTTCTACATCGGTGACGTGATCCAGCATCTGCCATGTGGTATAAAGCTGGGTAAAAGTCCTTTTGTATGGCGATGACTTTTTTACGCAGTTTTTAACACAGACCCATCTCTTACGAATATCTGACGAAAGTTCGAGAGTCATAAATCTCATCAGAAAGCTTCCCGACTCGGCTTTCGATGATACACATACATATATGTAACTATGTAGCTTTAAACTGTATGTCGCCTTCATTAGTGGAAAAAAAATATAAAAGGAGAACTCGAATGGTCGTGTGAAGCTAGGCCCTGGAACGCATACGGCCTGTTGCGGCAAATATTTTTACTTCTGTATTACTTCAACCCTCAACATGGGGCTTCATGCTCATGGACAGTGGATGGCAAGTATCACTGCAATTAGCCTGATGTGGCACTACTTCTCTACATGACAACTCTAACATACCCTCTTCACGTCGAATCTGGTTATCCCCAGATACATGTACACATCTAAGGAACCTAAAAGCAAATGCAGATTACATTGTTAAGGTGAGGTGCATAAGTCTAATGACTGCCTTCAAAGCAGAGTTGGAATGTCCTGGCGCCCACCGTCGTTTCCTAGAACTTACGAAAACTAGTTCGAAAGATATTATATTATCGATGGTCGTTAACGAAAATCACGGTCTCGATAATTTAAAAAAAAATAAATACTTACTGCCCTCTTTCAATTATCGATCTCTCAGAGGGTCTACTCAAGTCAATTCTGAAGTACCTCAAGGTAGCCACCCTGGACCACTGATCTTCATCTTTACAATATTGAATAAATCATCAAGGAATGCAGTCTGAACGACCTGAATAGTATCTCCATCTATTCACAGAACAATTGTCTCCAGCTTATCGTCAGCAAGTGTCATTTTATTACCTACATTTTCCTGTAGGCACCTTCCCTCACCTCCTAGAACTTCCCTCATACGAAACGAACTGGTGCCCCTTGTTTCTTCAATACGTGATCATCGACTGTAGAGTCTGCCCCAGGTGCGGTAAACAAAAGATCAATTGATTTAGCGGTCGAATTTTAACGTCTTCGTTCGTTACGCTATCTGCCCACTGCATTTCTGCACTTGGTAAACCCGCAGCATTCACTCGAAGAACGTATGGAGGCATAACGTGAACTTCACTGCTCACTGCTCCAAAGACCCATCACAATTGCAGGAAACTTTGTGCACATCGCACGAGGGACAAATGAAGGCTCTGCATACAGTCATCTGTCGTTCCTTCTGTTGGACTTTTGGACGCTTCAACTTGTAGAGGAGTCGCTTTGAAAACTCTGCTGCTTCATGAACTGGACACTTCTCATGGCATAGGCCTTATATCGGAGATTTTCATGAATTACACTTTTATTTAGTCGCTCCGATACTGAAAGGTTCCTTGCAATTGACCTCGCCACACCAGGGTCCTGTTCAATACGATGTTCCGGAGGTTCCCTGGTGTCCGAACGTGTGGGATATTTTTTACGTTTCGAAACAAGCAATGCCGTCAAAAGCCTAAATTCGGAAGTAAAAGCTTGTGAACCAGCAGTCTGCACATATGGCAACAATTACCGATGGTCTTTTCTTAGATGGCGCTGTAGTTTGGGATAAACCCGAGCCTTATTCAAAAAACTTCTCCAACTGTACCGGTCTTTAGCTAACTGCTTCCAAAGACGCACTGCAAGTAAGTTGAGATCATTTTCTACTTATGCCGGCACTTAAAGCGAGGCCTTCCCATACTGCTTTGTGTCTTCGGGTTATAATCGATGACGCTGCTGGACAGCCCGTTCCTTCTTTCTACATGCTCTATTCATCTCACAGGTTTTTTTGTTTTTGAAGAGGTCGATGTCGCTGTACAGCTCTTACAATTTGTTGTTGAATTTTCTCCTCTAAATCCCGTCAACGGAAACAGGACCGGATATCTTACGAAAAAATGTTTGTTCAAAATTATCAAGGATATCTTCATCTGCCTTCGACAGAATCTATGTTTCCGCGTAGTAAAGTAGGCAACTAGGAAGAAGTAATTTAGGATTTGCTTCGAGGTACCTACAGTCCTATGGTCTACGAATATATTTCGTCATTGTCGCGGATACTATCACCGTAGTTGATGAGAACTGCTCAAGAAACACCACTTCAACGTCTCGGGCCCCAAACGTATAAATCACCCTAAAGACTGCCCTGGAAAACACATATGTACCCCAGCACGTGGACGAGTTATAGGGGAAATTGTTAAGCTTTCAGCAGATTAAACTAAGCCTGCCAAAGTCTTGTTTTGCTGCCTTTTATTTATTCACTATTTCACTCTTTTTTTTTCTCACTTAATTGAGAATTTATGTTCCACGTAATTTATCTTAATCATTTCGGTTCCTGTGTAACAAGGAATTTTCTTTTATTTTCTGTCGAATTGTCAGGCGTAGTTTAGTGCCGAATTGAAATTAATGATGCGAACAGAAAGTGGAACAACGAGTTTCATTAAAGGGATGTTGCACTTAGCAGAAGCGTTGTAGCGTCAATTTAGATATTTTAATGACGTTTTGATAGCTGCTTTCGTGTAAAGTCAAAATTTATTCAAATTAATTGTAAATTTAGACTTTGTGACGCATGAATTGTGCGCATAGTAGTGCTGTGCATGTTTTATTAACACTAAAAGTGAGAACGTGATTAATTGTGTCGGGTTGACGATGTTATTTCATTTAATTGTCATGCTCATGGGATTTGAGTCCTTAAGTGATCACTTTTTTTTGTATTTTAATGCTGGTACTGACAGATGGGGTTGTTGGTGTTTTAAGACGGTATTTATGAACCTTGTAGCAAATTTAGGAAAGCGCAACAACACAGACTAATCTTAGTGTTCACGAAGCCAGCAGACGAACTGGACATAATTTTCGTATCTTCGTGTCGAAGTACACACATAGCCAGTCAATTAGTGGCGACATGACACAACGTCTGGCAACGGACTTAGGCTAATTAACCCTGCTTCGGAACGAAACGTCACTATAGCCCGCAGACGGCCTCGCTACTTAAAGATGAACGGCGGACCTATGATCACCAAATCTTCAACCAAATAGACCACGTTGCGATGGACGCAAGACATGCAGATGGGTTAGCGAGGGAATCTCTCTGCGCCTCATTCAGGTCAATACAGGGCCATTGTGATGCCTATTATGGGGTAAAGTATCCTTGGCTTTGTTGTACATACATATATTGGGAATAGCTTCCCCTTAATTTTCAAGGTGCCATCTGTTATTTGCTTCCACGAGGACTTCCACGTGTTTAAGCTTACACGCCAAATTGTTATAGGTCCAGCGTAGGCCCTTTTCTGACCAGCTCGTCAGCTTTTTCATTCTCTGGGGAATTCTCATCGTCCAGTGACGTGGCAAAAGTAAGTTCTTTGCGACAACACTTCACAAGCTTCGATTTCATGCCTTTTGTACATTGGATGTCCGAACCTCCCGAGCTGTCACTACCTTTTTATAGCCAAAGTACAATAGAGGATATCTGCTTCGTCACAGAACTGCAGAATGACGGTAAGGAAATGTGACGCCGAGAAGATTCAACAGCGATAAATCACCAGAACCTTCGTCGATCGCGTATCCCATAAACAGATGCTCAATGCCACCAACACCAAGTCTCAAGGACCAGTGGCAACGTAGCCAACAGCCCATCAAGTTAGTCGCGACTGATATGCTGGATTTGGATAACAAATCACAGAACAAGGGGCATTTACAAGTAAAGAAGGACGAGGCTGCTCGCGAGCTCTACGAACAGCATAGGCGACTTCTTCCAAAGAAAGGGAAAAAAGCACGGAGAATCGCCCCTCCTACGTTAGCATTAAAAGCTGTTGTTAGGCTATCCTGTTGTGGAAGGTTGAAATATTAGACTGTATAAACGACCCTAGAAGTCCGGTCTCCTTCACCGACGGACCAAAGAGGGAATCTAAAGTTGGAGCTGGGGTCTCGATACCTGCAGTCATGGGTCCAGAACGTTACTTTGGCGTTACTTCAACTTGGTTGAAGCCACAGCACTGATTAATGGTTGAAACATAAACTTCGTCTAGCTCACTCGGAAAATACCATATTCCCACAAGAAAATGCTTAACTTAGATAAGAAAAGCAGTAGGATCAGAAACTGTGACCTGATGTACCACCTAAACAAATCAAATCCATGCTCAGAGGGAGAATGTCGATTCTGCTTGGAGAAGCATGGATCCGGACACATTCTCTGTGAATGCCTGTCACTACAAAGAAATACATTCGTCAGTGGAGTTGAAGAACTCTGCTACCAAGGACGCACTTACCTTCAAATGGAAGGTGGTACATCTACTAAGTTAATTTCACACTTTTGATAGATCTTTAAGGTCGCAGTGTCAGTCTTATGGACTAGGGCTTAGTTTTAAGAAAAACAAAAACAATTTTCGTCACAAGTACGGATGTTGCGAAACTATTTCGACCGGCCTTGATCGAATTCTTCAAGTATTTCCTTGCCCAAGTCAACAAGTTGACTTTCGAGACCTATCGAGAGAACAGCTATCACAGCCACCGAGCAAATTAAAGAAAATCTTGGCTTATCCTTCCCCTTGCCTATCAAACTGCAAGGAGTGGGTCTCTGATGTAGAAATTGTGTGTTCTGAGGGTGTACAGGTATTGGAATCAAGTAGAGTATAAAAGGGAGTATCGCGAAGGCGTCTTGTTCGCTTAGCAAAACCCAAGAAATCACTGATCTCCTTCAGTCGTGTGCTAATCGCACCATCAGTCTCACCTTGACCTGGCCACTTTCCACGTTGTATTTGTACATAGAATATGCTTTTAATAGTTGGCAGAGGAAACCCTATTTGCCTTTTCGGGATTCGGGATTCAGTTCCCTGCTACCAGCTACTTTTCTCGCCAGTTCCCGGTACTCAAGGGAAGTGAACTCTATTGCGGCTGAAAAGCAGTTTGATCTTGCACTCCCACTTACTAGTCGTCTATTGTTACTTTGCTATCCTACCAGGTTTCGATTTGCGTCTCTTCGCCAGCATTTCTGCGAGTATTTCTATTCCTTTCATTACTCAAGGACTTCGACTTGGAATTCCATTACGTATGGTTGTTCATGGCAACGGCAAGTTCAATCGGAGGGTTAGCGCAAAAAATGCGAGCCTATGATATATCAGAGCCATTTTTACTTATGTCCTGTTTCCCCTTGTGGTTCCTACAGTCTCTACTAAACCTACATGCCATCGTGTTTGATTTCCGGCAATGGGCTTCAGGTCTCTATAACTCTTCCCCAATTTTCGTAACTCCTCCCCAACTGTTCTGTGGCATATATTTCTTCTACCGTAGTTGCGTATTTTGCTATGGAACTGTCGCCTTTTCGAAGTGTATGACCAATCCACGTTGGATGGTTGTGCCTATTGGTTCCTGAACGCCATCTTTGTACACTGTTAACCCAGTAGAGTTGGTCGTTCTATTTTTCATCCAGGATTCTCTTGTAGGGAGAACTTTTTCGAAGTTGTTGGTGAATTTTCAACGTTGCACAATGAATTGCGAAATTTCCAGGAGTTACAATCGATATTAAAGTGCTCCGCACTCTATGCATGAAACACAATTTGTGGCAAATCATTAAAGTTGAAGGGTTTTGTGACATATGTCCAGTGAACTTTTTTTTGGCTTAAAACTTGACATGACTTCCCGATGGCATATCCATCACGATCTCTCTTCTTTGCCACGTGAGTGTCCAATATTATGCTCAGCTTTTGCGCTATGGCGGATTTGTAGAGGAGCTTATCCTAAATAGTTAGGGAGTCCACATGTCACTAGTTTTGATTTCATTCCTGATAAGGCCTAGTTCTATCTTATTTGGACGTAATTCCAGTCCACTCTCCTCCACACATTTCCTTATGGTTCGGAGTGTACTTAAGCTCCCCTGTGATGTTCGGATGCTTTGCTCTTATTAACATGCCGAGATCATCTGCATGTGTCACACATTGTGGGTACAACCTGGCGTAGTGTACAAGGTCGGAGGGTAAGGTTTACAACACCCTTCCAGATAATTTTTGTTAAGACTTCGTTCATAGACAACAGTTAAAAGAAGCGGTGATAGTACTCCCCCCAGTGGCGCGCCTTTTTTTGTCGTTTGATCGTTTTGTCATGCAGTCGCTTAGTGCTGATATGACTATGCAAAGTTCCAGTCTTGACATTTGACATCTTTCATTATTCATAATATCGAGATCCAGCAGGACACGTGTATTATATTTGTCTGTGTTACATGCCATTGACTGGATAACTTTCCAACTCCGTGCGTATCGTTCAACAGAAGCAGGTTTGAGATTTTCTGTTTGCTGAAAACAACACAAGATACACTCATCACACTAATCCTAGAGCACTCGTTTATGTCCTGATTGCCAGCTTTGGTATGTTGATGTTTCATTTTATTGAATTTGGATATCTGCCTACGAACAAATGTTGCCGTAGATACTCGTGTCCGTACCTACTGCCGTATCGATACATAATTAAAGCAAACAATTCTTGCAATGTAAAACGTGTTGATACACATACATAAGTACATATGAGCACGAGTATGTGTGTTCATTGTGAATATTTGTAAAACGTTTCCGGTCATCATAGAGAATATCTATGTACCTAAACTTTGTGTATTTTTACTCCGAATGCTATTGTACGGGAGGAATGTTGTTAAAAATATCGTTGGAAAATAGTTTGTGGAATCCGTTTCCAAAGGAAAAAAAATAATGGATTCACTGCAATAAAAGGATGTGAAATTTTATTTAAATCTAGAATTGAAATACAGATTAGCAGATGAACGATAGAAGATATAGAAGGCAACCTTTGTTGCTCTAGTTGAATAGGATGTAGGCTAGGGTAGGGTGGCCGTCTGTACCAGGATACAGAGACACTTCCACCAAAAGAGGTTCTTTGTGATACCATAAATATTTCCACTTAAGCTACCCAAGGATTACTACAACCAACCGAAACTTTTGTTGAAGCGAAGAATGAATAAGAACTTAAATGGAGCATGGACCAGTTTTTTCTTGGAACACGGCCGGACAGATGCGTAGGAGGTGAAAGATGGTTTCCTCCTCTTCTTTTTGCCTGCAACTTTTGCAGAGTCATTTGAAGAAACGCTCAGGCTTTTGGCATGTTGGTGTCTTGAGAACAGTGCTTACGTGATCGCCTTAGCATGATCAACGCGGCACTAAGATTCTGATCCAGTTTAGGTCAGATCAGTCTATATTTATGATATATCGAGCTATTTTCCCATCTGTGGTTAATCCTGCTGAAACCATTCAGCTAAAGTATGTAGATATTAACGTGCCGCGAAAGACACGCCCAGGTTTTGCCATCTAGGCAGAATCCTAAGAGTCGTACTCTTGGTAGATTGGTTATAGGGGTGTAGGCGCACTGCGAACTTTGCAGATCTATTGTGCTTCCCCGACTTGGAGCTCTAGTCGATGAGATACTCAACTTACCAGCAACTCCTGTAGTCCAATTTCCTTGATGAATCGAAATACTTGGAATGGATCCTACGACGGTAGATCTTCTTCTAATAGTCGAGAGGCATCCAGGTGTTTCCTTCTTTTGTGGATCAGTGATTCACATTTCTTTAGAAGGTGCCCTGGGGTTATCTCAACATCTCCACAGACTCTGCAATCTCCGCCTTGCTCTATACCCAGTATCCTGAAGTGTTCCATAACTCAACAGAAACCCATTAGGAAGCCTATGAGAATACGCAGCCGGTTTTTGGTGATTTTTACACAGACTTTGCTTCTTTTTCAGTTATAATAACCGGTCTGGGCTGTCTAAGATTAGGGAGTTCTTCCCAAAGTTTTGTTTTTTTGTAGTTTTCCGCCTTCCTTAGTTCTTTCCGTGCCGTATGCGGTTGCAGCCCACAGAATGGTTCCGGGCTGGTAAAAACTGTTTCTGAGCCTTTTGGTACTGATTCATCAGCTGCGTAATTTTCTCTACTCAAACGTGAACCGATACCCAGTAGAGAGTGACTCTGTTATTCTCACTTACTAAGAGGAGTGGCTCGATTGCCGCTTAACTATCCGACAGTGTCTTTTCCGCAATGCTTTCTATCGAGGTTAAATTGGGCGCATCTGATAATTGCGTAGACCTCCGCTTGCAAAATACTCAGGTATGTTACCATGGCTTCCGAATATTTGGTTCTGGGCCCATATACACCTGCTTCGGTTCCTATGGATGTTTTCGATCCGCCTGTGTACTACTTATGGTGTTTAGCCCATTCTCTTTTGCTACTCAGCTTCCAGATGAATTTGACCATATCATCTCCGGACCAAACCAGAGGTTGGATGGATTTAGAAAGTGTTCCTCGCAGTTGGTGTGTGATGCATTTTCCTTACCCGATGCCCGATGCCGACGCTTTACCCTTTCTAGCTCTAAATGAAGGGGGGTGCGTCCCAATATCACTTCCAGTGCTGCTGTAGGACAGGTTCTTATAGCTCCTGCCGGCTAGCCTCTGTACGTTTCATGGTTCTTCTAGCCCAAGCTACCGCTCCGTTCTTTATAATGGACCTGACCATCATGTTGTGCATCTATCTCAATGTAGCTGAGTTACATCCCCACGTCTTGTCTGAAATGCTTTTGCACACCATCAGTGCCGTCTATGCGATGACTTCGACAACTTCTCTATGTTTCTTCCAGACAAGTTTGCTGCTTAGTATCTTACCTAGGTATTTGACTTGTTGTTGTGGTTTTACTTTGATCCCATTCAGGGTTATGGGTACCATGTGCTTTAGCTGCCTTTCCCTGGTGTGGTATTGGTTGGGGTCATATTTAATCCTGTCGTTAGGCACTACTCTTGTGTTACTTTTCATCCCCTCTGCATTATCTGAGTGTCTCGAATTTCCCTCTCGCAATGATGACTATTCCGTCGGCAAATGCTTTACAGTTTATGTCGATGTTTCTTAAAACTTGCAGGAGTTCATCTACAACTAAGCGAGAGAACGAGAGAACCCTTCCTTGTGGACAGCCTCTATTTGTATTTACTGTGATGGTTTTTTGCCTCAACAAAGTTTCAGCTTTTCTCGTCCTTAGGTTAGGTTAGGTTAGATAGGGTTAGGAGGAAGACCTCATAAAACACTAGGCACCAGAATGGGCCCATCGCGATCCCTACAGAATCTAAATAGCCTGTTTTGGTTGATAGGACCTACCTCTTCTAGGTTGCTGAAAAAGTAGTTACCTAGGTATTTCCTACGATTTCGAGCTATTCCCTGGCATTCACATAATATATGTGTGATATCCTCTCCGACGCATGTGTCGTTACAGTATCTTCATACATCCGTGTCTGTCAGGCCCAGTCTCTTAGCGTGCTCTCCCAGAAGGCAGTGCCCGGACAAGATTCCTACTGCTGTTCTTAGCTGAACTCTGTTTAGATTCAGAGTTTCCCTAGTTCTTTTCCGGTCGAATTCTGGCCACAAGCCTTGGATACCCTATGACCTGCTATGTTTGACCATCTTTGGTTGGCTGTTTTGTACACTTTGCCTTTCATGGTAGCCTTAACTTCGCACGAAGGTGGTTTGATATCCACGGCTTCGCCTACTGGCGATTCTCCTCCATGCCTAGCCAGTTCATCAGCAAGTTCATTCCCTTTTATACCGCAATGTCCTGGCACCCAGCATAGTTTAACGCGATTCTGCGTGCATAATACCTTTAGCATTGTGCGGCAGTTCCTGACTATCTCAGATTTTGAGTGCAGCCTGACTATCGATATAAATGACAATATCCTTATTGGATATTGCTTTCATCTCTAGTAGTTCCACAGCCCTGAGTACAGCTAGAACTTCTGATTGGAACACACTGCATGTATTTGGCAGTCTCAAAGACACATACTGATCCGGATTCTCAGAGTAGGTATATTCCAAAGCCCGTTCCTTCGGATGTCTTTGATACATCCTTATAAATTGGGATTTCTTTTTGTTTTATTATCGCATTCCCGCGCCAGTACTCCCTTCCTGGGTACGTTATCTCGTACGGTGTGTCAAAGTCGAACCCGGCAGTATTTCTCGTCCTCAACACCCAGTTATGTAGATGTCGTTGGATCTATTCCTTTTCATTTCAGTATCTGTCTGACTGCTTTAGGAGATTTGCTGTCGAAGGTTCTTTCAATATCCAGAGAGGCGTAGATGACCATTTCTCTGCAGTCTATGGCCTCATGAGTATCGATGGATTTTCCTACCCGCTATACGCGTGAATTGTCTAAACCCGGTTTACATTCCAAAGATATGGAGAGAAGTTAAAGTTGTATTCACACCCAAAGCGGGTAAATGCTCTCATCCAAATCCAAAAGATTTCAGACCTATCAGTCTATCATCATTCCTCTCAAAAACATTGGAACGACTGATTGATATCCATTTACGCAACAGTATTGACAAGAAGCTACTGTCAGCGGCATATCAGTGGAGACAGCATTGCACTCACTAGTACGCAAAATTGAATATTCCCTGTTCCACAAGGAGTACACAATGGTTGCCTTTCTGGATATAGAAGGCGCTTTCAACAACGTCAATACATCAGCGATAGCACATGCACTATCAGACCTGTAAGTTGACAGCTTACTTTGCGAATTGATTAATCTACTGCTCAATGGTCGGATTATCAACTCCAAGCCGGGTAGGACGTCTATCAGAAGATCTGTTAGTAGAGGCACTCCACAAGGAGGTGTTCTATCCCCGCTTCTGTGGAATTTGGTGGTCAATGAACTATTGATAATCATGGAAGGCGAGGGATGCACGGCGATCGCTTATGCAGATGATGTTGCCTTGGCCGTCTCGGAAAGCACCTACATACTCTGAAGGAACTCTTACAAAACGCTTTAAATAAGCTCACTAGATGGGCAGTTCGGTGTGGTCTGGGTGTAAACCCCCACAAAACTGAACTAGTACTCTTTTCAAGGAAATATAAAAAAAAGAAAGAGTAAAGAAAGCTACAGTAGCACTTTTCTCTTGTAAGAAAGCCATTGGGAATAAATGGGGATTACAACCTCGAATTACTCACTGGCTCTACACCTCGATCATTAGATCGATACTCACATATGGGTTGATTGTCTGGTGGACAGCCTCAGATAAAGTTATAAATCGCGATTATCTAAGTAAGGTCCAACGTACAGCTTGTCTGTGCATAAGAGGAGCATTACGTACAACACCCTCCGCGGCACTGGACATTTTATTCCATCTAATACCCCTCGATATATATAGCAAGCAAATGGCAGCGATTGCAGCCGTTCGCCTTGAAGCTACCCAACAGTGTTCAAGAAAAGAATTCGGCCACGCCTCTATTCTGAATAAATTCAAAATCTCTCTCGAAAACACGGACTACACCATCCCACGTCTAAATTTTGAGAAGAACTTCCTTGTCACCATCCCTTCCAGATCACTCTGGGAGGACGATACTTTTTTAGAAGATGATTCAATTCACTTCTACACTGACGGGTCAAAAACCAAAGACGGAGTCGGTGCAGGAGTTTTCTCTGATAAGGTTAACCTTGAGCGCTCCTTCCGCCTTCCTAATCATTGTAGCGTGATCCAGACGGAATTAATGGCGATCAAAGAAGCCCTATCTTGGCTTAAGAAAAACGTGATATCTGCTAGAGATATCCGCATCTTTTCAGACAGACAGCCAGGCAGCAATCAAATCCCTTTAATCGACCTCTATAAACTCTTTAGTAGCCCTAGACTGCCGTTCGTCTCTTGTGGAGATGGCTGAGCAGTTCAATATTCACCTGTGTTGGGTGCCGGGGCATAGAGACATCCCAGGGAATTGTAAGGCCGATGAATTCGCCAAGGAAGGAGCAACTTTAACCATCTTGCCGGACAATGGCACCAGGTATTCCAATCGCTATTCGCAAACTAAACTTAAGCTGGATGCTGTCGAGAGTGCACATCTTAGGTGGACAAGTGGATCAACATGTCTAGCGAAAAAACAGATTTGGCCAAATCTGGATCTAAAACGCTCTAAGAATTTGACTTCTCTCAATAGATTGCATATCGGCACCACAATAGGTGTCATCACTGGATACTGTTTAATAGGCAAGCACGGTACAAGACTAGGCCTCTTCGCGAACGATTTTTGTAGAAGCTGCACGGTTGAAGAAGAGGAAGAAACTATTCCTCACCTTCTTTGTTTCTGCCCGGCTCTCTCCCGTAGAAGGAAACTCCACTTAGGAGCCCCCTATTATAATGATATAGGCGACCTGATGAATATCGACATCAAGAGCCTCCTACGCTTCATAAGAAGCTCTAATTAGTTTTAAGACGAGTAGGTGGAGGGAGGCTTCTCCCATGATCCACGTGGTATCACAACAGACCTCATTGGTCTAAGTGTGCTGGCGAATCCTAGCTGCCAGCCACTTCAACCTAACCTAACCATACGCGTGAGTAACTGCCTTGCCGAATTCAATCCGTGAACGCTTTAATGATTGCATAACACTCTCAAATGAATGCAGTATTGTGTAACGTTAAACAACCCCTACCGCGCTTAAGTTAGTTGATCCCTGTGCCCCATAATGAATGGCCGTGTATCTAACAACAGACGATACACAAAAAAAAGCAAAAAACCTTCCATAAATTATGCTTCAATAGAATGTGCAGCTTGTTAGCCTGCTCCATAAATTAAACAAGCTAATTAATTAAATCAATTACCCACTGATCTAACATCATAGAAAGGCACTCAATTAAATTTCAAAAAACATCGCACAACAACCCAAAACAAAAAAAAACAAAAAAACAACCACCGCACACACAGAAAACATAAAAAATCATTAAGGACAAAACATGTTTAATAAATAAACAAATAAACACAAAATCCCCAATCAGCGATCAATTAATTAGCGCAAATAATTTGTAATCTTTTCGTTATTATCGACGCCAATACGGGTAGGTACTCGACTAATTCACACAAATTAAGCGGAGGCTATAAATTCCTCACTAACACACACACACACACACACACACCCAAAGTGGCTATTCCGCAAAAGGGGTTGCAAGGGGATGGAATGAGGGCAGCCGCTTGCGCTTGTATCAACGCTATTACGCCCACCGAATTCCCCAAATCCCTTAATGGCGGATAATTTCGAATTTTAATTATGCAATAATGTGTGAAATTTCAATTTGCATTGCATACATGGAATAACGGAATAACCTAACGGTGACGACCAAATCGTTTCAGTTATAGAAATCGTCTCGGCGAATCGTGTGCCGCCACGCTTGCAGCACAATTTTGCCCGTCGAGGAGCTGACACCGGGTGAGGAAATTACATTGTTTAATGGAATGCGACAGAGGGTGGGGACGTTCTCAATCCGTAAATTGGAATAGTTCCCTGAATACTTTGATAGGGGCGCGGTGGGGTGGGGGAGGGGGCACTCGTATGCGTGCACTGTGACATTCTGGTATTGAAAGTTTCTTCAGAATGCATGATACACATACGTTTATGCACACTGCAACCCCCTGATGTGTGTATAGGCACCACTGTGCTCTTAATGATGTCCTCTGGTTGGGGAAACACAGCACAACACCGAAGGGATGATGATGATGATGGTGTACAACACTAAATGGAAAGAACAACAATGAAATGCCTTTTTAATTTGGATTCTGTTTTTGAGATTTCTCTTGGAATCCGAAACTTTGTGTACGAGTTGAGCACTTAAATGGGTACAGTATGTCTGACAGGGAGGGGTACGTTGGAGGTGGATTGGAAAGTTGACATCGATGTATAAATCCAAAGTAAGTGTAGCCTTAGGCACCGTGGCTCAATTGTTAGTGCATTGGATTACTGAGCGGGAGGTTCGAGGTTTGAATCGTAGACGGGCAACAAACATTTTTTCCGCGGTCCCACCTCTCACGAATTTGACAAGCGCCTAAGAGTAAAAACTGCCTTTAGGATATGACCTTACACTGTAGATCCCTTCCTTTTGTGTGAAAAAATATAGCACGCGCCACACAAGTGGCTGCGAGAAACTAGGCCTTGGACCACAAGTAGATATTTGTGTTTGCAAATACAGCTTTGGTATGTGTGTTTGAAGAAGTTCAACCAAGGATACTAGAGAATACAGCACTCTTCTGCAATACTTATGTGGCGCTACAGTTTGGGGTGAACCTGTGTTCAAGAATCGGGTTAATTGTTGTAAATGGCTTAGATTAGATTAGGTTACCTAGGGCTGTGAGATAATCATAAGACTCTAGATAGATAGACACTTAGATAGTATAAGGAAGAGGTAGGGAATCTCGCTATTTTGTAAAATCGGCTTTAAGCCAGATAGATAGAAACAGGCTTAGGGTCATTTTAAAACATTGTCTAACGTTCCATAAAGGGCGGGTGATATTTATCCCTTAATCAGGTAAACCAAGCCACACTTCATCAAAAGACTTGCTTATTTACTTAAGGTGGCGCTACAGTGCGGGGTGGACCTGGGCCTCAACCAACAAGCTTCTCCCGCCAGCTCGGTCTTTGGCTAGCTGTCTTCAGTTTCGTATAACAAGTTGGTTGTGGTAGCCTTCCACTTGCGTGCGCCACCTGAGTCGCAGTCCTCCTTTACTGCGTCGTCCCTCGGGAATGGATTCGAAGATTTTCCGGAACATTTGTGTCCATGCGCTCTACATGGCCCAGCCACCTCAGTCGTTGGACTTTCACTCTTTTGGCCAAGTCGATATCGCTGAACAGCCCGTACAGTTCGCTGTTGTATCTCCTCCTCCTATTACCGTCTATGCAGATGGGACCAAAAATCACCCGAGGGATTTTCGTCTCGAAACAGCCAAAAGCAAAAAAGCTCACGGTGAATTCTTTATCGACCTAAATGAAGCAGCGTGCAATCTCCATGGTCATCCTGCACAGACGGACGAATTTGGTAAGGATTCCAAGCCTAGATATCTGTATAGCTCGCCTCTTAAATGCTGTCATACGTGGCCTTGAAATCTATGAAAAAGTGGTGGTGAAAGAATGCTGACGATCCATTCATGAGGCAAACTTCCAACCTACCATATCTTGCAGATGAGTTGGTGCATGCTCCTGCCCAAGTCATATCCTGTCGCTCTTAACAGATCGGCACCTGTTGGACTTAAGTTTAGATACCCTCACTTCGTCCAATCCGGGTGGAGGAAGTTGTTGGTCTACATCGTCCAGGTTGAATGGTTCATTCTGCCTGGCAGACAGAGGTATTCGGTTCGTCATTACCCTTGAATAATCTGCAAAAATGGTTCTAGGTCACTGCTCGTATGTTTCGTCCAAAAGCTTGTAGAACCTATCTTTGGTATCGTCGACCTTCTCCCCTGTGATGGCACGTGTGCATATTAGGCTTGGAACTTAAGATTACTTGCCTAAGTCTCACTCGAACGACGAATCCGCATGCAAATAGACGATGCTTTTGTTGCAGGTAGCAATCACTGTAGAAGATATCGCAATTTTTCATCCTCTTTTTGCCCGGCCCGTCCCATCGCACTTCTTGGTTGGCGGTGATGTCTGTTTTTGAGCAGTCTAGGGCCTCCGCTAATTGTTCGACTGCAATCGGGCTGTTGCGAGCACATCCGAGAATCGTTGTTCTTGTTTTCATTCAGTTGAGCCATCCTTATCCAAAGCTTTCTCCCTGGTAGAGAAGTTACCCCGGCGAATAGCTCCTGGAGGGCCAGGTCCATTGTGAGATCTTCTAGGATAAGAGACCGGATATACCGATGTCAGTAACCCACTTCGAGGATGCAAGTGCTGGGCTCCTCCAACAAAATCTCTTTTTCAAGGCCCTTCCTAAATCTTAAAAAATCCTTATTGGCGAAGTAACATGCGCTAGTCTGGCTGTGGCCGCCATCGTTGATTCTATCGGGAAAATTCCTCTGCTGCCCATCCTGCTTCTGGAAACTTCTTGTTGGAGACGCATGTTAATACCAATCAGACAACAAGAGACGTCTCGCCTGGCACATGCGTGTTCAAGCTATTCTAATAATCAGGTCCACCTGTGCAGTCCCACTTACCACACGCTTATCGTTGTTCACTATCAGGTTGCTATCCAGCAGACGCCATAAGGAGGTGATGATGCGACCTACAAGACCAATTTGTAAAACAAGTATTAAAACATAGCGCGTTTCAGCATACAAAGTGGCTTAAGCACGACCTGTTGATGGTGGACTGTGACTTCTTATAGTTGATAGGCCGCCATGTAGTCCCTTCTTTTGCGAATAAGTTCTCCATAATCCTAGAGAAGGGCCTGCAATTTTTATTTCCTTGCATGAACGCTACTCTGAAATGGACTTTGATTTCAGAACCAAATCGCAGACAAAGTCTGCAACCATTTCCATTTCCTTACACTTATAACAGTCAACAGTTTTCCTATAAACCTCGAAACGAGGCTTCCAAATCGAGAAACTCACTTGCGTTCCTGTCTTGCGTAACACACTCTGCCACTAAAACTCTAATTAACTCACCCCGAACCGAAAATCCAAAATCCGATATGACCTCCCCACCCCACAGCACCACCCTCCCCCTATCCATCTAACACGAACAACGTCATTTACCAGCCATCGAATGAGCTTCAAACAATGAAAATGTCTAAATAACTTTCGTAGTACCTACTTAAATTGTTATATTCTACTTTCTACGGAGGTTTTCCTTCTTTTTTTTGTGAGGAAGAGCCACAGGGGTTAGGAAATGTTTCCTTCACTTCACATCGAGAATACGAGAGGAAACGTTTAATGATGAATTCCAAGGAAAACTCACAATTACCAGCTAGCACACACCACGGTCAGCCTTACCACCCTAAACCCTCCATTTACTGTCAGTCGTCGTACTGTATGTGTACATAGCATCATTGTAGCAAAACTTTTACTCCACTTCTGTTCTGCCGATCCGATCCTTAGCACATAATAAATTTTACGAAAGGACACTCCATCGTCGTCGTTGCCGTTGTCGTAGCTGAGGTTGCGAAGGATAGCAGCTACTTCTCTCTGTGTGTGCAGCTACTCTGTGCAAATACCTAAACGATTATTCTCTCAATTATACATGAGCAAGGACTACGTTACGAAGTGGATTGTTAGTGTAGTGGTTTGGATTTCAGATTAAACACATACACTCAGCAATAAGACGAAAGAGAGTAAGCAAGCAAGAGTGCACTAGCAACACAGCAAATACTCCCCACCACCCCTCAGATCCATCCCCTTCCGGCATGGATGGGGGATGAAAATTCTTCGACAAACGACACGACAACTCATTGCCAAAGCAACAATGTTTAAACGACTATAGCAGGACTGTAAGCCAACCCGTAAGGGATGATAATAATGATGATATAAAGGTTATTGGATGATCAAGTGGTGTGGGGTCTTTCGTTGCTCTAGAATCAGAGTCAGAGTCAGAGTTGGGGTGGATACTATTACCGTGTCGCTTTTTGTGCTTATGAAGCACGATTCCGTGAATATTCCATCCATCCATCCGGGTTGCTGCCACTGCCACTGCCATTTGCTACTGTATGTGCTACAAATGCCAGTGTGCACGTTTCGAGGGGTATGCAGGATGACGATGAACACCCCCGACCCACCATCACCGTACCGCCGTTGTGGAGCGTGGCTTGTATGTGCCTTCAGGCACTGTAAACAGTGGGAGTAGTATCCTTCATCCCCCTCCTGCTCCCCGTCGTCCTCGTCGTCGTCGTCGTTGTCGGATTGAAACGATTGCCAAGTTGTATAGAAAATTGAGTTAAATTGTTGTCAGTTGGAAATGTTGGAACGTTTAATGGGGCGGGTGACTCTAGGGGGTTGAGATGGAATGTAATGTTATTAATATTATTGTTGCGAAGGGCAAAACCGTTGAAGCGGTGGCGGCATTGCCAGGCGCGCTGGATTCCAGTGGGGAGACGGTTTTTGGTTTTCGTTGTTTTTTTTTTTTCACTGTGTACTTTGCATTTAAGGGTCACACATGTGTTAGTTAATCGCTTGGAATTGAAGTGATTTGTGGCCGAGGAGTTATAAAAGCGTTTATGTTCACTTGAGTGTATATGTATGCGTGTGTGTCTGTGCGTGCGCTTAGTCAGGATCCGGAGGCTGTAACTTACAAACAACTACATCGGTGGTCGGCATAATGGGGTGTAGATTAAGGATGAAATAGTTATTGTGTGTTGCCTTTAAGGGCGGGTGACAAATTCCCTGATTTGCGTTGAACTTAATATTTGAAGTGTGTTAGGCTGTGTGTGTGTGTGAATAATTTGCTGTTAAATGCTTGTTTAGCATCTCTGATGAAGGACTAAATTGAGTGCTAGGCCAGTCAGGTAAGATGGAAATTAGAATATTTAAATGATACCATTCAACTTGTGAATTGAGAAGCTGTTAAAAATGATAAAGGACCTATGGATCGTAAATATTTGAATGCTGTTTTGTAAGAAAGGGGACCTTGGACGGTTCTTTGTCTGGCTTAAGGGATGGGATTTCATAATGCTGATGACTTGTTGTGATTTATGTGGCGTTTTTCCTTTTTTTTTTAATTGACTCAAAGGATTATTACCACTCCCTTAATAGTATTTCATGCATACATCCGGTGGATAGGGATAGAGGCGTAGATAGTGGATTGAAACGCAGGTGTTGTTACGCTTTATTAACTCCATTTGTGGTCAAAGGACTCGTGCACAAAATTTATTAATAGTCGTACTCTTTGTCGGCTTTAGCTTCAGTTGGAGTGTATCTGTCTTCGGTGGTAGAACAGACGCTTTCATTTGGTCCTCAGTTAACGTACAGACCTCAGATTGAGGGGACTTATTTTGAGAGAAACCTTTTGCAAAAGTTTAACCCCGTTTGCAGCTAACAACCGGTGCATCAATACGACATTCTTTCAACGACTGTAAGTTAATTACCCTGAGACAATCCTAGTGGGGTGGCAGGTTATAATAATCAGCCCAAGAGAGACCGAGCAAGGCGAAGCGGATAAATCTGTGCTGCCCAGAATACCTTTTCAAGTCGTCCTTCAGTAGGTGATAGTCAGTAGGACCTGTGATGTGTCTATTACTTCTCACATCAGATTGATAGGTCAAAGTCCCTAATGACATACTGGGCATCGTTTATTAAACAATCAAAATCAGTGGTCCAAGATGACTACCTTGAGGGACACTGGAAGATGCATTAATAGATCAGATACTGAATCTCTAAGCCGGGACGTTCGTTCAGATATGATTTAATCCAAGAAATCAATCATCTTTGACAACCACCAGCTAAAAAGGAATAATTTCAAGAAGAACTTTGTGAAAAGCCTTGCTAAAGTCTGTGGAAATAACATAAACTTGGGTTTTTTTTTGCGTCGGAAGGTGGGGAAGTACTCAGTAACACTGCGTGATTTCCTACTACTAAACTCCTACCGCCGGTCCTTACGGTACTGCCGTCAAGCATTTCATCACGAGGGAGTACTTAAGACTTACATAGGTATTCGGCTCACTGATGTTGGCAGCCTCGTGTGCTGCATTTCGTTATCACAGGAGGTTAATCCTTACTCAGTTTGTTCCCCAGGCCGATGGCGCTTATTAATGGAACATGAGGTACTCCGCATCCTCGACTGCTTCCTTGCAGGTTGGGCAATAGGTTTTGTCGTCGTGTCCTCGTCTGTTGCTGATGACATTAGCATTACCTCTGCCTTTTCTTCTACAAGTTGTAGTTGTAGACCCTTAAATGGGGGAATCTTCTTCGGGATAGGGCCGGACTGCTATATTGGAGGTGATCGATGGTTTTATTCTCCCCATCGATCCTGTAGATTTCATTTGAAAACAGCACGTTAGTCTCTTGGACAGTGTTAAGGACGTGCATTACGCAGCTGTTGGTCCTTCTGAAAGCGTCCAGTTTAAGTAGATGTTGACGTGCAGCGGTGTTTGAATCCGTGGCTCAAGTGGTTAGTGCATTGGATTGCTCCACGAACCTTTGAAGTGCAAGTGCACGATTCCAGAGACTTGATTGCCGCTTAACTGTCTGTAAAAATTCTATTATCGTTGGCAGATATCGCATTACATTTCCACCAGGACAAGGCTTCCTTGATTACCACGATTTTTACCTAAAAAACCGCTGCCGTGATCTGGGAGGCGGACAAAGATGTTCGTATTTAGATTTTCAGAGGAGACACCACAATCCACCCCGCTTTCGATCTTGGAGGCGTTTGTGAACTACCACCAAAGGTGGCATCGTTGTCTCCTTCATAGTGATGCCCACATTCGAAAGTTGTAATGTAAGCGGGTTCTGACCGATGGCTAAAACTTAATGCATCGAGGATCAAGGAGTGTCCAGCAGCGTAACTGAACCACTACGAGGATGTGTTTATATGGATGGCCGTGCTAGGATCCTTCTGTTTGTCGGATATATCTAAGAACGGCAGGTGGAACATGTTGTCCAATGACGCAGGGGGAGTAGTTCTGAGAGCATCACTGCTGCACATATGTACATGCATATCCTTGCACGTTTGGTGATTGAGTGAGGTATACGTCTCTGTAAAGAGCTGGCCACCAATCGATCACGCCATGCAGTAGTATAGGCCTGACAACGGGCACGTGCAGTCAACTTGTGATTCGATGTTGAATGCTCTAACTCCTCCCTAAGGGTTTTTTTTGTTTGCAGGAATAGGGAGCTACATTTGCTTTCTAGTAGATTGGCTTTCCAGTTAAGTTTCCATTTAATAGGAAAGGCTCGTGTCATTTATCGTGTGTGAGGGTGTGTGAGGAGAACTTTATATTTCCTCGTGAAGACAATAAGTTCAGTTTTGTGAGGATCTACCCCTAGTCCGCATTTAGAGGCCCACCTGGTGAGTAGAAGAAGAGCAGATTGTAAGATTTCCCTGAGAGTATTCGGGTGGGATTGAAATAACAATGACAATCACTTTACATCCTGTCGTTTCTAGGTCTACTACTGGCCCATTGACTACCAGATTCCAGAGAAGAGGGGGCAATACATTGCCTTTGTGTGTTCCGCGACTGACAAGCCTTCTAGCCGATGCGATGTATTTGGAGATTTGCAACCAGTGAGCCAATAGTCGTCAGACAAACGGTGTTACAAGCTAGCCTTTCTTAGAATTGCCATTTGCCTTCACTAGAACTAGAACGTTAAAAGCATTCCTTTCCTACTTGCTGTCTACTTTTTAATTTTAAAAACTCAAGATTGCGCTGACAAAGAATTTTCAAAATTTAGACTTGACTGCCAAACATGATTTGCATTTGCCTTCCCTCAAATGACCTGTAAAACAATTTCGAACAATCGATTAAGCACTCAATAAAAATGTATTTTTTTTCTTTAACTCTTTTCAGTTAACGGTATTAATTTAGATGATGCCCGAAGTGGATAAGGACTCCGTTGCAGATGTAGTAAGCGGAGCTCATGCGCCAATTTTCGATACGGAAGCTCTGCTGAAAGAGAAGAAAACAATTTCGACGACAGAAAAACTTACCAACGGCCGAACAGGTGGCAGCACAGACGAAGAGCAAGGCGATTCTGAATCAATGGTTCATTCGTTTGTATACAAGAATCCTTTAACCATACCACCAGCGAAATATATAAACAGTGCCGCATCGTACTTTGGAGCACAGTCGATGACATTGCCGCCAACAAATAAGGAGACCTTAGCTAGCTTACTAAGCGCCGAACGTCCGCAGACGGCACCGCTAACGTTTCATATGCGCCACAATGTAAGGACGACATCATCCTCAGAGTCTGACGGGCCACTGGGTTACGGCGGCATCGATATTGCAGCTCAGTTTCAACCGACATTCGATAGCAAACGGGATAGGTGTAAGCCGCTAAAACGGAATGGTCAGCTGACAGTTGATGAGATCTTGCAGTCGCCAACTAAGCCAACTTTTAAGAGTACCTATCCTTTACCCCGAGTACAAACTGCCATCGATAGCAATAAGTCCCCAGTTGCTACCATAAAGTCGTCAGTAGAAGGTAATGACGTCAGTGCTGCGAACATGAGCTCAACATGGCATCCACATGTGTATGCTAAGCCACCGAATCGTCCAACTCCGTATGCAATCGCTGATATCTTGGGCTGGACAAAGGTGACAAAACTTTTGGAAGAAACTCGTTTGGGGACTCGAACGCCGTCTATTACAGCGGCCTATGGCTTGCGACCGGAAGTGCTGCCGGAGACCGACGCCAGTCGTATGAAGTCGCCGAAGACAATTTTGAAGACCTTTCAGCAACAGTATTCGCAACAGATAAACCGTTTCGATGAGAGATGCAACAGTCACACGCGAAGCACATCGCTTAGTGAGACCAGCGAAGATGACAGTGCCATCGTTGCTGTTGATCAACCGCTCAACTTGTGCGTGCCGAAGCAGAGCGATTCCAATGACAGCAGCAGTGTGACCGCGCGACCTGTTTCGAAAATGCGCAAGAAAGGTGAGTTTTGTTAATGGCTTTGCTACCCTGTGCAAGGATTGACATCCTATCCTATGGACTTAACTTTCCTCCTTTCTTGACAACGTAGGCTTCAGTCCAGATTCAGGAAAGAGTTGGACTTCTTGTACGAGAAAAACAAGTCGCGTCCATTTTGTCCCTTATTTCAGAAGTCGTATGGCCCGATGACTACTTCCGACCAAAATCCACACAAAACAGTTTCCCTAAATTGTGGACTGATTTTAGGAGTGCAACCGGACAGAGACCGTGTAGCTCTATTGTGCTCCCCCGATTAAAGGCCTTGTGTCGACTTTGTGGACCTCCTCCAGTCAAATTTCCTTGATAAACTGGAGTATCTGAAGTGGATCCAACGATGGTAGATCTTCTTCTGATAGTTAATAGGCATCCAGGCGTTTGCTTAAGACGGTTTCTGCAGTTTCCTCACCATCTCCGCAGAATTTGCAATCTCCAGCGTGCTCTATACCCAATCTCCTGATGCGTCCTTTAACTCTACAGTGACCTGTTAGGAAGCCTACAAGAATGCGCGACCGGTTTTTGGTGATGTTTATACAGACCTTGCTCCTTTTCGGGTTATAGTTCCCGAGAAGGTCTTTAGCCTGTCTTAGCTTAGGTAGTTCTTTCTAAAGTTTTGTTCCTTTTTCGGTCGTTCGTCCTTCCTTAGCAAGCAAGCTAAAAATGCGTTTCGTTGACGAACATGATTTTTCTCCAAAATGGAGATCCGTTTCTAACAGCGAACGTTCGATGCAAACTTTGGTCCCGTGGTTTTATTTCTTGAGCCAGTTGAGTCTTGTTTGGATAAAGCGAATGTCCAACGCATGATGTAGTCCTGTGACTTTCGTTTTCCAGCCAGCTGGACCCTCTATGGAAAAACACTTCTCTTTCTGAAAAATTCGTCAAATTAAGGTTGCGAAAATCCCGACTTCTTATGGTAGATCAAAAACTGTAATATGTTGGTTCTGGCGCATCCTTTCTGCAACTTTTCGATCGGTTTCCCCGAATTTCGCCATAAGTCGAAGAATTGAGTTCTAGTCAGGATGCCTATGCCGACCATAAATCCCTCCCTGGGACGTCGTTTGACGCACAGAGCACGAATTTCTACGATAAATTTTCAGAATTTTAACGCGCTGGTGAGGCGTGTAGTTTTTCATAATAAACTGACACATAAAAGTCGTAGAATGGCAGCGCTGTCGTTTCAAACATAACCACAATCTGCTGTCAAATTGGCCATGTACGTGGGGTAAAACTCGAATGGCTTCTGAAATATGTTTTGAAAGTATCTTCCGAGTTCCGCGCCTAAAATTTTTGCTAGAATAAAAGGGCCTTATGAATCGCTTTGAGTCTGTCAGCGAAGCTTGCGCAAGCTCGCCTAGTTCTCCAAAGAGTCTATTTCCCGTGTGCAGGAGGCGACGGTTTTGGAGATTTGGGCAGTCGCAGTGCAAGTGATTGATGATTTCTCTTTCTTTCTCGTCTTGATAACTCCTGCAGTAGTCCTTCGAGTTTAGTCTAGTGACCGCAGTGCCGATCGGACAGTGTCCTGTCAGTATTCCTACCAAGATGCGGATTTTCTTCTTCCCCATAGCTAATAAGTTTTTAGTTTTTCCCTCATTCAATTGTAGCCATAGACTGTTACTTAGTTCTCAGCTCCTAAGATCTATCTTCGAAGATAAGCCCTCTGAAACAGCCAAATCCTTTCCATCAAGCTTGCTCCCAAGTTGAACGACAAGGGTCAACCATATGCGAGCATGGGCCGGATGAGGGCCATGTAGCAGATTACCTTCACCCTTGCATCGAGTTAGCTGCCGTTAAACAGTCTCTTTGTAAGGGCAAAGCGGCCTTGGCTCTAGCCAGAGTAGCACCTATACGCTTGTTAAAATGTAGATATGTGTCTAGTCAGAGCCCAAGCACATCTGACTACACTTCAACACGCGCTTCGGTGGCTGCCAGTGCTGTTCCACGGTTAAGAGCTTTCTTTCTGTTGTCCATAAAAGCCCTCGATAACGATGTCGTGAACAGGATAGTTTCCGACTTCTGGAAGTTGATCTTCTGCTTCCAGCAGTCGCAATATCGCTTGATCTTATCGAAGTCACGTTGCAAGAGTATTGCAATGACTTCTATCTTTGGTCCTGACCTGTACGGGATCAAGTCATGCTGAAAAGATGCTACGAGATCACAAAGTGTTAATGGTACAAGAATGTTAAACAGAATCGACGAATCAACCGCAATCTGTTCAGGACATTTTTCGCAATGAACTGCCTACGGTATCGAGGAGCTTCTGCAAGTCTACCTGGCAGGCACCCGTGCATTGTTTCTTGCCTTTATTCCATTGGATATCCAACACCAGTTTAGACGAGGCGTGTATAGTATCATGGGCAGCCTTGAAACCGAATTGGTTGCCCTGAACAATATGTATGAATGTCCACAACCCACTTAGTCAGGACCCTATTGATAATTTTTTCGAATGTCTTGCTGATGTTCGGGACGAGCCTTTTCGACCGGAGATTCGCCGGACTGGACATATCCTTACAGCTTTTGGGAATAGGATGTAAATGTTAAACGGGGACGTGTAGATGTCTCCCGGCTCTGAAGGGAGGTGTCGAAGCACAAGGTTAGATATTCCATCGACACCTACGGATTTCGTCTTTCTCAAATAGTCGAGCATCGTTGGAGTTCTTTCTTCGATATAAACGCGGGATGTACACACCTCCTCATCGGCGATGGCATTGTTGTCCATGTTCTCGTCATTGAACTCGGTGAAACCGATGTTCTCTGATCGTGTTGCATATCATATCCAAGGTGGAAACTGCGCACAAGGACTCGACTGTCCAGGTCGTGGTTCAGGCAAACGCTAACAATCATCTTGTACACTTCCTAGAAAGTCGCTTCTATAGCCTCTACGTTCTTCTACAGATTTTCGATCAAAAAGAAGTTGTTATCGTTGACTGCGTTCACTGGATCTATGCTTGCTGTTACAAATGTTTCCCCACCCAACCAACCATCTCGGCTGCATTACATTTAAATGAAACTCGTCGCATTTTTCTGCATACAATCGGTTTATTCTCCGCTCATGAGTTTCTATCCCATGGAATCTACATGCAACAAGGCGTCATTGAACGCTTACCACACAGCAGATACATTCGCTTCGTACAAACGAACAATGAGTCAATTTACAAATCGTCTCTCGGACCTAAATTCATGTTTACACCAATAAACGTCAAAAGAAAAACATCAACTTAGACTCGCTCTGTCAATTTAAGTGGCAATGCATCATCGTTTAACCCGGTCGCACTCAGTTCCAGTTCATTTCGCCGTGACTCATGCAGCCGAGTAGCACTCTCATCAATCAAAATGATCTGATCAGGCACCAAAGTATCTACTATCTGTATCTACTAGCTGTTATTGCCGTTGTTGTTTCCGATCATGATGATGATGATGATGACATTTTATTTGTGGAACTTGTTCAATACGAAAAATAATTTTTATTGGCTGCCATAACGATGTCGCCGCAACGATTTAAATTGGAGCGAATGCGCTTCGCGAAAGTCAATTTAAACGACGATCACCATGTGGAATGGTTTTTTTTTTATTATTTGCGCTCACTTATGGGTTTATTTTTATAACTTTTCGCCGGCCACAATAGCCCTGTGTGCTACGTGATCATAATTGGTATTTTTAGAGTGATTACGACGAGTGTATTGTTGCGAACGTTGTATGAGCAGCACAGCGGTCATTTAAACGATTAGCGTTTTCCGGGCTTGCAAACCATACTCGTTAAATGCATTCGATGAATTAGAAGTTCGTATGCTAATGATGCTGCATGTATGACGTGTGGGATAGATTTGAAATTTCCACGAAATTATGGCTTGTTTAGCCGTATATGGGCCTGGGGGCGATTGATATTGTTTCTGGATTCGGTGGTTTTTATTGCATCGCTTTGTTGCGCATGGGTAAGATCTTAGCACGGCTAGCTTACAATAAAAGCTGTGGAAACTGTTATACTTTTCAGCCATGACATGAGAACGACTTTTATTGGAGTCAGAGATAACAAGAAAATGGGTTGGCTACGTACGATGCTAATGCTTATCAGACCCAAACAGTTCAATTCTGCTTGGAGGTTCTCGACAACGAACTAAAATACAAAACAAATCTGACGCTGAACTATAAGGATCTTGGCGTTTACTCAAAATAAACGTGTGATGGGTCCTTCAACGCCTCTCTCTATCCAGTAACATATGCAATCAAGTTTACTTACGGGACAGAACGTAGAGGAAGGCTAATTAAAGGCATCATGAGGTCTTGGTGATACAAAGATACTCCAACAGAAAACAGCTCAAAGAGATCGCAATATCCATGGTTTCACAAAACGAGCCTAAAAGGACAATAAAAGGAACACCGTAATGGAAAGGCAGTCCTAGCTGACCATATGGAGAAGCTTTGTATCTTTTATATCATCAGCCTTTTATGTGTACACGTCTCTATCGACGCGAGTACAGACCCTGTTAAGAAGAAATCTTCGACGGATAATTGGGACAGGATATCATCCAAGTCACGACAATAGGTAGCAGCTTCCAACTAATCGACTTTTTAGAGGCTCCTACTACGGTGATTAATAGCACCAGGTTCTAAAAACTACGAAGAACAGAAACATGGCTGTCTCCAGATGGTAGAACCGCCCTCAAATTGACCATCTACTGATCAATGCGAGACACGCATCAAATACCCTGAATTTAAGCTCGAATGCCCAGCGAAAAGAAACAGTGAATGGCGTAGGAAAGGACACCTAAGCACTCAAGAAATAGGCAGCAAAGAGCACCTCTGCTGTATATTCATCTTCTCCTAGCGTCAATTCTCAGTGGACCCAATATCGTAACATCATCGAGAAAGTACCTGACACCACATTGGGATACCAACCACCTCCTAAGAGGAGTCCGTGGTATGATGATATTTGCGAGTACCGGAAAAGGTGACAGAAGGTGCATATTTTAAAACGCTGCAACGTAAAACAATGACAATGAAGATTATGGAGGCAGGAGCAGAAAATTCTGCATAGAGAGGAGGTGGCTTACGTAGTCTTCCAACTCAACAACATCCGGCAGTTCTATAGGAAAGCCAAGAAACTAGCAGCTGGCTACAAGGCCGGAACACAGGCTCCTCGAAAAAGTGAAGAGGACTCAATCACTGATGCTCCATTAATTGTAGATGTGTTTAAGCAATACTTCCAGCTGCTTCTAAATGGGGATGATGTCGAGAGAGTTAAGGGTAAGAAGAGAATCTACACCCAGTGAACGAAGAAGATATCGCCTCCCTCAGGATAGAAGAGGTTGGCGGAGCTATTCATGAGCTGAAGAATAATAAGTGCGTAGGCTCTACCAGCGAAGCAATTAATCATTAATCACGTATAAGTAGAAGAAAGTATACTCCATGAGTCTAATATCAGCTCCATAGACCCCATCTTCAAGAACGCCCACCCTATATCTTGCGCCAACTATAGAGGCTTAATGTCGCATATTTATAAGCATATACATACATTCTGTCCAACTGGGACAGAAACTAGCAACTGGCTACAAACTAGGTGAACGTCTAGAGCCTTTCTGTAGCACACTGACTAGGAAATACAAGTGTGACTTCCACCTTCGGAGATCGACAGTAGACCGAATCTTCACACTAAAGCAAATCCTGGAAAAGACGTACGAATATAAGGTCGAGACACAACATCCTTTCATCGATTGGAGCTCTATATCCAGCTGTGGTGGGTCGCAATGGAGAATACGCTGTTCAATGTGGAAGTATCTCTCCTGAATTATTCCAAGCCTGCTCAGGTTTCGGCAAGGAGATGCACTATCATTTGATTTCCTCAAACATGTGCTGGAGCAGATAGTGCGGATGGCAGAAGTGAACCCAGAGGGCAGTATCGTCCTTCATCTTGAATACATAGGCCACATCGACATCAGTGATTGAGGCTTGATTAACAAGCGAAACGAGATGGCCTTAAAAGTGCACGAAAGCAAAACCAGGGGTATGTATGCTATCGGCAAAGAAATCTGTCCATCCCCTAGGACGAAACGTCACTGTTGATACCTTTTAGTTCGAGGTAGGTAAGGAGTTCATCTTCACCAAAGGCACCATCAATTCCACAAATGAAACCTTGGTGGAAATTCAACGAACACTGATCCTTAGATACTGTACTTAATTCGGTTTAGCGAACAAATGAGATCAAAGCTTCTTACTCGGAGGAACGACGTGGGCTCTAGAGAAGGCTAATCCCGTCAGTTCAGCTGCAATGCCCAGTTCTGGACGATACGCAGAACAAGAAAGCAGATATTGAGCGTTTCATCAAATTTGTGGTTTTATATGCGAGGAGGGCGAATAGAATGGGAGTTACAGCCGCGAAATCTACGAGCTGTACTAAGATGTGGATGAGTCCAAAAGGCCAAGATACATGGACTTCATTGCCTGAACCACATGAAAAGCATGAACAGAAATGCACCAGCAATGAGCTTCGAAACGATCAAAAATACTGAAGGTACAAGTAGCGAGCCCAGGATCGGCGAGAATAGAAGGCTACCCTATCGCCGGCAGAGACTATTCACAAGTCGATAGCCCGTTAAGTAGGCTAATTTCTCAGGAGGGATCTCAACCTTTGCAGGTCTAAGTTGGACGAATCTGGAACTGGCGGCGTATTCGATTTATCTGAGCGATTTTTTTTTTTTTTTTTTATAATTTACCCGCACTCAAGGGGTTATGAATACCCTTTTACATGTTATTCACATGGTGCGGGCGTCGGAAATGTAGATAGAGAGAGAGAAAGAGATTGGTGCAGTGGTTTGAAACTCAGATGTGTTAGGTTTCACATTAGCTCCAGGGGTGGTGTCCAGAATAACTGGGGAGATTTGATGCTGTCATGTATTTTTTTGCCTTCGCTTCTGATTCACAGTATTTTTTTCCCGATCCACCTGATGTCATAAGCATATCAATTATCAACAGAGCGATCAATTTCTCCAGCCATATGACAGACCTACTGCCAGTGTTATGCCTTCGCAGTAGTGTTGTCACAAACTTTCTCAATTGATCGGACTGCCTCTTATCATATAATGCTTACTGACATAAGGGGATTGAACCGTGAACCATCAGCTCGACGAACGATGACGCTACCACTACACCATTGCCATCCTTTCGTTCGAAACGTTCGAAAGTTTCTTTATAATCCTTTAGGGGGTTATGACCACCCTTATAACGTTAAAACACAGCGTTAATAAAGATAAGAGAGAGTGCCGGAGACAAAACGGAGCCTTGGGGAACACCAGCATTCATATGGTGGTGTGCAGTCTTGAAACCGTCCAAAAGAACTTGAATTAAACGGTCCAAAGAGTAGTTTTGAATCCAAGAGATTCAGCGATACCAATTAACACAAAAGAGCTGAATGACAAACTCTGTCAAATGCCTTAGAAGTATCAAGAGGTGAAGAGACTGGTTCCACTTTTGGTGAGATAGGTCAGATAACCTTCTTGCGCTGTTGCTTGACTTAATTTTTGTAACTGGTGAATCCATAGGATATGAAACCACTGTATTCAAATTCCCCGTAAAGAAGTCGCACTCCTCATTAGTAAGACTCCAATTGCTAGGAAAATTTGATGCGTCAATCCTTAGATTTCCACCAATCGGTCTGACGAAAATTTAATTTAGGGACTTTGTCCTCTGCCAGAGATGAGATGGTTGTCAAGACAAGCGTAGGACCCAACATCACTTTGTTCAATCGAAGTGAATTGAGGTGGTTTCGGGACGAAGATCACTGTATCAGAGTCCAGTCTGTCTGATCGAACGTTTTTTTTTCTAAAATTGTAGGTTATGTCTGTCATTCAGTTTGGCTTCATTCAAGAAAAAAACGTCGCGTCGGGGTGATAATCACTCACATGTTACTCTATAACCCTATCGTATCCTGTTCAGTTTATATTCAAGGAATAAATGTCCTTTTTTTGTTACAGACCTGCCTTCTAAACCGCACGTTAAAAAGAAGAAACTCTCCGTAGACGCAACACCTGCCGTTGAATTAATACGAGAGAAACAACATCAAGTGGAAACGACTGAAGATGATTCCGATTCAGGTTCAATGGATACACGTCGAAAAAAGAAGGCGCGAACAACGTTCACTGGTCGACAGATTTTCGAATTGGAAAAACAATTCGAAATTAAAAAGTACCTAAGCTCGAGTGAAAGGACTGATATGGCTAAGCTTTTGAATGTAACGGAAACACAGGTAAGTGGTCAATTCTCTCCTTGGAAATAAGTTATTTTTTAAGATTAGGTCGTGTCTTGGAACAGATTTATTCGAACGAATACGCCTTGTTTGGCGTTTTTGATTGTTTGATGGAAAATTTCTACACAGTAGTGGGGCAAAAGTCCTCACTCGAAGGCAGTAACTTTGTTTGTAAATAAAAGAATTGGTCCTGTTTGTTGATTGTGTTAAGAAAGACGTTTAAATTGTTTCCATAATGTCGCTATGATAATATCGGTCAATTGGCCGCGGCCAGAGTGGATGCATATTCGGGCTCAGTCTACAGAATTTTTCGTTGCACAATGTCAACTATCGCTCGTGCTGTGTGTGTGGTTGCACCGCTCTACTGGAACCACATGTTTTCCAACCACAATTCGTCAATTTGCGGCATTAAGCAGATGTTGACCATGGTTCTGTAGCTTTGTGGTGGCTACAGAGTAGTAGGTAGCGTGTTTATTTGTGACCTGGCCGGTGTAAGTTCAAACCACGTAAGGGGAACAGCAATCACAGCCACCAAGCACGACAGAGAAACGAATAAAATCTGAGTTTCTCCAACTACTACACCATAAAAAAGGAGCATGGTAGTACAATGGATCGTATAGAGCTTGAGTGCTTCTGGGATTTGATTGCTCTTTAAAAAATGGTTCTGTAGCTAGCGCGCACCAGTCACAGTAACAGTGTTCCCGACTCCGTTCTCTAGAAAATACTAGAAAATATGGGCCTTGCCTCCGTAAGCTCCGCCTAAACAGTGACTGTGAGAGGATTTAATGGCTCTTCGTGTACTACACCGCGATTTTCGGAGCCGCAGAAGCGATAACTTTGCTTATATGTATGCGTATCCGAATGGGTAGGAATGACCCTCGTCGCTCATGAAAATTTTCGATGAAAAATCATCCTCATCGCGTTCGAGATTTGTATGGGGTAAGCTTTAATTTACTTGCGATTGTCGCTGTGTTTGCACTTTTAACGGGTACATGTTCAAGTCGTTGAAGAAAATTCGCAGTAAAGACCGTGTATTGAAGCCCAACTGCGTGGCCCGTCGTTTGGTTGATATTTGAGGGTCCTCGCGGATGTCTTCAGCCATAACAGCGACATTCTCGACCGAACGGCTACTTCGGGGTCAGCCATGTCTACTACTGTCTCGTGTGGATCCAGTTTTCTCGAGGAGAGAGACCCAGTGTTTGGCCCCATGACCAAGTAATCGGCAACGAAATTTGCGTTGAACCAAAACCATCAACCGATTTAGCCACAGCACTGATATTCTCGACCGAACGGAGCGGCTTAGGGCCTAAGTGTTCATCCAATTAGTGCCACACGTTGAGGGGACCGACGACGAAGTTTAATTTTGCTGTCGAAATTCGATGTAAAAAACATCTATTCATACCCGATTGCGTGTCCCGTCATTTGGTCGCTGTTCAAGGGTCCTATTGGACATCGGCAGCCTCAACAGCGATGTTCTCTATCGAACGGCTGCTAAGGGAACGGCCACGACTAGTTCTATCCCATGTGGATCCATGATTGAAAATGGATGGATGTTTGAAATCATCTTGCACATCGACGCAATTACTCCGCGTTTTTTGAAGAGCATAGCAATCTGTGGTTTGTCTACGTGTCAAACGTGTTGTCAAAGTCACAATGACATTCGGCGCCATTTGCAAAAATTTGAGCATTTTCCGATAGGGTGATGACTTTTGCGTCACCTTGTGAATGATTTTCAATTTTTCTTCAAAACATGACACCAATCCCCTGCACACATGCGTGTAGATACATATATCTTTCGCAGTTATTCAACGGATAGATTGCAGTATCCGGCAGGCTTTTATTGCACTAGCACACCCCCACAGCCCAGCGGTGGCCGAAAATGCCAAATGGCACAATTAAGTCGATGGAAATATTAAAGGATTACCACCAAAGGCTCAATGTAATTGAACATTAATACCTCTAGGCTAAAACAAAATGCCACCGGACGACAACGACAACGACGACGGCGACGGCGACAACATGATAACCTTCCTTCCCCCGGACGGACATGCATTTGTAAAACAAATCAAATCAGACGCCCTCCCAACGGCAGTTTAACCGCATTTTCGATTTGAAATAATTTGAATTCGCAAATATTTTAATCCGTTTGGCCCAAAACTTATTATCTGCCACAGTAGTACACACGGATTCAGTGATTCCGGATTCGGAATCCGAGTGCAGCCCATTAATTTGCACGAACACTTCAGCTGCTGTCGGCGAACACTGCCTGCCAATGCCGCGAATATTACAAATTTCCCTTTCGAATTTTAAATCGCACATCGTTTCTACTTAATGGCCCGCGGATAAGCACACACAGATACACACAGCTACACACAGTTGAACAACAGAAGCATACGGATACGCGCTTATTTGTTTTATTTTTGTGTAATTATTTATAAATCAATTAGTACACCATCATCGCGGGCAACATGAACAGCAGCCAGCCAACGAGACCCGAGACCGATGGGGAGGCGGAGCCAGTTGGCGCTGGGCTTGTGACACAATGTATCTGCGGAGTAGAGTACTATCAGATGGATAGATACAAGCATACGTGTTGCTATGTAAATGCGTGTGCAACGAGTGGGTGGGTGGTGGATGTGTATGCGTGTGGGGCCAGCAAAGGTAGGCTGGCTAAATGAAATTAATTTCACGAAAATTATTTAATTTTTTTTTTTTTTTTTTGTTTTGCTAGCCGTCCTATGCCGGAATCAAATGACCGCGATTTGATGTGGTGGGACTGGCATAGTGTGATGATGGTACGCGCGGGGTAGATCAGTGTGTCAAGCAATTTAATGAAATTATTTATAATTTGGCTAAGTGCCAATGAAATAATATTTTATTGCGATTGCTACTGCTGCTGCATGGCGGTCAGAATTTAAAAAATTCTCAACCACCGAGCAGTTGAATTGAATAGAAGTGCCAGTGCCAGCGTGCACTACCCACCGAGCACCCGTTTCGGTCGCGAATATGGTGATATTAATGCGATGCAATCGATTAGATGTGAATTTGAACAGAGCAGCATATGTACGTGTGTACCGCAGAAGGGGCAGATACAACTGCTTGGGGTCAATTAAACGCGAAATATCTAATAGACAGCAGCGTGAATCTATGCGGCGACTGTACAGAGAGATGACTATTTAAGTGTGGCCCCCAGAGGACGTTTTATGTTCACCTGCAATGCGATGGTGTTTTGTGTTTTAACAGTCAACGAAGGGAACATAGATGCACGAAGTTTTTTTTTGTGTTTTTTGGTTGCACCAATGGATGTGGTAATTCTTTCTTTAGATACATGTAGTCCGGACTACTACCAGGTACGTACTCGTATTTCAGGAATTTCCTTACGTACTAATCCACACCTAGCACACTTCTACCACTCTCCATGCGGGGCTGTCGTGAGGTATTACTTCGAGGGGCTGGTCAGCAAATCATGCTATGCGCCTTGTGTCAGCGGGTTCTGTTGCTTGTGCTGATTCTGCTGCTTCTGTTGCTTTTCTTCTTTACCTTATCAATTCTCCGCAAATCATTTTGAAGAGTTGTCAGCATATTGCCATACTTCATATTGTCATACAATTCTCTTGGTCGAGCAGTAACGACGGACTGGGCAGTCTAGTTCTCCATGCCGTGCAGTGTCTGCAGTAAAATACTGTGTTCTGTAGCTTTATCTTTGTCCGGGCAATCCGGCAGAGAATGGTGAACTGCCGTGTCCAAATCGGTGGAGATATTTGCGGTAACCGTCGTGACCAGACAGGAACCTCATATTTTCGATTTATCCAGGCTTGGATTGGTGGGTATCAGTTTGTATGTCCATCTACTTTTTGTGACTCAGTGAGTTTGCCACGTAGCTGCTGACGCTATCTTTTCTTCCAGTTTTCTAATTTATATGCCAATAGTGTTGGTGTTGGGTTAGGGTTTCTTTAAGGTAAATACATCCTGAATATCTCGTCGGCGAGGATGGCCTCGTCTGAGATGATTCGGGAGCCGCTAGTTGTCCGTAGTGCGTAGAGTCTGTATGTTGATGATTTGGTTTCCTTTGTTCTTAGTGTCTGTATCCAGACCTGGGAGGCATACAATAGAACCGAGCTGACAACTCTGGAGACCAGTATCCTTCTAGCGTATCCAAAGCTCCTTGTATTTGAGATGCTTTTTTGACATGCGTTCCGAACTGCAGTTGTCCGGCATTACGCCATTTAACTGGTTCTTTGGACCTGATTGTCTGGTTACCAAACTGTGCATTCGCAAATTCTACGGTTTCCGACGGTCATAAGGACGACTTCTGCTGGTTCGAGTGTGGCTGAAACTTATGCGGGCAAGAGATCTGTTTAGCTACTCTCACGACGGCAATATCAATGCCGAATTCAATTATCCTTACCCTGCTGTGCAGCGTTAATCGAAGGATTTCATCGCACATGATGACCCAGAACAGGATACCTAAGATAGATCCTTGTGGAACTCCCGCAGTAACGTTATAGTGTTTTACCCTTTCAGCAAGTACTATGCTGTATCCACCCTGGCAAGTGATATTCTATTGAACAGTTTCACATAGTTAAAGGCATTTTTAACGACAAGCGTTATCACTGTACAGTACTCTTTTGTGCCTTAGAGACATTACAAATTTCCCTTTCGAATATGGCATTGACAGTGGATCGCGCTTTCCTGAAGCCAAATTGGTGGTCTCAGAGAGATCCTTTCTCTTCAGCTACTGTGAGTCTATTATAAATTATCTTCTCAAGGATCTTTTCCATTGCGTCCAATAGGTACTTTGGGTGATAGGACGATGGCTTCTTTCCTTTTGCTAGCAGGACCAATGTTGTTGTTTTGTTCGATTTTTTAGGAAAGGTTCATTTTTTGAGATCTTCTGCTTTGTGTCTATCTTGCAATTTACTAGCCCTCCTCGCACACAAGGCCATGCATTCGGGAAAGAAAGCGGCCAATACCTGCTCCGATAAACTGCTTATCACACAGCACTCGGTGCCATGCAGCAGAACTAACAGAGTTACGTACTGATAGAGCAAGCATTTTGCATTTCGTGTAAGAATTCTTGGCCGCATTTGTGTTGCCAAACCAGTCTCCGAGCATCAGTTTTCGTCGTATCTCCACTAAGGTGTCATTTATGTAGCTAATGTTGGCTCCGAGGTAGACGAGCTCCTTTTCTACCTCGAAGTTAAAGCTATAAGCAGTCACGTTTTGTCCTAGGTGGTGGAGAGATTGTGCGTTTATTTGATTTTGCCCCTCGTTCGCTTCACATAAATTGACTTAAAAGCCTCTACTACGGCACTCTGTGTCATTAATATCGATATCGTCTACTTCTCCCGGAAACTGAACGAATTTGGTGAAGATAGTGCCCTCTGTGTAAACATCTGCCTCTACGCACTATCTGATCCAGCACGAGATATGAAAAAAGTCACATTACGGCGCATTGTCTTGGCGAGACCCGGTTCATGTTTGAAATAACCCAAAGGAACAACCTCCAAACTGGTATTGCATGACCAATGCGATTAGGTCAGAGGACGTTGCGTAGACATCTATCGACTAAAGGCTGCAGCTTACGAATGACAGTGGAGCACATCTTTCACGTAACACTCCCATACAGTCGGGTGTCGATACATTTGACTCTGCTTTGAAAATCCTGTGGGGATGTCATCTCGACCCGGCGCTTTACTTCTCTTGAGTGAGCTTTTATCGCGACTAGGATTTTTGTCTTACTGGGAGGACCTATTCCAATCAAAGTATTTATTGCCGCGGATAAGTCATCCGGATGTGAGGTAGCAACGTCGTCGTCTTAATAGTTTAGAACCGTGGCGAAATACTCCCCCCACCGTAATAGTTGTTCCTCATCCGAAGTCGGCTTAAACTCTTCACTGGGCGTTGCTTGGAGCTCATACCACCTACCAGGAGGTGAGAGAAATCACAGTGCATTGTATCTGATTCAGAAAACCCCTCCCAAGTTGAGGTGATACTTTTATCGACTTACTAACATACTTACTTAGGCGGCGATATAGTTCGGGGTGAACCTGGGTCGCAACCAACAAACCTCTCCAGTTAGCCCGGTTCTTAGCTAACTGCCTCTAGTTGCGCACTCAAAGTTGGTTATTCTATTGTTCTAATTGTGCACACCACCATAGGCGAGATCGTCCTCAACTGCGTTGTCCCTTCGGGTTGCATTCGAGGAGTCTGCGGGCTGAAGCATAGATATCCATTCGCTCTACATGTCATATCCATCTTAAGCAACTGATGCGATGTTTTTTCACTATCCGTCGATGTCGCTGTAAAGCTCGTAAGTTTCATCGTTGAATCTTCTCCTTCAAAGCCCGTCAACGCAATATCTTACGAAGAATTTCTCTCGAAACGACCGAGGATATCTTCATCCGCTTTCGACAGTCTCCATGTTTCAGCGCCATAAAGCAGGACTGGGATGATCAAGGTCTTGTACAGTCTCCTTAGTTGTTCGGGACTCAACCCAAAGAAACAATGAAACATCGATTGGCAAGAGTTATACTTCGTTTGATTTCTGCCGAGATGCTGTTTTCAGAGTTCATAGCAGACACAACTTACCTCAAAGTTGTAGCTGCCGACTGTAAAGTTCTGTCAAATCCGTCGATTTTGTATGTCCCTTCTTGTTGACAGCATATACTTGGTTTTGCAGCTAAACCCATTTTTACAGCTTCCGTTTCAATAATAGCGAACCCACCAGTGATATCCCGCTGTGTTCTGCGAATTATGTCAACGTCGTCGTACGCTAGCACAGACTTTTGAAAGATTGTGCCTCCGGTGTTGGCTTCTGAGTTCCACATAATCCTGTCAAGTACGATATTAAAGAAGTCACATGACAGCGTATCTATCTGTCTAAATCTTTTTTTAACATCAAATGTCTCAGTGAGGTCATTACCGACCTCGGTGGGCTTTAAAATTCTCTGACTTCAACTAAAAGTCGCTGAGTGTACACATTGTTATATTCAGTGCACATACCACTGCGCTAAATGTTCCGAAATTATTAAATCCACCCCCTTCGGCCATCCATCCACATCTCACAAATGCTCAAATCTACATCCCCAGCCTTCTCCGCCGCCGTTGGAATTGCCCGCCAGTTGTGTGTGCACCAGTGGTGGTCACATGGGGGTCGTGTCCACATTGTGAGCACGATATTAATTGAGATTTATTGACTAATTAGAATAAATTAACATTGCAACAATCTGTGCATATTGAATGGATTGTTATTGTTATTGCTGCATATAGTGAAAATCAGTGGGCGGGGAGGGGGGTGCTGGATGCATTATAATGCGATACAAATGGCATTCTAAGCGCTGCTGATACATGAACACCGTTTTATATCCGCGCCAGAAGGGTTGTGCTGGCATTTATGTTCGATGATGCCAACTATCGATATTGATTAGCACCTCTCTAGTATACGAGTATGTAGTAGGTGGCTGTGATATATTCCATGGGATGGGTGTCATCGTGTAACACAATACCCCAGGGATATATAATTGCTAACGCAACACACACACTCCCATCGACTCGCACATTCGTCGGATGGCATTAATAACCAAATTGGCCATAAATACTATCTGGAAAATTGAATCTTTAGCATTAGGGTTGTAATAATAATAGTTTCATGCTAATGCGAACAGATTAGATAGCCTAATGAAAGTGGAGGTAGCTCCGGAAATATGCCACTGGTTTAGGCATGGATTTGGGAAGCACTCGTGAAGTGCCTAATTGTTAGTCGATAACTTGATGGTGGGAGCTGGAAGGAGAGATTACTGAAGAACATTATTAGTTCACGCCACGTTATGCCTTTGGATAGATGGTGCTGGTTGTGTACACGTTAAGTGGTTTGAATTGAAATTGGGATCTTTGTTCAGTCGGCCATTGTGTGTGTAAAATCGATTTGTCCGTTGGAGTAGAGCACGAAGTCAGAAAGCCAGAAAGCAATGTGGAAATTTAGAAACACTCAACAATTAGGGAAATTTAATTGAGACGAACATGAGAAACTTTTGGATACATTTTGCTGTTGATTCTAATCCCTAATGGTAAACGATGGGCAGTAAAAGGACGGCCGTCTGTTGGTTTCTTTTTGAAGTGTGAGTTGTTTTGACGGTGGCAACACTAACGCGCTGTTATTATTGACGGACATGTAGTGTCAAGCCTCCCAGGTAGGAAAAGAATCACCTTATGCTTCAAAAATACTGGGAAATACTGGAAAATAACCTCCAAAGGTAGGGTTTTTTTTCTAAGAATGCGCCAATGGATGTGGTTATCTTCCAGAGATACTAATAGCCCCGATACTCCCTAGACTAGGGCAGGCCAACAATCTTCTCGAGAACTATAACCGGAAAAAAAGTAAGGTCTGCATAAACATCAGCAAGAACCGGCTGTGCATCTTCACAGGCTTTATAATGAGTCACTGTAGACTTAAGGAGCTGGGTATTGAGCAAAGTGGAGACTGTAGATCTGTAGATTCTGTGGAGACCTAGATGAAATCCCAGGGCACAAAAGAAGAAAACACGTGGATGGCTACCAACTGTTAGAAGAAGATCTATCATTACTAGATCCACCCCAGATACTCCGATTGACCAAGGAAATCGGACTGGAGGAGGTGTTCTAAACCAAGTACATATCATATCGACTAGAGCTCCAAGTGGGGTAGCACAATAGATCTATAAAGTTCGCAGTGCGCCTATGTCCCTATAACCAATCTAGAAAGCCCGGGCTGTCAGCACGAAGGATTTGTAAATCATTATAATCGATTCATAGTGCGCCTACGTACCAATCTACATACCCGTACCACTTTACCTGCGGAACTGCCATTGGGTACTACTTGATGCGGCTAATTAGCCCTCTGTGATCCTCTGTGTCTACGCCCCATATTTTCGAGTCTTTTTAACTCGTTCTACACGTTCGTTATGAAGGAACAGATCTCCAACCAGTCGTCCCCTGACCTTGTTACAGGGCTTACTAGAAGGGATTAGTAGGCAGTGGTACAGAGCTTCTTTTTCATCTGGAGATTGTAGGCAGAAGGCCGAGATTTCGTGCCCAAATCTGTGGAGGTATTTCTGACAGTTCCTGCGAATTGGATAAGGTGAGAGCTACACTCTCCTTGTGCTCCCTTTTTGCAGACCTTGATCGTGGGAATCACCTTGTGATTCCATCTGGCTTTTGCCATGTTATCTCACCTAGAGTGCCACAATGCTACAGACGTTGCCCTTTCTTCTGGTTTATCCTCCTAGCAACGGTGGTCTCTTGTCGATTCGCGGCTCGCCTAAGGTAAACTTTTTGCATCCTGTTGGCGAGAATGTCGACGGGGACCATACCCGCTATAACAAAGGCTGCTTCGTGGGAACCTGTTCGGAAACCGCGTAGAGTCTGTATGCAGACGACAGCTTTCTTTTTGTCTCCTTCGTTGTAAGGATTAACCTTCCACTTTGGATAGTAGAATCCTCCTGGCGTATCCAGGTCCACCGATGTTTGCCAGTATCCGGGAAAGCGCTGCCTGCATCTGTGACGCCTTTTTACTGCAGAACTCGACGTGAGTTCAGTCTTCTGTCGAGCATTGCATCCAATAACACCCACCGCAAGTTTGGGTATTTCACAGTCGTCTTGTTATTAAGACAGCCTCGGTCATAGATACATGACTCGAACCTGAACTCCCTGCTCAGGAATTCTACGTTTTAACCGAGTTACAGCGGAACACATATTGTGTAGCAAAAGTTAAAGATGACGATTCAAGCCCCATGCTCCGATAAGATTTTTGTATCTTTAATCTCGTCTCCGATAAAATAAGACGGAAAAAAGTTCGGTCACGGATAGGACGCTATGTTCTGAGTAAGTGACGGGGGTATAACATGACTCAAACGCTTCGTGCGTTCTAGGACATTCCGCGAAAAAAAAAACTGGAAATTATCTATGAGTCCACTGCGGAGGTTCGTATCCGCCAGGACACAGGTGATAGACTGCTGCAGCGCCATGTTGTCATACTGAGTCGATGAGTTCTGACGACGGAGGCTGTTATGGTGGCGCCTGGTGTTTAGGGGTTTGAGGTCCAGTTACATCGGTAGACGGTGGGTATGCGTACGTACGTAGGGGTGTTGTATCAGCAACCCTCGTTCTATGTAGAATGTGGGTGGATGCGAGGAGAGGGAGGTTGTGAGACGGGCGGTTGTGATTGAGCCTTAGATGCGGCATTTGGACCATTGTTGACAGAGTAGATGTAAAGTAGAGCGACTAAGAGGTGCAGTGGTAGGTAGTGGCTGTGAAGAGGCTCGATTTAGTTATGATAATGGTGGATGACCCTTATCCCAGTTGGCTTTTATTGCTACTCCTGAGCAGACAGCGTACATATATCCGCCGGGAGGTTGTGTTGTGTATGGTGGCTGTTGTGGAGGATATGGTGGTTGAGCTCCCTCAGGTGCTTGTTGATAGCCTAGCTTTACGTTTGGAGGTTGGGTGACCTGATCGTAATTGCGACCGACATTTAAGGGTACTGATGTGCGGTTATTGGCTGCTAGCATTTCGTGGTGGATATTGCCCTGTGGCTCCTACGTCCCAGCCGGAGATTCATACATCTATGGGGGCAGCTGGATGCAGGTCTTGGTAAGAACCAGACATCTGGACCTGCTGATGTGAAGTATTCGGGTATTTAGGCGGGGACCGCTACCGACTTAAGGGCAGCTGATCGAACTAGTTGATGATATGATACCCGGTTCGCAGCTGATGGGTTGTATTTGCTGCAGATAGTCGCGGTAGTGACCATGTTGTTTCTAACCGATGCGATGGTCGTCCCGAACTGGACGTTGTGGTTGTTCATAGTTTTGCGTTGACAACGGTGGCTATTAACTGGACCCTGGTACGATAAGGATCTGGTCTCGTAAGAGGTGAAATATCGCCGGTTGCTTGTACCTGCTGCTGTTGTTGCTGGGATGGGCAGTTTGGAAAGCGGTAGCCTAGCGTGCGAAATCGGAGGCTTTTTTTTAATGTACTGGAGGGGTGAAATCCTTTATGGATGCTCGGCAACCCCTGCTGCCAGTTATGACAGACTCCATGCTCCTGCATACATGGCTGAAACCAGTACTGTTAGCTTCTCTTTGTAGCTGGGATCTTGGGTAGTGAAAGAATACATGCTCTACGTCTTCGAATAGATATGACCGGAAACAACCATGTCCCATAAGCAGTTGCGTTATGTAGAAGTTAACTACACCATGTCTGCGGAATGGCTATCTATCTATCTCATGTCCACTGTGAGCGTAATGGTTTCTCGTTGCTTTCTACTGGTGTTTGGTACAGCTTTCGTTCTAGCGTGAGGACCACCGATGATAGCCACCATCGAATGATTGAAATGGTTTTGTTGCGAATTTGAACAATTTCTTCCAGCAAATCCCACGAGGTAAATCAAGGTAAAATTCGCCATCGCACATGAGCTCCCATAAGATTGGTTCCAGGACCGAGCCCTGGGCTCCTTTTCTAGTAATTGCGTATGCCCTCACACCATCATCTGTGTCATAGAGCAACACTTCTTGTCGGAAATAGTTGTTCAAAATGTTCCTGATGCTCTCATGTTTCGTAGCGATTCAAGGATATGTTTCGAGCTTCCGTTCTTTAAAGCATCCTTAACGTCCAGTGTTATGACGTAACAGTACCGCTTTGCATCTCCTCTCCATTGCCTTCCTTCTAGGGAAGTGTCCACCACTTCCTTAATGGCATCTACAGTCGAATGTGTCTTTCGAAATCCGTACTAGTGTTCTGATAGTCCACCTGCTTCCAACCTGTTACCGATGATGCGATTCAGGACTTTTCCCGTCGTGTCCAACATACAGAACGGACGGAAGACTGATGGATCTCCTGTTGGTTTATTTTGCTTGGCTATTAGCAAGAGCCTCTGTTTCTCCCATCAGGAAGAACTCCCTCACTCAGGCAGGCGTTATGCATGTCCACAAACAGGTCTATTCCGGTTTTTATCGCCGCTTTAAGGGCTACATTAGGGATGCCAACCGGCCCAGGGACTTTTCTATTCCCAAACCTGCTGCATGCCTCAAGAATCTCTTCCTAGGCATTTGTTGTGCCGCTATATGCGTCTCGTCCTCCAGTGGAATTTTGGGGTGCCTTGGAAATAGACCTTCGACTGGCTGCGGTGGCATGAGCCACAGTGTGAATACCGTGGTCTCAAAAATGTGTTTTCTGGTGAATGTATCCGCTTTTGTTATGGAAATATTTCCCGAAAAACCGGGCGAGAGAAAGGAACTCTTGACAAATGGGTTCTTTCGACCTTAAGTACGCCCTATTACTTCAAAGGTCTCCTACAGCAGATAAGCTAGCCCAACAAAGCCCAAAACTTCGCAAAACCATCATCTATACATGTAAACAGCTGCAAGGATTCACATGCCACTGGCGTTACAGGTGCAAGAACAGCATAAGCCTCTCCATGCAACGTCGCATCGATTTTGTTTTACCATCATAAGAGGGTCGACTCTTAGTTCCGGAATTCATGATCCCAACAACATTCTTATCACTCACCTTGGATGCGTATTGAAGTACGAGTTTCTAAAATTAATCAAGACAAGGAAAACCACATATGTGTACGACGCCCCTTAGGCAACCCCACATTTCAATTAAACGCACACCGTATGGCCTGTATCCCTGCCAGACCCCCCCACTTAACCACATCATAAGGTGTATTGCACGCAGATAAACGAAGCCAATTTGAACAGGCTTTCCACTTGGCAAGTTGACGTCGTCGTCCAAACGACAGGAGGAGGGGACACGCAGCCGCTGAGGCTGACATTCAGCGCATTCAACTTTATTGCTAAATTGTTAAAGTTCCTTCACGCTTCTGTGGATTTTAATTGGTTTGAGGAGCGCACACATAAGAATGCCATGCAAAGCAGCCCATTCGCTAGCGAAGTGCAATTAATGAGTGGTGACATTTGCGGATGGATCACACGGTAATGGTGCTCCATTCTAGTACCCAAGGAATCCTTCTTTTCACATTTTTTTTTAATTCAGGAGCTTACCTATCCGTACGTATACAGCACTCAACACACGGACGGCCTGATACGAGTGCGATGCGATGCTATTTTCGTGTGAATACTCGCGTTTTCAACGTGTGTTTGCCAAGTTTCCCGCTTTTTTTTTTAACGAGCTGATGGCCGGTTTCTCGAGACTCGACACGGTGTGCATTTATGTTACGTTTTTAGATCTCAATTTTGTAAGTTTGTGTCTTTTTATCGAATTGTGATAGGGGTTGGTAGGGGAGGGCTGTCGGTGGTAGATGGCAGGAGGGGGGGGACAAATTGTTAATGCCGCAGTTTTATGATGGCATTAATGCGGGAAATTAATTTGAAAAATGTGTCCTGTCACGAGGTGAATATTTTATATGCCCACTTGGCATTGGTGTGGCTGATGTGCTAAATCGTTAATTAAATTAAATCGAATTAATTAAACGGCCAAGATGTTTGCTGTAATTGAGATTTTTTTTATATTGTGATCGGTGGTTGCATCAAAAATGCGAAACGAATGAAAGTATCAACGTCAGATTCCGCGCAGTGTCTCTGTGGAATGAATAAGCAAGGTGTACCTCAAGGGTGTGGTTTTAGTGCGATTTTGTTTTGGAATTTTGTATAAAATGCCTGAAAGCTATTACGTCTTGCAGACATTTTTTTTTAATTTTTGGCTACGCTCATGAGCGTGAAGACACTGGGACCAAGGTCTTTTAACCTGTCTGAGTCCTTGAATGTCGTTCCAGTGGGATATGTACATACTGCTTTCCGAATTGTGTAGCGTGTATTTGAAAGCAGAATCAGAGATTTCAACAAAGGAGATTTCGGTTCCAATTAATAGATCAGAGGACCCTTGCATGGCTAACAGATTTGCAGAGCCGTTGCCTTAAACATCTAGTATATGGCCCGGAATCAACCAAACCTTTACCTTGCTTCGTAGGACCAATCTTTGCAGAATATCGAAGCAGCATAGGTCTGATTTGAAGTTAATAAGTGGGAGCTCATAGCGTTTACCGCCCCATTTAGGGCAGCAGGGCCAAGGTTTACCTTCCTATTGGCTTGTGAAAGGTGCAACAACCACCTTGCTAGGGTTGATCGATAGACCTTCTCTATCACACCAGTCAGAAACTTCAAGGACTGCATCTTGCATGAGTTGACACACATTGTTTTCATGCTTGCCCTTGATTGTGATTACTAGATCGTCTGCATAGTCTACAGCATCAAAACCTAAGCCCTTTAGGTCATCTACGTCAAGAGACCTTAGTAGAGGTGAGAGGACGCCGCTTTGGGGCCAGCCTTTTGCTACAGATACCGTCACAGAAACCCTCCTGATGTTAATGTTATGATGCGACTATCGAGCATCGTTATTAACCATCCGGTTGTTGGATGATCAATTCCACTTAAAGAAGCAGTCATAGATAACCCTTGTTGTCAAAAGCACCCTCGATGTCAAGGAAGGCACAGAGGGCTTTAGAACGGCAAGCGACTTTTATCTGTGGCCAAAAATTTCAAAACGCCTTTCGACTGGAGTGCACAGTCATTGTTTTCTTCAGAACGTCTAACAGTCTTTCCACGGTCTCTCCCTTCGCACTAAGTCGAGATTCGTCGAATCAAATGTTAAATCCGTGCAATTATATGCCTGCGAAACCTGAAAAGTCTCGCCAAACATCTCTAGGAAATTTCAGGCTTCTGAGAATCTCTGCCTGCGCTACTTACTAAAGATTCGTTGGCCACAAAGTACATCTATCCAGACCAGGAATTGTGGCGTAGGACGAGTCAAGAGCTATTGGATGTCGATATAAGGAAGCGAAAATGACAATGAGAAAGCCATTCTTCGCCTCGCGGTCGTTTGAATGGAATCCGCAGGGTGCATGGCGGGTCGGAAAACCAAGAACAACGTGGAGATCAACAGTTTTAGCAGAAGCATGAAGGATGGAGAAGATTTGTTTGGCGACTTATGCCCCCACCGGGGATAAAGGACATGATGAACCATTTAAAAAAAAAACTATTATTTAAAAACTCTTTCTCTGATGATGAATGCCTTCCGACAAGCATCAGAACAGCACAGAGCTGTGCACACTACATATATCGCAGCTCGCATCACATCTCGCACTGCTTCTCGCACCACATCGTTTTCTCGCATCACTGTGTGCGTACCCTAAAGTAGCTTTTAAAGCCATCGGTCTGGGAGCTTTTTGATTAATGTAGGTTTGGTTAGGTTAGGTTAGATAGGGTTATGAGGAAAACCTCATAAAACACTAGGCACCAGAATGGGCCCATTGCGATCCCTGGGGAACCTCCATAAAAAGCAGATGGAAATCTAAACACTTTCCCTGAAACACTTAATTTCCCTACAAAATTTATATAGTTTGATTAATGTAAAAAATCCCTTATTTTTGGGAATTCTCCGCCTCTTTCTCAACAAATTAGAGAACTTGATTTGTATGTGAAAATTTTATTTAAATTTGTACTATTTTTTGGACCTTCACAGGTATCAAACAACGGTACTGTGATTTTCGTTTGAGTTCCCGTCATGATTTATTTTAGTTCACAATACAATTAATTACTGTTACTGTGTTGCAAAAGCTTTAGATCTGCTCTGCAAATGTTCTGCTTTGCAAATCTTTCGTTTTTGAGTTCGCCCTGGACTAATGGCTCCCTAAGAAAGCGTCATAATTCGACATTATGGCCGGTCTTACATATGTCGCTTTCGTAATGCAGAGCGGCAAGATTGGCTTACGCATAATTTAACAGAAATGAAACTAGACTTAGCTCCAAGCGCCTGTCTGACCCTAAGCGGAGGCACTAAATCGCCCGCCTTTTTTCCGGAGAGGGGAAGGGGATAGTTTACTTAAATCATAGATACGAGAAACAGGCTTCAGTGGACAGAAAAGCAGATTTGTTTTGTTAGATATTAGAAGGCTCTGAAGGCTATAGAGACTTCTAGAAAACCAACTTACTTGCTTGCTGAAGAAGAAGAAAAATATCTGTTACACGACGTGAATCTAATGTAAATGAATCGACAACGCAATTACCTAATTAATATTCGAAGCATTTTTATTAATTTTATTTTTTTTTCAATTTAATTGAAATTTAACAAAAGATTTAAGAAGCAAGAAAGATGAAAAAATTAAATAAGAAAACAGAGCAACTATCAACTGAAGCTTCGTCATCCTAGTATTACTCAGAGTCGTCGCCGGATCCATCGCACTTTTGAGCATAGTGACCATATCGTCCGCACCTGAAGCATTGCATGTCTTCCATACCGCCTCCATCTGCATACCTCTCAGCAACGTATTTCGGACATACCGGGTCATTTGCATAGTGCCCTGGCTGCTTGCATATGAAGCATACCACTGAAGGATTATCCATATTGAATTTGTCTAAAAAAAAATCACAATTTCAAATATTTTCAAACTTTTCTTTGCGCAAAACGGAAATACTCGTACTTTTGGTTTTTATTTTTTTTTTTTGCAGTACAACTTGTAATAGATACTCGACTCGTCGAACTCTACCCGTCAACGGTTGCGTTTTAATTGACCGACCGATTGACTGCACCTGTTCTATTAAAGTTTAAAACGAAGATACGTATACATAGATAGATAGTTCGTTTGATCAACCACTCCAAAATCTTGAAGCTTTTCATTGTTTCATTGTTCTATTATGTGGACAGTTTGGATTTCTAGCGATACTGCCTCTGTGTGAGTTCGGTGTATCTACGTACAAGCGAACATTGTTGCAGTACGTTATCTTAGTTAGGTACTTAGAAACAAAGGGAGACAGCTTATTGCGCTCAGATGTCAGATCTTTCTGGTGTTTTCGTAGAACTTGTGAGTTTACTCGTAGCTATGTTCAGCAATTGTGTGGCAGAAAAGTTGTGATACCATTGTGAACTAACGATGGGTGTAGTCGGAGCCCTAATGCAACATTCTGAGCACTGGTATTTGGGCGATGGATATCTCTGTTTGAGCCATTGAAGTGCTGGAAACGCTTCATAGATGTCGCAGCAATTGCAACGATATGTCGAAATTCATGCCAAAAAAACAGCGAATCCAGAGCCTTGAAAAATTGTGTGAAAAAGATACGAGACTGTACAGAGCATGACACTATTGATGCGTTTAGTGACAATCTTCAGGTGGCAAGAATCGAGGAAATAGCTTGTGTGAGGGTAACTTGGTTGGTGGGTCGGGTTGAGTGGTTGTTCTCAGTCAGGCAGACACGCGCTTAGATTAGAAGGGAAGTTCTTTGTGTTCTAGGTGTAAACACATGCCGTAAGGCGATTCGCCGTAGACAAAATTTTTAATCTTATTTAAGTCAAGTCAGTCTCCACATCTTCTATAGAAATCGTTGTAGGTGGTACGTAGCCTTCTGGCATGTCTGCCTATGAGACAATACAATCCTATTGTATGTCCTAAATTTTTCGTGCCAGCGGAGTAATGCATTGTAATGTTATTCCACCTACTGTGTGCCGTACTGATGGCTGCAGCATCTTAAGGGAACTTTGTGGATGTAGTAGGGGCTAGCAGTTTGGGAGGTAATGCTCTGCATCCTTCTTAGCTAGTTCGCCAGGACCTTAAGATCTTAATCTAAAGATATTCTTTGAAAGCAAGCTTAGGGTCCAAGGTGACTGCCAAGTACTTAACTTTATTCGAAAGTTGTAACTGGATGCCCACGAAGGATGGTAGCTTCCTCCTTATAGTGAACAGAGTCCGTCAATCCATATCAGTCTTGGCTGGATTGATGGATAATGACAGTTCACGGCACCAAGGCCCAACAATGTTGCGTTGAGTGCAGCCTGCATTCGAAAACAGAGCCGGTAGGTCGCTGCAACTAACGACAATACGCTCGTTGTCGCCAAACTTTATAGCAGCGTAGCCCCCTCATTAAGCGTACTTAGTAGTGAGTTTGGCAGTAGGTTTCACGAGGTGGTCGATTATACACTCCCTTGTACAAAGCCTTTTACAGCCTGCACCGATTTTGTGCAACTAACAAGAGTAGCAGTAGTGATTCCGCACCTGAGTATAGCGACGATCCACCCCTTTAGTGTGGAATCGACTCCGTTGGATCCTAGTGCTTTAAGCGCTGCCTGACTGACTGAGAAGATGTGTATTCTGATGTCTGGTGAACCTAGCGTAGATCACAATGTTGTGGGAGCCACGGCTCAGTAGTTAGTGCGTTGGATTCCTGAGCGGGAGACAACACCGAAAAGTTTATTCATGGTCCCCCTCAAAATAAAATAACACGCACAACGCGAATGGTCGCTAGCTGAATAGGTATCGCGGCTTTGGTGTTGGGTCCAGAGATGCCAGCTTTCCAGATTCTGTCTTTGATCTGTCGGCGAACCAGACCAGACATCTAGGGTGTAGTATCGGAAAGCTATTAGAACAGTTTACACGGCCACTACTTCTCCTTCAAATGACCTTTTGAAAGAGTATTCCCCGACCATAATCTCGAACCGAATAGTTCGTAGGTGTTATTCGCATTGTGTGCGTCCAGGGATTCCCAATCCACGATTATACACGAGTAGCTACATGCATAGGTGAGTATATTTCGTCAACATTACTTCATCCATATTGATTTCCGTGCAAATTACCATCACCATTCCGGATTGTGTGTTTGGGTGTTGTTATCCTGTTTCAACCCACTGAGATCAAATTAATTAATTTCGACTGCGGGAAGTATGCGATTGTGATACATGTACATAAACGCTACTAGTGTCCTGGTAATTTGTGGCCAACTCAGCTGCCCGATGGGTATACTACTTCCCATTCGGAGGACAATTATGAGCGCTATTTCCGTCACATGTATGTATGTCCACATACACATCCATGCAGATACAAGTGCCCACCTCAAAATGTATGAATGGCACTTCATGAAGCCATACGTAGCAGGCAGATGCGACAACATCCCGCCACTCCGAGTTACATAACTCGAAAGATATGTATAACTCGCTACTAGGGCGGATTCACCTACGGGATAATTTGTGCCTCACCAAACAACCATCCGTGGTGGTGTCAGATAAGCAATATTGTTTACTTAAACGCTTGCTTGTGTATCCTATGTACTAGCCTTCATCAATGGTAAATCGGTTTGATGCATGGCTTGATAAAGGATACCGGCAGTTTGCAATGCAATATGTTAATTGGTTTCAGCGGGGGGGGGGGGCATCATGTAACATTAATGCACAATCAAGAGGCGATTTGAGGCACCCAACCTGGCACACACACACACCCGGACACAAGTCATCCTGATAATTGTAGTTTAATGCATCGGTTGCCGGAGGCAGTTGAACGCATCGTCGCGTGAGAGGTACGAGTAACGTCTACGATTTGCGACTAAATGAAGGTGGTAGTCATTAAGGATTCGATTGACACATGGCAAATGATTGACGTGGTTGGATGGGATCTTAAATTAATTGGCCTCAAAGAAAGGAAGCGTTTTCGTAGTGCATCCATAGGGATTATCATAGCTTCATGCGTAGATTGGCGGCCATTGTAGAGCTCGCTTTAGGAAGTAATCTTGAAGAGGTCAAATGGTTTTTTCAAGATTCCGTTCGAATAACGATCCTGAAACTCGCAAATATCTCAGCTATCAGTAGCGTTATGTTATTAACTACATCAGCTTTAGGAGCAGTGCCCAGGTTCTGTTAGGCACACAGTGCCAAGTCTGCATGGCATTTGCAACTCTGACAGTTAGGGGCTATATTTGGCAATGCTAATTGCCCTCAGACATTAGTTTGGGTATAGGATTTAGACCCAGTGTGACCTTTGTACATCTATCATGCTCCCTCGACTGAGCTCTAGTCGATAAAATACTAGACTTATAGCACACCTTCTCCAATTCAGTTTCTTTGATGAATCGGAGTACCTGGAGTGGATCCTACGATGGTAGATCTTTTTCTGATAGTTGGTAGGCATCCAAGAGTTTCCTTCTCTTGTAGATCAGTGCTCCACATTCCTTTAGAAGGTGCCCTGGAGTTTCCTCAATATCCCCGCAGAACCTGCAGTCTTCACGTTGCTCTATATCCAGTTTCCTGAGGTGCTAGCCTGCAGTGATCCGTTAGGAAGCCTGTAGGGTTGTCCAGACGGTTACTGCTGATGTTTATACAGAGCCGAGAAATTTCTTGGGCTGTGTTTTGATTTTACTCTTTTCCAGTCTTCCTCCTTCATAAGTTCACTCCGTATCGTATGCGGCCCCAGCCTACAAAATGTTCGCGGGCCGCTTAGAACTGTTTCTGGCTGATGCATCTGCTGCTTAATTTCCCTCTACTCCCACGTGACCTGGTACCCAGAGAAGGCATTTCTGTTGTTCTCACTTAGTCGGCGCTCCTACACCAGTATAGATCTAATTCCATAGGAGCTTACAGCCTTGATTGCGACTTGGTTTCATACTTGATACTTTCCATCAAGCGTAAATTGGGCGCATCTTTCGATTACGTAGATCTCCGCTAGGAAAATACTGATATCCTTGACATTTTACGTCGATTTTTGTGGACAGAGTTCATCTACAACTGGGCTCCAAATTAGTGGTGAGAGAACCCCTTCTTGTGGGTAGCCTGTAGTTGTGATAGTCTTTTACCCCCCACCATAGTTTCAGCTGTTCTTGTCCTTAACATCTCACACATCCAGTTAGATGTCTCTGGATTTATTCCTTTTCTTTCTAGGGTTCTTGACTGCTTCATGAGATGTGTTGTCGAAAGCTCCTTTAACGTTCAGAAAAGCGCTGGTGACCGTTTCTTTGCAGTAAATGTCAGTCTCCATCCCGCTTGGCTTTGTTAAATATCCTTCAAATTTTGGATCTTAGTTTGCCTAGCGTATAACCTCACTTAGACCAGTAAGCTCCATTATGTTACCACATGATCAACATCTCCAACGTCAACATCTCCATTGAACAAGGAAGAGATAGAAATAAAGCGCTGGAGGCGAGTTGTTGAAAAAGTAGGCTTTAAAATGCAGTTTCCTACGAGCGGAGAGAGCTTTGTATGTGCGAAGATGTAGTTTCGACCTGAGACGAAAAACCTTTGATGAATACTTCTTCGGAGATCTTAGCGACCTAGGCAGACTCGATTTAGACAACATTAAAAATGTTGTCTCTTGGTCAAATGGGCTTGCGGTTCTCTCTTCTGTGGTATCACAAAGAACTTTCCTTCTAATCTAAGCGCGTGTCTGCCTGACCGAGAACAACCACTCAACCCGAGCCACCAACCAAGTTAAGCCCTCACACAAGCTATTTCCTCGATTCTTGCCACCTGAAGATTGTCACTAAACGCATCAAAAGTGTCATGTTCTGTACAGTCTCGTATCTTTTTCACACAATTTTTCAAGGCTCTGGATTCGCTGTTTTTTTGGCATGAATTTCGACATCTCGTTGCAATTGCTGCGACATCTATGAAGCGTTTCCAGCACTTCAATGGCTCAAACAGAGATATCCATCGCCCAAATACCAGTGCTCAGAATGTTGCATTAGGGCTCCGACTACACCCATCGTTAGTTCACAATGGTATCACAACTTTTCTGCCACACAATTGCTGAACATAGCTACGAGTAAACTCACAAGTTCTACGAAAACACCAGAAAGATCTGACATCTGAGCGCAATGAGCTGTCTCCCTTTGTTTCTAAGTACCTAACTGCAACGTAACGTACTGCAACAATGTTCGCTTGTACGTAGATACACCGAACTCACACAGAGGCAGTATCGCTAGAAATCCAAACTGTCCACATAACAGAACAATGAAAAGCTTCAAGATTTTAGGAGTGGTTGATCGAACGAACTATCCAACGCATAAGCTTGAATGCATTTACGTATGTATCCGTATCTTCGTTTTAAACTTTAATAGAACAGGTGCAGTCAATCGGTCGGTCAATTAAAACGCAACCGTTGACGGGTAGAGTTCGACGAGTCGAGTATCTATTACAAGTTGTACTGCAGAAAAAAGATAAAAAACAAAAGTACTAGTATTTCCGTTTTGCGCAAAGAAAAGTTTGAAAATATTTGAAATTGTGATTTTTTTTTAGACAAATTCAATATGGATAATCCTTCAGTGGTATGCTTCATATGCAAGCAGCCAGGGCACTATGCAAATGACCCGGTATGTCCGAAATACGTTGCTGAGAGGTATGCAGATGGAGGCGGTATGGAAGACATGCAATGCTTCAGGTGCGGACGATATGGTCACTATGCTCAAAAGTGCGATGGATCCGGCGACGACTCTGAGTAATACTAGGATGACGAAGCTTCAGTTGATAGTTGCTCTGTTTTCTTATTTTATTTTTTCATCTTTCTTGCTTCTTAAATCTATTGTTAAATTTCAATTAAATTGAAAAAAAAAATTAAATTAATAAAAATGCTTCGAATATTAATTAGGTAATTGCGTTGTCGATTCATTTCATTTCTAATATCTAACAAAAGAAATCTGCTTTCTGTCCACTGAAGCCTGTTTCTCGTATCTATGATTTAAGTAAACTATCCCCTTTCCCTCTCCGGAAAAAAAGGCGGGCGATTTAGTGCCTCCGCTTAGGGTCAGACAGGCGCTTGGAGCTAAGTCTGGTTTCATTTCTGTTAAATTATGCGTAAGCCAATCTTGCCGCTCTGCATTACGAAAGCGACATATGTAAGACCGGCCATAATGTCGAATTATGACGCTTTCTTAGGGCGCCATTAGTCCAGGGCGAACTCAAAAACGAATGATTTGCAAAGCAGAACATTTGCAGAGCAGATCTAAAGCTTTTGCAACACAGTAACAGTAATTAATTGTATTGTGAACTAAAATAAATCATGACGGGAACTCAAACGAAAATCACAGTACCGTTGTTTGATACCTGTGAAGGTCCAAAAAATGGCACAAATTTAAATAAAATTTTCAAATACAAATCAAATTCTCTAATTTGTTGAGAAAGAGGCGGAGAATTCCCAAAAATTTTGTAGGGAAATTAAGTGTTTCAGGGAAAGTGTTTAGATTTCCATCTGCTTTTTATGGAGGTTCCCCAGGGATCGCAATGGGCCCATTCTGGTGCCTAGTGTTTTATGAGGTTTTCCTCATAACCCTATCTAACCTAACCTAACCAAACCTACATTAATCAAAAATCTCCCAGACCGATGGCTTTAAAAGCTACTTTAGGGTACGCACACAGTGATGTGAGAAAACTATGTGATGCGAGAAGCAGCGTGAGATGTGATGCGAGCTGCGATATATGTAGTGTGCACAGCTCTGTGCTGTTCTGATGCTTGTCGGAAGGCATTCATCATCAGGTTTTTTAAATAATAGTTTTTTTTTTTAAATGGTTCATCATGTCCTTTATCCCCGGTGGGGGCATAAGTCGCCAAACAAATCTTCTCCATCCTTCATGCTTCTGCTAAAACTGTTGATCTCCACGTTGTTCTTGGTTTTCCGACCCGCCGTGCACCCTGCGGATTCCATTCAAACGGCCGCGAGGCGAAGAATGGCTTTCTCATTGTCATTTTCGCTTCCTTATATCGACATCCAATAGCTCTTGACTCGTCCTACGCCACAATTCCCGGTCTGAATAGATGTACTTTGTGGCCAACGAATTTTTAGTAGGTAGTGCAGGCAGAGATTCACAAAAGCCTGCAATTTCCTCGAGATGTTTGGCGAGACTTCAGGTTTCGCAGGCATATAATTGCACAGATTTAACATTTGATTCGACGAATCTCAACTTCGTGCGTAAGGAGATTTGTCTGGATTTCCGTATTGGAGACCAAGTACCGAAGGCAGCGCGAGCTTTGTTCTGCTGTTAACGTACAGATCTGTTCCGCCATCAGCTGAGACTATATTTCTGAGATTCGACCTGTACAATTAGCGCCTCCTGCAGAATAAAACGCTGATATTTGGAGCTAGTTTATCCTTATCCAGTCGACTCTGACAAATCCCGCTCTCGTTCAAATAAACGTTGGTGGACAACCGATTGAGAGAGTAGAGAGTTTCCAATACTAACCGAAGGAGGAACCGAAGTAGGTGTGGAAGCAACGCCGTCAGCTTAAACACCAAGCAAAGCCTGTTTTGTAGCAGTAGTTTTGTAGGTGCAGCACGTGGAAAGTGATCGCCATTATCACAAGAAAGCAGCTTACGAAACATTCTAAGGATATTCTGGCCGAACCGTATCTCTAGCAAACAGCTGCATTAGAGAACGGGTCAGGAACCTATAGGCAACACAATTCAATGGCGTAAGTGGCAGTAGGTCGGTCAGAGCCTTCGAATAGGTGACAGTTCCATAGCAAAGCACGCGATGCAATGGAACCCTCTAACGCAAGACAGCAGAATAATAATAGGTCGACCGAGAAGTCCATGGCGCAAAACTAGTGTAGTAAAGGCCAAGGGAATACACGATATAACAGATTGACAGCTGCTTAATTAACAGTGTTGCCAACGTAGGAAATTAAATTTAAACATCCCATCGCCCCCTACTTGCGAACCATACTGTATTCATCACAGACTTAAGGGAGAAAAAAAAAAAAAACAACAGCCCCCCTATCACCACACCCAGATCATTAACTATTGTTTATAATAAAAATAATTTAAGAACACACATCTCTTAGTTATGTACGGCGATGTTCTCGCATCTCGGGGCAGGCCTGCATGAGAGATGCATGGGACTAATGGGAATCGGCGTTGTGGCCTCCCGAGCAATCCCATTTAATGGATGCGTGATCTTGATGGAGATTTTTGGTTTTTCTCTCATTTTTTTCCAATAAACGTTTATTAATGAAAATATTTAGATTTTAATTTTTTTTTTCCATTTTCCAGTTTATTACTTTGATGATGTGTATATCAGACCGGGGTTTTAATTTTCTGGTCGGTCCGTTCGGGGCGGAAGGGGGCAGAATTAAGATCTAATTGGCTATTGCTTGACTGAGTTTTGGGCTGTGTATTGCTTTGTTTGTTTATTCAAAATAATTTCAAGAATGTTCGGCGATTGTTTTACGTCGAGTGAAATTCATAAGTACCTGCACTTAGGCAATTTATTTCCCATTAGATTGTGTTTACCCCGGCTGTGTTGGAACACATAAAACCGCGGGTGGTTTGCGTATGGAATGTTTTTATTTTGCTTTTTGAACTTTTAGGCACTCCACTGATTAAGGGTTTTCATAATCTGTTATACTAATCGTTTGGTTTAAATTTTATGAGGTATCTAATAAGGCACCAATATGTTGGATGATAGTTTTGACCTTGGGGGTTTCCGATGCTTCTGGAGGCTATAGTGATTTAGGCGAAGTGAAGATTTATGGTTGGCGAGATTATTCGTTGGTGTAGTAAGAGACCTTGTCTACCTTGGCTCTGCTATGGATGCAGATATGTATACTCGATGGTGTTGAGAGAAAAATTCCTCGTAAGTCATTCGGTTCCCTGTGCGTGTACAGACTTTGAAGGCGATGATTCAACCACGAACTACACGAGCTGTACAACGCCATCGACCTAGTCAAAAAACTGCGCTGTAGAGCGAATGGACACCAATGGTCCGGCCTGCAGAGTCTTCGAATCTAACTCGGAGGGACGACGCAGTAAAGGACGACCACGCCTAAGGTAGCGCGCACAAGTAGAAGGGGACCTCACCCTTCTTGGAGTGAGCAACTGGAGGCAGTTAGCTAAGGACCGGGCTAGCTGGACGGGTTTGTTCGTTGAGGCCCAGGTTCACCCTGAACTGTTGCGCCACCTAAGTAAATAAGTAAGTAAATATGATGACATGACCCCTGGCGTTTGAAAGGAGATTCGCTAAAAGAATTCCTGACAGAACGTACTGGAGGAACCGTAGAACCATGAAGAAAAAAAAACTGGCGGTTCTAAGATCGACGTTGGTACGGGAGTTGGACTTTAGTGTGACGCCCTAGGTATAAAGAGCTCCTTTAGAATCAGCGACAACTGCAGCATTTTTCAGGCCGAAGTCACAGCCATCATACAGGCTGCGGAAATTAAGCGCGAGAGTAATATTGTTGGTAAAACGATCACTGTCTATATAGTCAACCAGGCTGCCGTTAAGGCTCTGGACTCTGCTGTAATTAGGTCGAGGCTTGTGAGGACCTGCAAATCACTCTTAAACGAAATATCTAGTGCCAATGTGGTGACCCTCTGCTGGGTACCAGTTCATGGATATCAAAGGAAACGAAAGGGCTGACGAGCTTGCTAGGAGATGGCCGGCGGCACTTATCACGGGTCCTGCCTTTTGTAGTAACCCCAATCAGTTCCCTACGGAAGTAAATATAAGAAGATGAAACCACCAGTCGAGCAAACAGATGGTCCATACTTGTAGCTGAAAATGTTGGTGGTTTTTTAATATTTACTTACTTTGGTCCTCTGACCACTGCGCGCCACGTCTCGGATTTCTGCAACGCGCTTGAGCTCCCTCCAAGCCATCCCCAATGATCTAGATTCCTCCTCAACTGTCCTTCTTCATGTCTGCCTATGGCGAGCCACTCGTCTGCCTGATTGGGTAAGTGGATTCAATTGCAGGGCGTACTTCATACCGTAGGGTGTGACCAATCCACTGACACTTTCTCGTCCGTATTTTGACGTCTATTGGCTCCTGAGTCCTGGCCCGTTATAGCGTGTAGTTATATACGGTTCGGCCAAAAGATTCTTAGGATGTTTCGAAGACATCTATTTATGGAGGTTTGCAGCTTCATTGTGACGGTGTTGGTCACTTTCCAGGTACTACACTCCGACTCCAGATTGTGAGCCATCTGATGCAGGTCTATTATCCTGTGTAAGAGCAGCCAAACGTCGTCAGCATAATCAAAATGTTTCCTCCAGACAGAGCTATCCGGATCACATAACTGATTACTACAAGGAATAGCAGATTGCATCCTTATCGTACTCCGCTGTGGACTTTAAATTCCTCTGACACTTTACCGTTGTGTAAGACATAACATTCCTAAGTAGGTAGTCTTTATAACAGTGACGAGTTTTACTGGTATACCTCTCCTGCAAAAGGGTCGCCATATAGCATCTCGATTCAAACTGTCGAAGGCCTTCGCGAAATCAATGAACAACAAATGTACCGAAGATCTGTACTCGACGCATTGTTCAATGAGGATCCGCAAGGTGTTGATTTGGTCGATGTAGGAAGATCTAGCTCGAAAGCCTGCCTGTCCGTTGTCGAGCGTTGAATCGAGATGTTCTCTTACTCTAGTCACAGCCGGAAGAACGCATATACCTCTCCAGTTTCCGCATTCCATCAGGCTTCCCTTCTTTTGCAGCTTAACAATCATTCCCCTCTTCCAATCTTCGGGGACGGCCTCTGTTTCCCATGCTCTTCTTATTTAAGGCTGTAAGGTTTCCACCGAAATGTTGGATGCCGTCTATGCCAACTGCCTTGTTTCAGCATTTGTGGCAAGGTGGTCCCTTATATGTTGCCGCACTTGGGGATCCCAAAGCCTGTCGGTTCGTTGGTGGTCCTTCTCAATTCCTGTCAGCTTCAGGTTTGTTACGGATGTCTTGGATGCAATTTCTAAAGCGTCGGCTAATGGTAAAGTGATCGATCCAGTTTGATGTACGTTGTCGGTCAATCGAGACCCAGCTGGCAGTCCTTGTGGTCAAACAGTGTGCCTCCAATGACCAGGCGGTTGACTTTGAATTTTTTTGTGTCTCCGAGGCCGTGTGGTACCATCACATGTTTGAGCGTGGTGTTGTCATTCCTTACCTTTGCGTTAAAATCTTCAATCACGATCATGATATCTTCGTTAAGCGTTGAGTTTGTGGCTGCGCCTAGTTTGCTGTAGAAATCGTCCTTGTCATCCACATTCGCATAGTTTGGAGAAGCGTAGCGCTGGATAGTGGTTATGTTCCTGACCCTTATCCTTGAACCTCGCCGTCAATATCCTATCACCATAAGGTGAATAGGACATAAGACTGCCTCTAGTTGAGAGGTAAGTAAGAGCCTTATTCCATATTCGCGAGTGGTGTTCGTTGATTTCCCAGAGTAGACCAGAAAGCTGTTGTCGGAGAGTTGAATACCGTATCCCCACCATCTAATTTCACTTACCCCTAGGATGTCAAGTTCGTACCGCATGAATTCTAGGTCTAATTGGAGGAATCTTGAATTTTGGGGATCCTCTTTTCCGTTATCAAGGAGGGTCTTAACGTTCCAGAATCCAATCGTTGTCCATGGTCGACAGGCAATGGTCGTCAATAAAGTATCCGTCGTATCCGAGGCGCGTGTTGCCGTTTCGGAGCAATGAACGTTTTACGGGTGCGGCTTGTTTATAATGGCGCAGAACACTCGCCATTCGCCCTCTTCAAACTTCGCAATTTCCGAAGAAATGCCTAGGAGCCGTCGCGAGGAGGCGTTGAAGTTAGACTTACTAGGTGTTCGTCGGCAGACGTATCATCTCGTTTTTTTTAGCGAATCAGCATTCATTGGCCAATGCAGCTTCTACGAAGCCCATTACTTGTCGTTTACCCCCCCATTGTTTTGGCGAGCTTTTTGTACACCAATTTTACGGGTATGTGCATTTAAAGGTTGATGGAAACCTTTCATTATAATTTCTTACAGCTTTCTGTATTAAACGTTGCGTTGAGCTGAGTAGCTATTTTTGTTGAATGACATAATTCTGAATTTTTCTGCTAATGTGTGAGACAGATTGCACCATGGTATAGCAATACTACGTTCTATACCACATGTCTGTCACTGCAATACCACGTTAAAACCTAGTACCTATACCATGAATAGAACCTAGTATTGAGATTCGCAAATTTTTGGTGGTATACCACCTTCTTATTGCTTGCAGCGCCACTTTCTTTCTCTTGGTGGTTCTTCATAGCTTCTTTGACAATTCAAAAGCAAGCAATCACAGCGAAAAATGTTTTGAAAATGGATTAAGGAGAACCATTTTATCTGCATTGGAAACAATGAAGTAAGAGAAATTTAGAGGAATTATATCGGCGAGCTACGAGGAGCAAGACGCAATATTGGAGTGTTGCAAAAAATGTGCAAGGAGCTGGTGGAGGCGCAACACAAATGTCAAAGTACACCACGTAACGCAAAATCAACGTATACTACGAAGTGCAATCTGTCAGGGGTTATAGTATGCACTATACCATGGTATCATTACAGCAGTCTGTCTCCCTCACTTTTTCGATGTCTAAGGCTGGAGTCGGAGGAGAACTATTTTATTATGGCTGGAGATTTAAATGCCAAGCATAGTGATTGGGGAAATAATATACCAAATTCTAGGGGGAACCTACTACTCAATTGGTGGGGTCTACACAATGTCGAGTATAGACTCGATTTGAAAGCTACCGATAGTCCGTCGTATCCTAGCGGCGGCTCCTATCTGGATCTTCTGCTGTTCGACGTACGGTTACAACTGACCAACACGAACCGACAAACGAGAAACTGCCTACATACATTCGTGTATGACAGTGACCATTGCGGACTCAGTGCCGAAATAACAATTCCCAACGAGATTGCGGAGTTGGAGGAGTTTGTCCAAACGTACCCCTACAATTACAGTAGGACGCGTTGGACACGCTTCTCCAGAGTATTGGCAAGAGCACTCTCCTCGAACTTGCTCTACCTACCGTCCAATAGGAACCTGTCAAATGAGGAGATCGACAGATACCTACAACGAATGGACGAGACCATTAAACGAACGATGGACAGCACGATACCTCGGTATCAACATACTGACAACGTTGACATATACCGCAACGCAACAATTGACGCACTTCACCTACAAAAAAGTAGACTTCTGTCAAGACTTAAAACCTTGTACAGACGGTTTACTGACAGACAAAACTCGGAGGTCAGGACACTCAAGTCGTTGATTAAAAATCTCCAACAGTTAATAAACGAAAATTACAGACTCTCTGTAAGTTTGCACTGGAACAAAAAAATTCGGGCTGTAAAATCCAGCAACCCGAGTATGTTCCCGCAAATAAATAAAATATTTCGGAGGAATAATCAGAACGACCTGCCATGTCTTAAGATCCCCCGAACGACGAACACCGAACAGATACTTATAACAGCAGGCATAGATCCAGGGAACGCCGTCAGTGATGACAACTTCTTTGTGATCGAAGATCCGCAGGAGAAGGTGGAGGCTATAGGAGCGACTTTTCAGGAAGTGTATAAGGTGAATGATAGTATTTGCCCGAACCACGACCTGGAAAGTCGAGTCCTTGTGCACAACTTTAACCTTCAAAATGATATACAGCACTGGCGATCAGAGAACAACGGTTTCACCGAGTTCAATGACGATAATATGGCAAACAATGTCATCGCCAATGTGGAGGTACATCCCCCGTTCATATTGAAGGTAGAACTCCAAGCGATCTTCGAATCACTGAGAAGGAAGAAATCCGTGGGTATCGACGGAGTGTCTAACATTGTGCTAAGACATCTCCCTCCAGAAGCGGTGAACATTTACACCATCCTGTTTAACAATGCGCTGAATAATGCACATTATCCGGCGCACTGGAAAACAGCGGTGGTTCATCCTATTCCCAAAAGGGGTAAAGATACGTCCAATCCGGCAAATCTCCGGTCGATAAGTCTCCTTCCGAACATCAGCAAGGTATTCGAGAAGGTTGTCAATAGAGCCCTGTCTAAGTGGGTTGAGGACATGAATATTGTTCCGGATAACCAATTCGGTTTTAAGGCGGGGCATGATACAATACATGCCGCGTCTAAACTGGTGTCGGATATCCAATGGAACAAAAGCAAGAAACAATGCACGGGTGCCTGCCTGGTTGACTTGGAGAAGGCCTTCGATACCGTATGGCTAGAAGGACTCTTCTACAAGTTGAGTAGGCTGGGCATAAGTAAACCACTGCTATACATGTTTTGTAACATGCTCACCGGTAGACAGTTCATTGTGAAAAATGGCAATGTGACTTCTGCTGGTACGTTTGATATTAAAAATGGTCTGCAACAGGGTGCGGTAAATTCGCCGATCCTCTTTAACATTTACACAAGTGATCTTGTAGGATCTCTTCACCATGCTATAGCGTATGCCGACGACTTGATAGCGTACAGATCAGGACCAAAGATTGAGGTCATTGCAATACTCTTGCAGCGTGACTTCGATAAGATCAAGCGATATTGCGACGACTGGAAGTTGAAAATCAACTTCCAGAAGTCGGAAACCATCCTGTTTAGGACGTCGTTATCTGGGGCCTCTGCGGATACCAGAAAGAATTGGCGAAAGTTCTCAATAGTGGGACAGCACGGACAACCATTAGCGTCTCGAAATGTAGTCAGATACCTTGGGTTCTGGCTAGACCAGTATCTATATTTTAACAAACATATAGATGCTGCTCTGGCCAGAGCCAAAGCGGCTTTCGCCCTCACAAAGAGACTGTTTTATAGCAGCCAACTCGATGCGAGGGTGAAGGTAATCTGCTACATGGCCCTCATTCGGCCCATGCTCGTGTATGGTTGTCCCGTGTGGTTCAACGTGGGAGCAAGCTCGTTGGAAAGGATTCGGGTGTTTGAGAGGGCTTGCCTTAGGGCCTGCCTTCGCTTATACAGAACACCAGAGTCTCAGTACATAAAATTCTACTCCAATGAGATCCTCTATAACAAGGCGGACATAAGCAGGGTGGATAATTTCTTGATCAAGATGATTCGAAGGCACATTGCAAGAGCAATGAACTCGATGAATAACCTGATCTCTGGGGCCTACTACCCCAATGATATGTATCATGAGAGCGTGCGCCTTAACGGCTTCATTCCCCCAGAGGCGTTCCTCTATTTAGATAGAGAAGGTCTGATACAGGACAAAGTAGCGGTGCCGCTAATCTTCCATGTTGCCCGGACAGCTGTGGATAGGCGACTCAACTACGACCGAGACGTAGCGCTCAGCATGACGGAGCGTCTTCGGTTCAGTAGAGCGATAGCAGGTCGCGATTTGCGAGACGTAGTAAGGCAGCATCAGACATTCTGGTGGTTAGGGGACGGAGAGGGAACTCCCTCGTCGTTTCCTTTTGATACAGGGTAGCTCCTCCTACGGCGCAAAGTTGGCCTGGCCGGCTTACATAGGTTTAAGGTTTAGGTGTAGGATATTTATAAAAAAAAAAAAAAAAAAAAAATTATATATGTGTATATCTATATATATATATAAATATATATATATGTGTATATATACATATATGGTTTAGAATAAGTAGTTTTAAGGTTTATTTTTTTAGGTAGTTTTTAAGGTTTATTGTTAAGGTAGTTTTAAGGTTTATTTTTAAGGTAGTTTTTAAGTTTTAGATGTATAAGTTTTTATCTTAGTTTTTTATAAAAAACACGTACGTTTACTAAGTTTTTTCTAAATTTTCCTTAGTCATCCTAGTTGTTAAGTCATTTAAATAAATAATTAATTTTAAGTTAGGTTACGTCGAAAGACATAGTTTTAAGCATTAGGTTTAGCTTAGAGCACCCGCATAGGGTCAGTAAGTTAGAATAAGATTAAGTTAAGTTAGTTAAGTTAGTTTAAGCGTTTTTGTCTAGCTTGTAAGAAATAATGAATTCCAAAAATAAAAATGCATTAAAAATGAAAAAAATGCAGTCTGTCTCCCACATAACGTACTATGATATCGCTTTACGTCAGCGTTTCCTGTCTGGCTGTTCGGTTCAGTAAAGTGTAAATGCCCTCTTCCGGTAAAAAGTCGTTCATCTGTGTTCAATTAAATTTATTATCTTCTAATGACTGTAAACTGATTTCTATCAGTCAAGTGGTAGGATAGTAAAGCTGTAATTCGTTTCTGTAAATCAAACCTATAAGCTTTACAGTATCAGTACCAGTCAAGTACCAAGTACATTGTACTTGTAGTTGAAAAAATTAAGTTCAATGTATCACCAAGTAAAAGTATTTTTTTAAGTTTGTTTCCGGTTTACGTATACAAGTATGTACAAGTATTTTTTCAAGTACTTTTCTCTAAGTCCACTTACTGTGTACTGCAATACTGTCCAGTACATTTTCAAGTACTTTTTAAGTACATTTCCTTGATCGGTTTATGATGTGATATGAATATGACAACAACAACACCACATCACATGCATTCATATACATATGTATATTGCTGTTTTCTGGACCGATTTTCTTACTTACTCGTACTTACTTAAGGTGGCGCTACAGTACGGAATGGACCTGGGCCTCAACCAACAAGCCTCTCCAGCCAGCTGCCTCCAGTTTCGCTCACCAAGTTGGTTGAGGTCCCTTTCCACTTAAGCGCGCCACCTTAGGCAAGGTTTTCTTCTACTGCGTCGTCCCTCTTTAGTGGACGACGAGGACTCTCCGGGGCGGAGCATTGTTATCTGATTCTATCTTCTTCTCCACTCTCCGTCTTTGCAGGCGGGACCAAAAATCACCCGAAGTATTTTTTCTCTCATAACAACCGAGAGCGGCCTCATCTATTCTTGACATAGTCCATGTCTCAGCGCCGTAGAGCAGGACTGGGATAATCAGGGTCTTATATAGGGTTACTTTAGTTGTTCGAGGGAGGCCTTTGTTACACAATTGCCTTCTTAGCCCAAAGAAGCAGCAATTGGCAAGAGTTCATCTTCATTTGATCTCAGCGCTGATGTCATTGTCTGAATTTATAGCGGATCCTAAGTAAACAAAGTCCTTAACTACCTCAAAGTTACATACGTCGGGAGTGACATTCTGTCCGAGGCGTCGGTGTTGTATGTCCTTTTTGGTTGACAATATCGTCGGCGTACAGTATGGGAGTAATGCAACAGACTTTTGAAAGATTGTGCCTCTGATGTTCCCGTGTGAGTTCTGTACAATTTTTTCAAGAAAGATGTTGTAGAAATCGCATGATAGCGCGTCAATCCTTTTTTGACATCAAAGGTCTCGATGAGGTCTTCCCGACCTTGTTGAACCAGCTTGCATTCTCCATCGTCATCCTGCACAACCGGACCTGCCTGCCAAAACAAGACATAGCTCTATATAGCTCTTCTCTATAGATGCTGTTGTAGGCGGCCTTAAAATCGATAAAAAGGTGGTGAGTATCGATTTGAAATTCCTTGGTTTTTTCTAAGCTGTTGTAATTTGGTCGATGGGGACTTTCATGGCCTAAAACCACACTGATATGGACCAATCAGATTGCTGACAAAATGCCTTTATTCTGCCTGACAAGGAAACTTTGGTCATCGTCGCTGTTATACAATCTGCAGAAGTGTTCTTTACATATCCTCAACATTGACTGCGATTCTACTACTAGGTTTCCTTATTCGTCCCTGCAGGCTTCGGTTCTGGCTTTGTGGCCTTCACATGTTCTTTTTACCTTCTGGTGAAATTTCCGAACCTCATTCCTGCAATAGCATCTCTCTATTTCCTCAATCGCCCGCTTCTAATGCTCCTTTCTTTTTTCTTCTGAGAAGCCGGTGTTCATCCCTTTTCTTCTGCTCGTAGAGGTCGCGAGCAGCCCTGGTCCTTCTACGCAGTGCCGCGTTTTATGCCATCTGTTTTTCTGCATTTGCTTGCCGGCATTCTTCGTTGTGGTGGCCAAGAGAAACCCAGCACATCACATGCGGCATCCCTGATGGCTTGTTGGCAGTGTAGCTACTGGTCTTCAGTAGTTGATGCTGGCGGATGCGGGGATCTCTATAATGACTCAAAGCCACACGCGAAAAATCGCAGTGTTTTCCAGGTCGAGCTTTTCCCTATAGAAATATGCTCTGTTATTAACCTGAACTCGGGCTTAAGGTATCACCACTTGTGTATTCGCAGGCATTCAAGAGGCGGTAAAAGCTCCCACTTGTTAACTCCGAATCAGTCCTATACTGCTTCGATATTCTGCAAAGATTGGTCCTACGAAGCAAGGTAAAGGTTTGGTGGATTCCGGGCCATATACTAGGTGTTAAATGCAACGACTCTGCAGATCTGATAGCCAGGCAAGAGTCTTCTGATCTGTTCATTGGACCCGAATCTTTTCTTGAAATCTCTTGTTCTGCTTTCAAATACACGCTACACAAATTGGAAAGCAGTATGTACATATTCCGATGGAACAACGTTCAAGGACTCAGACAGGCTAAAAATCCGTCAGACTCTTTCCTAAAAGGGCAAAAGATTTCCTCAAATTTTGTAGAGACTGCATAAGAAGGGTTGTCAGCTTTCCTTCTGATCACTGTCACCTCAAGTACTTCTTCCATAAACTGAGCATCACTGAGGATACCATCCGCCGTCTCTGTCTAGAATGAAATCGCAGAACACATGTGATTTGAGTGTGTGGCACTGGCAACAGTAGGAGAAGCTTTTTTTACACAGAAATTCATCTGGGGAACTCCTCCGCAGCAGCAGTTCTCGTAAAGTGGAATTGCAGTTCGAATAATATTGGCGTACGGCACAATAGATCTTCCTTGGCTTAAGCGCCTTTACTCTCTTGACCGGGTGTAACCAAAAATTATATAAAAAACAAAATCCAGTAAATCCAATGGTACACGCACTTCCAGCACATACTGTAGAGCCAATTTAAGGATGCAATGCCCACATCGCAATCGATGAGTGATATACAACTTCTCAAATGGTTAGCCCCGCTGTGGTTCAATTAAAATTAGAAAATTATTTCCATCTTTATTGCGCGTCCCTGAGCATCTCAACCCATCGCCACACATCATAAAAAAAAATTCCGGAAATATACAAACACGGCTTGGACCGACTCGTTTTTTATTCGAGTACACCACGCATATTGGGAATTTTGAGGAAAAATTATCGTTTTCCCTTCGTTGTTGTTGTTCTTGAGAGTTTTTGTTTTTTTGAAAATGATGTTCCAAATGATGCAGTCGATCATCGTCATCTGTGGATACGAGGAGTTGATATTTGGCTGCCAAATATACATCACACTCCAAGTGTCATAAATTTTATGACTCTGACTGTGGATACGATCAATGGCAGATACATTGTGACACTTGCATATTTTGCATCTTATAGAATTGATATCTCTGTAAAAGGATGGTCTGGCTGTGTCTCTATCATCTCCTTAAAAAAAAAAAAAAAAAACCCACAAGATTCATAGACACGATGTGTGCCTTTAGATAAATATAGAACGCACTTCGGCAATTTATCTCTCGACGTACAAGACGTACGGACAGGCAATAAGCATCGCTCGGAAATAATAACATAATAGAGGGAACGTCACTCAACTTAATAACCTATTATTAGACGGGTGTAATTGAAAACATGCTACGGTACGGAATGGGTCTGCTTGGTTGAGGATCAATAAACGCAAAGCGAGGAAAAGTGTTCTACGAAATGATTCGGTTTTTGTGTAAAATTTTGTTGTTTAGAAAATTCTTGTTCGGCAAAAGTATCTTAGCGCGTAACAGTTTTCAATAATTTACACAAAATTGAATCTTTTTTTTTTTGATAGATGTAGACTGTGTAGGAATGAAGGAATTTCACTCATCCGGTTGAATGATAGGATGATGCACTTAAATTTTTTTCCCTCTTTTGCCCGCATGGCATCGACACTGAAAGATCTATTGTATCGAGTGGTTGGAGTTAATTTAAAGACGTAATACCTCCCTTAAGGAGGTAAGTAAATCCTTGGTAGTGGATGTTTTCAGTTCCACTGAAGTAAGTATCTCCTTGTGAAGGGTACGCTTCCTTAGCCAATGAAGTGCCTGGCTATCGCAAAGAATATGTCCAGATATTTCATCTTTCTCAAAGCAGAATCGACAGTCCTTTACCTGGCACAGATTCAGGTCTTTTCATAACTTTTATAACTGGCCATCACAGTGGCTAGTTAGGAAGCTTGCTAGTTTCGTAATACTTTCCTTATCTTAATTAAGGATTTCCTTATATTTAAAAGTAAGGCTTAATTAGTCGCTTGGATTGTCTTAAACCATGGACATCTTCCCAGTGGTCAAGAAGAATTTGGTGTTCCCAGTCGTTAATTGGCCACAAGGCAGCACAGCCTAACTGACTCTGAAATACGGTTCTGGTCCTATGAACGCAGATTCTGATCCAGCCCTAGCTAGTTCGTCCGCCGATTCGTTGCCTTCACCTCACCTTGATGACCGGGTACCCATCCAAGTGCAACCTTATTTTGTCTGGTCAGGGTCGGTTAGGCAGCGTAGCAGTATTTAACTGTCAAGGAGTCTATCGTATTAGAAGACAGTGCTTGCAGTGCTGCTTGACTATCCGAAAGGATAAGAATTTTGACGCTTTTGATACGCTTTTTGGATATTAAGTCAGCACAGATCTCAATGGCCTGGAATACTGTGGGACACTTTCGCATGGGTATCGACAATTTGGTGTTGGGTCGAAGGACGCCAGCTCCAACGTCAGTGTACCAGATCAGACTTTTTGGGTCTTGTGCCATTGGTCCATTTGGACGGTCTGATATTTCTAACTCAAAAAGTTTCCCACAACTGTATTGCCTAACCATAGTGGCTGGGATGGACAGAAACATGTCCATACTTGGGATTGAGTTAAGTATTTTCAAGTACCCTGCAGTTTGATGGCGCATCTAGCAGCCGTCGTCCTAATGAAGATTTGTAAGGGTGAGAGCCCTACTATGGCCTTTAGTGGCTGAATTGATGTGTGAGCTCCAATTAAGTTTTCTATCCAGGATGATCCCGAGATATTCGACTTCATTGGAGTATTTCATGGTTTTGTCTTTTATGGTGATAGGTTGAAGGTCTTCTCTCTCTTCTCTTCTCAATTCTGAGTTATATTCTGTGAGAGCGAACCTGTATTCGTCCCACATTTTCGTAGATTTGGCTCGATTAAAGAGTTTCCTAACCTTCTTCCTGAGTTCAGCAGGTTTAATTGGGGCCTGTATCAGTTGGCTGGGTATGCTAAACCTAATGTGGTGATGCACTTACATAAATTTAGTCGTTTGCACTTGCAAGTTTAAGATCGAAAGTTTTCACATCATGTGTGCTTAAAGGCATTCACAAGCCATAAATATCTTTATATCTAGTGACTGTGACTAAGGACAAATGAAATAACTTCAAGAATGCGGCCCTTGTAGCCAGCGAGAAAGACGTAGACTTGGGGCTAACGCTGCTCACCAGGACCTACAGAGCTAGCATTGCTGTACGCTATATTCCTGGCGGAGCGCAAAGGGAGTCTTTATCTCTTTATCGCCAAACTGGATAAGATAACCTTTAATCTCCTTAATAAGCCTTACTTCCTTCCTGATAAGGGGCCTTTAAAAGCTGGTCAGCATGCAACTGAAGTATGGCGCGTTAACACGCTTGCCGCTACATGACAGTTGGCATGCCTATCAGAGAGGAAAGTCTATGGAGACAGCTCTGCAACGCGAAGTTAAGCGTCAGAGAAATTTCTTCTGCAATAATAGTGTTGGTACACGGCTCGTAGCCTTATCCAGCTGGAAATCAACATCACTGAAGTCTAGCTCTTCAATTCCAGGGCAAAATCGAGTAGTAGAGTCAGCAGTACATTTTATTTACTGCGCCCATGGCAGCGGCTTCATTTTCAAAGAAACAAGGCCCGATGATTCCGCGAGCATCTAACTCGTTCTGGCTGGAGAGGCTGTTTGAGAATCAATTCTAGGGTTTTCAATGCTCCAGATGTGACAGTTCTGTTTATAAACGAAGCCTTGCTCGTTTACAATGAGCCTCTGCACTGAAGACCGAATGGTAAAAGGCCCAGTATTACGCTCAAGGCTTCCGTTGGACATGTTGCCATGGCCCCCGTTGCGCCTAGAGCCGCAGTTCTTTGTGGCTTCCTTTGATAAGTTTGATGTTGTATTATTTCCCTTAGAAATAGGAAAGTATAGGACGCACCACAGCGGTGTGGTTGCTGCTCAATGTTAAGCTTCCAGCTTAGTTTTAGTTCAAGTATTACACTACCTAGGTATTGCAGGAAAAGGAGAGTAAATTGCTATTTAGCCGTGGAAGCGTGAAGGTCAGTACTTTGTTTCGAGTGATAAAGAGCATCAGTTCAGTTTTGCTTGGGCTGACGCTGAGCCCTAAATCTAATTTCACGAGTCAACTATGCTGCACGAAAGAAAATGAACCAAAATTTGTAGTTTTTTTTCTTGCTTACGTCGGCATGTTCAAAAATACAAAAATTAATTAAAAATCATCAAGACGAAAAAATTACAGCATTTCATCAGGCCGTAGCCCAGATATTCGCCTCCCAATTAATTGAAATCTCATAATTAAGCAATTAGCGGCGAAAGGTGATTTCCCCATCGATCATATCTATAAACATCCCGAGCATCATGCTCACGGATCCTCACTTTCGCTCTTGGCACAAACATAAACTTCCTGTGCGAATAACACACACGTCTGACTATCGTCGTCGTCGCCTGCGGTAAATTCTACCGCATCAATGTGGTGATTTCTTCAGAAACCGACGGGAAAAAATGAACCAAAAGACACCATCTCCACCTCCTGCTCCTCCTCCTGCTCCACCTCCTTCTCCTGCCATTCATAAATAGACGTTCGGCTTAATTGCCAAATGCCAAAAATGAAAATGTACAAAGTGTTAATTATTGAGTTTTCCATTTTCACTCCAATGTGGCCTAAAACCCGCTGCCGACCCGCCAGAGGTGGAGACCATAATCCGTCTACTCATCATCGTTTGGAACATCATAAAAGGCTCAGGATCATCTCATGCGTTATATTATTTGACACTAATTGCTGTGATAACATTTAAGGCCAAGTGAAGTGCTGTGCACTGCTATTCGGTTCGAATCAGACATGCGGAGGAATATTACATCCCCTCCAGGCGTCCCTGTTGAAATAACACCCCACAGAGATAGTTGAATGGAGTACGTACAGTGCGGGATGTTGAAGTAGGCACATATAATGATTTTCGAGTTAAAAAAATTGTGTGTGAATAAAAGTTGTTCTAACTATGTTGTAATTATGAAGGTGAATATTTGTATTTTATATCCTGGTAAGGTATAGGAGGGTATATTGAAAGGATGTCTAGGTTACTTAATTGTATGGTCTATCGAGATATTCGTCTTATTGTGCACACATTTTTGAATAAATATACTTGAACGCTTTGAACACATCGCTCGAAAGTCACCTCTGAGGCAAAATGTTCATGGGCGTCTCCTTGAGACCCTATAAATTTAAATCTTCGCATTTTATTCCTTAAAAAATTAAAAAGAAGGAGTCACAAGGCGCTAAGTCTGACGTGTAAGACAGATAATTCATCAAATCCACATTAAAAGCCGTCCGCAACTCAATAATTTGACATGCAGTCCTTTGATGAAGTCCTTTTTGATTGTTTTTCTTTTAGAAGATCATTGTCATTACCTCGCTGAGGTTGTTCTGTTTATGAAAAGGATCTAACTCAACCGGGGCTTAAAGTTGTCACCATTCATATTTGGTGTCATTTTGAACATCAAACTTTTCTGGTCAAAACATGTTGAGTCAAAAACACTTATACGCTGTTGGCCTTCTGGCAGTACAAATGTGCCTTTGGCAAGACTTAAAGCTTATAGCCGAGAAGAATGCTTTGGATTTATACGTCAACGGTAAGACCAATCCTCACATACGCATCAGGTGTAACTCAAAATATGTAAAGAACTGCTTTATGGTACTGAGAACTATCAATCATCACACAGTCTAGCTCTGCTGGGTCTCTGGACATATGGATGTAGAAGGGAACGAAACGGCAGACAGACGGACCAAGGATGGCTCTGACATGGATATAACACTTGCTGACAGACAGCTACGAATATTATATTAAGCGTCACCAGTACACTGGTGGCTGTCTGATACCCCACAGCTTATAGCCCCCAATCGACGCAAAAAGATCAAACGCTCCATTGCCTATCAGTAGAAGCTAAGTCCGGATACTTGCCGACGTAATAGGTTAAACATATAAGTCTTTTGCACTTACAGCGCTGGTAATACAAACTTTTCTACGGATTTAACAAAGTTGAGGATGTCCTTCACCAATCTGTTTGCTAGTTCTTCTATGTTCTGGAACAAGTGTCTACCGAGGAATGTCGGTGCACTCGCCGGACACTGTATCATTGGAAACATGTCCAGAAAACTTTATAGCGATTTCTGTAGAAGCTGCATGGACGAAGAAGAGATAGAATTCATAGAACACCTCCTATAGCACTGTCCGGCTTTCCAGAAATGTCGCCTGACTTCTAACTAAGCCTCTCCCAGTTGGTCGCTGCCAAAATTCTATCAAAAAAAAAAATCATACCGACCCTTCTTCCTTGTGAAGTGCTACATCAACCTCCCTGTTACTGAACAGAAATGTAATATTTATCCGCCATTCGAGCGCAACAAATATGAAATAAAAAAAAATCGTGATGTCTTAATAAAAATATCCCCGACTGTTGCGTCACATTGCCAAACACATACGAGATTAATCTGTAAATTGGCCACAGGGGCTCGGATAGAGAAGCTCGTGTACAGCACACCCTTTCACTGGATATAGATAGATACATGTATCTGCAGATACTTAATGCGGCTAAAATGTCACCGAGAGGAAGTCAAGAGTGTTTGTTGAATGTTAACTCAAGGATTTTCCATTAACGAGTTGAAAGGATTCTCCAAGACGCAAACTATTTTTGAAATTAATGTGATGGCTGTGCATGGAAATGTTTTCCATCGAAAATCGTGTTTTTTTACAACAGAATTTGTAGATATTTAGATAATTAGCTCAGCTCAGCAGATGCATTACCAGTAGCACTATGCAACTGCGGTAGAATTGAATTAATTTTCAATTACGCTGACAATTAATTGTGATATCTAATTAATTTATTACCGTAGCGTGTGTAGCGTGTGTCAGTCATAATTTCGAAACATTTCCAATCCGCTGCAATGTACATACATATGTACATATATACACGTAGGTAACACGAGGCTCAAAATGCAAATTAATAGATCAAATCCGTGATAAATGTTGAACTGTTTGATTAATATGCGCAGATAATAGATTGGTTTGATTGCTAATCAATGATTGAGTGGATTGTGGATTTGGAATTTAGTCGAAAATCGATTGTCATAGTTCCTGGCATGCTTGAAAGGGGTTATTCCGGTTTGATAAGTGTGGGAAATTCCATGTTTATTTTGTGATGAGAATAATTACGAAAACAGTTTAATTGAGTGAGCAAGTGGTTTCAGAGGATTTGGAACACTGTAAGGCTTGCTCTTTTGTTAGGGACTGCCTTGCGGCACTTAGAGCTATCATTTACAGCATAGTCTCGCTCTGTTCAGGGATCCACCTGTAGACACGGGAATAGATGGGAACAAAGCGACAGACAGACTGCCCAGAGACGGCTCTGACATTGGTATAACGCTTGCAGACTAAGAATTTTATAGGTCACCATAAGCATGTGAAACAATGGCAGTATACTGGTGGCTGTGCGGTTTATGGCCCGTAATCGACGCAAAAGATCAAGGTCTCTATTGTCTATCGATAGAAGCTTAGTCCGGATACTTGTGGGCGTGATACCCGCACACTGTATCATTGGAAACATGGCCAATTAACGACTTGTGTAGAAGCTGCAGGGACGAAGAATCTATGCTACTGCCCGGTTCTCTAGGAACATCGCCTAAGCTGCTTGGGCACAAGATTCTTCAATAGGCGACCTGCCAAAATTACCTCGTAATTGACCTTAAAAGCTTTATTAACAAATCCAAATGTCTTTCATGTACTTCAAGGGCAATCACAATAAGTCAACTGCCATCCGGGGAGAATCGCGCTTGGTGCCCTCCCTCAGCCCCAACCTAACCTCTATTTTTTAAGTTAATTTAAAAGCATCGAAAGAAAAACCGGAGTGTGGGGCTTTAAGCCACTAAAAACACCTCTGACACCTACCCCTGTGTCCCATAGTACCGCTGCACGCTCCTACAGGCACTGATGCTGCATCAAGCTTGTGATGGCTTCACTTGCTATATCCCAGGCTTCGTTCGCCTTCAGCATGGACAATATGAGTGCTCTCGGTCTATTTCTTACAAGTTTCTGGCCGGCGTCGTCTATATTTGGCATTCCATTACGACATGTTCCACATTCTGGACTTTGTGGAAGCAAAGTGCGGATAGTAAGGGTTATCCACGTGCTTGCTTGGAAGCATCCATGCCTCGATAAGAACTGTATCAGTTAAAAGTTTATTTCTCCAAGTTTCTTGCTGGTTCACTACTCTGTGTTGCAACTCTGTTTTTAAGGCCTCGGTGGTAGCTCTTCTACCTTGCTACTGGTTCTCGCTTTGAGCCGCAAACCTTTTGATTATCAGATTGACGAGCATTCGGCCAGAGATGATCGCTTTCGCCGACACAGTTCTGAAAGCGCAGCATGCTCTCAACGATCCGATTCTGCAGATCCAGGAGATTTCTAATTGACATAAGTCCTCCGAAAGGAAACTTAACGCATCGGATACTTCGTTGACGAACTTTTGCAATCGAATACGGACAGCGATTGGATTCTCCAATGTAAAGACACCTTGACTCAAGAGACGAACGTCCACAAAATGACAGATTCCTTCAACTTGAAGGAAACTTTAACGTTAAAATCAAATGACAGGACACTGGTAAGAATCATCTCAACTAACGATGACACCGAACTTGATGTTGACAACAGAATCGGGAAAGCTAAAGCTGCGTTTGGTATGCTATCCGATGTCTGAAAAAACAGCACTTAGACCAAGTTGAGATTGTTCCTCTCCAATATAAAACGACGGCCATAATCAGTCATAACCTGTAGACTTTTGTGAAAAGGTGTCTTCGCATCATATTGAGCGTTTTCTGGCCAAAACGTATTTCAAACGAACGGCTTCATGTGAGTACAGGGCAGGAGTCAATAGATATCACCACATATCACACAATTGAATGAAAAATTCTGTAACGAAAACATAAGTTCTGGCAACTCTGGACGCCGCTTACTCTACCTTTTAGGTCTGTTTTCTTACTGACTGCACTCCAAAATTTCACGGTGTTTCCAGCTCGTATACTGGGACAAATCTCGGGCGATCAAAAATTGAGTAAAGAAGCACCTTTGAGTCAGCCCGTTTGTTGGTCTTTTTATCTCCGCACATCCCTATAACAAAAGACTTAAGCCTAAATTTGTTCTACATTATTCCTCACTTTCCCCTCTCAAGCATCAAAAGTTTCATAACTTTTCTTCTTTTCATTACAGGTTAAAATATGGTTCCAAAATCGTCGAACCAAATGGAAGAAACAGGATAACATTACCAATACAGAGGCAGCAGAGCACAAAACCGTCTCCACAAAGGGTCCAGAAAATTCTAAAGGCGGCAATACCGCACCAAATGATTTACCCAATCCTAAAAAGAGTTCCCAAACATCCTCCACATCATCGTCATCATCATCATCGACAGTGGCGGCGGCTACAGAAAAACTTCGCCCCATCTCAATGGAAGTCAGTGCAAAATTATCAGCAAAACATTCAACAAAAATGAAAAATAAACTCTCCGCCCTGAGTCTACCAAATGGTGAAAAATCCAAACCGCCTTCTGCAAATGCGCCAAGTAACAAGCGTAAATCAACAGATGTCACCCCTCCACCACCGATTTTAGACTTTGAAACGAAACTTTCTGTTTCGAAAATTTCAACTGTTAAAGCCTCAATTACCACAGACAGCAATCGCATGCCAGACGATGAAATGGCGGAGATTTAGAAAAGAAAATGTCGTCAAAACATCCGTTTTCGACAAACACAATAAGCGATCTTCCATTTTTTAACCGAAAAGAAAAGAAAATATCCTGATTTTTGTGCCAAGAAATTATAATTAAAATTACAAAAACAAAAAAAAATTGTATCTATGCATCTGCTATTATAAACAAAAACATATTTATTGCAAATGTCAAGAAAAAAAAAACAATTTTTAGGTGATATATCAAAATTGTTGAAAATATTTTTATGAGATACAAAATCGAACACAAACAGAAATATCATTAAATGTTCATTCATAGGTATAAGATACATAGCTGTAAGATATTATGATTTTGTTTTTTTTAGAATTCTCCTTATTTAAGAAAGTGTGCAAGTGTTACATGAAATTACAACAAAGACGCCATATTGAGAGATATTTAGAGACCTAAATATTTTCGCTTAATTTTATATAAAATAAAAAATAAACATGAATGTACCTATCTTTGCTGTAATATTGTCTTATGTATATTGTATCTAATCAATCAGAGCTTAATCCATTGCATGTTGGGAATTGTATAAATAAAAATAAATGTTAAATGCTTTTAGAACTTATTTGGAGATTTTAAGATATTAATCAAGTACTTTTGTAAAACAAAAAAATTCTTGCTAACCTACATCTGTTTCTTGTTGGCCTAGGTTGAGTTCAGCAGTCTAAGAGCTTTTAAAACTACAAATTTTGTCCAAATTCTGCTTAGGTTCGTGTTAAAAACTGTTAGCCGTCGGACCAATAAAGAACGCAGAGAACTGGGGAGGAAGTTTTAAAGAATCAGCGAATCGCTTAGATCACATATGGTCCATTATTGCGAAGTATTAGAAAAACCCTTACTTACTTACTTAGATCAAGCCAGCCCTGGAGGGGAATAGGCCGTCAACAACGCCTGTGCGTCATCTTATTCGGATTTCTGTAATTTTTTTCAGCTCTCTCCAGCTCTTCCCCAGTAATCTGAATCCCTCCTCGACTGTTCTTCACTATGTTTTGCTTAGGCCGCCCCACTCTTCTGCCCGAGTGAGTGAGTGGGTTCTACTACCTGGCATATTTTGCAATAGAGCTGTTTTCACGCCGAAAGGTATGACCAATCCATTGCCACTTCTTCCTCTATTATTTGCCTCAGCTTTCACATTCTTAGCCATTTCGTGAAGGTCCATTATTTTATGCGAAAGGAGGCAAACATCGTCAGCGGAAGGTTGTGCAGAACGTGAGATTTACAACCCTAGTATGTATCCCTAATAATAAGTATAAGTTTTTCCGGTATTCCTCTCCTGCCCAAGGCTGTCCAGACAGCATCTTTGTTCAAACTGTGGAAAGTTTCTTCGAAGTCGATGAATTCTAAATGAATCGAAAGCCTTAACACGACGCACTGCTTTACCATGATCTGCAAGTTGTTGATGTGATCCAAAAGCCTACGTTTACGGCATCGAGTGTTGAGTTTTAATTCTTTTTCATTCCCACATCTTCTACAGTAATCATTGTACGGTAGACCTAGCTATTACGCCGTGTTCGGGATGCCAATAACAATGCGAATGATCTTGCGGCCTAGCAAATGGGCCACAATGATATCATACTTACCGCGCATGCATCTAAACGACACCAGTATTTGTTAGATTTCTCGAGAGACTATGTATATTCCTCTGCGCAATGTACTAAACGGGACTCTAACAAGTGAAAGTTGCATATCTGATCCTTTTCTGGCTATAGTTTATTGGCTTATCCGTTTCGTTTGCGAAGGCGTCCACATGCCCCGAGACCCAGCAGAGGGTCAGCTTGTTGGCTGTTGTATCTCGTTCAGCTTTAGACTACATAGTTCTACGAGACACCCTGCAAGTACAACCAGGAATTAATGGAAACAAGAAAAGTCGAGCAATTTTTAAGCATAACCTCGGCTGAGTTAGCAATCTTTTTTAACTTTTGTCACATTTGTCGTCGTTGTCCACTACAGGTCTGCGAATATTTCTTCTATTATCCGCTAGCAGTATTAGTTTTTCCGCATTGTTAGGGTGTGGTTCTGCTCCGGGAGACCTTCCAATTGAAAGTTCTTTACTGATCTCGCACTGGCTGTTCTTTTTTCTCTTCCTATTTCCTTTGTCTTTAGTTCTGAGGAGTTCTGACTGACTTCGTTTTCATCTTTCATTGTAGCCTCTTCAATTTTGAGGCCTTATACTAAAAACCTAGAGGACTGTTTGAATCTGCTCCCCAAAAGCCACTTAATCAATGGGTTATCCAGTCTTCCACATAAATTTTGAAATAATGGAAAGAGAGGTGCGAGTCCTTCGTAGATATTTACTACTCACTCTTGGTCCTTATTTCTTTAAGTAATTCCCTTCTTTTGAGAATCAGCAGGCTTAATTTTACCTTCTGACTTTTTCGGTTTATGTCTAGCCTCCTGTTGTATTTGATTTTTCGAAGTTTTCATTTCAACAGTTTTGCACCACCTCAGTCGCACTGATATCCTGCATTCCGTATGGTTTAGTAAGACGATGGTTACTCTCTGACTTAGCCAAGCTTCAAAAAGTTTCTGTTTAAATAGAGCTGCTACCCCCAACCCCTGGTTGCAATTGGCACACTCGCATAACGTCTGAGAGTAGAGAGTGACAGTCATCCTGGACAAGCAAGCAAGTAAGTGTTTGTGCCTTAAGCCTCGTCACCGCATCCATGTTCTTACGAGCTACTCGTCCGTCAATTAACACCACAGTTTTTGTTTTTTTTATAACTCCCCACGATGCGGAATTCCTCCGCATACCTAGGATAGCTTTGTTAACGTAGTCATCGTGGCAACAGTGCCTAGGATGAAGGTACTGTTTGATCAGGCATGTTGCACCTTGTGACATTGGTGGTCATCTTCGCAGAGCAGGATTAATAAACCAGCACCGCTGAAGGGCAAAAGCTTAATATTTACCCTTATTTCATTGCCTTTCATTTCGCGATTTGGTAGTTGACATCCTTGAGTTTACCACAATATTTCCACGATACTACAAGTTTTGTACTCTCTCAACATGTTGCCCAGGAATCCTTATTTGCTAGGTCGTTGGATACTCAGTAAGCCTAATATTTTTACTGCCTGCTACGAGCCATATACGTAATTTAGCATTTATGCAAAATGCTATCGGCAATTTCACGATCTTCGAGCATATGTCTAAGAAACAATGAATTACAGGCCAGGAAATCTGTCTATTTGCATCACGCTTGGATGATATGAGAAGTCCTGGATGATATGAGAAGTATTTGCCAGAAAAGCAAACAAACTTATTGGCCTAGTGTTGCTCCAACAAGCTTATTTCTTACATTAAATTGCTAGAGAACCAGAGTTATGCCTGGCAAAATAACATTAATTTCGCTCGGGGATATGGCTTCGATTCAGCTTTGTTAGAACATTTTATTGAACTCGTAGAATCAACTATTCAATCAATTCCACTCTACTTTTATTTGTTATTGAAAAAAGGGAAAATATCGAACTAGTTCATCATAATGGCTCCTTTCTTGTCTCTATCTTTTTTGAAGAAGGTTAGATCATATGCATGCCTTACTCCTAATGCCCCAGGGGTCCTAGTGCTGTCTAACCATAACCAAAGTATTTTGCTTTGAAATACTAATTATTGCTTCAGACTGTCTGTGTTTTCTTTTGGTGCTCATGTTTCTTTTAGAAAACTATGCGTAAACTATCACGTAATGGAGTTATTTTATCGAAGAAAACGTAATAAAACATTTGTGTGAGAGCTACGTAAAATTGAGGAAACATGAAAATAAGGAATGAAACGTTCATGATTATGGCAAAATATTGGAACTTGTTTTATTTTTCCGTGTTTTTTTATCGTTTAATTAATTTCTTTAACCAAACCTACCAATTCTGTACTTGTCAACAATAAAGTCTTTGGAGGTTCAATTCGCCATTAAAACGAGAAAATTTTCATTGTACTCCAGGATTTGATTGAAGCAAAGTTATCCATACAGCTCCAAAGCTTCCAAAAAACCAACGATATATTTTTTGTGCGAAAAAAGTAAACTAAATCATAATTATCTTCCCGGGTTTGTTAATGTTAAAATAATCATGAGCCTTTTAAGGTCTAAAATAACGCGCTACAGACAATTTGTAATAAAACGCTCCAATTGAGTTCTAAAAGCCTTAATATTTCTAGCTTACTTTGTTATACTTTACCGCGACTAACTTGTTTTTTTTATTTTTATTTCTTAAATACAAATAAATTCATAAGAAATTTATTTAACTCCCCACCAAAATGTGTCCCAATTAATTTCGTTTGTGATAAATTATTTGTTATTTGGCTTGGAAATCATAAATATTCATGAAAAATTGTTTTATTTTATTTTTTATTTAAATAAAATCTAGTCATTGACAAATGTCAAAACTAAAAAAAGCTAAAAAGAAAAAAAACAAATTTATGAATTTTGTTATAAGTAAATCTCAACACGTATACGGTTTTCGAAACAGGGACATAATAAAATATATTTAAAATATCTACTATTAGCATCATTTGGGCATAAAAAGCCGATTTTTTAAGTTATAAATTTAAAACTAAGTCATTATTGTAGATATCCCCAATTGATTCATATCGATTTGTTCGTCAGTTATATTTTTTTTTTATTATATTTATGTACTACGTAGAGCAGAAAATGCATGTATAAACAATGACAAAATAATAATAAACTGAATGTGCAAATAATCTGTATTTTTAAAAGCTAAGTCTTAACTGTATTTAAGAAAATAACTAATTATAAATTAAATTTGAAATAAAAAAAAATGAAACGCAAATTAAGAGAAGCAATATGAGTTCTTTTCCATGAATTATAATTTGATTACAGTCTGTTTAACAAAAATGGAAAACGATTATTACCACGTCCGCACCATCGCCAAATGAATCAGTCGCAAGAATACGAAATGACTAGGCTCCGCTGGTTCAGAATTAGGTATACAACTGAAGCTGTTTTACTGACAAGTAGAAAAACTGTTGAATTTGTGAATATCTAAGTTGGCAGTCAGACCATTAGAACCAAGGAAGTCGTAAACTACTTGGAAGCAATGCTGGACAAGTTTGGGGTTAGGTTTAAAACCCACGTGCGATTAGAACCTAAGATGAGTGGTCAACAGCTTTGAACCATTCAAATCGCCCGGACCGGTCGGCATTTTTCCGGATCAAAAAACCTTCGAAATTATACGACAGAACCTTAAAATTACTTTTGCATGAGTTGCAGAGACGAGGAGGAAGAAGTCCATCACTTCCTGCGCACTTATCCTGCACTTACTAAAGGTAGGAAGGCTACACTAGGTCATTACTATTTCGATGGTCTCAATTATCTTAATAATGCCAGCCACCTGCCCCTACCTAGCGGCAGCACAATGCCGCTACCTTGATCTAAGTGTACTTTATCGAGGGCCACATCAACCAACCAACTAAAAGCAGAACTCCAGCAAAAAGGGGTCAGTATTTCAGGCAGCCCTTTCTGGAACACTTCCAAACATGCATAACTACCTGGTTATGCTAGAAGGATTCTATCCAGAGTAGTCAGCTCGGTGCTACTGAAGGCTATTCCAGCTTGGACGACGACAAAAATATCAGAGAGAAAAGTTTTTTCACCATGCAAACCATGGGCGATAAGAACAATCTGAGGTTTCCAAACAATATCAGACGAAGCCATTTAATAGCTAGAATAATCTCTACTGACATGCTCCCAATGGGGATATTAAGTATCTACCAAAGAAGAGCCTCGATCCAACGAAATGTAGGTGTAGTCAGGCGGATAGAGGAAGAGGAAATCATTATCCAGAGGGGACAACACTACAAAAGGTAGATGGACCTACAAGTTGATCTCCGCAATCGAGATCTGGATAAAGTATGGGAACGGGGACTGCAACTACTCCGTCACGTTGCTCCTGCTCGGTCATGGAAACTGTCGCGAATTCTTATACAGATTTGGACAAGATAGCTCACCAAATTGTCAACTTTGTCCAGATAAGGAAGAAGACACGGAGCATGCAATACTCCAGTGCAGTCGCCTAACACAATTGAAAAATAACCTGCCGAGTCCAGTGTCCTTTATAGAACATATGACGCGGTCAGTTACAAATGTGCAAAGAAACTCATAAATTTTGTGATACTTCTCTGTGAAACTTCTTGTCGAAAAAAGGTTCACCCAGAGTCCCATGTCGGGGTATTCTTAAAGCCAGACACCCGTAGAGGAAGTGAGAGAAAGAGAGACAGTTTTGTTCTCGTTTACAATTTTACAACAATGTGTGTTGTAACTTCTGACCAGTTACCATCTAGGAATTTTTATAGCATCTATTCGACTCCTTTTTTCAATCTCTGGTCTTCTAGCCGAGGTGTAGTTTGGCCAAATCTGCTTAGAAATGGCACAACTCTCCTGGCTGTTCCACCTTTTGTTTGTCTCTGATAGAAAGTGTGAAAAGTTTTCGCGCTTGATAGTTCCCATCGTAATGAAAGCTACATCTGCAAAGATTTTGTCAAAGGCAGACCTCCTCCTCGCCAGTTGGTCGGCCCATTCTTTCCTTTTAATGTTGCTATGGCCTGTCACCCAAAGACCACTGATTTTAATCCGACAACATAGCGACGCTATTTATTCAGATGGTCTAGTGACATTTCTGAATCATCGCGGCTGTTTACTCTAGATCAAAATCCTGCTGAAACACGTATGATATAAAAAACAAAAGAAGACCAGGAATTTCCCAATGCTTCGAATGGTTAAGAAGCTGCTTTCCTTGGAGAACCCGCTGCTTTTTAGTTGCCTCCGACGTAAACTGGCCAACTCTCATGGCATAAGACTTATATCGGAGGTTTTCAGGATAAACAAAGCGAAAAGTCGCTCAGACACTTGGAAGTTCCTTGCAATTGACCTCATCAACGTTCCAAGGTTCTGATAAATTCGAAGAAAGTGTCCCACATTTGACGTACTTGGGAGCCGCGGTTGTCGATTTTAAGTCGGCCTACCAAATTTCATTTTTTGAGTTTAAAATTCTGCACATTCTTCGAGGTAGTTATAGTTAAGCTCAATGGGCAGTACGAAGAGTCAATCTGCGAGCGAACATCGAGAATATCAAGAGCACGGCAAGATCTACTTCTGGAGTGGGTATCTCTTAAAATAAACTGTTCAACAGCGAAGCAAATATGTATGTAAGATAAGAAACACTATAAACTATTTTTGTCGTGTTAGGAAAAACTCCACTGGAGCACTTAGGGGCAACTAGTCCACTACCAAGAAATAAGACTCAGAATGACCTATTTTACCGGAACTTTTCCGACTTTTGGAGAATGCTGAGAATGCACTTTAGTAATGCAGAGCTTTCAGTATCAGTACTCACCAAATCAGCACCGAAGATCTGCCACCTGATCCGAGCAAAGACAGGAAAATTAGACTGGTCACCATCTCCACCGCAGATAGTGGTGTGTCTTAAGCCTAGCACACTGAGATGCTTAACAAAAGGAGAATGTTCCGTGAGAACGCCAATAAGTTGTCTACAATCTTTTCTGTTGAGAGACAGCAAGAATGCCCTGTTTTCTTATAGAATGCTATTTCGGTAGCGTTCGTTTAGTCCACCTGCATCCTGGAGAGCCGTACTATATATTGTGTTTATGAGAAACCCAATCGTCAATGGATTGCGGGAAGACCCAAAGAAAGTTCGGGTCCAGAGAAAACAACCGCCTCAGGGCGTGCATCAGAGATGAATTTGCATTTACTAAATTAGCAGATATGCCTTCAACTCTTTCCAGCAGCTGTCCAACAATGCATACTTACTTGATGTGCTGCTAAACATCAACTCAATGTCTCCACTTGCCTCCCTCTCAATATCAGGTCCAGTTGAAACCAATGCCATGACTCCAGTAAGTCCATCAACCTCATCACCAGCGTTGATCAATCATTTGGGAACTTTATGGACTCGGAGGGAATGGAGCAACAGATCACACTGATTTCTTTATTGAAAGAACTCTTAGACATGCAGACTAATCCTGTATAAGAAACTTTTTCTTTAAGAATTTTGGTATCGCACTAACCAACTGCCAAAAGATTTTTACAGCGAAGAAGCGCAACTATTTCAATATCTCGATTCCGTCCAAATACGCATGACTGTTCCAATGAACTTCCAATAATGCACTCGCCTTGGATGAGATGAAGATGACCGATGTCAAACCTAGGTTAGGGTGTAAATCTATTCATGATAAGTTGCTAGACTTCACTGAAAACAAGAAACATTGACACTCAAAAAATCACAGCTAGGTTGATATTTTTTCCTAACGGGAACCCGGCGGTTTTTAACACCCTTTATTAGAAGGAACAACGCATTGCTAAAACTTTACAGATATATTTCATTACTAAATCATTGCTCGGATTTTCAAAAGGACACTACCAAAACGGCAAAGAAACATGGTGGTGGACAGAGGAAGCTAAAGTAGTGATAAGTGGGAAATCAACCACAGATGCAATCCAAAGTATAAGGAACATAATGGAAAACATCCGTGATTCCTTAAAGGATTTGTATTTGCATTTGGTGTTGGTTAATTTTGAAAAAGCATTTGACAGACAACCAAGAGATCTGATATGAGTGGCGCTAAGACATCGAGGAGTTCCAGAACCCTACCCACAGATGATCATGTATGACGGAGCAAGTTAAGAGTAAGATGTCTCGCCGATGTCACCGAAGAGTTCCCAATTAAATTCGGTGTGCACCAGATTGTCTGCTTGAAAGAAAAGTTACGGACCCCAAAGTGCATCAGTTATTCTTTGCTGACGATTGAGCCATCTTAAGAATCAATCGTCCCTGCAACGAGGACTTGATGTATGGGTGGATGTTTTCGAGGGAAATGGGTATCGTATTAGTGCAAAAAAAGACAGAGTACCTGTACTGCCAACTCTCCGATCCACCCCCATCTGTTTCAGACATTTATTTGAATGGAAAGTTCAAGTATCTGGGATCTGTGATCATCATCATCAACATCAATCATCGCGTAGGGTGGATGTAGTGCCAAGAAAACTCTATCTTCTGTGACCGGGAATTGTTCCCTAAGCTCAAAGGAAGGCTTTAAACCACAGTTGTTCGCATAATCCTGATCATAACTTCGCCGAACAAAAGGAAAAGAAGAAGATATTTCATTATTAATTAAATCCAATACGATTTAGTAAAGATGCTTTGGTGCAGTGTTTAAATTTTTTTTTGCACGGAGTGTAGAGGTTATTCAAATGCAAATGCTTAAACATGAATTAGTCGTCGATCAAATTTGTAAATTTAATAAATTGGAAAAGCTCAAAAACAAAGAGAAATTCAATTAAAGGTTCAGCATATGGCACTCCACTTCTAATTGAACCTGTGACTCATGCAACAAATTTTGCGTTCGAAAGAAATATCTACAGTCAGTCACGAAAGTCTACATATAGTCCTGAAAATTGCTAGATCAATTCTTATAGATAAAATTAAAATTTAATTTTCTTACTAGATAATACATTTATATTTTAAAAACATGATTCAAAGCAAAACAAGCCTTTTCCTCAGAATAATTCAAGGAAAAGAAGAAAAAGCCAAAATTTCAAGTCAAAAGTCAAACACTTTTCACGCCTATATGTAGACTTTCCTGACTGACTGTAGATATTTCTTTCGTGACTGACAAAATGTCTTGAGCTTCACAACTATGGAGATAAAATTCTTGGGAATTAATTAAACCTTATTTAAGGACAAATGATTTTAGAGCAGACGTTCTAACGTTCTAGGGCATAGTTTGTAGGAATGTTTTTTGATTTGATAAAAAATGCCAAACAACTTCGAGTTTTTTTTTCAAATTTGAGCTTAGAAATAGTGCTTTTTTATTCAATGCTTTTTTTTGTTAATATTACATTAATAATATAATTCTTACCCTACCAGAATTTGTTTTTTTTTTGTTTTCCTTTTTTTAAAGTTATAACGATTGTTGTTTTCTTTTTATTAATAATTTTATTTATTTATTTATTATTTATATATATATATATTCTTTATTCTCAAAGTACCATCTGCTTAATTCTTAGATTTCTGTCTTAAAATAGAAGTTTTATATTTTTTTTTCTTAATTTTTTATTTATTTTTTTTTTCTTTATTTTTCACTAATATTACACGGTAAAATAATAAATGTAAAAATATACTTATATAAAATGTAAGTCGCAATAAAATGAAATTAGTTTTTTTGTTGTTTTTTATTTATATATCCTTTTTTATTAATTTATCGCGCGGTTTTCCATTTTGTTTATAAATTTCTGAACTGATGGTGGTGGTGGGGGTAGGGCGGGGAATTTATTTAAGGGACAGAGAAAGCCTTAATTTTAATTCAACGTTTTTAGTGATGTTTTATTTGTTGTTGTGGTTGGTTGAAGGTTCTGCTTTGTGATTCAAAATGGGAGGAAGGTGTAATTGCGAGGGGAAAGTGGATAAGTTTAGGTTTTTTTTTTTGCTTAATCTGTGGAGGAGGATTCTTTGAATTGAGAAAAGAATTGACGTTGTTAGAAAATTAGCTAAAAAAAAAGAGAAATTTTGGAGAACAAATAATCGATGTGGGTCAGAATGTTACTTAAAGCATAAATTTAGACGCAGAGCCACAAATTGCAGGCTTAATTTCTGCTTAGTTATCCTCTCGAAAAATAGGTACAAGTGAAGGAAATGGCTATATCCTAAGAAATTGTTAATTTCCGTCTAAAAGAATAAAGGCAACTCTCACCTCTACATGAACCCAAACTGAATGTGGTAGAAACCTATCAAACGAATTGAGAGTGGTAAAAAAATAGCCTTAAGCGACTGAGGATTATTTTGAAGTGTGCTCCTTAGCTCAAACTGATGAAACCGAATTTCTAATGATTTCGTTTAGAAACATTCATAGCACTCCCTAATGAGCTTTTCAAAAATGCCGCCTGCAGCATCTGATGAGATAAGTGAATAAGATTATTACCTCAAATTTATCATCACCGAAGGAGTCCACCAGGGTTACGTTCTTTAACCATAGCTACTTTATGTTGTACTAGACGGTGTCGTCAACAACGAGTAAATCAATAATTTAGGAGCAATCGTATATCCTAAGTGAATGACAAATAAAAACGACGGCGACTGGAGGAAAAATACCAGATAAATTAATTCGTGTACATCTTCCTGTGTACATATTCATTTGCCATATTCAGACGATCCAAATGTAGTCCTGCTCAATGCGCAAGGCTGCGTTATTATTTAAGTTGGCGATATCGTGCAGCATGGTGGTGATTAACAAAGACTCACGTTTTTTTCTCCTTCATCATCGTCTTTGGTGTTTTTTGCTTTTTCTATCCGATCAGTAAAAATTGTCTGGTACTCCATTAAAGATGGTTTTAAATTAAGTTCACTCAATATGATTAAAACCTCCTAGTTGCCAATAAGCGCATTCTCGTGTGCCTAAAATTTCAAATCCATCATATTCCCATAGGCATGTATATCAAACATTGTATTGTATTCCCGTAGGCACATGCAACACAGTTACCTATGGTTAGTTATTCCAATTTTATCGCAAGTTGAGAGGAGAGGAGTAGTAACGCTGGATTTATATGAAAAACTTCCCAAAGTTTGACAGAATTTCACCACACATCTATGCATCATTTTACCGTCATCACACTTGGGTTTCAGGAGTTCTATAATTAAGTGATGAAAAAAAAAAAGTTCCTCAGTGTCGAAACACATATTTTGTGAATGAAACTCATTGCAACTGTTACGATTGCGAATATCTATGTTCTCGTTAGCAGCAGGGTTTTGTTTTCATGAGGAAATGTTTGTTGAAGCATATGAGTACGAGGATATCGCCTCGACTTAAGCGAGGCATTAAAAAAAAGTCACCTCGGATGCGAAATGAATACGAGGGCGAAAGAGGCAATGCGATAGTCATGTAATCACATGCAGTATATTCTTAAGTCGCAAGGCATGACAGCACTCTTACTCAGTAAGACGTTAATATTGTCATGTCACTGCGGATAACCATTTCAAACGAGAAAATTGTTGTGAGCTGAAATATGAGATAAAAACGAACTTTAGGTACTGCCGCAACGGACAAGCTGATGGACCCAAATCCAGAAGTAATAAAGGGACCGCAGCTTACCAAGAAAATAAAAATAAGTCAAAGCTCTTCAGATGCAATTTGATAAGAGAATTACATCGCTTGTTCAATTATAACCTCGTTCCTTCAATAAGTTGTAAATTGGTTATAGGGTCGTACCTAGCACTATTGTGCTACTCCCACTTGGAGCTCTAGTCGATGAGATACTCGACTTAGAGAAGTTACTCTGACTCAAATACAACAACGCTTTCCAACTAAGTAATGATTGTGTAAAAAAAACACCCGTTCAAACCGAGAAACAAGAGAAAAACCACATTTCACGCATTTTATGACAATTTTAAGTAAAAAATTTCGCCAATTTTTCTTACAATTTCATAATACCATTGGAATCACTGCAATTGCAGAATACTGACTGTCACCCGGCTAGATTCAACACTGAATTGAGTTGGTCTGAAATTGGCTGTGACTCGCTTTCCGCAAATCACACAAGTGGTAGGATTTACAAAACAAAAAAAAACAGCAAATTTGACTTTAGTCCCCGGATCAGTCCCAGGACATTTTAAAGAATTTCTGACTTGTGTTAAAGACGCACTTGAAACCCAGAACCAAGAACCAATCCAAACAATACGGAATCCATAAAACTTTTGCCAAATGAGGCGTTTCTCTTAGCAGTAAAGGTGATGGCGACTACACGAAGTGCACTGATTTTATTTGGTTGTTACCTAACTTTTGTATCTTTCTGTAGTCGCTTATGATTACAACGGATAGAAACCTGTCGAAATGGTATCACTAAAAATCAGATTTATAGCTTGGAACATCGATTAGGATAGAAATTAGTTGGTGTCACTTATTTTGTTTGAAAACCTAAAGGAATTGTTCGTCTAAAAATGTATAACTCGCAATCACCAAATTGTACTTCTGTTGACGTAATATTGCAGCTTTAGCCTTAGTTTCATAAGTAAACAGCAAAATCTACAAACTACATTCGATAACAACTGCAATTTTATTTGTTTTATCATTCGAAAGAGTTCTATCTCAAATTGTTATTCTTGTGACAGATTTATCCGAAAAATAGAAATACAAATATTTGGCGCAACAGACTTTATATGGTTCAGGACGTAGCTTCTCGGAACTATTCGTGATGTGCGTGTTACAAATTTTCAAATAGAAGGCACCTTTAGTTTAAATCCACTTTCTCATGAGAGAGAGTTATTTCTTTCGGACGGGTGTCACACATTCCCAAGAGGTAGGACCGTAAAAAAATCGATGTTTTCTGGGATTCGAACATGGTACCTTACGTTCAGTAGCCCAAGGTACGTACTAAGCCAACACCATCTGAGAAGTAGATGCTAATACAAAGTTTCTGTTCTCATATTTGATTCAAGTGATACTATAAGTAACTATGTATTAGAAAGAATCACAAAGGGATGCAACAATGGGTCGATTTCTGTATTAAAGGTTTGTATAAAATGCGGTGATAATCTGTTATTACGACAATGGAAATGCGGATAATAAAAATTATTCTCATAACCAATTGAAACGCAAGTTGACGATCTCTTTATTCATCTACAAGAAAAAGGGTTGCAGAAAACTTTGAGGGCACTTAAATCGCTAGAGAGTAAATTTGTAGGAAGAGGTTCTGTATTGTGCTGATGGTGTTGCATTTTTTGCTAGTTTTTGATGATGGATCTTTTTTTTTGTTGCTATTGAGTAGATACATAGAAAAAAAAGGACAGAAAATGGATGAAATAAGTTTTCAACAAATAACCATCAGGAAGGCACCCAAGAGTAGAAAAGGCACTCACTAAAACTGATTCCTTGATCATGGCATCTGTCTCGCATATGAAATCTTTTAACGAACCAACAAAAACCATTCCGATCAAGCTTCATCTATCCCCTCCTGTGTGATCATGTAAACATGTGATCCTTCGATCTATTAACCGTTGACAATTCCTTTTCTCAATCTCAAGCGAACACCTCTGGTGATTAGTATCTTCTTTTTTTTCTTTTTTTCTTTTTTTTCGTTTTTGTTATTTGCAACGAATAAATAAATCCGGATGAATGGTGTGATACATTTCATCATTTCCATCTAAAAGCAAAACTATTTTACTTCTTCTTTTTTTTTATTTATATACTTGGTTTTTCGTTAGTATTTATATAAAGGATTTTTTTTGTTTACTTGCATCTCAAATAGGTTTTTTAATTTTTTTTTTTTTGTTTTTATTTAATATTGTTGTCTACTAAAGAACTTAAAAATACATGTATCTACGAATTCTTAAAAAAAAAGAATAAAAGAAAAAAAAATGGTTTTAGATCCTTGCCTGAGCGAGGCAAAACGTCTCTCGGGGGCTTTACATTATATAATCAATCGTGTATCATCGATTATTTTTATCGTGTTGTTGTTGTTAATGATGGTGGTGTTTCGGTATTCTGTTGTTGTAGTCGTAGCAACGGGAAAAGTAAAAATATATTAATATTTATATTTAGTTAGGCTAATGGTTGGTTGTTGGTTTTTTTTTCGATTATCATTCTTTTTAAGGTTGTAACTCAAATTAAATCCGTTTTGAAAAGTTGGTGTAAAATGTTCGTCTAAATTTTCCTATTTTTTCCATATTACATCATTTTTTTCTTTAATAACATTTTCTTAACTAGTATAATAGAACAGCACTTTTTAAACGAATAAAAAAAAAATAGATAATGTATATGCAAACGCGAAATTATAGTCCAGTATTGCAGTGTGTTGTGTTTCTTTGTTTGTGGAGAGAGAGAGAGAGATAGGAGAAAAGCGATTTTGGTGGAAATAGAGAAGTAATAATTGCTTTGTTAAAAAAAAAATAATAATATAATAATAGTTATAATTAAAAATTAATTTTTTTTTGTTTCTTAATTTTTCCATGTTACGGCTCTGCGGTATTTCTGATGACTTACAACAGCTACGGTTCACTTTTTTGCTTTAATTAGTAATATAATTGGCGTTTTTGAACTATTGGACCTCTGATGGCTCTGGCTTAGACGAATGGTGATTATTAGGATCGGGTGCACTCAGCGGCTGTAATTAGAATGTAAAGAATAAAGTTTAGTGATGAATTTATATTGTAAGCATTGTGTACAAATAAAAATAAGACTAGAAGGCTTGCTAACTTTACTAAGAAATTCTACAACTAGAGTACTCTACTTGTGCAAATAATAATCATCGCTTGTCCTATTTACAAAACATACTCGTAGAAGAATGAAACTTTAAACTCAAGTCTGGAAAACACAATTCTTAGTTGGGGGCATTTGCACACGGCTCAGGTTTCACAAAACGTTTGGTATTAGACGTTTGATTTGTCAGGCACAAGCTAATCGGAGCATAATTAATCTAGTTTCTTTTGTCGTTTGCCAAATAAGGGTAAGGGTTTCCATTCAATGTTCTTTAAGTTCTTCGACACTATTTTCATATGAGAATTGTGGAAGAAAAAATGACTAAAATCGCTGTTTAAAACCTTCAGAACAAAAAAAAAATATTTTCGGCGCAACAAACCGTATGTGGATCCAGGGCCTAGCTTACTGCGTTTAAAGCCATATCCGTAAGTCAAATTGAGAAATTCTCTTAACAGCTTTGACTCTTCGACGTTTGTCAGACATTTGCGGGAGGTGGAACCGTGAAAAATCTTTTTGGTTTTTCTAGGATTCGAACTTTGAACCTTAAACGTTCAATTCCACTAAATCTAATTCTATTTCTTTAATTTTACAGAAATCTCTTTCCAAAAATTACCCTCAACCTTCTATTTTGAGAAAAGTTGTCGTGGTGGGTACCAGATATGAGCCAAATTCAAGGGTTATAGTAGAACCTATTAAGCATGACGAGTATGACATTTTAGACCACGATTCTTGGGCTTTAAAGAAAAGAATTATTTTGAATCTAGAAAACGTCCCCAAAAAGCGGTTTCGATACAAAATTTTTACGGAAAGAGTTAGCTTAGAGCAGACGAGACTAAGAGAAAGCATTTAAAAACACTAGAAATCGTAATCCAATGGAAAAAAATGCAGTAATTCTCCTAAGTGAGGACAGACACTAACAAAACGATACCTTCCCCTATGGCTATTCTCTCATATTTTCGACAACCTCCTGCAGATGCAATACAAACTAAAATATGATGTGCTTTAGGTCAACTGAGAATATAAAGAAGGGATATGAATGCCAGAAAAGTGATATTAGCCATTGCATAGAAGCCATTCAAATCACCGAGACCAAAATTTAAGGAAATCGCTTGTACTTCTGGCAAAGACAATCTGACTTAAGTCAGCACTTTGAACAATACCAGCAGTCTGCATCAACAGTAAGCCTTCAGACTAAGTAAGTACAGAGTAGTCAAAAATGTATAAATTAAATTAAAAGGTTTCCAGAGGCCCTTTTAATATCATTAACAGCAAAAATATCCTTTAAATACCTAAAAAGATGCGAATAAATCTAAAACTTGTAGTTCCATGCCACCAGAAATGATCAGCATTGATCCAAAAACTTCAAATTCAAGAGCCTGATCTAGACACTGAAAACTTTTATGTAACCTTCAGTGATACGGCGAATCTCGTGCTGCCTTAGCATGCTCCTCTCAGCAAGAATCTTTAGAGATCATGTCAATGAGCCGCCTGAAAAAGATCTACAGTAGGCTATCTGATTTTGATGAGAAATGAAAAGATCGTTGAATCTTTGCTTCCTCTGTTCCCCATAATGCGATCAAAAACTGGAAAATGCAGAACTTGTGAAAATGTCTACAAAAAAAAAAATAGAAACATTTGGGCAAATGCGAATGCGTATGCGATCTAGTACCTAGCTTCTTACAACTATTCGTGTTGTGCATATTTTTTCCCACAAATAGAAGGGATTTACAGTTTAAGCCCATATCCTAAAGGCAGGTGGAAGTATTTATTAATTGCTTAATCTGCATTCAGGTACGACACAGGGGTTATAAGTTTCTCTACTCTGAACCTTGCCGATAAATTATCGCCTGTCTGTGGCACAACATTTTTAAGTCTTGTATGCAGAAACGCCCGAACTGATGGGACCAAATGCATTAATGCCAATCAAGGACCCTATAAGCATTAGTTACAGGGTAGAGACAATTACGTTATTTTACGTCCCCAATTACGTTTTGGGGATAAGTCACTGCCTCTGTGTCGCGATAACAGACAAATGCTTCCTACTCATAGCTTCAAACCCAAAAGTAAGGACAACCAAACAAACCGACCTAATAGACACAAGAGCGTGCATCCAATGTGCAAATATCAATGGCCAAAGTGCTGACATTATCATTTCTTACAACACATTTCACACCTTGTTTGTTAACCACAAATAAAATGCGACCTGCTCCAAAGCAGATGGGATATAATTAGATCCAGAATGCCCTTTCGCCTACAGAGTTTAGATTTATATTTAAAAGGAATTGAAGTGTTGTGCCCGTTTAGGTTCCAAGTCGAGAAACAATCTTCAATTAAGCAAGGGATAAAATGTACATTTTTCAAGAGTCCTAAAGAAATCCCTGCTTATTGGCCAGATTTGTCACCTTTCCTTACAAAATGCGGAGGTAATCTATAATTTTTATGGCTTAATGAATGACATAAAGTCGCCTAAAGGGATCTTCGAAGCAGTCATTTGGGAGATAACCCGATCCAGAGAACTGGAAGCAACATGTCCGTGATCAAAGAAGATCGAAAAATTTTGTGTCACCCTGAGAACGCACTGCCGGTCTTACTTCCAGGTCAGGAACCCAATATGTAGATAGTAAACTAATAACAGTAATTAAAGATTGAATAATTTCTCAGTGAGTAAGTACTCGACCCTAAGTACAGCACGCACAAATCTAAGGTTTAGAACAGAGAACTTCAACGTCAATTCATGGAATCCCAAAACATACGAGGACAATCCCTTTTTTTTCGCCATGAATTTTAGGTTTAAAAAACTGTGTAATATTTCGAAACACACCTTTAATGGCGTTTTGTCCGTAACCATATTTAGTAGGCAAGTAGAATTTAATTAACAAATACTTAGAGGTGTGTATAGTAAAATTTATTAAAATAAAAAAAAAATATAAAAGTAAATTACATGCTTGCTTTGTGGTAAGCGACTTCTCAATGAAATATTACATAATAGTTTCCTTCTTTTTTTTTACAACGAATTGAATTTAACATTTTTTTATTGAATGCTGTAAACAAATTTAAATTTCTGTGTTTTGATTGCCAATTTTGATAGAGTTGCACAGAGATCCAAAAGAAGCACGCAAAATCGGCTTCTATTCCATGTCAAGGGTCATAAACATAGAGCTTCTAACCCAATCACCGCATGAGCTGTTGTAATGAAACAGATTTATTATTTTTTTTTTACTTTAGTTTGAAAGAATAGAACATATTATGAGGGAAGTGCATATAGAACGGGATGAAAAAATTTATAAATTTCCCCATGCACTAAAAATTAATTTATTAAATGTTCGGAAGAACACTATAAACAGGGATAACGGACTAAAGGATTAAGGCAGATGTACGCAATTATCGAAATGCAGGAAATGCGGTAAATTCAAAAAAATAGTTAAGGGTCGGTGGTATCAAGTTGTTATGTCTTTCTTTGTGGCACCGGGTAATAGGCGACAGGATGAAAAGAGATTAATAATCGTGAGAAGAAATTATTGTGCTCTGATGGAGAAAGCTGCAACTCCAACTGACTCGAACCTCAAAAAAATGATTGACTTGACCGATTGTTTCATCTATAGACTGGATTTTAGCGGCAGGGTTTGAAAGAATAGACAGTTTTAAGCAGAGACAAAAGACGATACTGAGACATAAAAAGAACAACTCACTAGCGCGTTTCAGCAAAAATAAATAAATCGCACAGTAGTGGCGCAACAATACCTTTCCTTTGATACGGATTAAACAACTTGTCGACTAATCTTCTGCGAATCACAAAAAAATGCAAATATTTGCCGCAATAGATCGTATGTGGTCCGGGGCTAGGTTTCTCGTCACAATACGTATTGTGTGAGTCGATAGTATTTTGCACAAATGGAAGATGTCTACAGCTTAAAGCCATATTTGAAAGGCGAATTGAGAAGCATTTTCATGACAGTTATTGTCTCGGACGTTTAGCTGACATTTGCGAAGAGATGGGGCCGTGAAAAAGGCTTGTTGGTGTCTTTTGAGATTTGATCTAAAAATCTCCCCCTCAGTAGTACACAATTAATGTCGAACTCACAAATAAGATTTTCTCATGAAACCTCCAGACTTGGGCATCGATATTTACTGTCCTCGACGGCAGGGTATATACAACGCCGTAGAATAAACATCAGCAGACATTGAAATAAGCGTATTCATGCACAGGCTATTTTTGTCTATAAATACATGGCGACACTTACTTGTATAATCATAGTTATTATTCCAATACCGTCGTGCTTTGGGATTTCTTAGTCGGTCAATGATTTAAGCCCTTCTTATAAAATACATGAGAGGGTTTTAGGCAAATGCGATACACGACACCTTTAAGTCTGTAAAGTTTAACTCAACGAAGACGCTGAACACCAACTCAGAACAACCGAGTATAGACGAGCGTTGGAAATCGTGAAAACGCATGTATTTCTAACTGGGGCCCAGATCCAGCCAACATTTAGTGAAAGGTGTTGCTTGCATTAGACGTGCTTTGGGAAAGTGAAAACGTAAACCGGAGCACAGATTAACTCAACCTTTACTGAAAGGCATAAAATTTTCCTTGTTTACGATTTGAACTAACATTTGGCATTGATGTACCATTAAATCTGATTGAGCTCTCTAACGCGTCAATCCCTATGAACTTAGCACTGGCCAACACTTATCAGCAGATTTCCATCAGAAAAAAACCTCAATAGATTTTCATCTTGGGAGATGGAGAACATGCACAACATGCGTAATAATCGCTTGTTTTCTCATAAAATATGCAATGTCAAGCAGAGTAAGACTGACAATCAGCAGGGTTGAGCTATCCTACTCAGCCCTATAAAACATTCCGCTCCTATAGTTAACAATAAATCACGCCATCTCCCAGCTTTCCCCTGTGCCCCTCATTTACACATTTGTGTACCCTTAGCATTTAGGATTTTCTAGCTGAAAAGCACATTCATTCGCGTATGTGTGTACAGTCCCTGTTAAAAAAAACTAGACGGTTACTACCACATCCGTATTTGTACGTATAAAAACCGGTACCATCTATGCATATGTATGTGAATGGATTAATGAATGCAGTGAGGAACTACCAATTTCAGTTTCGTTCATGCCATCAGAATCTCAGAACCTCACACTGATGCTGAGGCAAGCCAGAAAAAATAAAACCTGGCACGAGGTATCAACGTATCCCTAAATGCGATTAGACAGCCTCTAGAGCCCAAAAAGTAGTGCCTCTTTTAAAATTGATCTTTAGAAACCCTTTCTTGCTGAAGTACACATTCAAAAACGATTTCAGTGGGCTTCGGAGGATGTCGATGCTGATCGAGGCAACATTTTCTTCACAGGTGTCTTTTTTTTGGTTGTTTAATCGAAATAAACGCGCTTGGTCAGAAAAAGATGTGATATTACTTCAACTTACTGTTAAACAGCCTGCAAATGACTTGAAGATTGATCTACTTTACAGAAATTCTAAATGCAGATCGAATGTGGAAATTGTACAAATCTGGTTTGTTGAAGTCCACAGAAAAAGTGTACGTGACAAACGAAGGAAATTGGAAGCTCCAAAAGGATAATAATCTAGAGCTTCACAGTAGGCTATATACAATCAGTGGAAAGTACAAAGTGGCATCATACCACAGTCAACGGATCCAATAGAAAAAATGTGGACTCAAATGAAGCCTAAGATATTCGGGATAAAAATAACAACGACAGTTCAACTCAAACGTGAGCTACGGAAAGTACTGAGATCATTTACTACGGACTACGCCAACAGATTAGCCGAGGTGCCAGCATACGCGTCAGGAAACAACAGTATTAGAGTATACTTAGTCCGTATTAAAGGCTACATCAGACATTAGGTACGGGTATACTATGCATTATTGCCAAATAAAATATGTTTTGAATAAAATCGTTTTTTATTTATCAGACTAACATATCTTCAATTTGTATTTGTTTTCTTTTACTACCTAATAACTAACAATGAAAATAGTTTCGTCAGAATTTATTTCGTCAGAATTCAGTAAAAGATTTAAAGATCGCATCCCAGGATACACTAAAAAAATTGTTTACGGTCCCACCTATCGCGAAGGTCTAACAAATGTCGTAAAATAATAACTGTTATGAGAAATGTCCCTTCCTGTTGTGTGAAAAAAATATAACACGCACAACACGAATTGTCGCAAGGGTAAGGCGTTCAAAAATATTATTGACTCCGAAATAAAATTTGCTTACGCAATCCTGCAGAGCAGTGGATCCCTCTGAATAGGAGTTCTTGCCACAAGTCTGACTTTAATGAGGCAACTCGAAAATTTTCTAGATAAAAAGAACTAAGTTTGCCTCATATATTGCATTTCAATACTACCCGCTGTAAGACAAACAGAAAAAAAAATCCTAAGTACAAACGAAACAGTGCTTTCTATTAGAAAAGCATTTACAAAACTAACATTCCCTATGTTCACACACTAAAACTCCGAAACATCGGGACATATATTATCCAGAAGTACCAACTAATAAAGGGTCGTCCATTAATAGCTTTCATTTAAAATTTCCCGGTATTTTTTGGCTTTTCAATCATAAAGCTGTCTGCCCTTGACAGCTGTCAATTAAATTCAATGAGACAGGACGATATACATACATACATACATATGAGCATCGCAAAATGGTGAAAAATTCGTGGAGACATTTCCTATAGTTCGTACTTTTTTTCAGTCGCTATGAAGTATCTTGTCGGCCAGCATTTGGTCAATAAATTTGAGTCAACCGGCCAGGTTAGCGATGTGAAGACTCCAACAAGGTCAGCCGAAAACATTGGTAAAAGTATCACTGAAAACCCAGATTTATTCATTAAGAGACGTTTGCAGTAATTAGGCATATCCCAGCCATTGTGCATAAAAATCTTGGAATTGAACCCCGTGGGTCATGGAAAGTACCTAATCGCTGATTGGATGTTAGGCAAGTCATAATCATGATCTACGAGGCCAATTTCCATCTGTAGGGCTTCCTTAATAAGCAGAAAACCCAAGAGTGTTGTCGGGCAACCTCTCCATCCACAACGAGTAACAGTTTGGTGTGGTTTTTGGGCTCGCTGCATCATCCGAAAATCAAGCCGGCGCCATCGTCACAGTCAATGGATTACGCTTCCGAAAATATTAACCAATTTTTATTGGCGTGATCTCTTAAAACTAGACTTGAAAGACTTTTATTTGCAGCAGGATGGGGCTACGAGCCACACAAACTGTGCAACACGAGACATTTCCTGAGCGCATAGTTTAGAGATTCTAAAACTTCAATTCGCCGCCTCGATCGTGCGATTCAACTCCGCTAAACTTCTTTCTTTTGGAATACTTTAAGAACAAGGCCTGAGGCAATGATACACAAGCAAACGTGGAATCAAATCGCAATTGTGCGAATCAGTCATGCCGAGGTGGACATTTATCAGATATCGTCTGCCACATGTAGTGGTAGTCCGCAACTTTTTCGCAAAGAAAAACCTTTTTTTACTAATTTAAAATGAAAGCTTTTAATAGTAGACCCTTTATAAAAACTACCACATAATACAAGAAATATAACACAGTCCACTGTAATTCTTATCTTCGATCGGAAATTATTATTGTTTATTGTTTAACATTACTTTCTTCATAAACAAACACAACACAGCCAGGTTATCAGCTAATACGTGTCATATTTTATATAAAACTTTATGATGTAATCTAACTACGCTCGTTATCAATAATTTAACTGTAAGAATCCCACTAAAAAATTTTTACGGATAAGGAAATATAATTATTATTCGATTGCATACATATACAACATTGAATAAATAATCTACTCTACTAATGCCTACACCCTTTCGAAACACCACACAATGCAAAACGGCACAATTGAACAACAACAAAAACAACAAATGCATTTATGTTTGAGAAATTAATCAAATAAGATTCATGCTTGTTTGATTTTCTTTGTTTTTTTTTTCGAAAACATCTTCAGTAAAACAACATCAAAACTAATTTACTACTCAAAATTTAATACTAAACACATAAAATGCAGTTATACGATAAAAAACACAAATACAACAGTAATGAAATTAAGAATGCATTTATAGAAGGAAGTATAGTACATAGAATAGCAGCAGTTAGAGTAGTTGTACTATAAATTTATAGTAAATACTAGTAGTAGGATGGAAGTAATACCTACCGATTTACTCACAAGTCCAAGTTGAAGTCCAACCTGAGGCTGTGGTACAGCTGACACTGGCGGTGCTGATACTGGAGAGGGATTTACAGATGGGGGAGCATGTGCCCCTGCACTATGTGGTGCTTCGTGGGGTGTTGTGCTGTGAGCCTGTTGCAGTGCGCCTGTATAATATCCTCCATTTAATCCTGTTTATATTTTAAAGTATAACGCATGTATGATTTGCAAACAAAAAAATATTTAGGGGAATTTTTATGCAACGCTTTAAATTATTTTTTTCTTTTGTTTAAATCTGTTCTTCCTATTTCGTAATAATGGACCAACACAAAACAAATAATGTTATTCGACTGAATTAACTAAAGGCGGTATGTTTTTTTTGTTTTGTCGAAAGCATGTTGGTAGGTCTAACTTTTCATCAAAATTGTTTTACAAACATTCTTCTACCACTACAAATGGACAGTTACTAAAGATAAACGAATTGTCATGTAAAAGCTCTCTTTTAAAAAAAAAAAAAAACTTTCCCCTAGTATTGAAAATATTCGATTTCAAGATTTTGATCGATTTTGGTATTTTAATATTAAAAAGTATGTCTCCTTATAGGCAGTCTAACAGCCTGTGTGAACGGCTGCACTGCAGCAGGCTGGACGAATTTCCTTCAAACCTCATCTGATGAAGGTGAGCTCAAATTGTAACGAAAAGATCAAACATAAGCTTTTCAATTTTAGAGGATAATCCGTATACGACTTAACTATTTCTATTTCAGATTTTACAGACTAGGTAAACATTCAGCTATCATTGCGATGACTTTTGATAAATAAAAGCTAGGAGGGTATTAAATATGAATCGATATTCTCGTGTTGAAATAGTGAAAATTAATTAATCACTACAAAAACAGTGAAAATACAGTGTAATATTCGTACTGCTTTTGGTCATCATCAAGCGCCTTCTCGCACAGCTAGTGTAATATCATATTTTCGACGACGAGCACATTAATTAACGACTTTGCACAGCATTTTGCATGAAGATCTTGACATACATGCTTGTAAGGTCCAGTTGACACAAGAATTGAAGCCAACAGACCACGCACAACGCCGAACTCTCGCTGATTGGGTGCTGGAAATTAATGAACAAGATCATGATTTTTTACACAAAATTACTCTGAGTAATGAAACTTATTTCCATTTGTGTGGATACGTAAACAAACAAAACTGTTGCATCTGGGGCTCCAAAAACGGTGTCAGTGAGCCAATTTTTTTTTTGAAAATGATGCAGGTGCGATCGTTTTATTGAATGGATTACGTTACCGAACAATGTTGACTGTTGTTGAAAGGTGATGAAAAATTTCATCAAACGATTGACTGTTTGTAGGCAGAGCCGAGGCGGATATTTGGCAGATATTGTATTTCATTACCAACCTTTGTTCGTATACCTTATAACTCTCTGCATATAACAATGAGGAAGGCCTTACAAGCTGTAAACAAGTCTACATGAGATTCGGAAACAATGTTTATACGCAAAATACAAATTTTTTGAAAATACCTATACACCGGCAATAAAAAAGTAAACGATCAATGGTTGGTTGAAGTGGCTGCCAGCTATCGTCAACACACTTAGATCAAATATGCGGCCATTGTGATACGATATGAATCATGCAAAAATTCTCGTTAAACCAATTGTACTAAAGAACTCCAAAGTGAAGAAGCTTCTTTCCTCCTTTGGGAGAGAGCTGGACAGGTACAAAGAAATTTGTGAATGGCTTTATCTTTATCTTCGGTCATGTACATCAAGCCTAGTTGCATGCTTGCCTATTAGACTGTGCCAAGTGATAACACCTATAACAGCCCCAAAATGCAATCTGTTGAAAGAAATTAATTTCTTAGAGCGTTTTAGGTTCAGTCTTGGCAAAATCTCTTTTGTCCCTACCACTTGTCCACCTAAGATAGTTCTCTCAATAACATCCAACTTAAATCGCGTGTAGCGGTGGTAATTTTTTCGTTTGGAACACGCTACATGATTTGGAAGACAGAGAGACGATGAAACCTATCAGGGAAAACACATTCACCAACTCCATCGTTGATTTTTGAGTCGTCGTCAGCAAGAGCAATATAAAAAACCAATGTCTATTTTCCATTTAAAAATTGTTTTAGAAATACACGGTATTTTCTGCACCCATCCACAATTTTATCCTTCGATGAAAGGCTATGAAAAAACCTTTTTTAAAGTGAGGGGACTGTGTTGCGTGTTGTTTAAGTCAATGTTTTTCCGGCTACAATTTCAAATAAATACCTAAAACAAAGATACACCGTGATTGTTGTCATATGTGCACACCAGAGTGCTCTAGAGTGCATTTCGAAATACTGCAGTCACCCGATCGGTCGTTTAGAATTAGTCGAGTTAGATGCATAGCGTAAAAAGCTTTCAACACGTTTGGACAGCACCAAAAGCCCAAAAATTGATCAACAAGTGCAACATCGCATTCACCACAACCCTGGAAAGTACAAAAAACTTAAAGTGTATGAGCGATTGATTTGCAGTGTTTCTCGAAAACCTCCGATGTGACCAGTTTATGTCAGAGGAAACGAAAAAGCAGCGTGTGCTCCAAGCAAGGCGGCTCCTCAACAACTTAAAGCATCTGGGAGAACCAGAACCATTCTCATCGATACGACCCACAACGCTGTCGATGCGTAATAAGAAATCAGGAGAATCTGTCGATTTTGTATCACAATTCGCAATCTCTGGAATGTCATGATACTGTACCGTCAAAGGCAGAAGAATGTGATTTATTTCGTAAGTATTCATTCATTTGACTTGAATGTAAGAGTCAGGCAAACAAAATATTCAGTTAAACTACTGGCAAATGACGATCTACTAAGGATTTTCAAAATAAATGACAAAAAAAACTTATTCAGTAATCTGGTTGAGTTCTTGGAAAATAGCCCAAATGTAAAGAAGTAAGGAGCTATGGGGTGAACTGGAACACACAGATTTGGTTAACAAAGACAAAAATACAAATATTTGCGACCATTCGTGTTGTGCATGCTAAATTTTTCCCCACAAAAGGAAGAGCCATATGCGAACGGCTTTTTTATTATTTTTCGCGAAACTTAAAGTATGAAAGTTATTACTCTCGCATGTTTGTCAGACATTCGCGAAAGATAGGAACTTATTAATGTTTCCTTGGACTCTTCGCGCAGTAATCAAACTCACTAACCACTGCGCCCGATATACGAAAATGCATGCAAAATAAATTTGTTTTTTTTTTTGTTCTTGTTTTACAAATCACTGACATTTTTTAGCTGTTACTTTTTGGGGTTTATGTTGTGACAGCATTGAACTCTAGGCGAATCAATAAATTCACGACCCATATGACTAGAAATCGAGTTATTCTTCAAGACACATCATTCACGATGTTGTTCGATTCGCGAATGATAATAGGGTCTTACAATGATTTTCTTCTTATCACAAACAAGGGGGTCATAGACACAAACTTCTATTATCATTTTTAAAAAGTACAATTATTTCTTTCAACGATGATTTTTTTTAAGAAGTGTTAGTACATACATATTCAATAAAGAAATTAGTGCAAAAGTATGGAAGTTTTTAACTAAGATTCGATACCTGACATTTATAACTCTATATATGCATGTATCTCGAAGACTATTAAAGTTATATGGTAATAAGAGTTCAACTGAATTTCAAAGACGTGATATTTTTGAGTGCGTGCTTGTGCTGTTATGTATAAAATATGAGAATAATCATCACCGAAAGTGAAAAGCGACTGACAAAAAATGTCTATCCAATGACTTATAATTTCTCTTGTTCCATTCAGAATATGTAATTATAAATAGCAATCATTTTCTTTCTACCTGTACCCCCTAATTTACGCATTCACGCGTACAATCAACTAATTTTTTATTTACTTAATGTATTCCTTAACAATGCGATAAAAACTGCAATTTGCATGCTAATATCCTAGAACTACGGGAGTGGTTTGAAAAACGTTTCAACTTTTCGCGAATTGTTTAAATTCTAAACTGCTACTTCCCCCGCCTATATTTGCCAACATTCTAACAGTGACTATGCAGTTTCATTACTTTGTTGCATTAAGTTCGTTTACTACACGTGCGTGAGAAAGTAATTTTCTGAAAAATTTTATAAAGTTCCTGTTTAAAAAATGCTTAATCCGAAGTAGACCCATCAAGGTATGGTAGTTATTTTATTTTTTTTATTTGGTCGGAAGCAACAATTAAAAAGTTGGTAGCTAGATTCAATTGTGAAAACTAGACCAAAGAAGATCTAATGGACTTCTAAAGCATAAGATAGGAACCCTCTCTACCCTGATCAACGTAATAACCGGACACTGCACGATAGGCAGGCATCCCATATAATAACTTCTGCAGAAGTTGCAGAGACGAGGAGGAAAAAGGGACTGTCTTTCACTTTCTGTGCACTCTGTAACATTAGCAAGGCTGCACTAGGTCCATTACCTTTTCAATGGTCTCAATGATCTCAATTCTGCCTCTAAGGCTAACATAAGAATTATAAGTAAAAGCAATTGATTCCATGCATTGTAACTCACCTGCCACTACCTATTGGTAGCAAAATGTACCTACATACATATGTACCTTGGTCTAAATGTACCTTATCGAGGGCAGCGTCAACCAACCAACTGAGGAAACCACTATATCCACATTTGCAGATGATATAGCTAAACTAGTCTACAAACGAATCAACAGTAAAACTTTAAATTTCAATATATCGTTGCTGATAAACGTGTGCACGACAAAGTGGGGACATATTCTTTTACAAATTAAAGCCCGACATTTACATACATTTCGCATCTCTTCTGCTAAGAATTGATAATGGAAAATGTATCCTTTCAGGATCAGAATGAAATTCAATAAAACGAACGTTTCAAAAGTCGTTTAAAACACAGAAGAACTTGTTAAGTGTGTTTATGGATATCTGAAGGTATTAGAACCAAGACCATTTTCTCGGTTCTACGAAAGAGCTATAGTGTCACAAAAAATGCTTCAGTTCGAGGTTAGTTATTAATTTCCTAAGATCCTTACAGACAATTTAGTAGGTAGGGAAATTTTTCCATGATCCATATAATAACCTACGACCTGTCTTTGTTTTAACTGTGGCAGACATTTAAATTTCTCCGTATGGATCTTTGTTCATTACTTGCCTATTCATATGTATGTATGCCTAATTTCCGAGAAGCTAAAAAACGCGCAATTCTTCCATTTCCCACCGCTAAATATTTGTGTATTTTGTTATTACGCAGATTGCTTAGTTTTGACTTTCAGTTGTCTTAAAACAGCAAAAATTAACTTTTGACTTGAGCTGTTTTACTACTACCGCAGTATTTTATTTTTCTTCTTTTTTTTATAATTTGCGCCCATCAAAGGGGATATGAATGCCCTTATGCTGATTTTTAAGGGCGTTTGAAAAAAGGGTGAAGAGGAACAGAGGAGGTACCGGTGCACGTCGGCTTTGAATGTTTTAATGTTGTAACGACGAGGAAATGCAGATCCTGGAAGATCATTCCACATATGTATGTGTCGTTCGGCTTATGAACGAATCCCTGTATTTGACAGTACGTCCGAAGTTGGCCTTGTGAACTGATGTGCTTTTGAAGCGTTACGCGTATTGCGGGTGAAATTTTGAAGGGGGGGAATGAAAAGGGCTATTTCGTACAATTTCTTTCAATTATTTTTGTTAAATTTATTATTTTCGATATGATAAGCATGTTTAGTTTTTTTCTCTAATATTAGTCAACAAAAGTTTTCTGAGAACTTTGCGAAGTAACCCGAACCGAAACGCATGCCAACAACTGTCAGGCGAATGGAGCTAAATTCTAATTTTATTATTTTGGGAGGTTTTTCATTTAATTCTGTGGGCGATTACTCACTACGAAAAGCAACCTAAAAATTTTCATTTCGATCTATGAGCGGATGTTCATCACTTTTAGGGGTTTTTACCCTTTTTTGGGCCTTCCTGCATGAGCAACCAAATCACTTCCAAACAGCCACTTCTTTTTGCGTTTTGGACACATTCTCACTCCGTGCATATTAGGCGATCTTTAACTATAAACAATAGCCCCACACATAAAAAAGCACAATCGCTCAAATAAAAGTAGTGTCGCCTAAAAATTGTTCAGTTTTTGTTGTTTTTTGTTTTTAATTATTCGCACAGCCCATCACTGAACGTATACCAATCCAGAATTCTAACTTATTGTATTCCAATTGCGTATTCTGCACAGTAACAGTAACACCTTTGTTTATCGTTAATAATTAATATCCCTTATAAGTTGATTTATACATTAACTAAAAACAAATGGGAATGATGGAATTGATATAAAACATAACACTTCGCGCGTCTGAAAATGATTACATCTAATGAGAGCTTTTACACTGACAATTCATAAATCGAAATATTTATAAGAAAAACAAAAAACAAATGCTATACTACAAGTTATGTGTCCAAGAAAAATGAAATATGAAAAGCTTCGAATTGCAAAAGCTCCAATATGAGTAATACAAAGCTTTTTTGCATTGTTTTGTTTGTTTTTGTTTTTTTTTTTTTTTTTTTGAACAAAATGACATAACATACGAGAGTAAGCGAAACAACACACGTAAAATTACCTTACTGAACTTCACTTCACTTACACATGTATCACACGTATCACTATTTATACAAAAATTACTAATCCAAAACCTAATTTCTTTGTTTTTTTCTAAAACTTATTCTATTGTAATCTTTTTTATTTTATTTGTTTTTTAGCTTGTCATTTGCATTTTGAGTTATTCGAAAAAAAAAATAGTTATGCTCTTAAAAATAATGATTCCATCATCCCATGCTTTTTTGTTTAATTTAATAAATTTTCTTTATTCATTTCTTTTCGCAGTTATGTTTTCAGTCGGAGATAGAAGAGAGAAACAGAGAAAGAGAGAGAAAAAAATCAACTAATAGAAAACTTATTCGCTATACGAAAACGAAAACGCAGTGTGAATACAACAAAATCTAAAGTATCGTCCGTCCGGAGTGAAAATATAAATAAAAAACCATACAAAAAAGAAACATAAAATAGTTCGTTTGTTTTGTTTGTTTTTTTTTTTTTCTGGAAAAATTTAATTTTATTTAGCTTTCACAGTTATTAAAAATATTTTATACAATATAAAATAACAGTTTTTTTTTCTTCATCTTCATCTTGTTTTCTATATTTTGTTTCCTTTTTTTTCCATTTTCGACTTTATTCTATTATTGATTCTTCTTTGATTTCTTTTTTTATTTCGGCTTTTGTTCATTTTGTTTATGTTTATAGTAAAAAAAAAAATAAAATAATAAAGGAAATTAAAAGTAAATTTAAAAAGAAAATCTTGTGCAAAATTATTAGGTAATTTCTTTCTTTCTTTCTTTTTTTTTCTAACAACAAATTAATTCATTCGTTTTTTGTATGTATCTTCTCAGGTAGTGGTTTCGAAAATTTTGTTTGTCTTCTTTAATCTGATTTAACTGATTAACTTTTTTTTTGTTTAAGTTTTTGTTTAAGGCGAAAATAAACGCGGATGATGAGATCATTTTTCTTTTTCTTTTTTGTAGAGCAAAATATTTTTTTTTTTTTTTTTGATTTCTTGTTGGTTAACATTATTTTCAAGTTTTTCTAATAAATTTATTGCTACTATTTCATTGTTCAGTTGGTAAATTGTTTCGTTTTGTTTTATTTTATTTATTTATTTACTTTTTTTTTATCGAATTGCATGTGTGTACTTATGAAATATTATAAGAAAGTCAGTAAGATAATTTTTTTTTGTTTTACTTATCTATTTTTTTTCTTTTTTTGTTTTAACAATGATTTCAATATTATAGCTGGCTGATGCGGCGATTGTCATAAAAATTATAAAATTGTGATAATAATTTTTTTTGTTTACTTAATTTTATATAATTTTTTTTTACTTTAAATGTGATGATTTGAAAAATACTCGTAAATTTGTTTTTAATATTTTTCTTCTATTTTTTACTGAATGTGCATTGTGACTTTCTTACGATTTATGATAAAACTGAAATTATATTGCCATCAAAACTCTGTACATTGTGTGGTTAATGTTAAAATATTAAAAAAAAAAATGAATAAGAATTTGAAACTGCGAGATTTTTAAAGAAATATGATGGTACCACAGGAGAACCTGTGTGAGAAAATTATACCCTTTGTTCTTGTCACTGCTGTCGAGAAAAACATAGGTGAGACTGGCGTGTGGTTGCCCGATCTCATTCAGAGGAATACGGTTGGTATTTCTGTAGACAATAATATGCAGATCCTACATAAAGAGATCCACACACAAATTTTCCCCAAACACGATGCCAGACGATATATATTTAAGCACAAAAAACACCGCCCGGCTGTAAAATGAGATGAGTGTCGGGTATAGTGGTCGAGAGTTGAAAGTTTAGCTGTAATACTATCAGAAGAGCTTTTTTTAAACGTCATTTGTGACCATAACCTTTGGGAACCTGTTGCATGTAATAACACTGAAATCCTACCTCTAGCATCGAATCCAACAGTATATAAACCATCGGCAACGTTGAATTCGTAAGCGGTGTTTTCATTGCTTTATATCAGCAATGCGTTGTGCTTTCAGAAAAGCTTTTTGGAATGCCGTTTCTCGTCTAACCGTTCGTAGCCTGTTGCACGTAATGGAATAGTATACAAGCATCGAGAGCCTCGAATGTGTAAGCGGTGTTGTTTCTCTACATCAACAAGGCGTGGTGCTATCAGAAGAGCTTTTACAAAGGTCATTGCTGGCCATGACCGTTCATAACGTGTTGCACTTAATAAAACTGAAAGCCTTTTCCCTATCATCGAATGGGACCATATATAAACATCGGCAACCTTGAACTTGTAACCGAATTCATTGCTCCATATTGACAACGCCAATAGTCTTATGAAAAAAGCGTAGTGGCTTCTTATTTTCTTAAAAATTTAACTTTTTAAAAATGCCTAAAAGTGAACTTTAAAACAGAGTGACAACTCCTCAAGCTTCACTTGTAAACCCTTTTTGTTGCTTAAAAAAAACTTAACAGCGTTATATGATAGAGTGCCCAATAAGCAACGCTCATTTTTCGTTTTGAAATGTGACAACTTTTAAGCGTACATATTGGATAACAGTGGTAACAGAATGTGAGATTTTTTTTTTGCGAAAACGATTATCCAAACTCGCATTTTTAAATATTTTTTTCTAAACACACTACCACTCTATTTTAAGCCGAGAACACTACTTTTGTTAACAACGTACAGGAATTTGAAAGTTTTTTTTTCTAACCCACGGGTTTAAACGAAGAACTTAGGAATTTCAAACAGAAAGACCAAATGCGGCCAGCATTGGACGGAGTCCATTAATGGTTGTATTGCTCGCAGGAATATGACGGCTATAATTTCTGATTTGTGGAGTAGTAGTCGAATACATGATTGTGTTGCTAACGTACTTTTGTTTTTCTCAGTGTCTAACCTGAAAGGCTAAAATAAAACCTAGCTGGGCTGCAGCACGTATTTTATAAATTGTTTACCTTAAAAACACGAAGGGTTTTTGTGATCACCATAAAAAAAAAACTAACGAATAGTAGATTTCACAAGAAATAGGTCGCTATTTGAGGATGATGATACACACTATGCTTGCAGCAAACCTGCAATCTTCATGTGTTACCATGTGCATGAATGACTTTTAAATAGGTAGTAACCAATGTTTTAGCCTGTTGAGGCAAATCCATGGCGGAGGACAAGAAATAGAATTGTGTAACCTTGTTTAGAGAACCAGGGTCGAAATCATGGCATATGAAAGGAGCTAAAAAAGTGTCAAAGGAGTATACCACTACCAAGTAATCGACGAAATAAATTCAAACAGTACAGAACCTAACCTACACTACAGCTAGGTTTAGAACGATAAATATTTGGAATGCAACCATGGTTTGGAAGACATTGTTGGTAAACATGCATAATATAGACCAGCAGCAGTTAAGAAAATAGAAAAGATTGATATACAAGTCCCGAAAAACAATGGCAATCGCACTATCAGCGTGTAGTTTTCAAACCGTTTGCAGAAGAAGGAGATATCAGTCACTAATCATCTTTTATAATTTATTCGGGCCATGCGGAGCTGACGAAATAATTTAATTTCAGATGTTCAGATGCTTTTGCACCTTCAAATTGAAATGAAAACGTACGTTAAGTAGAGCAAGTCCGATCGAACAGTGAAAGGCATTTTTATACCAGAATTCTTTGGCTTCATGGTATTTTTTTTTCTTTCAAATGCGCTATGAATTCACGAGCAGCTATTCAAGGGATATTTCTTTAAATTTCCCTTCGACACTCTCCGACATTAAATCACTGCGGGACAAAAATTCTCTTAGAACAACGCGATCGTTTTTTTTTTGTAGCGAAGTGTCGATCAAGGATTTTATAGTATAACAGACAGTAACTCGAATGAGGTATCGCTTCGCTGAACGTTTCTGATATTTTCAAACTAATGCTAGGAGATCGATCTGAGGGAGGATTATTTGCTCAACATATTTCAATAAATTAATCGCACTCTACGATGGTTTATAGATTCTTATATCTTTTGATTTGCGCTCACGCATCATTTTCATTTTGTTTTTCTTTTTTTCAAACACCACATTAAAATTTAACTTTAAAACAATCACTGGGTATACAAAGACAAAAAAAAATGTACATTTATACAACTAATGTGCAAAAACAAAAAAACATTTTTGTCTTTTCGAGAGCATTATGACTCGAAAAGGTTATTTTCAGGACACGATTATGACATTATTGTGGACAAACACATACATTTAACATATTAAACACATATAGAAAAAATAATTAATTAAATAATTAATATGAATGTGTGAATAGAAAATAGATTAGATTACAAAAACAACAATTAAATTATTTTGTAAGTATGTATAAAAATTTAAAAAGAAAAAAAAAGTGTAAATATATTTAATGATTTTCGTATACAACTAGGTATTTTTCCTAAATTTATTTGGATTCCGATGTATATGAGTGTCCTACCTCTCTGTCTGTCTCTTGCACAAATGCACAAAAATTTTAAATAAGCAGTAGAAGGAAATTCTTTTGGAAACTTACAAACGATAAATTATATAAACTGAGGTGAATATGATATTTTTAAGCTACAAGGCAAATAGAACCTGTACGCAATGTTTATATCAAATTTGAGGAGAGAGTTCTCTCCACCTAATAGCTAAAGATTCAAGGCCTGAGCATTCACTATTAATGACAAAATACTGCAATTTAGGAGACAATTTTATAAAATTTAGAGCTAGAACCAGCCAAAGACAAACGTTTTAAAGTAGAAAAGGAGTTAACGACTGAAGAGAGTAAAACGTTCAACTGTCAAAAGACTGCGGAACCATTGTTTTCGGCAAAGCAAAACTAAGCTCCGAGTGACTACCATTTTTACTTTTAATTGCTTCTGTTCCCCTAGGTTCATTACTGAAGTGAACCGCAGCAAACAGCAAAATTTTTTTTACTATTCCAAGATGCTGTAGCACTTTAGAAATTATTTCAGTTGTGACTTGCTTCAAGCGAATGATATATCAATAAACGTACATAAAAGTGTTGTTTAGGATTTAATGGATATTAAAAATGGCGATGTATGTCGCAGTCGAGTCTCATATCAACCATGATTTAAAGACTTTATCTAACCGAGATACGCAGTAAACGCAATCACTGAATGGGTTAAGAGCAACAACTGAAAAATCTTTCAGAACTTCGATCACCAATGAGAATCATTAAGCTGATTGCAGAAACCCAATCATGGTCTAGCGACTACGATTTTAATTCAAAAGACCCAAAGAATGACGGCGATAGGCTGACTGACAGAAAGTTTCAAACACATGTGCAAAGACCCGCAGTGCCTGCATGTTACTCAACTGTTCCGACTAGCAAATGACCTAAGAGCGATGGCTTTGCATACTTATACTGCACTTTTGCTCGTAGCTTCTTTCACTATTTTTCTCGCACTTGATGTTAAATCGATAAAGCATTGGTATTATATTGTGAAGGCGTTTTTCTGGTATATGGTGGAAGGGCCCGAAAAGTATGTGCATTTAAGACCTCTTCGGCGAAAAGATCGATTCAACGGCGTCGACGTCACGTTAAAAATTCTACAACTTCCAAAACAATTACGCTGCAAGGTAAGACTGAAAAACACAAAGTAATTTTAATCCGCCTTCCACCCAATCTTTCATAACATTACGATGTACGTCAAATCGACACCAGCGAAAAAAAAACTCTCATGTACTCCGGGCCTTAAATACGAGAGCAAGAAATATTTGGATGACAATCTTGCCAAATTAGTATGTTTTAAAGGGTTATCGCATTATGAGGCAGCTGAGCAGGGATGAGTTAAAGAACGCATCAAAGTGCTGTCCTTTAAGCAGTCCTCAGAACACTATGCATACAAAAGTCCATTTTGATAAGAAATTAAATCAGCGCGGGTCAACGCTCGAAAAGTTTGTCTATCACTGCTTGACACTTTCTCCTTTTGTGGTGGCAGCTATAGTTCACGAAAGATTTAATTTTTTTCATTTGGTCGCAGTTCTAACAGGCTGTCTATCATCATATCTCCAATAACTGTTAGCTGTATCAGTATGCCTCTGAAAGTTTTGAGATGACAAACAACCACGTAACAAAGGTCTCGAAAAATACGTACAACAAAAAAGTTTCAGCCTAACTTTTTGTGTCCTTGCGAGCCGCTGGATGGATATTAATATCTCTCATTTCATTGACCTACGCAATCAGCAGCAACTGATAGGGAAAAGTTCTTTACCATTAACACTCACATTTTGAAAAGAATAGACGGAGGCAACGGTCCCCGTAAATCTATTTCAAACACATCGAGTTATGGAATCATGCCAAAACCATCCTCAGTGACTAAATCTTCAACCAATCATGCATGTACATACTCGAAGGTGGTACTGAGTGGTGTTTTTTTTTTACGACAAAGCCAACCTGGAGTAGGAGCAAAACCAGCTTCAACTTTAAACTCCGAATATTGCACCAATGTCTGCACCATTGAAGTTCTTTCAGAAGTTCCTCACAAGCTCAACCGAAAACGACGCTAGGGAGCAACATATGGCGTGACCTCGACTGTTACAGCAATGCCTGAGCTCCTGAAGTTCTCTCAGAAGTTAATCGTAATCTCTGCTGTTACACCAATGCTTGAGCTCTTGAAGTTCTCTCAGAATCGTAATCTCAACCGAAAACGGCGCTAGGAGGAGGACGTGACTCCATTGTTACACCAATGCCTGAGCTTTTCATGTTGTCTCACAACTTAATCTTAAGCGAAGACAATGATAGGAGGAGCAGCATGTTTCGGGACTTAGGGCAAAACTCTGAAATATGGGTAAAACTGAATAGCACTAACCACCGATGGTCGAAAGGGAAGATGGAATGGCCTACGGCACACACCAGAGGGTGTTTGCATAGAAGTGTTTTCCACACTAAAAAACAGTTTGTATAATCTATTGGTAAGTTTCCAAAACCATCTAACTACCACTAGTCTTTGGATTTTTTTTTTTTTTAAAGTATATATTCTCATGAACGCGTGCCATTTGTACACAATTTGTATTTCATATCAATTCAAAATCAGAGTTTACTTTCACCTTAATTTTGCTTTTCTCTCTCGCTTCTTAAAAACATTTTTCTCTTATAATTTTTATGACATCGGAAGAAAGTCATTTCTCTGTTTGAATTCTTTTTTTTTTTTCTTAAACAAAGGACTCTTTAAAATTTTTAAGCGATTTTCTTTTTGATACAAAAAAACAAGAAAAGAAAACTATAACTAAACTTATGTGTGTGATTTTATACAGAAAAATAAAAACAGAGAATCATTTACGTGTGGGGGGTGTGTATGTGTGTGTGAGAATGTGTTGCGCGTGTGCAAAAAAAAAAAAAAGTTTGTTCTTATCAACGCTATGCATTGCATAAAATTAAGCCCTAAAAAAAATCTGATTGGTAGCCTATTTTACTTATTTAAACTTGATTTTTTTCTACTTTACTTTAAATTTAAAATTGATATGTATAAAGAAAAGAATTTAAGAATAAAAAATTATTTCTCTCGTAAATTATAAGTTTTACATTTGTATTGTTTTTTTTTTTGCAATTTATTGTTGGTGCCTCTCTATTTTGAAATTCAAGCAGAGAAAAAATTCGAAAAAAAAAGATTTTTTTCTTTTAACTTTAAGGCGACAAATAGAAAAATAATAATAATAAAAAAATTGTATGGAAAATTTCGTTTTTTACAAGGATCTTGTTGTTTTTGCTTTCTGTGTTTTTTGTTGGTTGGTTTTTTTGTTTTTTTTTTCTTAGAGTTTTGATTTTTTGTATTTTCTTTTCATTTTTCTGGATTTGATATTATTTGTAGTTTACCTTCTGAGTAGACTGCCGCAGCGGCCGCAGCAGCAACGGCTGTAGCTGCAGGTGTTCGCATAAAGTATTCTTTATTAACACAATTCCTCAAAACTTCTGGAATATTGCCGACAATCGCCCGTCGAATTTCAGTGGCTGCCATTTCCCGTAATTCTGTAGCAGATGCTTCGCTGAAGAAGGCTGCATGTGGTGTACATATAAGATTTGGAGCATCTTTCAAGGCTCCCTAGAAGCAAAAGAATATTTGATTAGTAAAAAACAAATTCAACGGTTGGTTTGAGGTGTAAGATGTTTTACTACAATCTTACTTGGAATACATTATAAGGTTCGTTCTCGTGAACATCTAAAGCTGCAGCTCTTATTCTTCCTTGTTTCAATGCGAGCGCCAGCATTTCGTCATCGACCAGACCGCCCCTTGCAGTGTTAACTAAAAATGCACCAGGTCTCATCTACAAACGAACAAACAAAAAAAAGCCAAATTAGAATATTTTGTTAAAGAGTCACGTTTGTTAGGTAACATACCTGTTTAATTGTGTATTCGTTAATTAAGTGATGGTTGTGTTCGTTGAGGGTACAATGTAACGACACACAATCTGATTGGAATAGAAGATCTTGTAATGTATAGACTCGTGTAAGACCCAGCGATTTGTCAATGCCATCCGGAAGATATGGATCGTAGAATATAACATTGAAACCAAAAGCTTTTGCTCTCAAGGCTACAGCCGATCCGATTCTTCCTAGTCCAACTAATCCTAAAGTGTCACCTCGAATTCTAGCGCATCCCTGTAATGAAAAAAAAATGTTTCGTTTAGTTTTGAATTTATTTAAGGCACTGATCTGCATGAATCTAGAACTAACCATACAAGATGTAGAGCAAGTATGTACGTCCAGATATGGCCACAGTACTTATATGGCATTGTTCGAAACATTAGACGCCACATTAACTTAAAAAATGATACCCAACTATAATTTATAACTTCTGCAGTGATAACCTGTCCATGGTGCGTTTAGTAAATACGAAACGCTACACGAAAGCACAACGCGTTAATATTGTTAAAATTGATTATAAAAATGGAAAAGTTTTGCAACCTTCGAGGAATTTTCAATCGAAATTTTGTTTAATTTTCTCCTTTGGAGCCGAATTTAGGATTCGGAGAACCCAGGAGTGATTCAAGAGAACCCAAAGCATCCACCACGCGTCACTGTTTGCACGGTTTTTAGACTGATGCCAGGTGTACTTCTTTGAAAATGCTGTTAGAATGAATAGTTTGCGTTATAAAACGCATTATTACTCATTTCTTTTGGCCAAAATTGTTTGATTTCGATCTTAGTTTGTGTTGCCAGTAGAACGGCGCAATCTGTCACACTACGCGAAAACCAATTGAGTTTGTTGTGAAAAAATTTCCAAGTCATACAATCTCAAGAAATGCGGATAAGAATTCGTCAGCAAGATCGTGATTTGACACGGCGTGATGTATTCTCTTTTCAAGTCGCATGTGGCCGGTAAGACAATTAATGATCTGAGACTTGTTATCGAGGCACAATCTTACAAAGATTCCATCAAAAATTTCATCAAAAGAACAAGAGCTTGCCAGCTGAGGCGTGGCGTGACATTTGATCCCTATTTAATCAAAACATTTGTACTTAAAGATCAGAATCGGGTAATAGCCACGTGATGGAGTGCAGTTTTTTCGAGGGGCGATTTATGCTCATGAAAAATACAATTTTGTGCCCTTCATTATAAATATTCAGTTCACCACAATCTATTTGTGTACTGTGAACATGGAAGTTCAACCAAGTTTGGAAATGAAAAAAAGAAATGATTTTCTAGACTACGAAAATGTTGAAATGTACTAATGTACATAGATAAGAATACTAGACCCGATGGTCAACCAGACGAGCTGTTCAAAGCAGCTGAAGATAACTTGGTAAAGAGGATACACCAACTCATTTATAAGATTTTGTCACACGATTGCATGTCATGTGTAGGCAGTTGTTAAGCCCTGAATAGACAGTGCGAGTAAAGGATCATATTCCAGCAGGAACACAAAGTCGCAACGACTCGGGAATGAAACGCGACCAAATTCCATAATCACATAGCACTCCTTCGGCACCTTAACTCACCAGATATTGGAGAACAAGAACCATTTAATTCAGGCATGCTCACGTTTCCGGTCTTAAATGAAGGCTCTTATCGATGTTCAAATGTGCAAAATTTTATAATATAGGGTCATCCATCCTCCAACAAGAAGTGTCACTTCAAATCAATAGAAAAACGTAACGTTTTTATGAAAAGCGGGCATATTTTTATTTTAATCTGAAGTACAAACTCTGAGCTTAGTAATGGCATACAATATCTGCCTCATCAATCAGAATATTTCTTTGTAAAAAATCACGATCTTGTTTATTAATTACCAACACACAATCAGCGAAAGTATGGCGTTGTGCGTGAACTTGTGTCAACTGGACCTTATAACATTGTAGGCCAAGATCTTTATGCAAAATGATGTGCAAAATGGTTGCGGATAGGCCCAATTCCTATGATGGTCGGGAAATGGACACACCTGGGTTTTCTGGCGCCGATATTTTCAGCTGACCTTGCGAGACGAACACGAGTTGGAGTACGAGACGTTCAAAATTATCAATTAAATTCACTACAGTGTGCGAGAAGACGCTTAACGATGACCAAATGCAGTACGACGAACTTTACGAAAAGCTTCCGCGATATTTTCACAGTTTTTGAATTGATTTTTCACTACTTCAACACGTCGAGTGTGTATCGATCCATATAAAATAACCTCCTAGTTTTGACTTATCAGAAGTCATCGCAATCATAGTTGAATGTTGAATGTTGACGACTCTCTATACGTTTTTTTGCATAAGTTATGAGCATTTCCTTTTTTTTTCAAACTGTCCGCAAATAGACTCCGCACGCTGTGCAATTGTATATGAATATAAATGTGTTCTATTACTTGTTTTACCTCTTCATCAAGTCACGTACTTAACGTGATGCAATCAAAGGTATTTGCTGCTAAATGGCATATCAATACCAACAATTTATAACAATAATGCCAAAGCTATTCTCAACATCAAAGTATGATACCACTTAAAAGTTCAGTCCTACAATTTTCCAATACGCAATATAAATTACGTTTAATTAGCAATTATACTAAAAATAGTCACCTCTCACCTAATCCCCTGTAGACATTTGCATAAGGGTGGCGCGCAGTTTGAAGTCAATCAATTAGAATTACACACATACTTTCTGAATTCACTTCTGTCGCAATTGATTGCTAACTTAGATTTTATTTCTATCGAGCTCCGGAAATGAAGATGGCATTTTTGGAGAGTGAATAACATATACTAATTCCGACTTAGCATAACCGAACCCTTTTCTCTGCGTCATAAGCAGCTGTTATACAATGCATTGTATCACGTGCATTAACGAAACAACTGACGTTAGTGCCGAATAAAATAATTATTTGTTCACTAAGCCCCCTTTATCTTACTAACAATTTCTACATCAACTAAAGGTAGTTGTTCAGAATTCATAGTTCGGTATCTTGATAGTAAATCTGTACACATGCAGATGCATGTGCTAGATGCTAGTCGACAACTATATTTCTAAATATTAATCACATCATTTGTTAATGTGACATTCACAGCTGATTGTGCAACTTTTACAATATCTTAGAAGATAAGATAAAACTGTATGTGACGTATAGATACTTTACCAGCTTTATGAACGGTTTCTGAAATATTATTAAACGATTTACCATTAGAGAAATTTCTGATTGGAATTATGCCATAAAGATATTGCGCCACATACGTCGATTAACAGACTATGGACATGAGGTTAACGAGATTATCAAAAAAATTGTTTTAAAGAAATGTTATACACGTAGCAACAGCTTCAAAGGTATTTCTTTTGTAGAAAAGAAAAGTTTCTTAACGTGCTCATGGGGTCGTGGAGGACTTGTATTTGTGGGTGCACAGAGCGATTGATGAAGAAACTACATAGGATGGCGGGAGATGTGGTGATGCGCCATAAACAATGCAGAATCCCAATAAAGGGGTTTGTCATTCATGTTGTGGAGCATATAATAGAATCCCTTCAGTTCGTTATTAGCAACCATGGCGAGGATTAGTTTTGGAAAAACTAACAAACCTACTGAGTCACCTAAGAGTTCCCAATTAAAGTCGGAGTGCACAAGGGAAGTGTCTTAAGTCTTTTGCTATTTATTGCAGTCCTAGATTATCTGCTTCAAAAAAAAATTGACGGACTCCAAAGTGCATCAGATATTCTTTGCTGCCGATGGAGCCATCATAAGCGAGGATCAAACGTATCTGCAACGATCACATGATGTACGGGTGGATGTTTTTGTGGGAAATGGGTATCGAATTAGTCAAAAAAAGACAGAGTACCTGCACTGCTCTTTTTACGATCCACTCCGACCTTTTTCAGATATTAATTTGAATGGAAAAGTGATTCCCAAGTTCTCAAGTATCTCGGATCTACATATGATCAATAGCGAAGCAACTATTAAGACGACATCAATCATCGCGTGAGCGTAGGGTGGATGAAGTGGCAGAAAAACTCGGCTATCTTCTGTGACCGGAAAATACTTCCCAATTACTCGCATACGCCGACGATATTGACATAATCGGAAGAACGCAGCGTGATGTCAGTGGTGCGTCCGGCAAGACTTAATACATGCTGTCAACAAGGAAGGACAACTAACATCAACAAAGTCACCATAGACAGGTATAACTTTGTAGTTAGGGGCTTTATCTACCTAGGCTCCGCTATGAACTCAGAACACGACATCAGCGGTGTGATCAAACGAAGAATAACCCTTGCCAATCGCTGCTTCTTTGGGCTAAGAAGGCAATTGAACAGCAAAGCCCTCTCTCGAGTAACTAAAGTGACCCCATACAAGACTTTAATCATCCCAGTCCTGCTTTATGGCGCAGAGGCATGGACTCTGTCAAAAGCGGATGAGGTCGCTATTGGCTGTTTCGAGAGGAAAATTCTTCCGGTGATTTTTGATCCCGTCTGCAGAGACGGTGAGTGGAGAAAGAGATACAACAGCGAACTGTACGGGTGGTTTGCTACATCGACTTGGCCAGAAGAGTGAAGGTCCAATGACTGAGGTGGCTGGCTCGGCGCAGTAAAGGAAGACCGCGAATCAGGTGGCGCACGCAGGCGCGCAGGTGTGAAACTGGAGGCAGCTGGCTAAAGATCGAGCTGGCTGGAGAAGCTTGTTGGTTGAGGCCCAGGTCCAGCCCGGACTGTAGCGGCACCTTAAGTAAGTAAGTAAGCTGAAAAGAAAGCGTTACACCGCAGTTGTTTGTCCGGCGCTCACATACGGTTCGCAACGCTGGACAGTGTACAAAAAAAAATGAGGGCAAATTAAAGGCAGCTGAGATGAAGATGCTTCGGATGACAGCAGGAGCTTTCGACTTTTGTAGTGCTGCGACAGGCCTCACGCGGCAGGTGACAAAAGTGGACCGTGAAAACGCTGTCGATCGCTAGCTGAAGGAAGGTGTTTTTGTATCACTGTGTTACATTGCTCCAGGCCGAATTACTTTGACACCAGCGCGTAGAACATCTTTTTTCCTCAAACCTTTAAAACGAAATGAACTAGTCGCATTCGATATTTATCAACTGCGAAAATGGGGTGGCTGTGCGGCCTTTTGAAGAAATTTGGTTGGTGATTAGTAGAACGACAGAATCCCCGCTTTATATTGATAATTTCAAGTAAGGTGTCTGTACGGTTAGTTTAATGGACCGGTAGTCCAATGTAAGTGCACCAGTAGATAGTAAGAATCAGCAACAACAAAAAAACTGCACAGCCGTTCGAAGAAGCGAAAACTCTTGCTTGCATGATCGAGATACGACACAAACAGATAGTAGGTTCATATAGTACGACAACAACTTAAGGGCCATCTTATGCAATGAACTGAGGCAATCAATAATGCTACCTTAAGGAACATAGAAGAGCGCTGGATTGCAACAGAAAGGATTTCACGGAAAATGTCCTCACTGAACAAATGAAACAAAGGAAGGTATGTATGCATGTGCACACGAGAGCAGAATAGGGTAAAGAATTGCAAAACGAGCCGAGGAAGAGTCACCAATATCCGGTAAAGAGTGGATTTTACATTTTAGAATTTTGAACCCTATAGCAACTGGTTGCATTATTCAAGTCAGGATGTGTATATAAACTCGCATTCTACCAATAAGGGTTAGATCATTGCCGCGATTAAGAACACCAACGATGTAAAAAAAATATAAGATATACCTCCAAACGCAAAAATAATACCTAAATCAGCCCTTAATTGCATTAAAAAAAAATTAAAAGCATATTCGACAATAAACACACATATTATGAGTACCATTCTGGGTAGTTTTCAGTACATAGAATCAGCATCAGACCATTTATCTGGCTGCATTTGCTTTACATAGACTTTGAGTAGTATTTTGATAGAAGGCTCAAAAATGTCTTGCATCCTAGCCAAACTGATCATTATCGTCAAGATAAGTTATGAGGTAGCGATATGTTTAAAGGTTTCTCTGCAGCTCCCTACTTTCAATTTAATAGAATTTCCCTTTTCCTGTCAAACTAAAGCACTGCGAATACAAAAATCCACCACTTTTCCATCATCACTTGCCGAGCTGATGGTTTTCACAGGTCAATCCCTGATGTCAGCAAGCATTATATGATAAGAGGCAGTCCGATCAATTGCGAAAGTTTATGACAACACTACTGCGAAAGTATAACACTGGCAGCAGGTTTGTCATATGGCTGGAGAAATTAATCGCTCTGTTGATGATTGATATGCTCATGACATCAGGTGGACCGGGCAAAAAATACTAAATCAGAAGCGAAGGCAAAACAAATAAATGACAACAAACAATCTCCCCAGTTATCTGGACACCACCCCTGGAGGTAATGTGTGAAACCTAATACACCTGAGTTTCAAACCACTACACCAATCTCTTTCTCTCTCTCTCTATCTTCCTTTCAACGCCGATTCATAACCCCTTGAGTGCGGGTAAATTATAAAAAATAAATAAAAAAAAAAAAAAAACTGTTTAAAAATTATACATTTTCAGTCAAAAATCTTTACAATCGCCAAAGCAGTATGCTCTGTTTAGGAATGCCAACTGTTCTCCATAGAAAATTCTGTCAATTTACTTTTAAGATGTTGTGTAAATAGGCAAATTTAATAACATGAGAAAGCGTTAATTTAATGAACTCTATTACTACACCACATTAAAATATGCAACTTAGCATCACTTAACTTAGTTCGATCATAAACTGTGCAACTAAATAAAACGGCCTTACAGGTGCGATCAGTTAATCGAATGGCTATTTTCTTCTCTATTTTTGCTTAGTTGTTCACATCTTCTTTTCTCTGATCAAAAAAAAACTACAAACACTTTCTCGTTGCTAAGTGGTTTACTAGAAGCGATCGACGACGGAGGAAAAAGTAGCAGAACGTTATTTTGACGCTGGCAACACTAACGCATTTAAAATATTGACAGAGTATGTATGTATGTATGTAGTATCAAGTCTCCTCGCTAAGAAATGGATTGTTTTACACTTGAAAATACTAGGAAATATTGAAGAACTGTCTAAAAATTGAGTCCTGGGGCCGAATTACCGCTCGTAACTGTGAGGACTCGGCATTACCGCTCTCGTGATCGAGCAATTACTATCGAAATTTGAGATGACAGCACACGTTATAGTGCGTCATTTCACTCGATCACTATTATGCTGTCGAGCTATCGAGTGAAGCAACAAAGATGTGAGTATTTTTGTCCAATTTTTCAATTTCTCAATTTTTTTTGTCCAATCAAAATAAGATCAATTTGTTGCAAAAAAATACTTTGGCCGATTTCGGATTTCGATTCGGAGCCGGAAACCAAGGGTCTCATAGCACAGTCACTTCAAAACCGTCTACAACGACGGCAAATCAACCCCTGCAAAGAGAGGGGGCGCCGGCGCTCAACGCGTTCGCGATAATCATCATCGGAATCCGAGATCAAATAAACAAATAGATCTGTTTACTTCAATTTCACTGCAAATCATATTTTTATATCTTTTACATCAACTTCGTGAGTTGTAGTAAAATTTCTCTAGTACAATTTTATTTTCATTCGATACGTGAGCTTTCGAGTGCCATCATCCCAGTGAGGTTACTCGGTCATTCGATCACGAGTTCTACTCACTCACTCCTTACCGACTGTGGTAATTCGGCCCCTGTGTTCTTCGAACAATTGTTGATCAAAATTAAGCCACGACAGCGTCTGGTTTAATAAATACAGAAAGTTTCTGAACTTATGGATAATAAAACCGGCTGTTACCGAATGTGCGAGAAAACCCAAGAACCTCAACTCATCGCAGAGCTCGACAACTGAACACCAGTCACACATCCAAGCAAAGTATTGCATAATGACTTCGAATTAATTGACTACAAGGTCCAATTCATTCAAGAGTTGAAGCAAAATCATCATCCGGTTTAAATGAGTTCAAAAATGATCGCAAAATCAACCTTTCGGAAGCCCATTTTCATCATGGATGCTACGCTAAATAGCAAAACTGTAGGATTGGACAAAAAGTGACGGGTGTGGGTTTTAGGTTGTAGTGTGGTGGCATCATTACTTCTTTGAAAATAAATCTGACAACAGGATTACGGTTAACGCAGTGCGCTACAAAAACATTATTACTGGTTTCTTATGGCCACAATTGGACTGAACTTGGAAGGGCTTTCGTTCAAGGAGGATGGAGCAAACCGCCGCATTAGCAGTCAAACAATCGATAAATTATGCACTAGGTTCGGTAACCCCTTTATGAACAGTTTTGCAAACGTGCCTTGACCACCGCCAGGATGTGATTTAGGGTCGTTAGACTTTCTTTTATGGGAATAATTCCAGAACCAGAAATGTTCAGTACCATTAGAAGTCAACATCTCAAGCAGCAGTACTAGCGCTACTTGCGATCCATTGCTTGATCATAAAGGAATCACGAGGTATACTACTTACTGGTATACGAGGTATACGAATGTTTTAAATATTCTGAGCTTGCTCGGGTATCTAGGGTTTGGTATCAAAGACAAAGTCAAAGCCAAAGTCTTGAAGCCACTTAGAAAATTCCCTGGGTTATCCAGCCTTGACTTTACAACGTCGAAGTATGTGCCGAGTGTCCGACTATACACAGGGCCAGATATCGCATACTGTGCAAAACCTTCTTTGACAACCTTAACGAAATTTCGCGGAAAAAGATAACCGAACTAGTCAGTTTCCCAAATGCCACCGGATGGTTGTAGAAAATTTCCGATCTTTTCTTCTAGGTTTTTTATAACATTGAAAATCACGCGAGTTGTGGAACATTGAAGCTACTACTTCTACCTACCTATGGTAGGTCGCTTTGAAGATATTGAATGACGACTCTCCTGACGCGAAACCAATGGGAATATTCTTGTTTTATTTAGATAGTACAAGCATGAGCTGGTTTAAATGTAACCTTAAGACTTATTCAAAAGGCTGCAGATGTTTGCCAAAAGCAACTTAAGGTGTCACTTTCAGTGATTCTATTACTAAAATCTACGTCCAATAGGATGCAAACCCTTCGAAACAATGACAGAGCGTAAAGTAATTCAGATTTTCAAAGACCTGATAATTGCAAAAAAAACTCATATGCTCCGAGTTCTAATGAAGCTAATTCTAGTCTTCAAGTGAATGTGATGTGCCCATTCTATCACGCAGCCTTTTAATAAGACTTAGCCCTCAACTCTTAAAAGAATCCTGAACTACTGAAGCTAACTCTGCAAATGGATGTGTCTAATCTTGGAATAACGAATCATTTCGCGGCATTACTACAAAGAAAGAAATATTCTTCTTCTTTATGCAGCATTAAAGGCTTGTGATTAATAAAAAAAATGTTCATTTGCTTACAAGTTTTAGTAGTACAGTAACAAAAACAAACTCTACTCACTTGGGCGGCTTCTCTAACTTGTTCGGGTCCTGTGAATTTCTTTCCTTCTCTAACCATATTGGCTAGCCAATAGGTTCTCCGGTATAGATTTAAAATTAAACACATTGTTGTGTCGGCAACCTCCTCCACACCATAACCGGGCACATTGCACACCGCAATTCCTAATTCACCCGCAGCCTTAACATCAATATTATCCGTGCCACTGCCAATGCGTACAATAATACGTAGTGCTTTGAATTTTTCCAAATCCTCTTTTGTTAGAATGATTGTGTGCCACATAAGTGCTCCGACAGCTTCATTTAGAACCTATCAACAAGAAAATTTAACAAAATTTTTAATTTAATGTGATCTTTACAAAATATTTACACGTAAATATGTACATATTTAGACAGACACTTTAACAGACACTTACCTTCTCGTGAATCTCAGATGTACTTTGAGCATCGCAAAACGCAACTGTGGCTACATCCTTAAGTATTGGCATTTCAATCGAACAATCCCGGCCATCGAGCAATGCAACAAGCGGCCGTGCCTGCAGTGGACCATTAGCAAATGGCCCTTTAACGTCTAAGCGCGAACGCTTTGTCGGTAACATCATAGACTTGTCCATGATTTAAGCAATTTTGTATGTGTGATTACTGTTGTTATTGTTGTATATATAATATATATATGTATATGCGTGAGAGTGTGTGCGAGTTCGATAATTAAAACGAAAAAATAATAAAATTAAAATTATTGTAAATAAAAATAATAAAAACCAGAATGAAGCAATCAAAAATGCCCGACTTCGCTATAGTGAATGCCGATGATCAATCAATGCGAGAGGTGCTGTTTTGTGCTCTATCCTGCTGCTCTATCCTGTGTGTATGTTTTGGGTTTATTTTACTTTTTTTCGCTTTTACTATTTCTTCCTTGTACTATATATATATAAATGTATATATTGTTTATGTATATGCAATTGTTCTTATACTTCTTAGGAAATACGCTTGAGAATATAATGGCAATCGTTTTCTACAATTAACTTTATTTTGATTTTGTTGTTGTTTGTGGTTTTGTGATATTCGTTATGTGATTTTATTATTATACACCGATGAGTTTGTTCTTTTTTTCTCTCTTTATTTTGTTGTTTTAAATCAATCTCAAATCAAATCGTCGTGCGGCTAATAATGAAGGGTTAGCTTTTCGCGATCGAATCCCTTCATGGTGAATTGCCTCAATAACTGTAAAGAAAAAAGCAAAATAAGAAAAATTAGAAATTGTGTTTTGTAAGAAACAAAAGAAAAAGAACGGTCAATAGTCATAAGTAAGAGTCATTACGCTATCAATTGTTTAACCGAAAAAAGCTTTTAAATATACACCATTGCGAGGCCAATTTCCAACAGTTCGAACACACTGCTCAAGTTTTTATAGAATGTTGAAATGAAAATAAAAATCCAACCTGTAGGGCCCCAGTTTAACTTATTCATAAGTCATTGCGCTATCATTTACCGAATGTTGAAATGAAAATAAGTCCAAACGACCAACCGGTAAGGCCCCAGTGTACATTAAGGCTCAATTAAAATAGTCGAATGCAATCGGAAGCTAATGCCAAAATTCAACGTTAAGTTTTCTTCAGTACTATCAATTTCTCAAGTTTCCCATAATAGGCGCATGTAAAAGGAAGCGATTAAACAGCTGTTAAAGTCAAAGATAAAATTTTCGTACGAAAGAGCGAATGGGTTCGGCCTTTAGTCTGAATTTTCCGAACATTTTTTGTCAAACGCACACTGTACCAGCCAGCAAAGCTCCAATGTACCAACGTACTTACGTCCTCTTAAATATTAAGTGGATTTTGTAACTGGGCCGATAGAGTAACGGATGAGGTTGAGCGAGACGTACCGCAAGGTGGAGTTCTTTCTCCTTTACTATGTAGATTTTGTCGTCGATACACTGCTCAGAGAAATGCAACATTTGGGAATACACATCAAGGCATATGTAGACGATATTTGTTGCCTGATATGTGTTAGGAATTTTTTTTTAAATATAATAGATTATTGGTGCACAATCTGGAACAACTTTATTTTGATTTGCCACACTCCAGTTGCTCGAAAAATGCATCAAACGGACCCTAAGATGGAGCTAGCTAAATGCGGAACAGCAGATGCTAAGTCTCACGAAGCAAAGGGAAATAAGAGACAATGAAATAAGATAGAAGGTGGTTTTGGTGGGTTAAAATACAAAATAGAAATACTTGGCGCAACAGACCGCATGTGGTCCAGGGCCTAGGTTCTTACGACCAATTATGTTGTACGGGTTATATTTTATAAAAATTGTTCCCTTCTCAATAGAGTAATCTTATATAGCATGCTGTACAAAGGTCTGATGCCTGCTGCAGTACACTAGCCGTACATAGTGATCATAAGACCAATTTTAACAGATGGATTTGTACGTATGCACGTTTGTAACATGGTGGTCAACGGCAAAAGATACTCATAAAAAAACCGGCTAATTGAGCTGAAAGGTAACGACGGTGTTTTTATTTAAAAAATTGTATTAAATGGTTTGTCGAATGTCAATACATCTGTAAGTATGCATGTATGTATGTACTTATGTACGTACATAATTTGCGACAGGTTTTTGCTACGCAAGCGGTTTGTTTATTAGTGATATTTTCAAGAATTCTTAAGAAAGTCATATACGCAACAAATAAAAATCCCCAAAATCTTATTAATAATACAGAGGTCATGTGATAAAATGGAACTAGAGAGCCATATACATACAAACATATGTACATACGTATCTGCTTTCCGTATGGAATAATAATTAAAATGTTTAATTAACTTCTTTCTATCGGAGGCCCCTATGTAGAGGGAAAACCAGAAAGAAACCCTCTAAAGGGGTTTTGATAACCCTTATGTTTGAAATAAAGCAGGAATAGAAGAGGAATTTGAATGATAAAAGGAGCATAAACTACAGTTGTGAGTTATGATGAAGGAAAAACTGTGCCCCTCAGTTTGGGCAATAAAAAAATGCATTTATGTAGGGGCATTATTTTAAGCCTATTCAAACATTGCAATAATTTTTTTTTTAATTCAGTTTAAACATTTCTGACAATAGAGTTTAGGTTATGGACTTCACTACACTTGAGAATACATAGGCTCTCACATTTCTCTTGTAGTGCCTTTTATATGTGCACAGTATATGGAAAATGGTCTGCTCCTCTTTATCATCTCTGCATTTTCTGCTGAATTTAGTACTTGGAATGCAGAGTCTAATTATAGTGAGGTGTCCAGTTATAACGTTTTGAGATGGGTGCTCTTTGTACCAGTTCATAGCTACGAAATTCCTGGGGATGTCACAGTAGCCTGGTAGCCAGCAGAGAAGGAGATTTTACTATTCAGCTATTTCGTTAAGAAATACGGTGTCTTTCACTGCCTTAGATGGTGCTGTATATGAAGAATTTGATGGCTGCCTCAGCATGGCTTTTGATGTGTGAACATACACCCGCGACACAGTATAAATGAAAAACCAAACAGCGGAGACTTCAGCCTAGTAATCGTTGCAGATCAGAGAAGAATATGCAGATTTTCAAAGAAGACACTAGCACCGACTCCATACTTAGTTTTGGATCTATCCGTGAATCTGTCTGCCTCTAGCCCAAATTAAAAACTTGTTCAAAGGAGATAATCCGTGGCGATTAAAATGACGGTTCATCGCAAGATGCTGGTATCTATAACTTTGCTGACAATGTCAATCAGGAGAAGATGCAGGATGGTTTGCACTTTTATAACGTACAAGTGTACGGACAGTATTCTAGTAGATTATATATGTATCTATGTACATTCAAATGTACATGTACATTCAAAAATTTTCAATTTTTTAGTATTTAAAAGCAATTAAAACAATTCTATGACCAGGAAGACCAGGAATAAAGTTGTTGAAGTAGAGTAGGCTCCTACACCCATATTATCGCAAAAGCTGGAAGTAAATTCAAATTTGTAATTTAAAGCGCGTTTTGTATTAGTTAGTTTGTATTTTTTGAAATTGTTTCCTAGAGCCACGGAGCCCAGACTTATAGCTGATATAAAAAGGAGGTGAAGCATAAATGCTACGTTGACTACAACTCCAATGTAAATTAGTAGAATGCTAACTGAGTAATAGGGGACTATAAAATATTATTTTAACAGCACACTTTTGTGCAAATTTCGATAAGGCGTTCGATTTTATTTGTTTCTCTTTTATACTCTGGTGGCTGTTTGTTGTGGTTCTCCTTGTATTAATACTATTTTGAGGTTAAGAAACCAAACCAAATCAGCTTATTAGCCTGACCTGTGTGTTCTGCTAGACCTTCACAAAGGGCAAACACTTTATTTGTGAAAGCATTAACAAAGTGTATATCATTCTGGACGTCGCTGCTTAAGCGATGGAATACACCGACGAACTTGTATGCAGGTCCGAATACCAGCCGATCATATAATTCTACTGAACTCACTGATTTCAAAAGCACAGTCTATGCGAAATTCGGGGTCAGGAACCTAGTCACAATACTCACTCCAGTTGGAATTGAATACGTCCTACGCCTGAAAAATACGAAATACACTATTAAATGAGTCATTCTTTGAATACTATTTCTTTTATTTTTTCCAAGAACTCAATCAATTTCAAATAACAACCTCAAAACAATGGAAAAACAAAAAAACATGATTGCTTGTTGTGACTCCTCACCTATCAAATGCATGCGGAAAACAACTTCCCTATAATTTTCTGACAGATTGAAAGTAAGCGTATTTGTAAATTTTTCTACCACTAAACTCCCGAATCGAAACACCCGCCGCACCTGTCGTTTTTATGGTGCATTCTTTTTAAATAAAAATTGGCGCCCCGCCACACACTACTCTCAAATCACATTTTTCCACATTTTCTCGTTTTTTTTTTTACGATCGCGCACAGACAGCCCAGCAAGCACTTTACTTTCTGTACTTGTGTACTCCAAACGACATTTTCTCGTCGTGATAACAAACGTACGTGGGATTATGCTATAAATCTTATCAATTGAAATACCTGCCGTGCTACCCTCCCTTGCATTGTGTCGCCCTAATCGATATCCAACTGTACAAAGAGGTTTCACGGCCTAAATTTACATTATTTCACACAAATGTGTATGAAATGTGGAGAAACTAAGGAAACTTCCTGGAGCACCAAACAGTACCAGCACCCACTCTCTAACACTGAAAATCCAAGTACAGCCGAACAAGACAGTGGCGGTGGCGGCAGCGGCACCAGCGACACCACATCCAATTGTGTTGAGTAACGCGAAAAGGAACAAAAAAAAAAATAAGAACCTACAATTGTAGCAAGACAAGACATAAAGAAAAATTCATCGTCGTGGTCGCGGCGGCGGGTACAATATCGAGCACCAGCACCACGCAGCTTAGCTGCGGCCATTCTTGTGCCCGGTCATATTTACAAACGCGAAAGAGTTTTTCCCTTTTTCGGGTATCCAAAAACTCATGCGTTTTCTCGGATAACAAGCGCGGCATCCCGCATTCGGAAACAAAGATCTATATTCCGCGCTTTTTCCATCAATTATCGCTCCTCTGTCCATTAATGGATGGTTAGTAAATTTTTTTTTTCTTTTTTCCTCATTCGCGCACCTCATGCACTACCAATTGAGAAAAAAAAACCACCATGGTGGCGAAGGCAGCAAAGCCCGTTCGTCGTCGCACTCGAGACCACCGCCGCTACCGTTTTTCTTTCTTTTTCTTCCTTCTTCGCTAGCCGTAGCCGTAGTCGTCGTCGTCGTCGTAGTCGTTGTCGTTGTCCACCCCCCATAAGAATTAAGAAAAAAAAAAAAAAAACAATCACCAAAATCCGAGGAGGAAAAAACACAAAAACACTAAACTGAGCACCACAATTGATTGGAAATCCCTTTGCCCGGGGCGCTATTCCGCGGGCAATCAAATTTCCATCAAGAAAAATCAAAAATTTCTCATTCGGCGAGTTTTCCTCGACAATTCTTTTCGTACTTTTCTTTTTTTTTCCTTTTCGATATATTTTTGCGAAATGTCTGCCAAAGCGAACACGAACACCAGCGCCACACCACTCAGATAGGCGATGCCGTCTCTGTCCCACTAACGCGACCACTCACGGGCTGTGTTGGGCGAGTGTGTGTGCGTTCGTGTGTGTATTCTTTACATTTCCACCGAAATTGACGGAGAACAAAAAAAAAATTTCACTCACCGTCCGATCCGAATTGATTTTATTTCTATTTTTTTTCGCTTTATTTTTCCGAGGATTTTTTTTTCTTTTGGAATTGCGATTTATTTGGACGTTTTCAATGCACACAAACACTTTTCGAACAGCACTGGGTGTGGAATTGTTTTATTGAGGTTATTTTGTGGGTTTTTCGTCGATTTTTGATGGGTAAAATCGAATTTTTTGAGAATTTTTGAGAAGTAACGCGTCCCTTTAAAACATGAATCCCCACTCACAGCTTTCAAAATGGCGGAAAAGTAGAATTTTTTTAGTACAGAAATGACGCGATTATGCATTCCGCGATACTGCCGACAACGAAAATTGTCGTATTCAGCGATCCATTGTGGTCATATCGGTTGTGTTCATTGTGTAAAATGAGAGCGTTCAATAAATTGTGTTTGGATGCAACCATTTAGTACTCAGTTTGGGATGCGTTAGCAAATGTTACGTTTTATTTACCACGTTTATATGACCGGATTGAAAAATGGATAAAGATAGAATCGATTCGAAAAGGATTGAGTTTGAGTTTCTTCTCCTGTGCGCGGAATTGTGATTGCCAAACACTTCTATCTCTACACTACTCTAACTCTTTTTTCTCTATCTGTCAAACTCAATCATTCGATCCGCGTTTACATGCAAAAACAAAACTCGATTGCAGAACATTTTTTGATCGGATCGAGACAATCCTGTTTCAATCCAAGCTAAGTTTACATGGCACTCAATCCGAATTGAATCCGTCATATAAACATGGTAATTGTGGCGTATTTTTAGAGAAAGCTTCTCAATTTGCCTTTCGGATATGGCTCTAAACTGTAGGTCCCTTCCATTTCTGTGAAAAATATAACACGCACAACACGAATGGTCGCGAGAAGCTAGGCCCTGGACCACATACGTCTGTTGCGCCAAGTATTTGTATTTTTTTTTTTTTTTTTTTAATTGTGGCGATTGCCCAGTAATGTATAAAAGTGAAGCTGTTTTCTTTATTTTTATTCATCATTTCTGAAAAATTGCGTGTACAGCAGACTCTTGATAACGTGAACAACTAAAAGCCAAGCCAGTTCACGTTTACGAGAGAGTTGACGTTTGCGAAGGTTGAATTTCAACAAAAGAATAGGACAATCACACAATAGAAATTCATTTGAAAATGTTTTTATTTATGTATTTTTATTTCTTTTGTTACATAACTGTATCTTTAATTCAGTTAAAACAAAAAGTTATTGCAAAGGAACATAAGTACAAAGATTTGGTATAAAAATAAGATTAAATATGAAACAAAAAGCGTGGACATAACGTTATGGAATTTAGTAGAAAAAGCCGGTCATCTGTTTTTGTGTCTTCTTTTTCTCCAAAAGCTTTCCTACCGACCTTTTCCTGATGCGTCTTTAGACATTTAAGTCATTTTGGCTAACAAGCAATAACAATTAATGCAAGGGACAACTAGGTACAAACCAAATACGACACGAACTGACTTATAGCTGTAGTTGTTTACGTTTTAGAGTGTTCATGATTTGTTTATGTTTTAGAGATGTCAATGTTACAAAAAACCTTTTCACGTTATCCAGAGTTCACATTAAGTGGTATTCACGTGGAATATCTTTGACAAACGACATCCTATTAGTGAAACTTTGGGACACTTTTTTAGCAATTGTAGCCTTTTCCATCAATGACACGAGTTACGTTGATTCCCAACACGGCCATTCTAGTTAAGTTATCATTAAAAGCCAGTGACTTTACGTAATTGCAAAGAAAGTAATCTAGAGGTGTTAAATCATACGATATTGAAGGCCAATTCACAGCTTCAATTACTGAGATGCTTTTATCATTGAATTTCTCTTTAATAACTCGATTGCTTAATTCAGTCAAAACCACATGTCTTCGAGATCCACTTAAAATAAGAAGTGATCAGTGAAGTGAAGAAGTAAATCAGTTTCGGAATCAGTATTTTTCTTGGCATACTCAACTAACTGCCTCCAGTTCAGTACTGCAAGTCAGTTGAGATACCCTTCTACTTGTGCAAGCCATCGAAGGCGAGGTCTTTCTGTACTGCGTGTCCCTCCGAGTTAGATTCGAAGACTCTGGGGACCGAAGCATTATTGTCCATTCGCTCTACATGTCTTAGCCATCTGATATGTAATTGTTTTGTTCCCGAACTTTCTCCTCCAAAGCCCGTCAACGCAAACGGGACCGAATATCTTCATCTGCTTTCAACATAATCTATGCTTCAGCGTCATAAAGCAGACCTGCGATGATTAAGGTCTTGTATGGAATCGCCTTAATTGATTGGGATAGGGTCTTACTACTCAATTGCCAAAGAAACAGCGACTGGCAGGAGTTATTTTTCGTCTTATTTATGGTGATGTGTTATTTTCAGAATTGGAATGGAAGAACTAAGGCTAACGTAATAAATTCCACGTACATAAATATTCTCTAAATTCGGAATATTACTTTTTAAATCTAACGAGAAATGTAATGTAACAGAAAACAAAAGTTTCGCTCAACTAAGCGCTAGCATGTACGTATTTGAAAATAACGTGAACGTGACTTATAGTAAACGATGAAGTAATCGTAACGTAACACCCTAGGGCTTCACTTCTTTCAACTGTCAAAATATCAAAACAAAAGAGTACAAAACAAAAAAATGAAATAAAAATAAAAATGCTGTCATCAACAGTACTCCCACTGTATTACAATTCTTTCATTTTCATACCGTGATATAATGTATTTGGGTAGTAAATAGTGTACTAGAGTACTATATAGTGATCCAATGAATAGATTCAGAACGTGTAAACAAGCAATCAGCAGATAATATCTATTACGACGTCAGAAATAAATATAATAAAACATCTTTTAGTCGGAGGCAGTGACTTTTGTTTCCGCATTCAGATTTCTTGCCAGTGAATCGCCATGTCGACTGCGATTCTAAGAAGATTCATGATTTCCTTGGGTTCAATCATTTTGTTATCCATTTAAGGCCATAAAACATTTGACGTACGCTTTGGTAAAATAGGGTTTCTTGTTTACAAACTTTACTTCTCCCACTGCAAAATATTCTTTGTTCTATGTTTCCTGAGTCGATTTGATCTGACTTTGTGAGAAATTCGCATTCACTAGGACGGTATTTCGCCATTTACCTGAACGGGATCGGAACACACCAAAAAAAAAATTTAGCATCCAACCGCTGAGCTATTTCAATAGTCCATACGAGGCTGGCTTAATTAATAGCTTGGAAGCTTATCCAAAAAGACGACGAATTACATGAGCTACTAGATAATCAGTTTTAGAGCTTTAGATCATATTTTCCGGAAGCACTACATTGAAATGAAATTGTAGAGAGTCATGCAAGTTATAAGCACACTCACTCTGTATTTTGAGAAGCGAAAATGTGGCTTCATTATCTCCTGCTAATAGTGTAACTATTTCCTTTAAAGTAACATCACAGTGGACTAACGTGTTTGGGCATCCCTCCATTTTAATCATTTCGCACACCCAAGTTAAATTTTGACAAAAACATCCAAGTCACCAACCATCCCAGGTCATTCTGGGAACATGATGTCTTTATAGAAGACGAGTTAATACACTTTTTTACCGATTGATCAAAAACAAACGAACGGAGTCGTTGGTGATATTTTCTATGATATGCTTAATCTTAGACTCTTCTTCCGTCTCCTAAGCCATTGTGATGTTTTCTAGGTCGAAATAATGGCAATCAAAGAAGTCTTATCCTGGCTAAAGATACCTTTAGATTGCCGGTCGTCTCTTATAGCGATGGCGAAGCGTTGGGTGCCGGGGCATAAGAATACTATTGGAATTGTAAGGGTGTTGAACTTGCCAGGTATGGAAGAATAACACACATTCTATCAGTACAAGGCATCTATGGCTACAGATTTGCTCAAAGCTGAATTTGAAACGCTTTAAGAACTTGATTTTGTTGTCATCACTAGGTATTGTTTTATAGGCAAGATGGCAACAAGGCTTCTAGTAATTTGTCTTCACCACGGGTGTCCAGCTCTCTCCCATGGAAGAGAACTTCACACTTTTTCGTTCCCTGTTAGTTCCAATGTACATTAGTACCCACTAGAGTGCATTGGTTTTCACTAGTCTCTTTAGGAATCGTCGGGGTACGTTCGTGCTTACTTACGGAGCTTTTTGGTCAGCTTTACAGTTACTTATACCTAATGAGTTTAATGCAGTTAGATCATACCCCGTGGTATGTACTGTAAGCATGGATATTATAGAAATGGCTCCGTTACAGTACATATACATTTTACTTGCTTGCTTGTCCTCAGTGCGTCCAACACGCCGTTTTTTTTGTTATTCTACAGCTCGTATAATTTGTCGATGAATTTGGTCTCCAATGCCCGTTAGCGTTGAAAGGACCAAAATCTAGATTATCCACCTTTATGGAGCAGCGAGCGTTCTCCATTGTCATCCTGCAGAGATGGAGTTTAGCATGGATGTCCAAACTTGGCTCTGTATATGTAGGTTTTCTCTACAAATGAATGTCGTTTTAGAATCGATAAAGGAATGGTAAGTATCAATGTCGCTATTCTGCGTTTCCTTCATTGTCTGCTAAAGTGTAAAAAGATTGATCTATGTGATCATCAGATTGTCAAGGAACGTTTTCAAACATTCGTAATTGTAGCAGATAAGATATGATGACAAAACTTATGCCTCTGCATTTGGCCCACTTGAAGGGTCTCCTTTCTTATGGATCAAGCAAACTACGTTAAAGTTCTAATCATCTAAGCAAATTATTGAAATCAGTTCGTGAATGCTATCTACCGGTCTTTCGTATCTACTTTAAATAGCTTAGTAGAGAAACCGTCAGGACCGGCGTTGTCGGACTGAATTTTGGATAGGGCTATTTTCAATTCACTTTGTTCGGGTGAAAGGAACTTTTAACGTTTAGTTTGAATGAACTTCTTATGCTCTTTCTTTTTCTCTCCGAGAAGTCAGTTTTCCTCCCATCTCTTCTAGAGGTGACTGGCAGGCCACGCCCTTTTCTACTGCATGAGATGGCTAGAATTCCTTGTCAAACTAGAAATTTCTTGGCGGAGGTCGAGTGAAATAATTGCGGCTTCTATCATGGCTTGTTGGCAGCATTGCCTTCGATCTTCGGCACTTGGTGCTGGTGCTGGTGGCGACATTTGACTTTTCTATAGATTGTGAGAAACGAGATACGAGAGGTTGTAGCAGTCTATTGCGATTGCTTTTTGACGTCATATAGTTTCAAAATTAGATATCCATATACGTTTTTTTGGCTGCAATCTGAGCTAGTGTTGTAAGTGCTCAAAATTTAAGCTTTTTTAGTCATCCTGTGACTTTCAGGCAACGCGCATTCGATAAAAGTTTGACGCCAATGTATGTTTTCAACGTTAACAAAATCAGAAAAAATTCTAATAAAATTTTTTGTTAGACAAATCAGTGGACTTTTGTAAAATCCCTCGCATTTGCCATTGAACGTTGATCGATATCAATTACTTCATAATAAGATGCATGTACATAGCCCTCTTGAAGTGGGAGGATCTGCACCAGTTTGTAACGCCAACGTTTAGTGAAAGCCAAACACCAATCTCAGCATTGAATCCGTGCATGCAAAGATATCCACTTTAATATAACGTCAGTCTGAAAGAAATTTCCTTTCCAGTATCGGAATGTTGATACAATTTTTAACTGGAATTTAATACACTTTTCGATTGCTGTCTTTAAGTGGGATCACTAGTTATCAAGAGAATACAGAGAGGGAGAGAGAGCTATCACAAATATTTTTCTCTTCGGTCTTCGCGATAGTATTTTCCGCCACATGTTTATACTTTTATAAATCAAAGAATTACCTTTTCTAAATGAAGTTATAATAAATAAGTGAACTAAACTAAATTTTTGTACCTATTATATATTTAACAAAGGTGAGCGATTGAGGTTTCTTAAATTGCTAAGGTTTATCGGAATAGTTGGACCAATTGTGTTGGCAAAAGCCTATAAAGGTGCATTCGTTTCTATGAATTATCTATTTTCGAACGTGAGTACATGGTGTAATTGAAATTGTTGGGCGAATTCTAACCTCTAGTAGGAATAGTACGTGTATAGTCTGGAAAATGTGCTCATTATGCAAAGTTTTAAGGCGACACCCATCCATGGGCGCGCACATGGACCAATCTTTTTGGGTGTATCAATTTACCCATGATAAGTGTTCCACACCTAAGCTTCACAGTGTACTTGTCAATTAAGTTAATTCAATTTGAATTGCTCGACCCAAGTGGACACTGGTATGGTTTCCCCTTGCTATGGCGTTCGCGCTCGTAGATAATGACGTAGGCCACGTAATTTATTGAGCATGGTATGGTTCAATTTATTCATAAATTTACAAATTTAAAAATAGGTTTGTTTACATCGCCTTGCCGGTTGTTTCTAAATTGCCTAATTAGTCTAATGCTTCCGAGGGTTAAAATCAGAGTATAGTCATACGACAGTATGTCTCGAAAATATTGTAACAAACGAGGTGGAGTAGTCTTTTTATTTGTCTCTCATTCAAAAGCAGAGGTCCTGAACATCGTAGGAGTACCTTGTCAAAGTCTCTTGGTAGCACCCCTATCAAGAGCATATGAGTTCATAAGCTTGAAACAATTTGCAAAATTTCGCAACCCATCATTCCGTAAACTTCAATCAATTGGTACCTATAATGTGAGTCATTAAAAATATTTTTGGGGAAATGCACAATTTGAAATAAATCGGAAATTCTGTGCTAGTCACTGAGTCACGCAGACCAATAATGGGATTCATTGAGTGTTCGTAGTTGAATACCCTAGAAACCTATTATTGTAATTCTTTACATATGGGGAGCTTTACCACTGGTCTATCGTATTGTTCACTTCAATATAGTTTGTGCGCTGTTGATTCTTCCTCAACTGTTCTGCACCGCGTCTGCTTGGGGTGAACCACTCTTCTATGGACTTGATTTTGTGGATTCTATTGTCTAACAATAGAATTTTTGTTCGTCACACAGTATGACCAATCTACTGCCATTTTCAACGTCGTAATGTGTTGTCTATAGGTTCCTTACCTGTTACCGTATAAAGCATCTCTTTTGAGATGCCTGTTCGTCCAGAAAATCCTAAGAATGATAAAAAAAAAACAGGATGATTTGAAGCTTACAAATGACAGTAGTGGTAATTTTTCAAGTACTACGTTCGCAGAGTTCGAGTATTGTAATATTTGAGAAGATCGGTCGTAGCTTTGATTTTGTGCTGAAAACATCTACTCTTCCAGATTTTCTGATTCTGCTGCACGCGTTCAGTGCGGTTCTATCATCCTCAAATCCTATCTATGTATTTACAAAGGTTTGCAGCTTATGGGAGACAGCGGTAGTCAACTTCCACGTACTGCAGCCATAAAGTAGTGCTTACTCTACATTGGAGCGAGCAGAGCAGTCGTAGCTTAGTAAGATCTCTTCTTAACATCTCTGCATATCCTCGATCTCACGTTTTTCATACTCCTTTTTATTTCGTTTGAGTCCGCGGTTTTTGTATCCTTTTCTGCTTATAGGGCTGACGAGAAGTTCTTGTTCTTTTTTGCAGTGCCGCTTCATAGGCAGCCATTTTGTCTGCGTTTGCCTATGCGCATTTAGCAGCAAACCATTGGTTTCCTAGCTCATCAGTCGCGAGACTTCGCACAGCTTGTTGGCAGTGCTGCCTTTGGTCCTTGGTCTTCTGAACTTGCTGTTCCTGCTGAAGGACTTCTGGAGGGCTCTATTGGGACTCGGTCAGCAAAGGCTCTTGCGATTTGTTGTGATTGCAGCCTTTCAATGTAGAACTTTCTCACAGTGGTGATTCTTTCTCACACAGAGCGCGCTAGAGAGACTCGGTCGGCAAAGGCTCTTGCGGTTGGTTGTGATTACAGCCTTTTAATGTTGAAATTTCTCACAGTGGCGGTTTTTTCTTACAGTCGTGGCACCTCGGAACGTTCAAACATCCAATTCACTGAACGAGTGTTTTCCATCGATTGGAACGTAGTTGGCGGTACATTGATCAGTTGACTTCCAAGTTGCCCTGTGGATGTTGAGATGTGGGAATGTAGTGCTACACACTACCATGTTTTGCCCCGCGACAAAGTCGATTATCTTGAATCCTTTCCGGAAGTCGTGTCGTGCAGGCTGTCATCCGATAGTTTTACCAAAGATGTCCTCCTTTGTGATCTTGGTGTTAAGCGATGATATTAATATCAAATCTCAGGTACTGCTCGTAAGTTTTCTCAAGGAGCTCGTAAAAACAATCAATATCGCTGCAGCGCAAAGCAAAAAAAAAAAAAACAATAACAGCGAAGCACTCCAGATAAAATTCCGATTAACTTTGTCAAACGCATTCTCGAAGTCAATAAAAAACAGATTGAGGGGGATCTTCATTCCATTACGCATTGTTCTATGAATTAAATTGGGTGTTCACTTTATTGGATTGTTCAATATATCGAGCGTTCACTGGAACTATATTTTTTTATTAGTATTATTAGTAAAAATTCACCGATCCGAAGCGTTTGTTGATAAGAAAAAAGCAAGCGAAGCGAATTGTATGTTTTACTGTATATGTTAATTCACGAGGTGTTTGTGTGATCGATTTCAGAGGATCCCTAATGTTTGCCTGCTTGTTCGTCCTCGAGAGCTGAATCCAGGTGTTTTTGGATTCGGTATGTGTAGAATTAGTTTAGCTATTATTTTTGTATAATAGGAAGTACCTCAATACCTCTCCAGTTTCAGCACTGTGATAATTTTGTTGTTTGGTCTTGTGGTCGTAGTGGTGAGTTCAAGTTTCATCGCATGTCGCAATGCGATGAAACAATTCATGTCAACTGATTGATAACATATTCCTGTTATCATCAGTTGCCTCAAGCGGTCACAACTGCGAGGATTAGCAGGCAATTTGTTGGCAACTTGATTTGTTGTGCCGAGTGCAAGTGCTCATTCATCTCGTTGTGTGGTTTCCCTCTTTTGTAAAAATTAAATTAATCACCGGACGATTATTCAATTTATACATTTTCAGAAAAAAAAAGTGTCAACAATTTGCTCGTTATCGTGCATTGCAACAAGTTGATGAAACGCTTTTTTTTCTGAAAATGTAAAATTGAATAATCGTCCAATGATTAATTGAATTCTTAACAAAAGAGGGAACCCACACAATAAATTGGGTTTTTCAGTGTCCTTGGTCAAGGCTTCCATAGACGTTTGGATTTTTAATGAACACAATCGAAGGCGGCATAGCACTCGAGGATGTAGGCAGACTAAACGAATGGTCCCTGACGTCTGTAAAAAATCGGCAGTTTTCTTGTTATTCCTTAGCAGGAAGGACTGAAGACAACTTACTGGCGTTCTTACAGGCCACTACACTTTTGCCAAACATCTTAGTGTGTCAGGTGGCGGATTTTCGGTGCTGATGTGATAAGTGCTGATGTAAGCTCCTCATCACTGAAACTCCTTCTCGCCTTTCTACGAAAGACGAAAATACTATAGAGCAAAATGGGGTTTTCTACCTCGTAGTATAATGGACCAATATTTGAGTCTGATTGTTCGAGTAGGGTGTGCCCGCCCCGAAAAAAGGGTAAAAATCTTTTATAATTGGTTTGTAGTCCGTGCTAAGAGCTGTGTCCGCTTCCACATTTATAAATGTTTGCATGCCTACGCGCCGATCCTATTGATCCGTCGTGTTTGTCTCCTACCGCCAGCCACTTTTTTTTTCAGCTTCTGAAGGTAGAAGATAATTCACCGCCCTTTTATAGATTCCACGGTTGTCTGCTTTTATAGGTTGCACGCTTGTTCTTCTGTCATCGTCCTCATTTTCGCGTAGCGCCCCAGACTTATTCGCTTGTAGATCGATACGCTTTCGGTCTGAAACTTCACTTATCACTTCTGAAGGCGCAATATAATATTGAGGATACAATTCTGTGCTCCTCCTGATGTACAACTCACGGTTTGTCGCTCATGTCCATATTGGGGTCGCATACTTGAGTATTGACTTGCATGGAATCGTTAAAGGCTTACTAATTGGCTTGGTACTCCAATATTTGGCATTAGTTTGCATAGTGCAGTTACTGCCCGAGAGGCCTTCTCGCCTGCGAACGTTATGTGGTCCCTTAAGCTGAGTGTGCGGTCCAGCAACAGACCCATGCACTTGGTGATGTGTTCACCGACGTGTACACGGTTATTTGTTCGTCTTTATGACGACTGCTAATAGTTAATTTTTAACCTAATGCTTACAGCCATAGATGCACGTTTATGATTGTTTAACTGCAGCTATGCATCACTTTCTTTAATGTGTTGGCCATTACTACCACTGGAATATTATCAGCATACCCGATAATATCCACTCGGCTTTTGTGTTAGTATGCCATCATTCCTTATGTTCCATATTATTGGTGCGATTTTGAACTTCAGTGCCTCTTGACAGTAGGCAGAACGCAGTAGACAATTTGGTACTTCAATGTCGCTCAGAGCTCTAACATAGCTCCAGTCGGTTAAATTAAACGGGTTTTTGACACCGAGTGTTACGACATCCCAATACATCCTTCGGAGCCCTCTTTCTCGCGCAATTGCTTTAGATGCTAAACCGCACACTTGTACTACATGGATGTTGCTTTGTTTTTTTTTTCTAAAGCGGAACTGTCGAGTCTCCTTCCTAATATTGCTCTAATTTTGCCGTTTTGTTTTACTTGAGCACTTACCTCAGCCTGTCCGACGCCGATTGCTCAGGTCCTTTGGTCCCGTTTCCACTGCGACAGGGATTTTCCACTCGTAAGAGTTGTGTGAATGCGTCTGGAAATGAACACATTTTCTTATATTATACATATATTAATGGAAAACGAGGTGGGCGCCGTGGCTCAAGTAATTAGTGCGTTGGATCGCTGAGTTTTTTCACGGTCCCATCTCTCGCGAATGTTTGACATACTTCCGAGCATAATAACTGTCATGAGTAAGCTTCTTAATTTGCCTTTCGGATATGGCTCTAAGCTGTAGGTTCCTTCCACTTGTGTGAAAAATGTATCACGCTCAACACCAATGGTTGCAAGAAGCTGGGCCCCAGACCACATACGGTCCGTTGTGCCAAGTATTTTTATTTGTATTTTTTGTAATGGAAGACAACTCCATCGATTCCGAGTACACACAGAAAAAGTTCATAAAAGCTTTGGTTTTCTTGAGGCGAATGTAGGCGATGTCTTTGCTTGTAAGACCTATAGCGTTCAGATGCTATTATTTCCGAAATACGTAACGAATCCCATTATGTATTTACTTCAAGTCTCCTATGTTTAAGTGGCGTGTACTTCGTGTCCCATAAAGCAATTCTAAAAATGGAAAAAAAACTTTTTTATTTAAATGAAAAGAAAATATTGGAGGGAGACAAGCAGGCAGATAGAGTTCGAATTTAAAAATCTTTCAAACGATGTCCATTGCGAATGTAGCAAATGGAACTCTTCTAATCTATTCTTAAATGCTTGGTGAATCTACATCACGTGTAAGTACCTAACGCCCCCGCGTGTGTCAGTCTTAATTAAGGAGGTCGGAAGCAATTGGGTGTAAATGACAACAGCATAAAATTTGTAATTGTTGTGATGAACACTTAACATCACTGATGGAAGCGATAAAAGTGATTCAGCCGAGTTGTGGTTTAGCGGTGGATGAAAAGTAGATGAAATTTTCTCAAAAGTGTTTTTTTTTTTTTTTAATCTAACTACGGGGGCGCCGTGGCTGTGCGGTGAGCGTGGTTGGACTCGGGAAGTTCGACGTTCTCATTATTATGAGAAAGCTTCTCAATTTTTCTCTCGGATATGGTACTGTAGGTTCCCTTCATTCGTGCGAAAATTGTATCACAAACAACGCGAATGGCTGAGAAGGAAAATATTTCAGGCGAGAACACGTTTTATCCGAAAATGAATGCTTGGAAACTACAAGATTATTTCCTATTAATCACGTACGTGCATCTTTCGATATGCTGATGAGAACTTTATGCTTTTTTTATAGGCAGTATTAAATCACTAAATTGTGATGATATAGGGTGTTTTTGTCCAGATACACTATGGACCAAAAGATGCGGTTTGATCAACAAAAATTTCAAAAGGGTTTGGATGTCATCCCGTACGAAGTTTCGATCATGTGTTTTCGACGATTAATTGTTTGTATGAAATGAAAAATATCAAATTCGTTCGCCTAGGCTGTAACTGAGTCAGCTTAAACCTGGGCTTCAACCAAGTCGGTTGATGTCCCTTTCTACTTGTGCGTGCTACTTAAGGCGATGCATTATTCTGTGGTGTTGTCCCCCTGGGCTAAATTTGAAATCCCTGTGACCCAAAGCCTTCGAAATCATAGCTATACGCGTAATCATAGCTACTTTGTCTTCCTTTTGTTTCACCCAACATAGCTTATGTAGTCGTTATATATCAGGACCAAGCATGCTCGGCTTGGTGTATAATAGTTCAAAAAATACTGCAATCAATAAACTACAATGTCTACAGATGTTGGTTGCCTTCACATTACTGGATCCATAAATACATGTCCGACAGCAGCTATCAATCATTTGGCTGACTACAGTCAAGAGACAAACAGTTTTTAAATATGTACCTCAAATTCAGGCTCCATATGATCTGAAGTAATAAAAAAAAAAATGTCGAGTATTTCTTAATGAGGTAGCTTTACAGTAACCCCACCATTTTTTACGGTACCAGGTAACCATGACACTTCCCGAGAAATGCGTAGCTCAGTAGCGTAGTATAGGTTTAACCGGCATGGTGCTACCCATGTCATTTGCTAAGCACCTTATCCACGCGGAAGCGCTAGATAAAGCCAACCTGAAGGAGAAACTTTTTTTCCAATACACCGCTAGGCTATATATCCTTTACTTAATTAGAAAAAATCTAAATATACCAAATATTACTTCAGAGAGGACCCATCTCAAAACTAAACAACGTTATAATCAAACACTGTATTACTAATATACTTAGGTAGATATTCTGCAAGGAAGTTGCGCAGAAGAGGAATAGGAATGCACCAAATCCCATTCCCTAAATAAGCTCAACAACGCCTACGCGATTAACAATGTACAATCTTTACAGCAAATGGTTTCATGATTAGGCGTTGTGATTTATTCTTCCGTACTTTAGTGGCAACACAACGAAGCTACTTTTGGTCAACCTGATCACTAATATGAGAGGCCTTGCTATTAAAATATGTACGAGCATGAAATTGCTGGTAAACTGGCAAGAAAGAGATTTATAACATGTCTTCCAAGAGTTTGCAAGACGAGCAATCATCATCAAAAGATTCCTTGAAAAATGTCCTGTGCGTGATTTGGCTAGGACAGGCATTGCATCTTTTTGCACGAAAGCTCAGGACAACAGACTGGCGGAATTTTTCTACGATCTATGACGCTTAGAAAAAAAGAACGTAATAAAATCGTTTCATGTAACTGAATATGGATTCCGTCTAAGGAACCATATTTTATGGGACCGACTCTGTGCAGAATTTGTTGGTAAAGGCTTCATAAATCTACTCTTGATTCTGAAAATTGGAAAATATATTCCACAAAACTTAACCCTCTCATGTTCACAAGAACAGTTCCTCAAATATATCCACTCAATATTTGGTACAAAAGTTCTTGTGCTGCTCTATTGCCGATGGGCTTTGACAAATATTTTATTGCGATTAGGCCCAATATTGAATAGTTAAACACAATTTTTTATTTATCTTGTTTATTTGTTTATTAACTGTATTTGATCATAAAATGGTCGTAAAAGAAATCACTTCAGTACTTCAATTTTATGATAAATATAAATTTTACAAATAAATATAAATACGCACGATAAAAAGCAATATCCCAACGAAAGATAATAGAGCGTAGTTGAATTATTAGCTTAAGTGGGCGCACGGTGGCACCTAAATTTTGCAATCAGTGTGATTATTTATTCTTTTTCGATAAATTTTACCCCATTATGTAAACAAAAAAAATATAGAAAAATAATTAAGATAGACTCACCCAAGAGTATAGTGATGAAATTCTAAAACTCCCAGTGTCGAGCATCTGGGAATATGTAATACTGAGTTAGACACTGATATGGAGAAATAATATAAAAGAAAGAGTAAGCAAATCTAGAAGAGCGTATTGGATATAAAGGAGCGCTATCGGTAAATCATGCGATTTGAAACGAAAGCAGGTACACAGATTTGTATGGTGTTGTATTGTGGTCTGTAACAAAACCTAGACAAAAAGTATCCACGCAACCAAAAACAATCTCCGGATTGAACTTGCTATGTACATATGTACTTCGTAATGGGGTTTTAAGCAGAAACCTTTGTCATAAAGAAATTTGTTGAACTTCTTGTTGAAAATTCCAACGAGGGAAGGCAAATTTAAATCTATCAGGCAAAAGAATGCAAAACCAAATTGACCTTAACCGTTAGCTGTAATAAAGTTCGACTTTCATCGGTACTGGGACATGAGGGTGTAACGAGGAAGGTAAAGCCAAATGAACTTGCGAAGAAAGAATCCTGTTACAGTGAACTGAATGCTGTAGACAAAAGGTGTCAATTTGACAACGTTTTAAACTATTATCAACGACAGAGTTTTAAGAAAACCTGGACGAATTAAGTTATATACAAAGTGACCAGATCTCTAAAATAAACAATAAGTAACAACACCGCTTAATACACACATACATATGTCTTTAACTTTACTAGAACACATCAATCTCAACAAAAAATTTTCGAGTTGATTGAAACCACAATCTGTGCCTACTGACACGAAGAGTTGGAATACGTAGAGCATTTTCTTTGTCACAGTCCTGTAACAACGAGATTTAGACTAAATGTACTGGTTGTCTCAGATGGAAAGGTATCGGTAACGTACTGCCAGATGGGCAATAATTCCAACACATAGTCTACAAAAAACTAGTCCACGCAGTAAACAAAAAAAAGGGGCACAATAGGCTCAATGCAGGCCTAAGTGAAGAGCGTAGGCCCTTTTAAAAGATCTTCCCGTTCTTCTCTTGTTCTTTTATTTGGTTAGCTGTATAGGATGGATGGGCGCCGTGGCTCAAGTAGTCGCGAGAAGCTAGGCCCTGGACCATATATGTATGTACGTCTGTTGCGCCAAGTATTTGTATTTTTTTTGTATAGGTTTAAATCGAATTGTGGTAAATTTTTTTTAAAATTAAGAAGATCAACACTCCCTGGGTGCCTCCATGGTCTTATGCCCGACCAAAATGATTGCATAGAACAATGGGTGTGGAACATGGTCAAGAAATTCAATAATGTTAATCCAAAAGGCTCCATTTCAATTGTAACAATCGACTAGAAATGTCTCGATTATTGGACGCTAAAGAAAGGGCTCCAACGCAACCCTGAAGGTCTCGTTGCGTTAGCAAACGAATGATGATCATTTGTCAGAAAGATGAGTGTGGTGAATAATATCAGCGGTCACTGCGAAGCGGTATACGGAGCAGTATGCCTTTCTCAGTTGATGGAATCTCTCAGAAATCTGCGGCCAGATTTCGTTACACCTCCCTTGACGAGGAGCTATTTGAGCTACTTTTGTGTACCTACCAAAGTTCAGCGATTACTATGAAAAACTAGCTCTTGAACAAGGCGTGTGAGAACTAAAAGCGTTTGTTTTAACCTGACCCTTTCAGAAGCAGTCATAGGTTTCTGTGATTCGGTTCATCATATGAATTAGGGTTCATCATATGAATAATCTTTGTTTGCAACTTAACAGGCTACTTTTAAGAGACTTGAGATCTTTCAGGAGACTTGGGTATCGTGACTTTTCGTAGTCGAACACATCCAAAAAAGTTGTTAACGATTTTTATGGTAGAAATGGGTATTTTCCAGTGATACTGAGCAAAATACGGTCTTGAAATCCATAAAAGTTTAGCGCGTAATTTGAAGTATTCTTTTTTATGTGATCGATGCAGATAAAATGAAATCGATTTGATTAAAGGCAGTTGATGTACTTGAATCACCCCAGATAAGATCTGGCATGTGAAAATCAGGATTGTTATCGTTCAAGATGTATCCATCACTTTGTCAATCTTCGAGGCCTTACCTTAATCGTCGTTTGGTGTTTTGTATAACATGCGATGAGACAGGCCAATATTTGTTACAGCCAAGCTAATACGGATATCCCTTATGGGATAAAATATATGAGTGGCAGACCTCTTGTCGATCGACATATAGCGGCAGTATAAAGTGCAGTAGAATAGAAATGTTACCTCGTATGTGCTGTGTGTCTGCCAGCCGTCACAACGAAACCCCTAGTTTGTAAAAGAGTGGTGGCAAACACATGCAACAAAAGCAAAAAACATACAAAACGATCCAAGATAATAGCGAGCTCAGCGAATTAAATCGAAAAAAGAACATCGGTTTCACCAAAGCAGAATAGAATGCTGGTCTAGGTACTCTATGGCACTGCCTGTCTAAGCATGAGTAATGATTTACATAATGGTTGCTCGGGTGCAAAAGAAATCAAATTCACAGTCTATGCAACAAAAGTAAACGGTAAACGATTACCATTTTATATCTTATTCATTTCGAATCCTGAGATGTAGTTTTCATTTTAGTTCCATTCAGTTAAGCAGGTCGTAATAACATTAAGTGCGAAATGCAAGAAACGATTTAAGGCTTGCTTTCTATCATAAGATCCCAATGGAGCAAAATGGAGTACAGATGGCTCAAAGAACTGAGAACTAAAAACAACTTCATTACAAGATGGTCTAGCTAGTGCAGAGAAACTGGAAACGTAGATGATGAACCAGGTAGAGGATCAAAACGACAAGACGAGATGAGTGTTGTTCTGTTGTTCCAGCAGAATCACAGACTAAGCTAAGGCAAGCAAACAAAGAACTGGGTGCAAGGCGGCAATGTATCCTTTAATACGCTTATGGAGCGATCGTTTCGAACAAAGTAGTGTCTCTTTTAAGACTACTTGGTGAAAAACACATTCAAAAACGACTTCATTAAGCTCGAGAGAATGACGATCATGATAAAAGCATAATTATATTGGCAGGCGAGTATTATTTTCTTGTTGTTTAGCCCAATTAAATGCGTTTGGTCAGGAAAGAGTGTTAATTATCCTGCCAAGGTGCACGTTTATTGGTGCTTCACTGCACAACGATTTGGACGTCGGATCTGTTTTAAAGAAATTCTAAATACAGAACGTATGTTGAAATTGTTGAAGTGTACAGAAAGACTTTCGGAACAAAGATTATGAATTGGGAGCTCCAAGAGGGTAATGATCCGAAGTATTGCAGTAGACCTTGTACCCACTTAAAAGAACAAAATGACAGTGGCCATCACTATCAACGCATATCAATCCAATACGAATTAATCTTACCTATAATTAATCGTAGGATAACCGAGAACTAATTATCTTAGACGATTTAACTTATACGTAAGCTTGGAAAAATATGGAGACTTTTTCCTGAAGATTACGTCGGCAATCAGCCGAAAGTTGCCAGCTCAGAAGTAGCAAATAATTTACAGTATGGGGAAATCAAACTACAACTACGAATCAGTTACAGCGTTAAGCCTAGACAACCGAATCAATATTTATGTATGAGAATAATATCATATGTAGGATTGGCATTGAGTATCATAGTAAATATATGATTGGCTTTAGTCATAGATAGATCCGTGTTTTATTGGAAGCTCTATACTTAGTGAAGAAACGTGTAAAATTATTACACAACCTGCAATAACATCCGCAGTCGAACACGAGCTTGTTCCCTTCTCTTTAAACGACCTTGGAGACCTAGCACGTAGTGACGTTAATAGATCATCTATAAAGGATCTCCTTTTATTTTACTATTTCTGTAAGGGCCGACAGCCACCCCAAACTGACCTAGCCTAGAGTTTAATTTCTACCCTTGTGAGCCGATTTTGTGACATGAACGGGACACATGTGTCTTTTTTTTATTGTTTTGCATAAAATACGAATGTGTCGCTTTTGGAATCGTTATCTCCTGATTCTTTGCAACTTTTTTTTTTACACATAAGTGTAACAGCTCGTCTCGACAACACTGCTCGGGAAAATTAAAAAGATTGTTTGGCAATGGAGCATCATTCTTGTACACTATACTTCTATACATCATTCTTGGGCGTACTTCTTTGAGGACAAGCCATGAGAGGGACGTCCTGCCCCTGGCGTCGTCTCAGAAACCACCACTTTTTGGATATTGGTGGTAGAAGAAAACTGGCAAATACTGGTGTCACGTTGTCCCTGTATTCTGGAGGATCATCGCATGGTAAAAACTGAATGCTAGACCATCATTTGTTTGCCGGATGTTTTTGAAAAAGTGCGAAAAAAAGTACCAAGAAGGTGGATACTCCTTTATCAAAATAATGCACCACATTGTATCGCGTCCTATCGAGTTTATGAATATTTATGATTTCCTTTTAAAAAGGATAAAATATGCAGATCAGCATTTAAAAGCGGTGAAAGCAGCGGAAGTCTTTTTTTTTAGAGGTGAACGAACGAAGAGTTAAGGACTGATTCCTGCTCATACAAAAGTGTGTACACCACCAAGGCGAATATGAAAAAAAAACAATACAATATACAATTTTTTTTTTTGGCTGAATGAATGCTACGATGATGCATATGCCTTACTCTATCTGGAATGCTTCCAGCCTCTTCAAATTTTTTTCACTACATCGCGAATTACTCGATAAATAGGGCGATTAAATTGACAAAAATCCTCCCGTCTATTTCGATACACAATTCGTTCAAAATTATTATTTCTGTGAAACAATTGAATAATTTTAACGGTTAAATGATCCATTCTGTAATTTGTAATAAATTAACATTTGTAAACAGTTGTAAATTAACATTTGACACCTTGAAAACAGGTGCCTATTGACAGCTGCTTGAATTACAGTGTTGCCAATATAGGGGATCGAATTGGATCATCCTTAACTATTCTGCAGCATTGTGATGACAAATTCGTGCTTGTCACTGGAATGAATATTTGTTCTGGCGACCAGAAAGGTTATATTATACTGATTCATTCCACTTTTCCTTTCATTGCTAATGTATTCACTTGCATAGGGGTCTATGACTGCCATTCGTACTCATGGTTTGGGGGAGCAAATGCTTTAATTGCGCTTGTTCATCCATTTCCTCTTCAATTGCTTTTATTCAGAATTAAGACTCTTTGTTGTCACCCTGGATAGACAGACTGTATTATTAAAGAATCTGTTATGATAGTTCTTTAGGTTAAATTATTCACAAACCAGACAAGGTTAGATATCAATTTACTTATTGACATGCCGGCAGCGACAACGACAACGATGCCGGCAACATAAACAACGGTGCATGCAAGCTAATTGGATTCACATACTGTTCTCACTTCAATGTTTTACAATCTCTTTATGTGATAACTATTTATCAGCAGTTAACGGCCAAAGCCAAAAATAAATACGCCTCCTCGTGCATTGGCATTATCTATTAACATTCATCCGACACGATACACAAACACTGGCCGAGCTTTTCATGACTGCAAGTTGTTAAATACATTTTTATATTTATATCTGGCAAGTTGTGAAACTAGAAGCACTGAGAGAGCTAGTATTCAGATTTATTCCGTCGGTTCGATAAGTAATCAAATTCGTCTCTGTGATTACGCTAAATAATAATCAACGTTCTGATTAGCCATCGATGTAAATGATATTGACACCGATAAGGAATTTATTAATCCTCTGCGACAAGTATAATTTCTAGCCTCGAAGGGAAGTGTTGTCTTGTGAAACAGTTTTTGAATTGGATTTTGCATTCAGGGTGTTATTTGTCTCTTATGTGAAAAAAAGAATCATGTGAGCTTAATGAGTTGTTTTTATATTAATTTTGAAAGTGATAATAGACTGTAATAAGTGACACAAGTGTGAACAAGCATTTTTCTGTTTTTATTTTTTGCAGCAATCTATTATTAAAAAATGTCACGCAGGGAGCAGCAACAGTTGTTAACTGGGAACCAGTCCTTACCACAAATTATTAAGAGTGAGTAGTCATAGTAAACTTGTCACTTATAGTGATTAAATAAATTTAATTGAAGAATAATTTTAATAATTATTGTTTTTCAAGCGAATTGCATGCAATTCGTCGTGGAAAGTGTGTTTTTTTTAATTGTGTTTTTTTTTTTAACAAACAAAATGAGTATTCAAAGCTATGTATGTACACATCTGTACACCAGTGTTTAAAAGTTTGAAGGCAGTCACAAATGTTAGATCATGCGACATAAATTTTGTCAACTACTCAAAAAAATAATTTAATTGTAAGGTGACGCTTACGCGAGCTCGTCCTCTACTGCGTTGTCACTCCGGGTTAGATCCGACGTTTATTCCCTCTACGTGTTCTAGCCATCCTACTGGATTGTTCACCGACTGGTGTTCAGTTTGTTGACAAGATCGATGTCGCTGTACAACTCGTATATTTCGTCGTTGAATTTTCTCCTCCAAAATTAGTCAACGCAAACGGGACCGTATATCTTACGAAGAATTTTTCTATCGAAACGACCGAGGATATCTTTTCGACAGTGTCCATGCATCAGCGCTATACAATACTGGGATGATTAAGCTCTCGTATAGAGTCTCCTTAGTTATTCGTTTGATCTCACATGCTGGTGACGTTATCTGAACTACTAACGGATCGTAGGTAGATAAAGTCCCTAACTACCTCAAAGTTATATCAGTCTACGGTGACGTTCTACCCGACCCATTGTCGCCGCTTCCGTCTCAAGTGCCATGAAAGTGCCACTGACATCACTCTGCCTTCTTCCAATGAGAAACGTCCAAAAGTAATAACTGTCAAGAGAAAGCTTCTCAATTTGCCTTTTGGATATGGCTATAAACTGTAGGTCCCTTCCATTTGTGTGAAAAAATTGTATTGTATTTTTTTTTCTGGACTTTCCTAGCCTGAAAACACACTGAACCATAAGGTTATTGACGAATGTTTTCAGGCGCTCACACTATATGGCAGACAAGATCTTGTACGCGACGTTGATGATGCCTCTGTAATTGGTGCAGTTGAGGTGGTCTCCTTTCTTATGGATCGGGCAAACGATGCTGAAATTTCATTTATCAGGCATACCCTTGTCTGACCAAATCTTTGAAGTGATTTGGTTTATGCTTTCTGCTGTGAACAGCTTGACTCTAGCGCCCTCTTCTCCCTACGGGAGCAAGTTTGCTCAGACCTGGCTTTTGCAGGTTTGCAGTCCTTTTCACATGTTTTCGTGGTGTTTTGCGAACGAGTTGCTGTATGCGGTTTTAACTTTTATCTTTAAGGCTACTCCTATGGGAATAACCATATTTCCCGCCGCCTTTCTCGTCAGATTATCCGCGGCTTCGTTTTCTGGCGCAGTGACCAGGTACCCAAAGTAGGTTGACCTGGAAGGAGGTTGCCAAAATAATTAATTTTTCGTTGCATTCCTTCACCTCTTTTGAGTTGGTTCTTAGGTTTGATAGTGCCATTAGGGCTGCTTGACTGTCCGAGCACATATTAATGCTGTTGCTTTGGGTTCCGGTACTGTGTAGGTACTTTTATCTTCTCGTGAGCAGTACCATGTCGGTCTTTTCAGGGTTGACGCCCAAGCCGCAGCGGCCCGCCCAACTTTTCGTGATGTGCAATGTCGACTGTATGAGTTCACCCAGTGTATTAAGATGTTTCCCCGTAATTAAGATTGCGAGGTCATCAGCATAAGGTATACTTTGCACCCTTGCGTTCCAGTGATTTCAGAAGGTCATCCACCACCAGTATCCACATCAAGGGTAAAGAATTCTCCCGTTTTGGACTTTATTACACATGTTCGTGGATGTTATTACTTTTTACTTACTTAAGTCCTCTCATCCCTTGTGGAACATAGGACGTTAACAACGTCTACGTGTTTTCGTGTTCGAAGTTCTGCAATGCGCTTGAGTTCCCAATGATCATCTCCAAATTTTGGACAGCATACCGAACGCAGTCCTTACTTTGTGAAGTCCACACAGAAAGAAAGCTGCTTTGTCAACTTGCTGCGGGGCAATTTCAAGATGTTATGTTGTGAAAATGAAGTGCTCAGGATCTGCTTTATGGCGCTGAACCATGGACTATCAAAAACGGACGAAGATATCCTCGGTCTTTTCAAGAGAAAACTTCTTCGCAAAATATTCGATTCCGTTTGCGCTGTTGACGGAAGAGAAGATTCAACGACGAAGTTTACTAGCTGTACAGCAACATTGAAGACAACTGCGCATCAGTCGCTTAAGTTGGCAAGGGCATCATGTCTGACAGTAAAAAAAAAGTCGCTGATATCAAACTTTTGAGCGGTAGTGTACATGTACAATGTACATAGTGACAACTCCCATGGTTTTTAAACAGAAACAAATAACAATCTAACGTGCGCAGAATAGCAAAGTGATGTGCAATGTGATTTTAACAACAACGCAGTTGGGAATTGTCACTAAAATAGCTTCTACTCGTGTATTCGGTCTGTTTAATTAAACAAAATGGTAAGTGGATGTAAGCTAAAGAAAATGTTTTGCTTAAAACCTGGTGATGATGATGTAGCATTTAATACTTCAAATACGTCAAATCTCGCAGAGATCTAAGCTGAAAACTTAAAATTGCTGGCGTAGTCAGGAGCAAAAGTTCTCAGCTGCTCTAGAAATGCTGTTCCACTTGAGCCACCAAATCCCAGAACAATTCAGACTCTATACGGTCCACTGTACTTCCAGGCAGTAACTCCTTTTTTGGTGTAGTAGTTGGAGAAACTCAGATTATATTCGTTTTTCTGATATGTTTTGTGGCTACGATTGATGTTCCCCTGGCGGGGCTTGAACCTACAGCAGACAGGTCACAAGCAAACACACTACCTACCTACTATTCCGTTGCAACCGTCACTTGCCACCCTTAGATCTCTACAGTACACATGTGGCAGCGTGTGCAGTCAGTCGCATGGAGACCATATTTCAGTGGTCTTGTCTACTTACTGGACACTCTACTATTATTAACGATCTTGAATTCCTTCCACAAGACACCGATTATACTCTTCCACAACTTCTATTTGAAGAATACCCTCCAGACTAGGCTAGCAAGATGATCTTGGGTTACAAAGGAATCCATGAGTTTCTAGGCAGATAGATCTAAAACAGTGCCAGGAGTAGATTGGGGTGCATTCTCCAATGATTACTTCTGAAAAATCTCCTTCCGCCACTCTAATCATTGCATTGTCTTCCAGGCAGGGATCATGGCGATAAAGGAAACCTTGTAGATAAAATACATTGTGACATCCAAGCGGAATATCATAATTTTTACTGACAGCCTAGCCGGGACTAAGTCTCTGTTATCCGCCACGTTTAACTCGCGCACTACACAAAAATGTCGCGTGTCTCTTAACGAGATGGCTAAAAAATTCTATATTCATCTCATTTGAATGCCGGGATACAGAGATATTCTAGGGTATTGCATGGCAAACGACCTCGCCAGGTAGGGTATAACCCTATCGATTTGACGGATAAGGTTTCAGTTTGCTACTCAAGGTCAACATTACGCCACCAGGCGTACCAGGCGTTCGAAGATTATCTTGTCTTGCCGTTTTGTGGTTGTCCATTTTGACCCTTAACCTGGTTCATCATCGACATTTCCATATTCTTCGAAGTGGCTAGACAATCTTGTCATGAAGTTGCTTGTAGTTCCCAATCACTTTTGATTCTTTGGGATGTTGTGTTGGAAAGAGAGCCTCAAATCCTTTTTTGTGTTTCGTAGTCTTCATCCCTATTTTGACTTACATAGCTGACGGCGTGAACGAAACTTAAATGGAGAGTCCTTCTCAGAATTCGAAATAAACCCATTTACTTATGCTTATGAGTTATCGGCTTTTTTTTACGTTCGAGAGGGGTAATAGTCAGTTGTCGTTTATTTTGTTGAACAAACTATAGAAAGACATAGCAAAACTAGTTTATTTTTAATAAAAAAAAAACAAAATTAGAGATAATTGGAGCTAAAACTGAATCAGATTCATAGCACTAGGGTCAGACTCACATTGATAACGATAAAGTTCAGTAATGTAGCCGTCGATAGAATGATTTAGATGTTTATAGGTGGGTTTTACTGCAATCTGCTATGTAAATAGTTCTCGTATGAAGTCACATGAATTTAATCACAGCAATAGCTCGTGCGTAGTCACAAGGATGTAATCACAACAACAGTTTTTTGTTTTGGGGAAGCTTAGGTTAGGTTAGGTAGGTGAGTTGGCTAAGAGGGGAGAGACTTCTCTATGCGGCACTTAGGTCAATATATGTAGGCCTATTATGATGTCCATTGGGGGAAAAGGCGTATGCCTTAGCTCGTGGAGCATAACCTAAACTATGACTGTGCTGACTGTGCCTGGAATACAAACCATCCTGTCGATTCGATGTACATATGTATCTACAGATGTCGTCCACCGGTTTTTTGGATAGTTCCTCGATGACTTCTAAGAAATTTCTTAAAAGGCATTTAGTTTGATGGCTAAGGCTTGGACAATGACACAGAAAGTGAGTGGTGTCCTCATGAGCCTCCTTATGACAGCAGCCTCTACAGATGTAGTCATTGGTTAGTCGTAATTTTTTCACTTAAACTTTAGACTGTTGTTCCCCGTGATCACTGTTATAAGTCTGCCAGTTCTTACATACATAGAGGCCACAGTTTTCTTCTTTTAGTACATGGCTCAGAGAACTCCATCTATTATTAGAGCTGTATTTCGCCTTTCGTGCCTAAGTATACACCTCCGGATGTTCAATGTGTGATCGCCTTGCTCCAGGTCAAGTGGCGAGCCTTTTCGAGCCAGTTCATCAACCCTCTCATTTTCTGATATGCATTCATGACCAGAGATCCAATAGAGTCTTATCTTATGCTGCGTTTCAAGAGTCTTGAGCATTTTCGACAGCACTTGACAACCTTCAATTTTATTTCTGAAGCAGATAACGCTTTTACCGCTGCCTCGCTGGCTATGAGAAAGGTGATATCCTCACGTGGTATTGCTTTCATCGCAGTCTCACGGACGGCTATTGTCGCTCCTTGGAATTTTCAATTTAAGTAAGCGTTACATTCGTGTCACAGCCGTAGCTGACCGACCAGTCTATCTACCGTTTCGTTCCCTTCTACTTCCGTGTGTCCAGTGAGAGCGAGACCAGATGGTGATTGATAGCTCTTAGTGTCTTAAGTTCGTTACATATTTCGATTTTACGAGATTGGAGTTCAACGCTTTACTGACTTACTTAGGTGAGGTTACGGTTCAGGGTGAAACTGGGCCTCAACCAACAAGCATCTCCAGTTAGCTTGGTCCTTGGCTAACTGCCTCCAGTTTCGCACTCCAAGTCGGTTGAGGTCTCCTTCTACTTGTGCGGCCTGCCTCTACTACGTTGGCACTCCGGATAAGATTCGAAGACTCTGCGGAGGATTGATGTTCATTCGCTTTACATGTCCTAGCCATCTTAGGCGATTCAGTTTGTTGGAGGGGAGAATTGGAGAATTTTTCTTATTCGCCTTCGACAGTGCTTCTGCGCCATAAAGCACAATTGGGATTATTAAGGTTTTGTATAAAATTTCCTTAGTTGTTCAGGATAGGGCCTTACAACTCAATTGTCTTCTCAGCCCACAGAAACAGCGATTGGCAAGAGTTATTCTTCATTTGATTTCTGCTGAGATGTTGTTTTCAGAATTATTAGCAGAGCCAAGGTAGACAAAGTCCCTTACTACCTCAAAGTGATGTTCTGTCCATTCATTGATGTTGTCTTTTCCTTTTTGTTGATAGCATAAATATATGTTATTTCCCTCATTAACCGCTAAACTCATTTTGACAGCTTCAATGTCAATAATAGCCAACGCACCAATGACAGCCCGCTGTATTCTGCCAATTATGTATGTATGTAAATTGTTCAGTTCAGCGCTTTAGTAACATAAAAATTAGAGTAGATTGTACTTATTTTTGAAAGCATAATACAATTGAATTAACCTCATCGTTCTTGTAATAAACCCTACTTTTTAGCTCATTTTAGTGACTCACCAGTGAATATAACTATTTGCTGTTTGTGCTAAATTTTTCTCAGACCTTCATTCAAATATATGCCAATTGATAAGAACATTGATAAAAACTCATTCATCTGTTTATCTCTTACAAGAGTCTCCTACGACTAAGACCCTGTATCTGTTCACAATTTTCTTGAATACAGAAATAAATTTATGATCAGTTGTATTCCTTATCATTACACTATTTCCGCACTTCGCCGAGTAAACGTTGTACTAAATTAGATAAATAAAAACAACAAAAAAAAGTGCTAATAAAAGACTGCGTAGTATTATAACTGTCAGTTGTCCTAGTGTTATTGTAAATGTTTAAAATTATAAAAAAGTGTTGTCAATTGAAGATTAACAATCAGACTTTAATTAACACCCTATAAAGTGCCAACTGAATGGGTATGATACGCATATACCGAAGATTGGGTTTCGATTTGAGGCGAACAATTCTAATTCAATTTGTTTTCAATGGTAAAGATGGTGGTAGAAAGATAAGAGTCATAAATGTGCGATAGAAATTTTGATTAAGATCCTACTGAACTCATTAAAGTTGTAGAAAAAATATATTTTTTATGTATTTATGCCGGACTATATGTAGTGTGATAAGAAATAGTAGTGAGAAGGAAGTGTAACTATTTTACTAATACTGTGTTTTAATTTATTTTCCAGATGGCAATGACAATAGTGAAAGATCACCGTTCCTCTCAGATCGCAATAAGCCTGTGTCTCTCACACCGTCATGGGAGGCAAGGAACTTGCCAAATGATGAGCTTAATCTTAAGGGTAAGTGAATAATTTATGTTCAGAAACTTTTTGTACCTTTAATTAAATTATAATTTATTATATTCATATGTATTCATCCACTGTCATCCATAAGACAGTTATTGCTCTCGACTGTTTGTCGCCGTTCGCGAGAGGTGGCGGCATGATTAAATGTTGGTGTTTTCTGAATTTCGAAGATCTAACCTCTAACCTTAAGTAATCGAATACACTAACAACTGAGCCGTGGCGCTCATAAATTAGTGCTACGTCCCTTTATATCTAATATAGTGTCAATTCATTTCGAATTTCATATTCGATAAGTTACTGCTCATGGCATTTACACCTGATGCATATTCATTGCCATGAATTTTAACTGGTTCAGGCATATCACACCGCATTTCACTAGAACATTGAATGTCACAGCTACTTTCTGGTTATGACCGAGACATTTAAATACCGCATAACTAAATTAGAACTATTAACAAGTCTAGCGCTATGCTATTACCGACCACCCAATGTTCAATATACCTATGTACATATTTAGCTGAGACGAGTATAAATTCCAGAAAACCAGCTACAAAAGTCTTGGGTGCTCTAGTACCTGAAGCTGAAATATTTTCAGCATCTGTGCCCAGTAGTAGATTTGGGTGTGGTGCATGTATGTATCTAATCGGCCTGTCAGCTTCTTTGTTAGACTCAGTACCTATCTCCCTGTTAAAAGTGCTAAGCGGTGTGCTAGCCTCAGAAAAGGCCTGCAAAAAGTCGGTGTAAACAGCGGTGCCTAATTGCTACAAACGTCTTTTAGTAAACAATCATAAGATTTCAGTCGCAGCAGTAATGTTTTCGACTGGCCTGGCTTTGCGGGCAAGATTTCCAGTCTTCATATCACCGATTTACTTAAATCTACCGATAAGGTTCATGACAGCTGGTCCATTTTTTACCATTTTTGTAGGGGATTTCACAATTTCTAGGCGTTGCTCACGGGTATATCGATTCTTGAATCTTGAATCGATAGTTTTACCTGACAGCTGTCTTGGAATGACATGGAAGACCCTTTATTATAAAGAATTATTTGCCTGGATTTTTGAGACGATTTTCAGTCGATTTCGGCACCATCAAATCGTCTCACCTTACGTCAAGGTCTTATTATCGACTGTATCCAGGCATATCCCGCCCAATTATACTTGTGTTTCGCCACACCCTATTAGGTTAGGTTACGTTGAGTAGGGTTATGAGGCCATCATAAAATACCGGGCACCATAGACGGCCTATCGCTGTCCTTGGAGAACCTTAATAGAAAGAAACCTAAACCATAGCACCCATACACTCTATCCTTAAATTCAACGGAATTTAAATTAAGCATTATTTTCGGTCAAAGACTCACCTTTTCTAAATTATGAAGAAGTATCCCACAAGGTGTTTTGGTCTACCCCGGCCAATGCCTTCATATTCACAGAGCAGTTGTGCTATGTCATCTGAAATTCTTATTGGACATTGATCCCATCTCTAGTAGTTCCGCAGCTTGAAGCACAGCTAGAACTTCTGCTTGAAACACGCTGCATCTGTTGGCGTATACCTAACCCCATACCCTCACTGGTTTTAGAAACATCCGTGTAAGGTGCAATTTCATTTTAGAAAGGAACTACGTACATATGTACTTTCCTTTGCGAGTCCTCCCTGTCATCGAGTTGACAGAAATCTATCGAAGCGATACCCTGTTGATGGAGACTCATTCTAAGTGTTCACTATAAAATACCTATCCAGTGTCACCTAAAATCGAGGAGACCTGCATTAATTCTCGAAATGCTATGAAAAAAAAAAACTCTTCAACATTTTATATTTTCGACCACCCTGTGGACATAACGAAGCCATATTCATGCGACAACCACTTTATTTATCCTGTACACATACATAAATTGAAGTTTGTCATATCATCACGCAACGGGGTTCAATGACGTTAACTTATTTAAATTACGCCTCTCAAGGACTTAATTGCCTCTGCGATTCCCAGAAATCAATTATACGAGTATTTTCAAATAACTTCGATTGGCACGCAAAAAAGGAGTCCAAACACTACAACAGCTGTTAGCTTATTGGTATCAATTGGCAAAGATTGGACGACTTCTTTGTCAACCACAAACGCAGTGCGAAATACACACTGGAGGAGGGCACTAGGAAACTGTATTCCAATAGAGAACCATGAGCAAAGTTGGCTGTGGTAACAGCAAACAGGTTTATTTCTAGTTTCAAAGAGAAGAATTCTTATTGTTTTTTTTAATCAAATCAGTGTGCTCGCGTCCGTGGAATACCTTGTAAGTGTCATAAATGTGTTCAGTGGAATAATGTTGTTTTGTACTTAAGGAGACACAAGTTTAAAGGATTCCTTGTATCCATGAATAAATCAATGAATATCTGTCCGATTCCTGTTTAATTGGTTTGGAATCAAGAGACTGTTTATCTTCTCTAAAAGTGAAAATAAGAGTTACAAGCTTAAGGAATCTGTAAAAAAAGATTCTCACTGAGATAAGCGTTTTTAGGCCTTAAAGTTAGAAGTGCTTTTCAAGGATAAAAGTATGAATTAAATTGTTTTTTTAAGCAAGAATTGAGGTAGTGAAATGACTCGGGATCGTATATTAAAAAATATTCGCATCGGTTGGAGGTCAAGTAAGTTAGAAGGTTTCTTACTTCTCTTTTATTTTAAGGAAGAATTGGGGTGATGAGCGATAAAATAGACTGAAAAAGCACTACGACGTTGCAGAGATCTTTTGTGCTATCACCTTAAAAACTGTGTAAGTGTGGTTTTGCTACTAGCTTTAATCATGTTCATGGATGGAGCTTAGGATTCTTTGAGCTGAGAGGGAGGTGACATATAAAGTCTTTGAGCCTAGCCCGACCAATTGCGGGACATTCAGATATGCTAAATGTCAACTATCATTGCGATGGATCGATGCATACTCGCACTGCGTTTTGAAATAGTGAAAATTAATTAATCACAATTAATCACTCAAGTGGGCGCCGTGGCTCAAGTGGTTAGTGCGTTGGATCGCTGAGCGAGAGGTTCGACGTTCGAATCCCAGAGAACACCAAAAAGTTTTTTCACGGCCCCACCTCTCGCGAATGTCTGACAAACGTCCGAGAGTAATAACTGTCATGAGGAAGCTTCTCAATTTGCCTTTCGAATAAACTCGTGCTCGTCCGGCAAGGTCAGTTGAAAATATCGCCGCCGTAGCTGAGATTATTCTGAGCGATGAGGCTCATTTCCACTTGTCTAGATACGTGAACAACCAAAAATGTCGCATCTGGGGCTCCGCAAATACAAGAGAAATAGTGGCACATCCCCTCTATATACAACGAGTGACAGTTTGGTGCGGTTTTTGGGGTGGCGCTTCGGTGTCATTGGGCCATATATTTTTCGAAAATGATGCTGGTGCGTTTGTTTCAGTGATTGAATTGCATTACCGAACGACTTCTTTTTTGCCTGAAATCGATGATGAGGACGGCCCCACATACCATACAGCTGATGAAACAATGGCTCTATTGCATGACGAATTTCCTGGCCAGATATGCCTTTTTGTTCTACGAGCCAAGTTAGTGTGATTTTATTGATTACAGATAGATGTAGGAGAGATAATGCCAAACCAGCTTACACTCAAAGATAAAAGGCATGTGAGCTTTTAGGGGATTCCCCTTCGTAAACCGATCTCTCATAGCATTCCCTATTATCGTTTTCCTCGTTTTTTCACTCATAAGACAAAATGAAAAAAATAAATTTCAACAATCCCAGCCGTCATCATCATCATCATCATGCGTTCAGTTCAACTCACAAATTGTAAACACATACAGTGGCGACTAAATAAAGAGCACAGTTTAAGAAATAACATTAATCGCACTCGAAATTATGTCTCAATTTTCTTTATTTTAAAAACTGAAATATAATTTTTTCAAGCTTTTTTCAAGAATAGTAATAAGAATATTGCTTCAAAAGTTAAGTTGAAAATTTAATGAATCTAGCATACCAACAATAGAATAGATCGTGGTAAACATTCAACGGAAGTTGTGTACTGGTTTTTAAGGATAAAGGACTTAATAACTATCAAATAGCTAACGCTCTCTATCATTGAAGGCAGAATTCGTAAATAACGCACACGAAAAACCAATGCTAGGACCGACGCTGGCATTGTTCGTCGGAGTAAAGTTGATCCATTCATAACTGCTCCTAAAAAGAAAAAAAAAATTGAACAGGAACTAGGAGTAAATCTCTCTGTTAGCACGGTAAAAGATCACTTGCGTGAAAAAAAAAGTTATACGGACGCCTTGACAGATAGAAACCAATGGTGTCAAAGTGTAATCTACAAGGTACGTTCTAAAAAATAGGTATTTCTAGCAAGGCCATCGATTGGCAATTACATGCTTCGGAAAGTGGCAAAGTTTACGAGTTTAAAAACGGTCATGAGGACATAAATGATGAGCAACATGTTGGCTAAACGGAATCCGGGATCACCGCAGATTTCATCAAAACTGTGCGTGAATTCACCAAAGATCAACAAAAATCTTCATTGAAATTCATGGAATTGGAATTGAGCATCTCAAAAACTTCAATTCATCGCATTTTGACCAAACATTTGGTCTACCGAAAAGCGTGTACACTGTTTGCTCCGCACAAGTTGGTTACTAACTGAAAAAAATTTATGTTTTAAGTTGGCCAGCTCAGTCCCCTGATCTCAATCCTATTGAGAACTTTTGAAATGATGCAAAGAGGGGAATTAAAAGATATGCGGCTGGAAATATAGGCCAACTTGGGGTGGAAGTTCAGGAACCTTGCCAACTTCTGATCTCATCAAAAGTTGTTAGTGTATTGCTGTTATCAAAAATAATGGTTATTTTACGAAGTATTTGTGCTATGTCTTACCGTAAACCCAATTATTTAATTTTCTACTATGCATGTACATATATAAAAAAAAATGTTAACAAATTTAATGAATTTTAATTAAGTGTGCTATTTATTTTATCGCCACTGTACGATTATGTTTACATTTTTTAATGAAAAGAAAAGAAAGAAAAATTCTATCCAAGATCCTACTGCCACACTGATCCCCGCGTTATCATCATCATCGTCATACACTTTCGAAAATCTCGAATCGCACATCGGAAAGGTAGGGGAAGGGGGTTTAAGAGAGAAGTAGGTGGAGAGGGAGAACGCTTTTGGCACGTGGCTAATAATTAATGTTGAGGAAAAAAATAAAATCAACACGTTTCCAGAATGCCTACTAATTTCCGACACTAAATCTCACCCGATTTGGCCATTCTAGACTTTTTTTTCCAACAGAAGTGGGAAATTTATCTCCAGAATTTTTGAGTTGAATGCCATCATATTGGATGTAAAAGGCTATGTGACAAAGTAGGTGGCATCGTTACGTTATCATTATTTTTTCAATTGCTAAGCGATTTACGTATACTAAATTAGACCATAAAGTGTCCTACTGTGCTCGACAAAGAGCTGTGGCACATTTCCTTTGTCGGTGCAAACAAAAAAATCACAGGCATTCAAACACTGATTCACTTTCATATTCAATGCAAAAAGAATTGTCAGAAATAATACCTTGGCATTCTGTTTTCTTGATTCGTCCTTTACTCCGTCTGATCAAGTTGTCCAATCATTGCGTTGACATCAATAAAGTTCAATTAAAAATTCATTTTAATTAAATTGCAATACATTAGGCCTTTTATGAAGTTATGATCACCTTTTGCAGTGCACATGCACTACATTTGAAGAAGTAAACTTTTATTTTACATTTTTTATTCTTATAAAACAATGAGCACCCCATGTTCACTTTAAATCAATAAACTAAATTTAAAATCAAAAAATTCGATCACGCTTGATCACTTCTATTATGTTTAGTGTTCTGCCGATATCTGAGTAAGGGATTTGAGTGTTTTCAATGAGTCGATCTTGTTTGTTGACTTTTATTGCGCATATTCTCTCTTTTTGATCACGTACGATATTAAGATGAGGTGTTTACCCGTATTCCATGTGACGTTTTACCCATTCGCTCTTACGAAAATTTGAAATTTGACTTAAGAGTAATCGCTTCGGTTCACATACGCTTATTATGGGCAACTGGAGCAATTGACAGTAATGAAGAAAACTTAACGTAGAATTTTGACATTAGCTTCCGATTGCTTTCGAATATTATAGTTGAACGTTGAAGGCTCAAAAATTTAAAAGTAACCGCCACAAAACCCCTTCGTCGGTAATAAGATTTACACTCCACATTAGTGTTGGGAACTATCGAATAAAATAATCGACTTATTCGATGGTTGCAAAATGTTAATTTCAAAAAATTAAGTTCTCAAGAAATCGTTCAATTACTATTTTTCAAAAATCATTCATTTAAAACAATCGAATGAAAAAATCATTTAAATGTTTTTATAGTTTACTTTGAATGCACACTGTCTGACTCTGTCGATGGCTCCATTCCCAAAATTTGTTGTTGCCTTGCATTAAGATTTTGGTTCAATCTCCTCGCTCCAGAGATTTTTGTGTGTGTATTACCGCACGTATTACTGACCACTTTTTTGCAAGAGTAGAAAAGCTACGCTCTTGATGCGTTCATCAATGGTATCCTTCCAGTTTAGTTAAGAATCTAAGCTACACCCAGGTATCGTGATTAAGAACTCCGCCTTAGGGGTCCCTCTGCAGATCCTCCTCCAAGCGTTGAGTTTATTATTCTCGACTTAAGCATCAGTGTGATCCAGTTAAAAAAAACGACGCCTGGTTGAGCTCGTTGTAGGTTGTTCAAGATAGCGTCTGCGCTCGCATTGTTGAACGTTGAGTGAATTCCCTAAGATGGAGAGGTCTTTGTAATGTGTTTCTAGCCCTTGTGATGAAAAGTAATCTCATTACTTCCAAAAAGGTCACATTCTACCGACGGCGGCTTTAAATTTTGGATTAGCAGAAGGATCTATAGAACAACAATTGCTTATAGCATGAAAATTTTGTATGTAATACCTTTGCTGACCTAGGAAGACCCAAAACAACATTTCTTAAAAGCTTCATTTAAAGAGCATAGTATCCTTTACAATAAGTACTCCTTTGTGTCTGTTTTATGCATTGAAACGTTCTAACTCTCGGACGACTGACCATATTTAGGCAAGATTGACGGATGGCTAAAGCCCAGAATTCATTTTACTGAATGTCCGCAATTATTACGATCAAATTATATATCACAAATGCAAACACAAATCTGTACGCTTGAATGTATCTCTTTATCAATTAGAGTATTAATTAGCAAATATTTGAATCTAAAATCTTTGTTCCAAGCTGTTCGGAAGCTGAGTACATTAACTGAATTAAGTGAAATTTCTTAATTTAGTTTCAATTTGCGGGTATCACTACCAACAGCGATACATCGGCGGATGAGTTTGTTCGATTTCGGGGCTCAGGAGCCAAAATTTGTTTTTCGCATTTCTTATTGCATCAACGTTATTTAGAAAGACTACTACCAGTGAGTGACCTTAGACTTCTGAAAAAATAAGCGTTGAATGGTTAAGAACTTTTCTCTGTACACTCGAGAGCAGGCTTTGAAATACCGACTCTAATTTAGTTGCCTATCGGTTGGTCTTAAATCGAGATGAAAACATATCATGCTCCAGAGTGGAACTTGCGCAAGATCGTCTAATTTTTCGAAAATTCTGCTTCCCATGTAGCGAAAGCAACAAATTCGGAATTTGTGACAGTCACACAGCAAGTCTTTGGTATAGTTTCGATTTCATCTGTGTCATGGCAGCTGCTTCTGCAGTAATAAGGTGAGTTAATGCCTAGTCTGGCGTCAATGCACCTATCGAGCAATTTCCAGTTAGGATCATCTACCATGATACTGTTTTTTTTTTTGTTTATAGATAAAAGGCTTTTAGTACTTTTCTTTTCGTTCAGGAAGCAATACTGGAACGTTATATCACCGTAGGTTACTTTTGATGGGTTTGACGAGGAAGGAAGATGATCCACTTCAATACAGACCCATTGTATGTAATACCCATGGAGGGAAAAGATCCCTAGCTCATGGAGTGTAACCTGTGTAAACCATTCTGTGGATTTGACAAAGTTTATGTTCTCTATATTCCTCTTGATTTAGATAATGTGGACATGTTTGAATCTGTATAAATAGTTGCAATAGCCGCCGTGACCCGATAGGACCACGGCTAGTTTGGTTTAGACCTCAATGGTGGAGATCAGCTTGTAGCTTCATCTGCCTTTTGTAGTATTATCCCACCTGGCTTGCCACATAACTATTGATGTTTTCTTCTCCTACTACTCCTGTTTGGTTCAGACCTCAATGGTGGAGATCAGCTTGTAGGTTCATATCTGCCTTTTGTAGTGTTGTCCCACCCGGCTTGCCAGATAGCTATTGACGTTGTCTTTTCCTACTCCTTTCTTCTCTTGATAATGCCTGCTGCTTGATGGCTCGAGGCGCTCCTTTCATTGACCCTTACCACCTCATTCGCGAGAATGTCGATAGGAATCATTCCGGCTATGACACAAGCTATTTCGTCCGATATTGTTAGGAAACAATAAATGCCGTGACTACCTATTCGCTAGTTAATCTGCTGCTATGTCCAATGCACTGCACCGCTCCCATTTGCATGCGATATTGGCAGCTAGCTCGCTCGCCGTACTGCCGGATCGGCTAAAATGTGAGCTTAATGTTGTTTCTGTTTGCCGACCCACCTCCGGGTATCTTCGGTATGTCCCTTCGAATGCTTCAACAGTCCCACATAGCATTTACTGGAGCTGTATTACATGAACAGTTTTTGCTCTTTAGCATGTGTTTTTCCTCTTGCACCCTTGTTCGTATCTTCAAAAAGGATTCAAATGAGCTAGAAATATGCAACTTTGTACATTTACAGTGTTAACCATAAAAAAGAGCCATTGGCAGGAGCAGTGTTCCAATGAACTTTTCTTTGATTTCATACAATCCCGGAATTCGGATAATCTCCAACCTACATAATTGATTCTCGTGATCAACTCAGAGCTGGTGCAATGGCTTACCTATCTTTATAAAGCCAAAGTAGCATTGGCGGAAAACTTCAGCAGGCCGTGGCTTATATTTATACGTCTGTTCGTTTTGAGTCACAAATTCTACTGATAAAAGTGCTTTACAAAGTCTTTCAGTCTCAATTATCCAAATTATATTTGTCGGCAGCAAAATGCCATTCTGCTTGGCTCTGCAAAAAGAAAAAAGAATTAAAGGGCGGGATACTGGAGTCAATTGAAAGACCTATACATTGTGTGCATACAACACGGTGATTGACTTCATTGCTCGTTTAGGCTATTTCAATTATATCAGCAAAAAATTGTTTATTCCCACACTGGGACTGACTATGCTTGTACATAAATCAAACATCTTCTGTAATGTGTTTTTCTTTTACCATTGTAGGTATGACTATGGATAGGGCTAAAATGGAGATTAGCCCGCCCCACGACAAATGGAAACTAGTGTTTCTCACGTTTATGCTGCACGGCCTTGGAACCCTCATGCCTTGGAATATGTTCATCACAGCGAAAGATGTAAGAATTTTAAATAAATAATTCAAAAGAGGGTAAATATGTTTTCCTTTGCAGTACTTTGTGAATTTTAAGCTGGACACTTCCTATACGGAAGATGATACAAACTATGCGACAAATTTTTTAGCTTACATCGGTTTTGCCTCACAAATTCCAAATGTAGTGTTTAATTGGTTGAATATATTTGTTAATTTGGGGTAAGTTTTTAGTAGTTTCGATGTAAATAATTTTTGAATGACAACTACTTTCAGGGGTGACTTGACGAAACGTATTGTATGGAGCATCCTCATCGAAATATGTGTCTTTATTGTTACGGTGGTGCTAGCGATGTGCGATTCTTCGAGCTGGCCTGGTGCTTTCTTCTGGATAACAATGCTTTGTGTTGTTATCCTAAACAGTAAGTAAAATTAATTCTTTATAAGGACAGGCCACTCTTGTGACAAAAACCAATGAGGATTATAAGATTGCGATACACGACTCTGCAGAAGCTTCAATAGTTACAGAGCTTTCAGAGAAAAATTGCAGAGGAAGTATACCACAGCATGTTTTTTTTTCTTTTTTTAAGCGTCGCAGATTGTAGTGTCTCTTAAACCTAACACATTGAGATGCTAAGCAAAAGCACAATACCCCATCAGGATGCCAATGAGTCTTGAGTAATAAATCATACAGTTTCAAATGGATTTCAGTATGAATCTGTTTATGAGAAGGAGCAGATTCCTCTTGAAACCACAGATTCCTATTAGCAAAATGGCTTCTAACCTAAAATCACTGAATGCTATAAAATTTTTTGTAGAATACTAGGTAGATCCATAAAAATCGGTGGAAACCATTTCGGATTAAGATTATTGCCTTCGGTTCAACGACAGCTTTTAGTTCTAGCCATTGTATATAAATGTTTGTTGCACCGTAGAATGGAAATCACTGAATCGATTTTTATTACACAAAAACAGAAGTATTCCTTACTGCATGAGGTTTACTCGGTAGATGACACGACAATTGAAAGAAATGTAGCGATTTTGAAGGCTAAACAGATTTCTTAAACTAGAAACTGTACAAAGTTGCTTGACAGGACATAGAATTAATGAAGCCCCAAAAAAAGTCTGAGGGGATTAAATCAAACCATCCCATTTTTAAACAACGAGGCGTAAAAACTTTTCCTTTAATAGCCCTACTATTTCATTCGCTATGTGGCATGTGTCAGCGCCTTCCTGAACCCACATGTTTCTGTCCCTAGATACCTTTCGCCGTTGATAGTTACCAGATATAACTACAGCGTGACTATTGTACGACACTGCATATATTTGCTCTCATTCAGTCAACCTCCCCTTCTATACTCTTTCGCTATTTCGTTGCAATGTATAATTTATTTTCGAATTTTTATCATTTCAGTGGCCAATGGAATTTACCAAAACACCGTGTATGGTATGGTTGCAACACTGCCAATTAAGTACACTGGAGCTGTAGTCTTAGGATCGAACATTAGCGGGTTATTCGCTACAATAATCTCGATTTGTAGTTCAGCGTTTTTTGAATCACAAAGAACAGCAGCTATTTACTATTTTATTACTGCTATGTTTGTCTTGCTAGTATGCTTCGATACGTACTTTGCACTGCCACTTAATGTAAGTATTTAGGTTAAGGTGTTTAAATTAAGTTCGACTTCTTATGTGTGTTCATTATTTTTCAGAGATTCTTTAGGTACAACGAAATAATGAGAGAAAAGGAGACAAATAAAGTTGAACTCGATGTTAGGACTAGACCACCATATTGGTCGATCTTTAAGCAAGCCTCTCCACAGTTGTTTAATGTATTTTTTGTATTCTTTGTAACGCTAGCTGTATTCCCTGCTGTGCATTCGGGTAAGCCTTTGCGGAACAACTGGCTCAAAAATCAAGGCTCACCAAATATTTATTCTTAATTTTAGATGTTCGACAATCTGATAAGGATTTTATTATTCCTACAAATCATTTTACTGCTGTGACATGCTTTTTAACATTTAATTTATTTGCCATGCTTGGAAGCTTGCTGACATCCTGGGTCCAATGGGTAAGACTCTTAAAAAACTCAACATGAACTCGATTCAACTTTTTAATTTTTTTCTTTTAGCCGAAGCCAAAGTATCTTGTCATACCAGTTGTGCTACGTGTAGTGTTCATTCCATTGTTCTTATTCTGTAACTACCATCCTAAGAACGTGCTACGTACTTTACCAATTTTCATTGAAAATGATTGGGTGTATTGGATTATCGCCATTGTAATGTCGTTTAGTTCTGGCTATTTGAGGTAAGATAAATTAAAATTTTGCAAAAGGGGTAGGGTAGTTCAAAAAACCTTTCAGATTGGAGTTGGGTATATCTATTGTTAGGTGCACTAAGATTTATGTGCAGCATATAAAGCCGACGAGATATGAATCTCTTCTTCTTTCCTTTTGTCCGGCGAAGTTATGATCAGGATTATAGGGATCATAACCCTTTCACTTTACTGCATTCGTACTGGCCCGCCTGTGGGGTTCGCCGATTCGACCTCAAAAAGTATGTAAAGGCCTCCCGGTTTCGGGTCACTTCGTCACTGAGGCCAATGAAATGCTGCTGTTTCTGCTTTTGTGTGATCCAGGAGTTTTTTTGACCTGCCTCCCTTCCACGCTTGTATAGGAACGTTGATTAACATTTTCTTTTTGACAGAGGTTTTACGATCCCTCCTTTGAATAAGGCAAAACCAGCTGAGCCGGTTATTCTCCAATTTTTTCGAGATGGTTTCTTTGACATGAAGTCTTCCTCGGATCTTCGAACATTTAATTCGATCAAGTTTTGTTACTCCTGCTGTCATGCGAAGCATTTTCATCTCAGCTGTCGTTAATTTAACCTCATAGTTTTCGTACATTGTTCAGCGTTACGAACGTATGTGAGCGCCGGACCATCAACTGCGGTGTAAAGCCTCCCTTTCAGCTTAGGAACCATTTTTCAATCACAGAAGATAGCAGAGTTTTCCAGCCACTTCATTCACCCTACGCTTACGCGATGATTGGTGTTGTCATCAATAGCTGCTTCGCTATTGATCATAGATCCCAGATACTTGAACTTTTCGCACTTGCGAATCACTTTTCCATTCAAATACATGTCTGGACTAGATTGGAGTACAGGTACTCTGTCTTTGTCGATGGCTGCATCGTCAGTAAAGAATAACTAATGCACTTTGAGGTCCGTCACTTTTCTTTCAAACAGATAATCCATCATTTGTACTGACGGCCAAACCGCGCCTCCTTGCAAACGACTTCTATGGAAGACGCATGGATGGTGAAAAGCCAGAAGAAACCATGCCTTCGTTGCACATGCGAAACTCTTTCTGCTTGTAGGAAATTGTATTTAAGAACCCACTTTTTTAACAACCAAGGCGAACTGGCTGCTGCAAACATTAGTAGCTTCCAGTGCTTTATTACTAGCTCGTCGTGGTTCATTGAGTAGCTAATTGGAAGGTTGATCCTGTGATAACACAATGCTACTTACTGATCTAATTGAGGTTGTATCTAGTGCAGCCTGCTACTATAACATAAGAGGCTGTTCCGTTAAAGGCGCATAACAAGAAAATATTTCACATAGTTTTTTAAATTTTAGGGCGTTTTGTAGTCAATTTTTTTGATTAGATCTGTAAAAATGGTTTTTTTGTCTGTAAGCTTAATTATTGTACTACAATTTCGTTTAACATATTTGTTTATACTTTTAGCTCGCTTGGCATGATGTACACCCCACAAACTGTAGCCCAAAAACATCAGATAACAGCTGGAATGTTTGCTGCCGCCATGTTAATTACAGGCATATTCACGGGAATAACATTCACGATGCTTTTCCCAATTATTGTGAAAAACGTTAGTTTCTAAATACCGTCAAATAACAATCACAACGTAAAGGGCATTAATTCAAGTCATAAAAAGAAAAAAAACATCAATCACAATACTTTGGAAAGCTCAAAAGAAAAGATGGTCTAATCTACTACACATGTTGTTTGTAACCTAAAAAAAAAAAGTTTAAATATTTGTAATGATTTGCAATTTAACACTAACACTAAGAATAAGAATATATGTATGCATGTATATAACTATTTTTGTTGCTTAGACCATTCTTACTGCAAAGCGTTTGAAATAGAATCCAAAAACACTTTTACCAATATGTCATTTTTTATAAAAAAGAAAAAAAAAAAAAAAAAAACAAGAAACTTCTTTCCTATGGAACCTCTTACGCTACATTATATAGTATATATACATCTTTATACATTTAACATATTCGAACGCAAAAAAGAAGAGAATATCGACCACATAAACATACGAGTACATATGTTCTGTAAATAAGTACAAAATGTTTCATACTATTTGTATATTACGAGTAATATGCGAAAACTTGTTAACTTATTTTTATCATGTTTAAGATATTTTTTTTCTTTTACTGATATTTTGTTTCCTTCTTTTTTTTTTTTATAAGAATAAGGTATAGGGGTATGCTTGCTGCTATAAATATGGGATTAATTTTATTTAAGCAAAAAAAAGGAAGATACTGGGCTGTCGGAAAAGTCATGACGCTTTTCTCGTAATAGATTAAGCGCGTCTATATTATTATTATTATTATTAGCTATGTGATTTGACAGCTGACAGTTTAAACATCTTTCTAAAAAAAAATAGAGCGGGATTGATCGTGTTTTGGAGATTTTGTAACAGGTTAAAGATGGAAGACAAAAGTGTGGATTTTCGCCATATTATACTTTTTTACTTCCGTAAAGGGAAGAATGCAAGTGAAGCTTGTGAAAAGTTGCGTAAAGTTCACTAATTTTAATCTCAAACCCACGTTACACGACACGAGAGATTGCAAATACATCGAACATCCATCATTCAAGCTTTATAAAACGTCTAAAATAAGATCGAAAGCAGACATTAATCAGAGAAAGGCTATGCTGTTAATGTGACGGCATTTTAAATGTATGGTGTGTTTTCAGTTCCTACCAAGAAATCAAACAATCAACTCTGGTGTTTACTGTCGGCAGTTGGACAGTTTGAACGAGTGTACCATCCAGAAACGTCCAGAGCTTGTTAATCGTAAAGAACTTGTATTCCATCAGGAAAATGCGAGACCACATTACTCACCTGTCCTTGCGCCATCGGACTTCCGCTTCCGCTCCTTACGTGAAAGAACGTTCAATTCAGATGAGGCTGTAGATCAACACCATCTTACGTTTTTCGTCGATAAAACAGGTTCTTCTATGAACGAGGAACTGTGCATCTTACTGAAAGATGGCAGGCAAAAGGTCATCGAAGAAAACGGGCAATTTAATTTATATAAATAAATGATCTTTGAAAAACAAAGACTGCGTCATGACTTTTCCAACAACCCAGTAAAATAATATTTTTAATTAACCTTTATTTATATGTTATGTTATAGGAGCGTGTGTTTTTTTAAACCTTATTTTCAAGTAACCAAAAAATCTGTACTGTCTTTTTTTTACCGAAACAAAAACATTTTCAAAAAATGTGGTTTTTTGTCAGAAAAAGTAATTTTTAATTTTACCTTTTTTGGTTTTCTCATATAATTTTATTCAACATTTGTGTTTTTAACATTTTTATAGGATTAGTTAGTTTTATTTATGTAATTTCAAATCTTTTTTTGGTCTACATTCTGATGTTATTCGTTAGAAAAGTTCCTAAAGTATACAACAGTTTACATTTTAGTATTATGGTTTTAAATTCTGATTTGTTAAGTTTAAGTAAGGGAACGTTTGAGATTATACACAATAACTTTATCACAGAAGGGTTGGTTTTTATTTTTTTTTTTTAGCATTGATACTGTATTTCCAACATAAAAATCAATTGCAATTTGTCGATTGTCCTAAAAAGGGTTTTCCATTAAGAACTTTCATTCTAAATTAGTACAAAAAAGTTTTTGTTTTCACGAAAAAGTGCGGGTATTTTTATTTAATTTTTAAAGTTACAGACTACGAAGTACGATCCTAACCAAATGTCTCCGAAAAATTTATAGTGATTTTTCACAATTTCTATGTGTTGCTCAGATGTGCGCCGTGACTCAAGTGGTTAGTGCGTTGGATCGCTGAGCGGGAGGTTCGACGTTCGAATCCCAGAAACACCTAAAAGTTTTTTCACGGTCTCACCTCTCGCGAATGTCTGACAAACGTCCGAGAGTAATAACTGTCAAGAGAAAGCTTCTCAATTTGTCTTTCGGATATGGCTCTAAACTGTAGGTCCCTTCCATTTGTGTGAAAAATATAACACGCATAACACGAATGGTTGCGAGAAGCTAGCCCCTGGACCACATACGTCTGTTGCGCCAAGTATTTGTATTTATTTTTTTTTGGCTCAGATGTATATTGTTCCATTTTCATGTTTATACTTGACAGTTGTCAAGGAATGTCAGTTTCGTGCTTGAAAGGTCAAAGATATAGCGAAATTCAATGGAAAGCCCTTTACATAGAATAATTTCTATTGTTTTTCAGATCAACTTGAGTTTTATTAAATGAAAGCGGTGATTTCGAATATTTTTTTTTTGTAAAAATATATTTTTAAATAATTGCTTGGTTCCTGGCAAAACAAGAATATGTTTTTTTAGGGATCCCGTCTGGAAAAAATGTGGGCACCGTGGCTCAAGTGGTTAGTACGTTGGATCGCTGAGCGGAGGGTTCGACGTACGAATCCTATGAGCATCAAAAAGTTTTTTCACGGTCCCACCTCTCACGAATGTCTGACAAACGTCCGAAAGTAATAACTGTCATGAGAAAGCTTCTCAATTTGGCTTTCGGATATGGCTTCCATTTGTGTGAAAAATATAACACGCACAACACGAATGGTTGTGAGACGCTAGACCCTGGACCACATACGGTTCGTTGCGCCAAGTATTTGTATCTGGTAATTTCTACAAAACCTTCAACACTTAACTGGGGTTGTAGATATTTAAAATGTATTTACAGTAATATGGTAAAAAGTCCGAAGATACGACTGATGTTTTTGCATTTCATGGAGACCATATTGTCTAGATCCTCACAACTGCTCGTCTAGGGCATGTTATATTTTTCACAGAAAGGGAACTGTAGTTTAAAAAAAGGTATGAAAATCCAAATAATTTGTCGTATAATCTTCACATTGCGTGGCATTATTTTTCTTCGGTAGCAATGTAAATGACGATTTCAACCGTTTCGTGGGACTTCCTTCATTTTATTTTAATTTAACGAAATATAAAGCATTCTTTTTAGTATCATGGATGAAAACGCTAACCACAAATTTACGAAATAAAATTTATGTGCTTAGCTCCACACCTTAAATTTGAAATCACCACTCCAGTGATATGACAGTCCTTTTTTGTATCACAGTAGTGCTTAAATATTTTTTTCTTAAAGTGTGCTTTTATTTAATTTATTTTATGTTTTTTTTTTGTCATTTGAAGAGCTAAAAATAAACTAAAAAGAACTGTTAACTTTGAGTTGTTATACTAAACCTTAACTTAATTTAGTTTCTAAGTTTGTATTTTAAAATAAAAACTTTCTTTTAAAAATACTAAATCTTTGTTTTTCTTTTTATTTTCTGAAATTTTGTCTTAAATGACTTATGTAGATAGCGTTTTTTTTTACTACCAAACAAAGGTAATCGCAAAATGTGTTTATTTAAGGCTGCATGATCAGAGAGAAACAGTCTTTTGTTGTCGACAAAGGCTTCTTATCCTTGAAATGTCTTATTCTAAGCTATAAATTAATTTCCCCATTCCCTCAAATAAATAACACTAACTTTACCCGAATATTTCAATAAAAAAGAGTTTATAGAATTCGTAAAAATATATATTTTTTATTTCAATAAGTCATATTAAGAAAATAAATTGTAAAAGTCCAACAAAAAAAAAAAAAAAAAATAAAAGAAAACACCAAAAACACTTAATTTTAAGAAATTTTGTTATCAAATTTTTATATCCAATCAGGGGTATATTAATTTTTAACTACTGTTGTTATTCATATATACACACATAAAAAAATTAACAAAATAAAAAAATACATATAAAAACAAAAAAAAGATTATTGTTACAAATTTATATAATTTGTTAGCTTGTTACAAAAATACTAAAAAGAAAATATTAAATCAAACAATAAAGGGTGTCTAGGTTCTTGTAATTAAGTGACTTTAAATACAATCATCAACAAGAACGAAAACAAATATTTAATTACATATATACATATTAAAAGTAAAAAAAACTGTTATACACTATGTAGATGAATAAAATCAAAATTATAATAAAATCTTATGTAACACACGTTTGTTACTAAATTAAAATAATAGATTAGTAGAATAACAATTTTGGTTATGGGAAACAAACCAAATTCATTTTCGGACAATCAGAAAAATGCGGTCAAACAGTGTCTGTCTGTAACGATGCTCATAATTTATCAAAAACAAAACGTTTATTGGTACATAAACGTTTGTAGCCCATATTAATTCGATAAGACTACCTTTAGCATTGATTACAGCCTCTATTCGTAGGCGGAAACGTGAAACGTTTAATGTACCAATAATAATGAAATGACATCCATATAGAGCGAACGATACTGTTTTACAGGTTTTCAATTTCATCTCCAACAAAAGATGAGAGCCCAGTAATTGTCATAAACTCGATTATGCGAGCTCTGTCGAAAACAAAGTACCAGCAAACATTTTACAAAAAGGAAATGAGAAAATTATCAAGAAACGTTACACAAAGCGGAAAGAACGAATTTGAATGCAAACATACGAGCTATAGCTCGGAGAAACTATTGTTGTTCTTGCATCCGATAAAGAGCGTATGGACAAGATTCTTACGAATGCTCGATTTGTGGGGAAGGGACATTTCAGGTTACTGTTAACGACGGGTATTAATCTCAAATTTTTGTAAGGAAAACTCAAAAGAGTTACAATCTACCTCGAACGGAACGGCTCTATGCACTGGCGCAGAATCTTGCTGGAACACGTATGGTCTTCCTTCACTCACTTTTATCGACGGCTCAACAACTGTCTCTAGTACATCGCTGTATTACATTCACTTGACCTTCATAGCATGACCTTCATGCCTGCATCACACTTGCGCAAAAATTGGTGTACACTGCATGGGAGATATCTAAAGGCTCTGTATATCGCCATGTGTCTTGACCTTCTGGTCTTGGTCGAAGGAAAAAAGATCTTTCTTGGAGCACACGCTGCTTTTTCATTTATTTCCTCCGACATAAACTGGCCACTTCTCATGACTTAAGACCTACATCGACGTTAAATTAACCTCAACGCTCAGACAATTGATTTGCCCCTTGTTCCTTGCCATTGAATTCACCACGTTCCAGGGACTTGGTAAAAACGATGCTGTACTTGCGAAGCAAGTTGGATGCTTTTTTTGATGTTCGATCTGTTGAATGATTTTTGCGATTCAACGCCTCTAGCTCGACGCGAGGCTTTTGAACGATCGGGCGGCTTTCAAAAAGCGCGATAATTTGAGATCACTGTACCTGTATGTGTGGCATTAATCGTGGCAGGTTTTTTTATTTCTTGTGTTAGGTACCGACATTATACCCGGGAAAAACTTAAACGTTTGCTACCAACGCGATCAACACTACGATCGACTATAGAACAAGGATTCGAGTAGCCTCCGCACCTTGTTTATGGGAATAGAGTGCCTAAGTTTAGATATCTAATTGGTGCGATTAACACATAGGATATGTTGCTGCCGGCAGGAACTTTGACATTTTTCTATTACTATTCTTCAACTCGTAAGCGAGGTAGCAGATTCAGTTCAAATCTAGCCAGGTTTCGTTTATATTTATCATATATTTATTTATATTTATCACTGCACCAAGAGCGTCCAAAACTTAGTCAGCCTAAAAAGTTAAACCCTTACAAGCATGTGGTATTAATAATGGAGAAGAATCTAATAGAGCTTGATTTATATTTTTCTATATTCAGTGACCAAATCGTCTCGCCTGTGAATGATCGTTCTCCCTTAAACGACCCCATAGCCGTTTAAGGTAAAAAGCCTTTTCTTCGTTTAAAATTGTATTTATTGTGCAGCAAGTTGGTTTTAAATATTGCTGATAAAAGATTTGAGTTTTTAGACAAATCCTGACAAATTTTCAACAAGCAGCTAAAATCGTGACGAGCACGACGAGTTAAGGAGATCTTAGCATGTGAGTCATGCAATAAGTCAACTCAAACGCATATTGTCAGCCTTATCACAAGTATTTGGATGTTGAATTCAATTTTTCTGCCCTTGAGCTGCACCTAACACCCTCTGTGATACGGCATATTTTCTGTCGAAAAGTTTGCCTCCTGAGAAAATTCACTGAAAATTGCCTTACAAATTTTGACGCAACTCACAACTTCCATAAGTCTAAACCGATTTAAATGATTTGTACCTGGAATGAAGCGCATATGGATAAAGAAGTGTAAAAGGCTCCCATAACCAAAACGCCTATAATAAGAACAAAGAATTAAATAAAACACAAAACTAACCTACAAATAAGGACTGATTATTAACATTTTGTGTAGCACATGTATTATGGAAATTAAAAAAGCTCTTATTTGCTATTCGGCTCTTGCTTTAAATTTGTGTAAATATTGCTTTATATTGCCGCATTGCTTACATAAACACCACAAAAGGTGTGCGATTTTATTTTATATTCCTTCCCATCAGAATTTGAAAAAATCAAACAGTAAATCAAACAACTAATAGATGGCGGTGGGCACTTAAAAAACTTTTTTTTTTATTTCTTTGACTATGTTTACATTTTGATTTTTTAATTGAATTTGAAACATAAAGTACTCTAACATCAAAATATAAAAAATATTGTTAAAACAGTTTAATATTTTTTTTAAAAAAATCACGGCTACGTAGTTATAGAGGAACAATGAAACATTTTACAATGTAGTTAGAACAATCAATGAACATTCTAAATAAGCAATATTTTTTCCTAAAAATCAAAAACTTAGTGAATAATATTCAAAAGCCTTTCACTGATGGCTTTAAACTCTTATACATTTTAAACAAAACTTACTTGTTCTTCTCTTCTTAAAAAAATGAATTTAAAAAAATAACTTTAACTTTACCTAGCAAGCTGCCAGCAAGAACCAATCAATAAATATACATTCAACATAAAAGGAATTTAAAATGTGAAGTTCACATTTAAACAACGACAATAATCCTATCAGATAACAAAAACATTTCTTTTTTAAATCTAAAATAAGAAAATAAAATAATTTTTTGTATTCAAATCCGTTTTTATATCGTTTCGTACAAATATCAATAGAATTTCAACGAAGAGAAATATTGTTAAATAATCCATGAGAAAACATTTTTTATGAATTGTATTTATATATAAAGATAAATATGTATATGTACATATATATTCATGTAAACATATTTATATTGGACATGAATTTTTATGAGAATAAAATTTTAAAACAAACTATATACATAACCAATAAATTTATTGTTGTGGTTTTCTTTCGGCAATTAAAGTTACTCTTCTACACTCGACCTGGACAAAGCTGCTGAAGCTGATAGCCTAGCTATCGAGTTGTTTAAAACGACAGGCGATGACTTAGTGAGGAGCATGTACCAAATTATCTGTAAAATATGGTCGGATGAAAGTATGCCCGAAAAATGGAACGTTAGCTATGTTTGCCCAATCCTCAAAAAAGGAAGTCCTCTGAACTGCGCCAACAGTCTTCTTAGCATCGACTATAAGATCCCATCTGCCGTGTTGTTTGAACTGATCGGTCCATATCAATGTAGCTTTAGGTCACAAAAGTGCACCATCGGCACAATATTCACAATACGGCAGATCTACGAAAACAACCAGGAGCTTCAACTCGAAAACCACCACCTTTTCATAGATTTCAAGTCCGCGGATGACAGCGTTTAAAGAGACGAGCTACACAGAGCAATGTCTAGTTTTGGCATCGCTGTCATTCCATTTGTGCAGGAGGATAATGGAGGATTCACGCCGCTTTAATACATATAAAAAAAGATTCAGTTAAGGCGATGCGTTGTCATGCGACTTATGTAACATCGTTCTTGAATGAATAGTGCAGAGGCATGTACATTGCCAACACTGGATGAGGTTGGTTGAGGCTGTTTCGAGAGGAAAATTCCTTGGGTGATTTTCGGTCCCGATGAGAGGAAGAGAAGATACAACGACGAATTTAATGGAGTCTACAGCGTTATCGACTTAGTCCGATGAGTGAAGGTTCAACAAGTGAGGTGGCTGGGGCATGAAGGCTGAGGTTACCTTTATCGGGCATACTTTCATTCAATCACATTTTTCACATCAGTTGGTGCATGCTATGCGTCGCTAGAGAAAAAGCTTGTGATTGTGTCCATACCATAATTTTTCTTTGCTGTTTCGCTAGTTATATTGTATAGGCAAACTCACGAAGCTAGGTTTCCTTTGCTGTTGGGTTGGAGCGCCTTCATAGGTGGTTTTAAGCAGGACAATAAGAAGATATTACAAATTTATCACGCCCGATCCCTTTTAAAACGAGCAATTCACTGCTATTGGTTTTTGTAGCTATCCTGGGGATTATTGTCATAAGCCTTGCCCTTCTATTGCCTCTTAAAACCCATAAAAAAAAGTCTCAGGCAGTCAAACTGGTTGAAACCACATGTTCCCCACTCCATTTCGGTCTCCATGTATTTCTTCCACATCTCTACACAGTGTTGGTCATTAAAGGAAACGGTTGTTAGCAGCGTGATAGAAATCTCTCTTTTGGTGATGTGTCTCATGCGTAGGTTCTTAGTTTCCCCAAAATGGATGCAAAAACAAGAATTGAGATCAAAATGGTCACTTATCATGAATTTTTCGTCAAAACCGGTAGTTCATTCATTTTTTTGTAATTTAGATGAGAAAATATACAGATTTTGGCCGCAAAATATACCAAAGAGAAGTTCAAAGCATGCGAATTTACGTTGCTGGTTGTCTTATTTATGTCCATGGTTGTTGATCCACATTTCACGTCGCAGGCTTCATATTTTGTATCGAACTGCATGTACGCGGTCTGCCATGATGTCTCCGATATAACCACATAGATTGCAAATGTGAAGTGCAGATGGGCAGGATACGTGGCGAGAACAAAAAACAACAGGTGGACAAAAAGACTGCTAGAATGGTGATCAAGAGAGGACGAAGCGGTGACATTACTTGGACAAAGAGACCGCAAGAATAGAGATCAAGCGAGGACGAGAGAAAAAGGCAAGGTCGTTCACACTGCGTTGTCCCTCCGCGTTAAATTCTAAGACTCTGACGGCAGAAGCATTGGCGTCCATTCGCTCTACATGTCGCAGCCATTTTAGGCGATTGATGTGCAGTACTTAGACTAGGTAGATATCGCTGTAAAACTCGTATATTTTGTCGTTGAATCTTACTCTCCAAAGTCCGCCAACGCAAATAGGACCAAATATCTTATGAAGAATTTTTCACTTGAAGCGACCGCTTTCGTCAGAGTTCATGCTTCAGCGCCTATATCAGGACTGGGATGATTAAGGTCTTCTATAGAGTCATTAGTTGTTCGAGATAAAGCTTTACTATTTATTGCATTCTCAGCCCATAAAAACAGCGACTGGCAAAAGTTATTATTCGTTTGATGTCTGATGATATGTTGTTGTCGGAATTTATAGCAGAGCCAAAATAAACAGTCACTTACTACCTCCAAGTTGTAGCTTTCCACTGTGACGTTCTGTCCCGTACATTGATGTTGTACATCCCTTCTTGTTGATGGCACATACTCAGTTTTGCTCTCATTTACGGCTAAACCAGTTTTTGAAGCTTCCGTTTCCATAATAGCGAATACGCCAGTCACAAGCCCGCTTTGTCCTGTCAGTCATGGCAATATCATCGGCATACGCTAGTAGTTGCACACACTTTTGAAGGATCGTGCCTCCAGTGTTGGCTTGTGAGTCTCTCAAAATTCTTGCAAGTGTGATGAAGTCACATGACAATGCATCACCTTGTCTAAATCTAAAAAAGGACAGAATGGATAAATTAAGGAGCGCCCTACGACCGACACTGAACACAGGCTTTATGATGATGATAATGACTAGTCCATCCACATCCTACAAGAAACTTTAAAAACACACAAAAACTTTGCAAATATTTTTTGTTTTATTTTAATTCATATCGGTAGTACTTCAGTTTTGAGATACATAGTTAGTAGGTATAGTAATTCATTTTTCATGAATCAAGTTTATACATAGATAAAAATATATTCATGTATGCGTATTTATGTAGCGCACAAATTTATACGAAAGTTCAATTTTAAATTAAATGTATATATGCATAACCAGCGATTCTGTGTGGTCTCCTTACAAAATAATAAAAGAAATTAAATTTAAAATTTAAAGTTAATATAACATAACGAATTCTTAAAAAAAAAATACATTTTTTTTGAAAATAAAAATCTAGGATATGTGCTGGACATGTGCTAGTTTACATGAAGAACACTTTTTCGATTTTCGGCTTCGAGAATTTAGCCTTGGTGACAGGACAAATAACTGTGCCGTTCTCATCTGTTATCTGTGGAATTGCCTGCAAAACATATCCGTTACAAAAAATGTGAAAAATTTAGTTGGGGATAAGAAATCTCACCAATTGTCCATAGATCTGACCATTCGGAAGCATCATTGGTTGGTTGTGCTCATTCAATGGCAACTCAGTAATCCTTAAAAAGAAAAATAATTCTTTATTTCATTTAACTTTGTATAGTTTTCAGTAACATACCTGCAGAAAAGCCGACTCTGTACACAATGTGAAAATGGCAACGTCACGGCGATTTGGTTAAAGTCCTCTTGACAAACTGGACAGTTAAGATTCTTGCACGTTGGCGAGTAACACTGAGCAGTCTTGAGTGCTGAGAGACCAGCCTTAGAGAGAAAGAAAAAATTAAAATGATTACAAAATCGAGCAAAAATTATATGAAGTTTTCTTACTTGCACTGCAACACTGAGAAGTGACTGTGATGAGAGCTGAAACAATCTGTAATTTTCATTGCGGAAGTTCAATACTAATGTATCCCAACGTCCCATGTCGAATAGACCTTTATATGGCTCGATTTCTGCGAAATGACAATGCCAACGAGTTAATTACTGTTTGGTATCAAAGGGAAAACAAGATCTTTACTCACGAGTATCTGGCTGATAGGCTAGAAGTGCCATGCATTTGCAGATCTCTTTCAACTGAGTCTTCTCGAAAGATGGGAAATACTTTCGGGCATGTCGCACAGCCTCTGTTCGATTGTTGATTCGAATCATTTCTACAAACTCTTGTACACGCAGTTGAAATTCAATGTTTGAATTGACTTTCCGAAGCTTAGATTTGTTGTCATTGCACCAGATTACACATTTTGCGGTGCGGTGATTAGCCAAATCCTCTTCAACTTCACGGGATGTCTGGAAAATATCTAAAAGAAAGGAAATGTATTGGATGGATGGTTTCACAGAGTGAGCTTGTGGTCTTGATTTAGGCCAAAGATTGTTGTTTAAGCTAACCCAAGGTTGAACGAATGTTTGTTGAGTTTGATATCATAACTGCCACCAAGAATCAAAATGTATTAGCAAATCAGCAATGAGGAAATCGAAAATGCCAAACGAATTTTAGAAACCGAAGGCAAGAGGGGGAGAAGGTATACATACATATGTACATGAAAAGCCAAGAAGTCAGGGCAACTCTTTTATAAGAATTATGGCTTAAGTCCCAGTGAAATTAGCCCCTCACGTGGAACATAAAAGGAAAAATTGGAAAAAAGTCGCTAGTGGCCAAGTCTGGGCTGTAGAGTGGGTGGTCTATCATTAAAATACCTGTGTCTTTTAGGCCAGTCGAGAAACCCACGCTGTGTAAAAAGGCACGTTCTTCTTGTCCTTTTGTTCGGCGAGGTTATGATCAGGATTATAGGGACCCTCCCACTTTACCGCATCCCTCCTGGTGCTCCTGTGGGGTTCGTCGATTTGACCTCAAAAGTAGGATTCCTCGTTTGAATATGACATTATCAAATTCTTTTGAGATGGGTTTTCCTGCCACTTCATTCACCCTGCGCTTAAGCCATCATTGATGTCGTCATCAATGCTTACTTCGCTATTGATTATAGATCCCAGATACTACAAAAATCCAAAACGTTTTCAGTCGTTATAACAATTTCACAACTCCTAATGGCATCAGGAAAAAAAAAATAACGCTTTCAGTGCATTTTCAGTACGAGTCTAAATTCCCAGACCTTCAGATAATTTTGAAACCCTCTACAAATCGCTGAGGGAAATGTTAGGAGGCACTAGCGATTTGTGTACGAAGTCATGCCTTTGACAGTGCACTATGCTCGTTGCACCTAAGCCATGATGACGGTCGGGCACACAGAGCAGGGCTCACTACTCTCGGCACAGCTCATACCATGCGATTTTGATTTATTCGCCTACAAAAGATGCACATGAAAGGCCTCGCTTTCTAAGTCTAACGAACGTTAAGATTAACCACTGTTATGATAAAGCTTCTTAATTCCGAATTTCGGGAACGACATCAAAGTCTAGGTCACTTGACTTTATGCGATACCCATACATAAATACATTGCGCGCACCACATGAATGGTTGCTGAAGCTGAGTCCTAGCCTGTGGAAGCAATTTCCTTGAGATAATCGTTATTTCTTTGTGAGAATCATCTGATATCCATGAGAATCCGTCTGATCTCCATGAGAATCCGTCTGATCTCCATGAGAATCCGTCTGATCTCCATGAGAATCGTCTGATCTCCATGAGAATCATCTGATCTTCATGAGAATCGTCTGATCTCCATGAGAATCGTCTATCTCTATGAGACGACATTGAAGAAATCACATGACAGCACATCACTTAAAAAAAAAACGCAGCAGATTTACTTTCCAGCGTTAAGCAGTTCTACTGAATTATTTTGGTGAAAGCGCTCCAACAAAGATTATGCCTTTACTGAAAAAGTTTCACCGATAGGCCATTGAAACTGGCAGTTTTTTTCAGATTTGTAAAAGCTACAATATGCAAGGAAAGACTGCTTTTTATTAACTGGGGTTATATTATTCTCTGACCCTATTACGCCCTCTTCAACAGCTTTTGGAAATGCAGTTTAAGTACACTCGCATATCGATGACTAATTTTTCTTCAGAATTGTGAAAAATCTGTGTTCCGAGTCGTAATTGCGTGGCTTTTTATTTGGAAAACAAAAAGAAAACTGGAAACAGCTTGTAATGAGTTTAATGCCAACCTTCAAAGACTCCCGTCCCATTCTGCAAATTAAATTTTTGTCAAATAGCAAAACTACCACAACTGCTGGCCCACTTTTTTGGAAATCAAATTTAATTTAAATCACCTCACGATGTAAAATCTGAACTCGGAAACCCGTTGTGAAGTTCTATTCTACTTTTGTAGACAAAAGCGATATGACACAAAGACCTAATGATACGGAGGCACACACCTACACATATATACATAACTGCGTACGTAGGAGCAATCTGTTTATAGAAATAGACAATTGTTTGTTGAAAAAATTTGAGGCAAAGCACAAGCGACCCAGCGATGTGGTATGATAATTATGTTTGCAGTTCGCATCTGAGTCATTTTTGGACAGCGAAAATGTACCCACTTTCAAGACTTTAAATTGTAATTGTGAAGCGAAAAATTCTTCCCTTGAAAATGAAAGGAAAAATCCTTCTGGTGTGAGATCTTCAAGTATTTCCCCATCAAAGTAAAGTTGAGAAAGGGGTTGGGTTACCTCCACTATTTTCTGTAAAATCGATACTAAACCTAGATATGTTCTTACCTAAATTTGTCAAATGCCTAATATCACTTCGGTCAGCTAACTTCTCGGCTGTCTCATAGTATCCCATTCGCAGCAGATGTTCAATAACCATGCGATCCATGCGAATCTATTGGAAATGTAAGGAATCATTTTGCAAATCCCATACGCCAGCATCTCCTCCTCCTATACACTTACCCTCTTCCATTGGTCAACAGATGCTTGCCAGATTTCATAATTAGTCTTCATTTCGGGCGATGCATTCGCCTTAAGATGCTCCAACTTTCGCTTGCACACATAGCTAGCGGCCAATTCGTCAGAAATACTCTCATCAGCCTTTCGTTTAAGTACCTGCAATCGTTCCACAACACCACCAACAAGTTTGCTGATTTCAGCGATTGTCGGATTTGGTCCCTTCATGGCTTTCTCAACTTCCTTGGTAGCACTGAATGTCTGGTCCACTTCTCGGTCTAGTGTCTTCTGCGCGACACGGAATTTCTTGTTCAGCACCTCGTAAGGCACTTTGAGCGTTGCGTGCTCCATTGATTTTATTTCCGACATTTTTATTTTTTTTATCGTTCTCTTCCAGCTACACTCCCTTCTTTTAGAGAAAAAAAAATCGTTTTTTTTTCTTTTTCTTCGATTTACAGCTATTTTTAAGAAAACAAAATTCTTTGCAGCCTTGGAACTGGGACTGGGATATTTGTTTTTTTCTTCGTAGTTTTTTTTCAAAATACTCACAAGTGTTTTGATTTGTTGAAAGGGAGTATAAAAAAAAAACAACAATTAATGCAGTTGAGATTAATTTCCTATATTTATGCCTGCACAGCTGATTTTCTGCGACGCCACGGCTGATTTTTACGACAATTGAATGGAGTGGATGAGTTTTTGATAAGTGTTGAATGGAATGGGGGAGTAGACATCGGAGCAACAACAAAGAAATTGGATAAGAGTTGCCCTTGGCGATGGTTGTAGTGATCTATTACAATTTATGAAATCGTATTTTTTTGGGACTTATTTCACAGAAAAGTGATATAAATACTAAAGTTAATATCATCTACATATGCCATCCTGATTAGAGACTAATGTTTCAATTTGAAAATCGTGTTTTAAAGCCTGTTTCCCAAGTAAGTAATGTAGTAGATTCTAAAAGTCAATAATATCTTAACGTTGCATTACGTGACTATTGAACAGTTGACGTTTGTGATTTGTTGTGCTCTCGTTAGTCAGCTGTTTTGTAAATTGAAAAGAGTTGTCCTTTGTCCGACAAAAAAAGGAAATCTTAAATTAAATTGTGTAAATTCAATAAAAATTATAGGTGAGTGATAATTGTTTATTAAATACTTGCTAGTATAAACCAGTGGGATGTAAAATTAGATCCCGACAGTATTTTCCTGTGACGGATTTATCAAACATATTTTAGTGTTTGATGCAACCTACAGTAGAGGTGTGTGTAATGTGAACCATAAGACCGTATTATTGCAACGACCGAGCCGACAGGCGAGCGGATGTAGAGACGCACTACCGTTCAACGTCGGATTACTTTTTGGAGCAATGGTGGTCAGTTTAAGCTTTCAAGGCATCAGTTGTTCTTGGATTGCCACAATAAACCAGTGACTTTATGTAGCCACACGCGAAATAATGCAGTTGGGTTTTATCGAACGATCATGATTGCCGATCGTTGAACTGAACTTTCAAAAAGATCTGTCAATAGAGTTTGTTTAATAAATTTCTTGTTTAATTCTACAGTGCGATGCGCCTCATAGTACTCTACGGCAGTCAAACTGGAACAGCACAAGACGTGGCCGAACGAATATGGAGGGAATCAAAGCAGTATTCATTCACTGGTCCCCTGATCTCCATGAATGACTATAACATTCAGAATTTAATAGAAGAGCAATTGGCTGTCTTCGTTGTGGCCACAACCGGCCAAGGTGATGAGCCCGATAATATGAAAAAATTTTGGAAATTTCTTTTACGTAAAAGTTTACCAACGGACTCGCTACAAGGTTTGAAATTTGCTTGCATTGGACTCGGAGATTCCAGTTATGCTAAGTACAATTTTGCTGCCAAAAGGCTAAACAAAAGATTGACTCAGCTGTCTGCCACTCCAATTATTCCACTCGGTAAGAAAAGACGATTATTTTCTCATGTTTACATCTGAGCTTTTCAAATTTGTTTGCAGGACTCTGTGATGATCAACATGATCATGGAATGGCGGCCGCCTTATTACCATGGATGCAAAATTTGTGGCTGACGTTGAAGGAATTGCATCCACATTTAACGCAGACATCTTCTAATTACTTTTGCTATAAATGGCAAGTGAATGAAAGCAATAAGACGTCTTCTGCTAGTTTAGACGATCTGAAATGGCCCCTCAAAGAAAATCCAATTCATTTTCGAGTTGTTGTAAGTATGGTTTTATCTGGGAGTACTTCGGTATCCTAATACTGCGTTTCGTTTTAGGAAAACATTCGAGTAACGCATAAAGATCATTTTCAAGATGTTCGATTGATAAAATTAAAATTTCCCAAAGAAACTAGTTGGAATCCTGGAGATGTACTGGAGGTACGACCGTGGAATACTGATAAAAAGGTCAACGAACTGTTTGAAATTTTAGATGAGTATAATCTCGGTTTTAATAGGAATACTGTGGTTGAGCTTAAGCAGCTCCATGAAGGTAAGGAAAGCGAATTTATTTTACTTTAATTGAAATGAAACATTTATCAGGACATCGGTTCAAAATACAAAAAAAAAAAAAAAACAACGGATCGTATGTGGTCCAAATCGTCCACGAAAGCATGTGAGAAATTCGTAAGCCTCTTAATTTGAAATAGTCTCTCACATTCACCAAGAAGGGCTTCCAACCAACCCCGCTGAACTCAAACAGATTTTCGTCCGTTATCATGAATGTCTCAATCTTGAACCCAGTAATGTAGCTAATGATCTGTCCACTTTTGCCTCCCATGTTGAATCGAAACGCATCTCCCATCTACAAAGAACTCGCGCTAACTACAAAAACTATTTTCGTTCCTAACCTACCCAGCAGTAAAACGCCATGCCCTAATAACGCGAACACAAGCCCTGTTAAACACCTATCCATTTACTACCAAAATGTACGCGGCTTGCGTACCAAAACTTCCACTGTGTTCCTCAATTCTCAAAAACTTCCCTACGACGTCTTCGCCCTAACTGAAACAAATCTCTCATCGGTTTATAAGAGTAACGAGTTATTTACCTCTGACTTTGACATCTTTCGCGATGACGGTCTTGAGAAAGACGATGACTCTTCTGGTCGGGGAGTTCTTCTGGCTATACACAACCGTTTCGACTCAGCACTCTATAAAACGTCGCATACCGCAAATTTCGAGTTTATTTGCGCCAAAATTACCATCCTTACGCGTAATCTATACCTACTTTGCTGTTACATTCGCCCCTCCCAACCAATTCTAGGCTACCAACTTGCTGTAGATGCTATAGACTCTCTCTTTGATGTTACTGATCCAAGCGACGATGTCATAATCTTAGGGGATTTTAATCTTCCCCATCTGCATTGGGCTCTGTCTGAAGATGAGTCTCATTTTGTTACCTCAAATGCAACCTCAGAAAAAGAAATAATTTTCGTCGATTGTCTCTCCAACTCTGGCCTCTATCAAATCAGTGGCGTAACTAATAACCTTGGCAGACAACTTGATCTCATTTTCTCAACCGATGCTGATAATTGTATTGTTACAGAAAGTAGTCACCTTCTCTCTACTCTAGACCACTACCATCCACCCCTCTTTCTTTCATTTTCCTATGGTGACATGAATTCCAACATTCATACTCAGAATTCTTACAGCTTCAACTTCCGGAAAGCTGACTTCGCCAAACTTAACAACCTGCTCGGTAATGTTAATTTTAACTTCGCACGCGTGACTGTGGATAATGCTCTCTCGTCTTTCTATTCTGTAATATTCGATTGCCTTCTTCAAACTGTTCCGTACTCGCTCCAAAAAAATTGTTCTTCATCCCCACCATGGTATAATAAACAATTGCGCTCACTTCGTAACAAGAGGAACAAACTTTGGAGAGCATACTTGAAATCTCGTTCTGGCTATGACTACTCCATTTATCACCACTCACACAATCAATTCGCCGAACTCTCCGAGGCTCTTTATCATGATTACCTTGACCGAATGCAATCCAGTTTAATTACTGATCCTAAGCGATTCTATCATTTCATAAATGCCAAACGTAAATCTGATAGTTATCCATCTACTCTTAAACTCGGCAACACCTCCTCATCAGACCCCAAAATTGTCGCAAACTTATTCGCTCACTTTTTTAGTCAGTCGTTTACAGACCGCATCTCCGAACCCGACCATAATTATTTCTCTTATATGGACAATTGCGCCCAAACTTCTTTAGTTTCGGTTAATATCACCGCGCTACTTGTCACGGAGAAGATTAACAAACTTAAGGATGACTACTCCCCCGGTCCTGATGGGTTACCTGCAATTGTTCTAAAAAAATGCGTGACGCACTTGGCTCAACCCTTGACTTCTCTTTTTCTCATGTCCTTATCCGAAAGTTCTTTCCCCCTTTCTTGGAAGCACTCATTTATCATCCCCATTCACAAGAAAGGCCCAAAAAATGAAATACCCAACTATCGGCCTATAGCTAAACTCTCATGCATACCGAAACTCTTTGAAAGCATAGTGTACGACTCGATGTTTTTTCATTGCAAATCCTTATTTTCTACTAACCAACACGGATTTCTTAAAGGAAGATCAACAACTACCAACCTAACAGAATTCGTTTCTAAAGCACTATATGCATTTGAAGATGGCAATGAAATTGACGTAATTGCCACTGACTTCAGCAAAGCATTTGATAAAATCTCGCATCGGATTATTACTCTTAAGTTAAAAACTCTAGGTTTTCAACCTGGTTTTGTCAATTGGATCAAATCGTACTTAGAAGGTCGACATTACGAGGTTATATTTAGATCTTCTCTCTCTAACCCCATTAAAGCCACCTCGGGAGTCCCTCAGGGCAGCCACCTTGGTCCTTTACTTTTCGTCCTGGCCACCAACGATGTCGCTTTCATTATTAAAGACTCTTATTTCTCTGTCTACGCCGATGATATGAAAATATTTAGATATATATCTTCTCCATCTGATTCTCGCCCTCTTCAAGATGACCTTAACAGATTTTCTGTCTGGTGTCAGAAAAATTATCTCGAACTAAATGTTAGTAAATGCCAGTCCATCACCTATACTCGTAAACGCCTCCCACCAACCCCTAGGAACTACTTTCTCTGCAACGAGATTGTCCCATCAGTCTCATCTTTGCGAGACTTAGGCGTTACCTGCGATAGGGAACTTAACTTCCGTTCTCATATCGACAACGTAATAAGTAGAGCCAATTCTGCGCTTGGCTTTGTGAAGCGTTGGTCCAAGGAATTTTCGAACCCCTACGTTACCAAATCACTTTATATCACCTTCGTTAGACCCATCCTTGAATACGCTAGCCAGGTATGGTCGCCACACTACGCTGTACACACCCAACGTATTGAAGCCGTCCAGCGCAGGTTTATCCGTTTCGCTCTTCGCGATCTCCCTTGGGTTGATAGATACAACTTGCCTCCCTACCCTGATCGTTTAAAACTGATCAATCTCCAATCTCTCGAAGATCGTCGCAAAATTGCTGACATACTCTTCCTTCATCAGCTAATTACTGGTTACATTGACTGCCCCGCGCTTCTTGAACTAATCTCATTTAATACCAATCCCCGTAATCTAAGGTCTATTCCACTCTTCCGTCTTTTTCCTCATCGCACTAATTATGGTTTTAACGCACCACTGTCTAGAATGCTGCGTTTGGCCAACAATACGGAAAATACTTTTGACTTCCACTGCAGCAGAACCTCCCTTCGAAACAACCTTCTGCATCGCCCCAATACCGAATAACCATATCTCGACCTTGCCTTCCTGCCTTACCTCTCCTCTCCTATCGTATTTGCCTTTAGTTTTTAAGTCTTAGTTTTAAGTTTAGATTGTTTAAGTGCTTGTATTAAGCAAAATAAATGCCGGTAGTGCCGGCGTCAATATCATTTCAATATCATTTCACATTAATGTGCATGCAGTCCATACATTCAATGACATGTTGATATGAAAAAAACCCACTTTTATCGAAGTTTCACGCATACAATGCTTCCCGTTTTACCCTGCCGTTTTTAGCCCCATTTTCTTATGAATAACAGTCCTTTTGGTGGGACGAAAACCACATTGTTCACCGCTAATTTTGGCTCGACCACAGCTCTGTCACGCGTTCCTCACACCTTATTAATAAATTTCTATGTATATTAGTTAAGATTTACCCCTTTATTATTAATTACGTAAAGTAATCTCGTACAGTAATGCTATTCAAAGAATTTTAAATAAAAACAAAAATTAATCAATTTTTCTTAAAAAAAATACGTATGACCATTTATTATCGCTTGTACTATGTTTACTCAGTTCGGTCATACCGCGTCCAACATGTTCGAATGTTTTGACATTTCTCACACCACGTGTGAAGTTAGTCTTGTCATTTCCTCGCGCTGTTGGCTGTCGATTGTTTATATTTTATTTTGTGCTCTAAAAATTCGATAAAAAGTGCAAAAATATGCTCCGAAGACAGGCGAGACTCCGGCGTGAGTATCTTTACAAAAAAGCAGCCGAAACGCGTCATAAAAAAGTCCAAGATAAGAAGGATCTGCTTGAAAAAAGCCTGCAAAAAAATACCCACATCCATGGCAATATCCAGAGGGAAGCAATTCAATTGCAGGAGAAGTTCAAGTACAACGTAGAAGGTGAGTTTTACTCAAGACAATAGAGTCCCATCGATTACTACCAAATCCCTCTCCTATTTTAGATCCAAATGGAGTAACAGAAGCCAACATTGACGATGAATATCGATGGGCTGGTTGCGAAGATCCAAAAATCATGATAACCACATCTCACAGTCCTTCGGCTCGCTTGAAAATGTTCGTCAAGGAGCTTCGTTTGATATTCCCCAACGCACAGAGAATGAATCGCGGCAAGTACGAGATGAAACAACTAATGCATGCCTGCCGAGCCAATGATGTCACGGATTTTATCATTGTTCACGAGCATCGTGGTGTACCAGATAATTTGGTAATTTGCCATTTACCATACGGTCCGACAGCGTTTTTCAATATCTCTGGAGTGGTGATGCGGCACGACGTACCCGATGTGGGATCAATGAGTGAACAAAAGCCGCATCTTATATTCCATAATTTTAAGACTCAGTTGGCAGAGCGCACTATGAAGATTCTGAAGCACTTGTTTCCTGTGCCCAAGAAGGATTCTAAACGAGTGATGACATTTGCGAATCACGATGATTATATAAGTTTTCGTCATCACACATATCAGTATGTGAACAAGGAGTTGGAACTGGTAGAAGTTGGACCTAGATTTCAATTGAAGCTGTACCAAATCAAACTAGGTACACTGGAAGAACTTCAAGCTGCAAATGTGGAATGGGTATTACGACCGTACATGAATACGGCTGCTAAGCGAAGATTTTTGTCCGATGAGGATGGATGGGCGCAGGATGACGACGAAAATGTGTAGTTTAAAAAATAAAGCCACTGTTTTGAACAACCATGCGAACATTTTATTTATTTATGATGGAATCTCAGGAAAAAGGAAAATCTTGAAGGCAGGCAGTGAACTATCTTGTGAATCACTCGTGAGTCTTGAACACAAAGTGTTTACTTACTAAGGTGGCTCTGCTCTATAGTATCAGATTTCTTCAAACTCTGCTCGATCCTGTAGCGGCTGCCGTTAGTTTGCGTCGCCAATTGTGCGCGTCATCTTAGGATCAGACTTCCTTTATTGTCTCATCTTCGTAGGCTCCCAGAGCCGGAGAACTGATGCTCATTCATTCAACACGTCGAAGCAATTTTAAGTGTAAATTCCGATGTTTTTGACTAGATTGACGTACAATCCGCAGAGTTCTTTGACAACGGCCAAGATTTTCGTCTGCCTTTTGTAAAGCCTATTGTAGCTGTCTATTGTGAAATTTTACCAAAGTAAATGTTGATTGTCCTTAATTATAGACAGCATTTGTCTATCTTACTGATTAACTCATACTCACGTCTTCATACTTACAACGACCAGATTATATCAATGTGTCGGTGTAAGCATAAAGCTACTACCAATACCAATGCTACAAAGAGATTGAATCTTAAAACCAAATTTAGAGAATTATTTGCATTTTCGAAGTTGTTAAAGCTTTGAGTAAGGGATAGCACCGATCCTTCTTCCTGTTCTTTACAATGTAGTTATTAGTACTTAGGATAGCTTGACTACTGTAGTAGCTGAGGGGACGAAGAGGAAATAGAATCCTGCTTTGTGACTGTTTAGCGCTGGCCAGACGTGTTCTTGGCAGTTACTTCTTTTCAGAACTGGACACCCTAGGTAACATTGAGCGTAAACTCTGAGATTCATAAATTTTTCTGGATGGTTTAACTTAGCGGTCGAAGACAGATTTATGTTCCCAGGATTTTTAAATATTAGGCAATTCTGCCAACAAGGGCACCCATTTACCTAACCTAACCTTACACAGTGAAGGCGATTTTCGTTAGGCGAAACGCTTTAGTAATGCATTCCATGGTGGTACACATATTTCTCCAAGAGTTTCTCTCAATCAATCTAGTGATAACCTCCTCCTTAGGAAATTATGTCTGGCTTAACTGAGCAGAATTTTCGCTGTTTGAAATCCCATGCCGTACTCAGTCCAACGGGTCTTAGTTTCATGTAAAATCTTCCCCCGTTTGCTCTCCAGATTTCTGGATATGCAGCAGGAAAACGGAACAGATGCTGTAGGCAAAAATCCTTTGTAAATATTTTATATCCAGTACATGACTAAAGGAAATAAAAGAAAAGCTGGATTCAAGAACCCTATGCGCGGTGGCAACGTATGGATGTAGTCAAATAAAAAGCGGTGAAGAGATGTCGTGATGCACTGATCAGCATCACAGACTTTTTGTTTGGTTTTCCGACATAGTAATTTGGAAGGGAACGAAAAGGCGCATATTTAGGCAAGGATAGAGTCGGCAATGAACATCAGCGAATCGGACACATATGTACTACCGCCGATTGGTGTACTATAATAGACGACATAATAGAGAAAGAGGTCAACTCGTCCTGACTATCCAGCGATAGGGCCGAAATTAAACAAAACGACAACAAAGAGCCTTCTGGCACTAAAGGTAGACTGATTTTAGGAGTATAAGCGCCCTGCGACCTTGTAAATCTATTGTGCTCACTCGACTTGGAGCTGTAATCTATGAGATACTTGACTAAGAGCACCTCCTCTAGTCCAACTTTCTTGACGAATCGGAGTATCTGGAGTGGATCCAACGATGGTAGATCTTCTTTTGAGAGTCGATAGGCAACTAAATGTTTTCTTCTTTTATGGATTAATGCTTCACATTCCTTACAATTGTGCCTTGAAGTTTGCTCAACATCTCCAGAGAAACTGCCATCTGCGTGTAGGAAGCCTGCAAGAATGTGCAGCGGTTGTTTTTATGTCTATACAAACTTCGCTTCTTTTCCGGTTAAATTTCTTGAGATGCTCTTTGACCTGTCGTAGTTTAGGAAGTTCTTCCCAAAATTTTGTTCTTTTGAGTTCTTTCTCATTAGGTTTCCCAGTGAACGTGATGAGTCCTTATCCATTAACCTGACCTAGTCTAATCTATAGATGTAGTCCGTCCAAAAAGCCAATACTAATAGACAACATTATTGATTTGGCAACATCACGCGAATAGGTAAAAAGTCTACAACCGAGATGGTCTTCAAAGCCCAAGTCGTAGATTTGAGATGACAAGAAAATTCGAACAACAACACTCGTGAGCTTGGCAATCTGGAACGGAGTGATTGGTACCTGAAAGAAGCAATTTGAAAGAAGCCCTTAGAATTAGAAGGTGAATTTGAGACGTTTAAAACAGTAACTGATGTCGTTGCTAGTGGTTGATGCGGGAGTCGCGGCTTCAGACCTCCCCTGCGCTTGAGAGTAATATCTGCTAAGAGGATTAAACTGTAGCTCTCCTTCATGAGGTGAAAAAATTAACACGCACAATACGAATGGCAGGGAGTTATGGACTCTTTGTTTGTTTTAATTTTTATTAAAAAGTAATTTACTGCCTCGAGTATCTCGGAAAAACCATGACCATGTCGCTGCCTAACTAAAGTAGTTTCTCCTGATTTCGCTAACGTTTATTACATAAAAAAATGTTTTCTTATACTTTGTATCTAAACTTGAAACTTATTCATTTGCTTTCAGAAATGTTGCTTCCACTGCCATACCAACGACCAGTGACCCTAGAATTACTCGCAAAGTACGTCTGGGACTTAAGTGCCGTTCCCCGACAAAGTGTCTTCGGCCTTTTAGCACTCAACTGCACAGATGAATTGGAAAAAGAAAAACTTGAAGAGTTCACTACCTCAGAAGGTCTTGAGGATCTCATAGCTTATGCGAATAGACCACGTAGATCAATACTTGAGGTTCTGTACGATTTTCGACATGCAACATCGGCGCTTACTCTACACATCTTGTTTGAAATATTTCAAATCATTCAACCGCGTAGTTTTTCTATAGCTTCGATACAAGCAACAGACACCTTAGACCTTCTGGTGGGTGTGGTCGAGTACAAAACAAAGCTATCAACACCAAGACTTGGTCTATGTTCAAATTGGCTCAAACACTTTGCAGTGGAAGATGAGGTGTTTGGTCGTATTAAAGTTGGAACCATGGTCCTTCCGAAGGATTTATCAACACCGATTATAATGGTTGGCCCTGGGACAGGAATAGCGCCGTTTCGTAGTATTTTACTTCAGTTAGAGGCTTCAGATGTTATACCTGGAGAATCGATGGTATTCTTTGGATGTAGGTACAAGGAGAGGGATTTCTTTTGCAGGTGGGTTACAGTGTTATTTTAAGCTTTTATACGCACTTAAAAGGTTTTCATCTTTCCAGGGATGACTTTGAACGCTTCCGAACGAAAGGGGTGGCTAAGTGCCTTACGGCTTTTTCCCGAGATCAAGAGAATAAAGTTTATGTTCAGCATTTAATCAAGGCGAATGCTTCGCACATAAAGGATTTGATATTGAATAAAAATGCAGTTGTGTTGGTTGCAGGATCTTCCAACAGCATGCCAAAGGCGGTAAAAGAGGCATTTGAGGAAGTGATTGAAAGCGGCGAGTATATCGAGCGGATGTTGAAATTGAATCGATACCAAGAGGAAACGTGGTAGTAAATTATAATTTCCATTGTGTTTTAAGCGAAATAAAATGAACGATGGGCAGAATTATAATTTTTGCTAATAGTTTATAGATGGAAACGATACTAACGTCCCTATTTAGGTGGTGTTACAGTTCGAGGTGAACCTAGGACTCATTCAACAAACCTCTCTAGTTAGCCCGGTTGGTTGGTAATTGGTTGGTCTCCAGTTCCGTACTCCAAATCGGTTGAGATCGCCTTTTACTTGTGTGCGAGGTCGCCCTGTCCTCCCTTCGGGTTGGCTGATTCTGAGGGCCGAACCAATGATGCTCAACATGTTCTAGCCATTTTAGCTGATGCGCAGTCAATGTCGCTGTACAACTCGTTAAGTTCGTCGTTGAATTTTCTCCTCCAAAGTTCGTCAACGCAAATGGGACCGAATATTTTACGAAGAATTTTTCTCTTGAATCCGACACTAGGTAGGTAGAAGTGGTTGTATCAGCCAACCATACTGAACCAAGTAACCTATCGGATGTAAGAATGGGCATTAACTACCAGGGATAAGGGAAAAGAGTAAAGATTATTCAAATCCAGCGTTACATAGAGGAAACTGATAATGCCCGCAATGCTTATCTCCGCTTACTCTTTTAGGTTGTAAAAGAAGGGTTTATCAACGTGCTCTGTCTGACCGTGCCTAGAGCCGGACACTTGCAAAGGAAGAATAGAATTGTTTCTTTTTCCTATTCCGGTCGAATGAACCCCGAGGGGCCAGTGGCCAGTACTAATTGCCAGAACCCTTGCAATATCTGCACGGTTTCTGCTCAATGGTTCTTGTGTTCTGTTACAGTAGTATTTGGGCCACATCTGCGTCGATATGATACAGTTCCGCATTCCTGCCATTTACAATCAGCCTTTACTAGATATAGATAGTACGCGAAGATTTTACCCCTTAGGACCCCCAACGGGACGTTCACTGCCTTCGCAAGGGAATCATCAAGGGCAGATCCCCAGAAATAGCAAGGGTTCATCAGCTCGCTCATTTCCCTCAGTGTTGCTGTGGCCCGGCACCCAAGGGAAACTGATCCTGAACCGATGACCCAGCGAGGCGGTTCGCTCCTTGCACTGTTTTACTAGCTTGGAGGATGCAGTGGCAGATACAATAGCCTTGATAGCGGCCTGGCCGTCAATAAGGATGGCTATGGTGTTTAGGGATACAGAGGTTAACTCTGGGAGTTAAGTCGGTTAGATTAGCTAATAGATTAGGTAATAGATTTAGAATGCTGTTGTGCCTATTAGGTCATTACCTTCAAGGATTCGGTTGGAAATGTTCTCATGGCCCGTTCTCCAACCAAAAAGGAGATACTCAAATATTCGACCAAAAGCGCGAGGTCAAATACCTAGATAACTAGATGTTTCACTGGATGTACATATACCATGATGATGAGACTAGCTTTCCTTGCTTAATGTCACATACAAGATCCCATTTAACATTTTCTTTCTACTACATACTGACCGGGAAACAGCAGTGTGGTTTCCGTCCCGGCAGATAGAAGAAAATCCTGGAAAAGACTAAAGCATTTTAAGTCGAATAACACCATCTTTTCATCGCCTTTAAAGGTGTATATGCTAGAACTCACTGTCTGGAGCTCTACAAGGTGATGACTGAATTAGGAACTCCACCAAAAATAATTCAGCCGTGTCAAGTGACGCTGGCGAATACGCAATATAATGGAAGTGACTCTTCCGAATTATTCCAAACTTGTACCAGATTTCAGCTAAGAGATGCTCGATCATGTGGTATCTTCTATCTTGTGCCGAAACAGATAGTGCTTAGGGCAGGTATGAAAACATAAGGCACTATGTTCAACAAATCCGTCGCAGTGTGCCTTACTAGAGGTGTTCTTGAAGTGATCGAGGGAAAAACCAAGTATGTACATATATGCTATCCAAACCAACATCTGTACACCGTTAAGACAAAACGTCTCTGTTGATAGCTTTATCTAAGAAGTTCATCTACCTCGGAATCTACGTGAATTCAACAAATGACACCTTAGTGGATATTCGACGAAGACTGAGCCTTGGAAACCGGTGCTACTACGGTTTGGTAAAACATATGGAGTCAAAAATTTTTACCCATATGGAACCAAATGGTGAACGAATGGTGCTTTTGGGCTACAACCGCGAAGTCTACAAGCTGTAACAAGATGTGCAGATACTCCAAAAAGCCAAGATATGTCGACTACATAGACTCGGCCACTTCGAGGGCATGGACATAACACGAATCCCAGTCAACGTGTTCGAAACGATCGAACCTCCGCTTTAAAGACCTACACCCATACATAGTAGCTACCACGGATGCCACAGTGCTTAGCCTTGAGAATTTGAAGCAGCGTGTCCGGGATCGGCAAGAATGGAAGGCTACTCTGTCTCGGGTAGATACTCGAGTTAACAACAATGAAAGAACGATTAACCATTAAAACTATTATTTAAACTAAAAAATACAGTTTAAAATTGTTTATCAATTGTGAGTCTATCGTTTTATCTGTCCTGCTGCACGGTTGAACCTTAGTAACAAAGAAGCTATTAACGAACAAGACCCAAAGTTTTGTTTACCGATAACTCCGCCGCATCCTAAAGATATGGGGGCCAAACATGATCACGAAATCTATCAGGGATGCGATGTCCAACTTATAGTTGAACACATAAATCTTCTAAAATATAAATGGATTGGTCGTACCATTCGAAAAAACTCAGATGAGATATGCCACCAAGCTCTTTAATGGAACCCGCAACCCGACTTGGAAAAGAACAATGCCCAAGAAAATCGAAATAAAACTTTTGCTAACAAACCCCGTCAGCAGAAATAGTACTGAAGTTGAAGCCGAGTCGGGCCATTTGTATTCGTTGCTTACCCAGGATTAATTTTTTGCTTTTACCATTCTCGAACCTCTAAGAATTTATTTTGAAAATTTGCATTAGACTTGGTTGTTCTTTTATAGTATTTAAGAAAATCTAACTGCACCTTAGCAACCCTTAACGCTCTGGTTCTTGAGTAATCGAATCCATAGCATATGCTAACGGGTGGATAATCTATATCCGCACAGAAAGCAAATAATAACGTCTGGAGGCAGAGCATAGACGCCTCTTTTAGTTTGTCAAGCGATTATCTGCTCAATCAGTAGACTTATTGATCGATGGAGCCTCATTTTTAATTACCAAACAAATATTTAGAGATACTTGCAGGTATTTTTAATGGATAACACAACAGTTGGACTAAAACACAAGTGCGGAGATTATCTGGGGAGTGATCCCTTCTAACAGATAAGAACAACACTGATCAGCTCAGTTGAATCATTCTCTCTCGCGGTCATCATGTGTGACCCACAAACAACAAATAAACACATGACATCAACACAGTCCACATCGAGCTGCTAGTTCTACTGCTCAGTGCTCAGCTACACAAAGAAAACAGTTTTTCCCCCTTGCTACTACGATCAGTTCTCATTTGACAGTTCTCTCGGATTGATCGTGATTTATAACTGTGCGGGCCACGATCGTTAGAATGCTGAAAATACTCGGAATTGTTGTATTTTGCTCTTATATTGCTGCCACAATAGCAGCAAGTGATAACACAGATGAAAAGTATTTATGGAAAGAAAAATCTATCATCGTTCCGGTAGATCATTTTAATTACGTGACTGATGCGACTTTCCAATTGCGGTAATTAGACAAATTTATTTATTGTATCGAACATAATCAGTTGTATGTGTGTATTCGCTTTGTAGCTATCTGATCAACGATACATACTCCGGCAAAGATGACACAAATCCAATTCTCTTTTACTGTGGCAATGAGGGTGACATTGAACTCTTTGCCCAAAACACCGGTTTCATTTGGGAGAACGCAAGACCCCTGAATGCGTTGATAATCTTTGCAGAACATCGATACTATGGAAAGTCACTTCCATTTGGAAATTCTTCTTTTGATGGTCCACAGCATTATGGTTTTCTAACCGTTGAACAGGCTCTGGCGGATTATGCGCAGCTATTGGACGAGATAACTGGCGGTCGGAATGATAGACCAGTGATTGCCATTGGAGGATCATATGGAGGAATGTTGGCAGCATGGTTCCGCATGAAGTATCCACATCATGTGACTGGAGCGTTAGCTGCATCTGCACCCATTTGGCAATTTGATGGTATAAAAACGCTGAGGAGGCATACATACACCTACGATTTGTATTCATACAAGTGTTTATCTTTCAGATTTGACGCCATGCGATATATTTACAAAGATCGTTACATCAGTGTTCAAGACATCGCTGAATTCGAATTGCAGCGATAATATAAGAAAGTCATGGAACGTACTCAAGTGAGTTGGAGCTCCCAGACGGTTCAATTGATTTTTTCTAATTGAATTGCATTTCCGTTGCAGGAATTATGCAGCAAATGACACTGGCCGGGCATTTTTGAATACGAAATTTAAATTCTGTAAAGACGATTTGCTGAACAAACCGGATGACATTAACGAATTCTTGGGTATGTAGTACGTATTCGTATTTAATGTTGCAGTTCTGAAGTAGATTAGGGCGTTCATTGAACCGCGAACTTGACTTTCATTGGTTTCATTCAGAAATGAAGGGTATGGCTGGATCGCTTATGCATATGCGATCGTTGGTAAATTGCTCAGATTAATAGTTTAAATGAATTTAAAAAATGCGATTTATTTTGAAATTACCTTGAAAACTTCGCTGTTTACAACAATTTGCCTCTATTATAAGACAGATTTTCGAGAATGAGCATTTGCTAGTCTCTTGAGGTAGATCTCGTATTAAAATGAAAAATCGAGTCAGTAATTTTGAAAACAAAAGTTTTTATTTCAATATTTTAGAGCAAAGTAGTCGAATAAGAGGAGAGTTGTGATTATTTTAATCAGCAATATGTTGAATTTTGCGGAAATAAGCAAAATAAACACAATAATCAGGAATGTCATAAATAGATTAACGTGACTCAGCAGCCACGTATGTACATATGTATGTACGTACTAGAGATGAAGTAGTTAGTTTTAGTGGGAAATCTTTGAGCATTGGACAAATCGCCATAAAGTGTACAACGTCTTCCCTTTGCTTGCTGCACAAGATTGGAAGGTCTGGTCGAAGTGGTATAAAATTGAGGTTGGCTAATTCTTCTCGTATTTCAAATATGGTACTAATCAGCCGAATAGTGATTCGAAAAGTAAGTTATCTCTCCAAAATTGTGATTCATTCTGCTATAGTGCATTCTATATTGTGACTCTTGCGCTTCGCACTTTAAATTCTTAAATATGGTACGACTTGTTTCCTTAAATATTATGCCGAACTTCATTCTTACTGATGCAGGCTCCTCATCAAATGCAAACTATAGTTGTAAGCCGCAATAAGATTCTAGTCTCTCCCACCCTTAAACCAGTTTTCCTCTTGACGGTAGATGCAAAAGTACTACTTTCGGTAGTCTCTTCTCTTCCCATGTTAAAACTTTCACTATATACATAGATAAATTGTAGCTTCAGAGTATCTAAGAATAGGGGTGGGCATCCTGTTTCTAGATACAGCATATAGTTGGGGGTACCACTTGGCAATTCAAAGATCCTTTTGAGAATGTAAAAGGCATTTTTCGAAGTATCAATAACCCCAAGCTTGAGCTCCGTGGGAAAGAATGGAGGTAACAGCAGGGCGAAATATTTTCTGTTTTGAGACATGAATTACAAGCTAATTTTTATTGCAACGACCCCAGATTGATGAAATCATACCATTAGCTTCAGAAGATTTTGCCTTTAAGTGTTTGCTCATAAATTGGCCTAAACGTAATCCAGATTCCCAAATATTTGTACTCTCTAACAACTTCGATTTGTGTTGCCTTTTGTAATTTTTTATTTCGTTATTAAAGCACTAAACAGTTTAGCCGATGTATTTAAAAAGGATATGCCCCCGTAGTTTGATAGTTATCGTATTCTCCTTTTATGTGTAATGGAAAAATGATCGCTCGTTTGAAACTTTCTGGGACATCTGTGTTATCGAAGATTCGATTAAATTCTGATGTAAGCGCTAATGAGAACTCCACGGTGCAGTTTTAATAATGTTCAAACATGACAGCGTAAGCGTAAGCGAGGAATCCAGTTACTCATTGAGTCTTACGTTTGGTTCAGAAGTTTGCTAAAGTGCTCCTTAAGTAGTAGTGTTTCTAGAGTTAAAGCTTTATAATTTCCCTGCATTAATCGTACAGCCTTCCAAAACTCGGCTGAGGACCTTCAAACGTTTACAACGTCACTACTTTTTTTGCGTAAACGTCACCTTCTTTGCATGTTTAAAGCTCCTTCCTGTTCGCTACTCCATACCTGTATTGTACAGCCTGAAAATCTTAAAAAAAGCAAAAGACTTGTCCCTGGTATTCGATCACTCGCTATCGAACCACTTCTGCTTATATGATCTACTATACTTTGTTGATTCATTGGTGGGGTAGACTTTTTTATTAATTTCCGAAAGTATCTGAATGTTTGGGCAGCATGTTCTCAATATACAGTCTTTGAAGTTCCATATTTAAATTGTTTTGATATTGCGATTTCTTTCGTTCCAGCCCATTTCTGGAAGAAGGCTTAATGACTTCGTGTCCTCTTCAGCTGTGATGCACGATATTTTACACTCTATTTCGAGTGGCATGTGATCTAAAAATATTTCTGTGTCTATCTGAAAGTATTTCCATGAACGAAAGTATATTGCCCACAAGAATCGCCTTTGAGCTTCCGTTTAAAATCCAACAGCCATATATGTACATATGTATGTTTGCCATTTCAAGCAAGAATTTTGCTTGCCTTGCTGTCGCAAACTCCATCTTTGGACTTTCGAATTAGGTTAATAGCTGAAGATTTACATCCGCCTACAAAATTGTTTTGTCCTTCCTATTCTTCCATTGAAGTCCTAATAATCATTAAATCCTCTGAGTTCAAAATGAAAAGTAAATTATTCAGTTTCTTATAGTCATGCTGCCAATGACTGCCTTTTAGATAAATCGGTACCATGTTAAGTTTTTTGTTATTAGTTTTTACAACAAAAATATATGGCTCTTCTACCTTACTTAACTTAACAACGGCACCGGCTATGCTTTTTCGGAAGCCGTATTATTGTCTAGAGATGAAGTATAATGGAATAGTCATCTTGGAAACCCCTTCCCCCTTAAACCTTTAGCTTTCTTTCAAAATTCGTGTCAAGGTAGCCGAAAAAAGTGATACGTAAGCAAGGTCCTATTCATTTCTGCAGGCTACCAAACATACATATCTAGGTACTCATTTCGATTGAGAGTTGTACTTCGGCGGGATCACCTTGATGTTGACCATCTCATTATAGTTCATCTCTGTGCTTGAGGATTTTATGGTTCGTGATATGAGAGTGATATGTGCTATCCTACCACCGTACTCGCTTTTGAACAACCACAAAGTCAATCCACAAATGCAATGTTGACGTTGAATGGGGTTTACGTTGCGTTTTTCCGATAATGTCAATATACGAGTAATTGGACGGAATTTTGAGAGATTGTGCCTATGGTGTTGGCGTGTGAGTTTTGCACTATTCTTTCAAGAAATATGTTAAAGAAGTGAAGCATGACAGCCCGTCGCTTTGTCTGAATCCTCGACAGGGATGCCAAAACTAGACATTATTCTGTATAGCTCATCTTTATAAACTATGTATAAATGCTATCATAAGCGGCTTAGAAATCGAGGAAAAGGTAGTGAGTATAGATTTGAAGCTCCTGGAAGACGATGCGGAAGAGGAGACGTTAACTTGCTTATCGAGCACTCGTCCTTTTTTCCAATTTAAGATAGAGAACCTTTGGCGAGTACTTTTTTAACGACTCTAATGATTTGTTAGGTCTTGACTCAGAAAATTTGTCTTAGCATCCAAATGGCTCCAAGAATTGGGTAGCAGTGCAACACACTAACAATCCAATATGAGTTCAGTAGATCGAAGAGTTCAAAACATGACAAGCGTGTAATGTACACACTGTACTACGGTTGTATCCGTAAGTGTTTTGTTTTTTTTTTTCTGTACGGAAGAATGGTGGAGGATTGGTAGCTCCGCTAAGTTGAGGCAAGGCATTCTTAGACCTATTATGATACCATAATTCACGAGTATTCGTAACAATTTAACATAGATTTCTCTGTAATGAGATTGGACTTGGTGCTTTCTTTATGTCACTTGCAATCTCTGTGAATATTAAGAGCAGGTCCCGGAATTAAAATCTTTCAGGCATAGACGGTACGTAGCTTTAGATTATGCTTAAATTTAAAATGTATCTTACAATGATTATCGCTTCTATTCGAATGAGTATTTTTTACTGCATTTTGGGTTGTATATCTCGATCATGTCCATTGTGGCTGTATGGGGTCCCGTGCCTAGCTCCTCGTTACTATTTATGTTGCGTGTATTATGTATATTTTTTCGCTCAAATGGAAGGGGCCTTTAGTCATATTGGAAAGGCAATGGTATTTAGGCCATTATTAATTCATTTCCCAGAAATCAGTTGCGACCCTAAAGATTAAGGTTAACCCTTCCTTTTCCGTAGAGTTTGCTTTTTAATTTTTTCCAGAAGCCTGATTTCCTGTTGAAATGAGTTTAGTTCGAGTTTAGTAGCTTCTCGAAAAGTTCGCATCAATGAGATGCTACATACAGTCATCCCTTTCTTTCCTGTCTCTAGGGACTATTTTGATATTTAGTACGCAAAACTTTTTTCCTTCATTGTGTAGTTCTCGTCAAAGAGGATGGTTCTTGTTGGTTTCGATTATGCCTGAGTAGTCCTTTGGACCTCTTCTACTCCTGATCTAGTAACTAATTTTTGTTTAGATAAGACTACGCGGATGCAGCTGTGCCTTTACTTGTTTTTATTCACTCTCCTTTTTCTACTAAGGTTACGTACATTTAAAGATTGAAAACGGATTAAAAGACAGACTAGGACAATGGGAGAGCTCAAGCGAGATAAGACAGGTTTAAGTTACCTCAAGAACCGTTTTCTAGCTTGAATTGAATAATATTACTGTCGTTATATTAATTTCATTTCTTTTTATTTTAGATTACCTAGAAGACGTGTATGGCAACTTGGCAATGGCTAATTATCCCTACGCAAATGAGTTCTTGGCACCACTGCCGGGCTACCCCGTTCGTCAATTTTGCTTCTATTTATCTAATTCTTACGACAAGGATAGTGAACTTCTTGAGGTGAACTCACTAGATCCTAGTTTACCGCGTACTATATCTCTTTTTTGCAGGCACTACAAAGCGCTTTAAGTGTTTATTCTAATTTTGATGGAACATCAAAATGTCTGGATTATAAGTCTGCTTATGCTCCATCTTTAGGCGGAACTGCTTGGGATGTCCAAACGTGTAATGAAATGGTCATGCCAATGTGCTCTAACGACGATGGCAACATGTTTAGACCAAAGGCATGGAATTTTACTTCTTATTCGGATAATTGTTTCAAAAAATTCAAAATTCGTCCACGAGAAGATGAGATTCTGGTGCGATTTGGTGGAAGACACATTGAGTAAGAAATCTAATTCTAATTTAAAATAGTCTGAGAGAAAAGAAAGTTCCTATTTGTTTGCAGAGCATATACTAACATAATCTTCAGTAATGGCCTTCTGGATCCATGGAGTGGGGGTGGTGTACTTAAAACAACAAATGATGACATTACGATAATAATTATCCCAGAAGGAGCACATCATCTTGATTTGAGAGCTGCTAAGGCTGAGGTAATACTTAGCCTGAGACAATTAAATTGGATTTTACTCCTATATTTTTTAGGATCCGCCATCTGTTCGTGAGGCAAGAAGACGGGAACAAAAGATCATTAAACGATGGATATCGGACTTTTATTCCGCACAATTGAGTAAAAGGCAAAGGATATAATAATTCTTTGCAAAAATGCATAGAAGTATGGGTTGTTGATAAAAAAGAGAATACTCAATAAAAACAAAGGCATGTGTATTCTGTACGCAAAAATCATGTTTTATGTCATGTTCCATATACTTGTAACTACTAAGTGAGACGATTTAAGGTATGTATGTTGAGTTTCGAACCTTTTCTCTTCTAAGAATACCAGAAAGACTGATTAAAATTAGCTTTAAATTCAACTCTCAAAGATGCTCCGTATATATCTCCTGCATACTCCCTTTGGCAACCATATTTGGGCCTTGATCATCAATAAATTTTACTGAACCTATCATCAAAGATTATTATCGATCTATGTACCTACGCTAGTAACATAAATGTTGTTCAAGTAAACTACAATGTGACTTGAGTAAATCAAGAGAATACCCTCTGCGACTAGTACCAATCTGCGACCGAGTGTTAGGAGCAAACTCAAAGAAATATAAAAGGAATTTCGTGCCTTTTCTTACCTTTTTGGTTGCGGCACAACAAATAATAATTTAATATCGGATCACATCCCTAAAAGAAGTGGTACCACTCTGAAGAAGTTTTAAAACCAGTCCCGGATGATGGAGAAGTCCACAAATTCAGATACACCAGGGGTTATAGACATCTACATCAACCACTCAAGGGTCCCGTCTAAGGCAGGTTGACAGTACTTGGGCTGTCTTACAGACTCTAGCCATTTTACTGAGCATTTGATTGAATAGTCCTTCTACATGAAAACTACATGCATACATTCATATATCTGCATGCGAATGAAACCAACAAAGGCAAGGTAGCTTGGATAATCAAATCTTTTACTCCATATAAAGCGTCAGGAATGAATAACGTTCGACGAGTAATATAACAGGTAAAAGTTATTTTGTTGCTCAATTCGATTCTTACAAGCTGCCTTAAGTTAGATATTTAGGCATATAATATACGGAGCTCAATTCTACACAGCTCTCTGCAACGGCCTTGGAGTAATACTTAAGTCACGCAGCATTAACTCAACCCTGGATGACATTAATAGCGAAAGGGAAGGGAAACACCTTAGGGTAGCGGCCTCTCACTCCATACATGACTGCTTGTGTTGGACGATAAAGATAAATTAATAACATGACGGACTGTGCCCGGTCGTCTGAAATCGTTTGAAGGGCAGTGAGCTTTGTGCTTATCTATGAGATAGTTTCTTGAAATGACACCTACCACTGTGCTAATGCACAGCGAGAATCCATTTTTACAGCATTTCAGACATGGCATAGGGCGAATCTCCTTGTTAACTTAACACGTTGTACCATATCGTTAAGAGTGTGCTGCGCAATGAGCAAATACAATCACGTTGATGACCCATACTGTCGAAACTGTGGTGAGCAAGTGACGCCGAGAAGATAACATTCAGGCTGAGGACGAACGAAGAATGAAAGACTGCAAAGGAAGACATCACAAATGTAGTGCAGGAAGTACGCCTGATTACGAGGCCGATTTTACGCCTGTAAAATAATTTTTCCGAATGAAAAAAAGAAAGAAGAAGTTTCGAATCAGCTTGTTTTCGTTAGCCATTTGTGGCACTCGTATCTTAATTGCTTAAAATCGTGGAGTGACCAGTTTGGACACTAGATCAATGTGAGTTGGCCTTGAGTCTTACAACCGACTAGTTGCCATTCGTTTGCTAAAGATAGCCAATAAAAGCCTTTATTGGATGTTTGGTTTCCAACCAGGAATTTTTCTTCAAAAGTATGCTCATGTTTCTCCGGCATTTTTGTTTACTAGAAAACTTGCAATAATATTCAAAACCTTATCTTCTATAACTTCTCATCTGCCCATTTATCGCTTAAGTGACGCGCTACCAACAGCCACATCCAATAAAGATGTGTATGAAGTTATCAGCATGAGATCAAAGTTCGAAGCCCTTTTCTGCATCCAGGGTAAATCATATCGAAAATTGCAAATGTTTGTAAATCATCACTCCGTTGTATCTGCATATGTCTGTAGAGTGGAAATTCCGGAATTCTGGGGAACTCTGTTGAATGAGTAGAAACAACATGCGAATCAATTAGTTGCTCTCTCTCTGCGTCCGTAGAATTAGCTTTAGTTTCGATACGGCTGCAGTTTTGTTTGGTTATAAACATACTTCCAAGTGTCTACATAAAATGTTCAAATTTTTTCAAATTCTATTCACTTTTGTGGTTCTTTTTGCGACAAGTTTTTTAGTGTGTAGTCAAAGTCCGCAATACGAAGAAAAGTACATAAAACTTCCTGTTGATCACTTCAATTACGTAAATGACAAGTCGTTCCAGCTTAGGTGAGTGTTAACTTGTTTTGACCTACACCAAGGTTTCTAGAAAAACAAGCTTTTGTTGTTTTCTTTTACTCTCTTCGCCTAAGGTATCTCATAAATGACACATTCTCTCATGGCAATCCAGATGCGCCAATCCTATTTTATTGTGGTAACGAAGCTAGTATTGAGTACTTTGCCAAAGTGTCAGGATTAATATGGGAGTTGGCACCAAAACTTAATGCTCTTGTGGTATTCGCTGAGCATCGTTACTTTGGAAAGTCATTACCATTTAACAATGACTCCATGACAGATCGAGAGCACTATGGATATCTCACTACTGAGCAGGCACTGGCCGACTTTGCGGCTCTGATGAATCTTTTGAATAAGGATAGTTCTAAGAGTAGTTCTAAGAGGAGGCCGACTATTGCGATCGGTGGTTCGCACGGTGGAGTTTTGGCTGCATTTTTTCGCACGAAATATCCACACATTGTGGCAGGAGCACTGGCATCATCAGCACCAATGAGAAAATTTTCCAATTTAACGCGTTGTGATGTTTACACAAAAATTATTACGAATGTCTTCGAGCATGCCTACAACAAGAACTGCAGTTTGAATATTAAAAAGACGTGGACCGCGTTCAAGCAAGTTTTTTGATTTTGGAGACTTTTTTTGGGTTAAATGTGTCACAAGTTTCTGAAGATCCTGAAGGCGTAACGTTTTTCAATGACGTTTTAGATTTTTGCGATCCGTGGGAAAATTCAGATCAAATAGATAATTTTCTGAGTAAGTATGGGAGCTGCTACAAGTATGTCTGACTTAAGTCATTCTCTACCAAAATTATCCAGATGCCATGGATGGTATTTACTGGCACATGGCCATGACAAATTATCCGTACGAAGCCGATGTCTATGCGCCACTACCAGCGAATCCTGTAAGAGCATTCTGTTCCTACCTTGGTACTGAGTTAAATGGTCGAGATCTAGTCAAGGTAATGATAAACAAAAAATGGTTTTCTATTGATATTTTGTGTTTTAATTTTTATTCTTACCATCAGGCCTTTCGTAGTGCCTTAAATGTCTACACTAACCATGATGGAAAGAAGAAATGCTTTAAATTTAGCCATCGTAATATTATGGAACCACACGAAGTGGAAGCCTTTAATTTTCAAAGATGCAGCGAAATTATAATTGCATTTTGTTCCAAAGGAGAGAACAATATGTTCCGCTCTGAAGACGAGACTTTTGAAGATGCAGTTGACTTGTGCAAACAGGATTACCATATAGGATTGGATCAAGATTTAAATAGAATCAAGAATCATTTTGGATTGGAAAACTTAAAGTGAGTAAAGGCCGTTTTAGTGTTCCTTGCCGAAATTGATTAGATTAAGTAGGGTCATCACGAATGGTCAGTGGAAGTTAGGCGCCAAGTATTTGTATTTGTAACATGCAAGCACTTCAACATTATTGTGCAACTTTCAACAGACCCTCCGCATAAGTAATAACTGAGTGCGATAGGTAATAGGTATCAACGCAGATAAACGGAACTGGTTCTCTTTACCAGGAGTCCTAAGACAACTATTCAGAGATAGTGTCTCGACTCATACTCGAAAAGAGCTTGACATGGAGGGACGATATGGAAGATCGAATGACAAAAACCAAACCTATTGGATACGCAGGAGAATCAACAACAAGTCTAGGGGACTGGAGCCAAAGCAATTTCACTGAATTTGAAAGTGTGTTCTGAAAACCCTACTGTTTTATACTATAGTAGTATGGTGGCCCGTAAAAGACAAGAAGTATGCAGTGAACCTTCTAATAAGTGTGCAACAAATGGCATGCCTGGAACTCACATGAGTATAAGCATTAACACCAACAGCAGCATTAGACGAAATTCTTAACATTTTACCATTCCATATCGAAGCAAGGCAGGACTAAGAGCCCTTAGGAACTTTGACAAGGATATCATAAAATTATAAAAATATTGGGAGGAGCACCAGATCTTCTAAGTGATTTTGATGAGAAGAATTTCATTTTCATCAGTAACAAAGCACCTTTTCTTAAAAGAGATTCTTGGACGATTGACTAAAACACACAGGACAACACTGATGGCTCCAACATAGCAAACGGAGGCAGATATTTTTTAGTGCCAACTACGTCACAGTCTTTCAGGCAGAGGTTTATACGATCAAAAGGGAAGGAGATACTCTTCTATTCCTCTGTATCTGCTCTAATTGCAAGGCAGCAATTACGGTCATAACAAACCCATTAAAGTAGTAGGTACTAGGTAGTGTGTTTGCTTGTGACCTGGCTATCAAGCACAACAGAGAAACGAATAAAATCTGATTTTTTTTCCAATTACTTACTACACCAAAAAAGGAGTTGCTGCCTGGTCATACAATGGACCTTTCTAACAACCAGAACGATTCCACGTTCCATGGATACTGGGACAAGAAAAGGCGCCGGTACAAAAGAATGAACAGCGGACAGCGGCATAGGAGAACCGTAATTAAAATAGCCATCAGCGAAAAGATTAAGAGGGAATTTCACTAAACCAGGAGAGATATGACAAGCTCAAAGATCACCAAACCAAGCGACGGGATACAGAAGAGCAAAACCGTGACTGATAAAAGGGCAATAAACACGCCTTCAGAGTAGAACTGCGTGACCCCACAATTTGCAATAACAGTGGGGATGAGGTAGAAGGCCTAAAACATTTCCACTCATACTGTCCAACAACCGCAAGACTTCGACATATAATTCAGGGGTCCATTTGGATACCGGAAATCATGCATCTTAAAAATAACAAAATCTGAGACATCATGGAGTTTACAAGAACAAACCAGGAAAGTTACCCAGACCTTACGCAATACATATATGTACTTCAATTTTCTCAAGCCTTACTCCCCTCCCAACAAGCTCCCCCTGGTTCTGCTCCAATACAGCTCCAAGGGAAATACAACAAGTCGAGATTTAGTAATGTGGGGTAACGAATACAATAGGGGAAAACTATGATAAAAAAAATTTGAAGTTCAGTTTTGGAGGCACAAAGCACTCCTAAATAAAATTTTGACAAAGCTATCTGTGCGAAAGAAGCGATTTGTACATTGATCATTCCTACATACAGGTAATCTAAATTAAATCAAAAACTGTCTAGTTGATCTACAGCAACATGCTTTTGAGTAAATTAATGCAAAACAGAAAGATTTTCTATGACTTAATCCTTTCAAAAACTATCATCAAAAGAAGTTTTAATCTCCTGATTTAAGATCAAGTGAAAATTAGAATTGAAAGAACGGTGCGAAACACAGGCCCGCCTCGCACTTCTTGGTGATTTTTTTTTTAAAACAATCCAACTTCCTTTTTAGATCGGTCAGCAATATAATTTTTTCGAATGGCTTATTGGATCCTTGGAGTGGAGCTGGCATACTGACTGCACCAAATGACAAGATTATTGTTAAAAATATTGCAAAAGGAGCACATCACATCGATTTAAGATACTCTAATGAAAAGGTTAGTAAAAATGATACATTTTCAAATATTTTCACACATGGATGGTGGATGTGGATGCGTCCTTGATAATTATTTTTTTTTTTAGGATCCTCCTTCGGTTGTTGCCGCAAGGTATTTAGAGATGATCACGTTCAAAAAGTGGATCAGGGAATTCAGGAGAAAGAATTATAATTGATTCTTAGGTGGAATCCTTGATGCGTTAATTAACGTTTTTAAGTTTACTAGAATAGAATTTAATTTGTTATGTAAAAAAGACTAATAAATGTGCGAAATGTACATAAACTAGACGCCTCTCTATAGTTTAATTATGGGTTCAATACAATTTTCCAATTCTAATCATTTTGCACTGATGACTTGAAGGACTGCAGGCATTTTCTTATTCAAATTGTCCATATAGAAATCAGTTGACGAAGAGGAAGGCACGTGGCACTATCTCCAACTTTGCCCCAGGCCAAACTCAGACGGCTGACCACACGCGTTAAGAAATCCAAAGATTTCCTATTGCCGCAGCCTACAACCCTAATTCCTTTTTGCCACTTGGTTCCGTCGCAGTTGTCCTCGTTGTCCTCGCAGCTAGCTATTTGCCCTTCGTCATCTTCCCATCTGGGTCGGAACGGTCGACAATGGCCACCTGTAGGTCCATCGGGGAGACGAAGCTAACTGATTGTTTCAGCTTCTTCGACGACCTTTTGGGGCTCCTCTTCAGACCTTATTCTCTTTACGGTCTGCCTACCAGAAGCGGGTGGCTTGGAGGATTTGTCCGAATTGGATCCTGCTGGAATCTGTGGATTCTTTTTGTTCAATATTGACTGACTTGGAGGGGAGCTTGTGGCTTTGTTTGGCAGCTGTATTACCGTATTACCGGTTGCTGGCCGAATTTGCCAATGTTAGACTTTCGCTCAAAATTGGCTATAGATTTCCAATGCTTTTTGATAAGCACGTTATCCCTATCCGTTAAGGTTATCCCTATCTGTTTTGCTTGCATCTTTGGCAGATATTGCAAAGACCTTCTATAGCCTTCTTTCGCCTTCTCTTCCTCTGTCCTTTCGCTCTTTTCTTTCCTCTTGGCTTTCGGAGCACCGGTGTCTTTTGAATATTTGTCCTCGTCCAACAGTCGGGCTTCGGTCTCGGAGTCTACGTTCATGGTATGACTAACCTGCGATGAAGCTAAAGATTTATCATCGGTAGCGTTGCCAATCTGCAGACCACAATATTGAGTAAATATGTATTCCGTTCCCGTTTGTCCTCCAACGTTGGTGTCTTCGGCCAATTGCCTGCCAAGATTCTTTATGGTAGGATTTTCCTCATTTTCAGAGAGAAGTTTGCAGGAGTTGTCATCAATATTTGTGTTTAACTTTTTTGTTGCTGTTGATCGTTTTTTGGACCCATGAGTAGTTGGGAAGGGAGCGTCTGTCTGCACAAAGCCGGCATTAAGCAGATAAGTCTAAATAATTCAGAGAGCGCCAGGTATCTGAATACACTGTTCACGACTGAGATATAGTGGGGCGATAGGCAATAGTGAGGGGTGGGGCTCTTCGGGGGTCAAAAGTTGCACTACCGCCCTCATTAAAAAATGACGAATTTTTTATCGTTTTCGATTTTAATATTTTTTATGTAGAATTGAGCCCGCATCTTTCTTGAATCCGAATCTGCTTTCGGATTCGGGATTCGATTTATAGTTTTCGCGAAAATGAATTGTTTGTAGTGCTCTTCGGGGGTCGAAACTTGCACTACAGCACTCGGTAAAAAATGGCGAATTTTTTATCGTTTTCGATTTTAATATTTTTTTAAGTAGAATTGAGCCCGCATCTTTCCTGAATCCGAATCTGCTTTCGGATTCGGGATTCGATTTATGGTTTTCGAGAAAATGAATTTTTTGTAGCGCTCTTCGCGGGTCAAAAGTTGCACTGCCGCCCTCGGTAAAAAATAGCGAATTTTTTATCGTTTTCGATTTTAATATTTTTTATGTAGAATTTTTTATGATCTTCGATTTTAAAATTTTTAATCCAAATTGAGCCCGCATCTTTCCTGAATCCGAATCAGCTCACTGATTCGGGATTCGATTTATAGTTTTCGAGAAAATGAATTTTTTGTAGCGCTCTTCGGGGGTCAAAAGTTGCACTACCGTCCTCGGTAAAAAATGGCGAATTTTTTACCGTTTTCGATTTTAATATTTTTTAAGTAGAATTGAGCCCGCATCTTTCCTGAATCCGAATCTGCTTTCGGATTCGGGATTCGATTTATAGTTTTCGAGAAAATGAATTTTTTGTAGCGCTCTTCGGGGGTCAAAAGTTGCACTACCGTCCTCGGTAAAAAATAGCGAATTTTTTATGATCTTCGATTTTAATATTTTTTATGTAGAATTGAGCCCGCATCTTTCCTGAATCCGAATCTGCCGGTAGGTGAGATCCTCCCTACGGACGGTAGGAGAGAAGGCTCTAAGAGCACTTTGTCAGATTGCTAGGAAGGTTTCTTAGGGCGAAGGTAGCTTATTGCGAAGTTCTAAAAATTGGATATCTCCCTACGGACGGTAGGTGAGATCCTCTCTACGGACGGTAGGAGAGAAGGCTCTTAGAGCACTTTGTCAGATTGCTATGAAGGTTTCTTAGGGCGAAGGTAGCTTAGCGCGAAGTACTGAAAATTCGATATCTCCCTACGGACGGTAGGTGAAATCCTCCCTACGGACGGTAGGAGAGAAGGCTCTTAGAGCACTTTGTCAGATTGCTAGGAAGGTTTCTTAGGGCGAAGGTAGCTTAGGGCGAAGTTCTAAAAATTGGATATCTCCCTACGGACGGTAGGTGAAATCCTCCCTACGGACGGTAGGAGAGAAGGCTCTTAGAGCACTTTGCGTAATTACCTTCGCACCAGCATATTTTTTGAAAAAATTTTGCCTAATGACACCGCCAGCCCAAAAACACACCAAACTGTCACTTGTTGTGGACCCTCTGGCGGGATCAGATTGTGTGGAAAGCATTAACCTCAAAAGCTCTGTTGCTTGTTCATGACATACGCTGTTAAAATATCAGAAAGAAATCCTTTGAAGCTAAGTTAACAAAATTTAGTGAGGCTTTGCTCTTCCGTCTTCGAGTGGCACCTGACTACGGCAAATTGTTATACAACAAAACAATGAAAAATTGTAATTTTTTTGTCCTCTTTTTGGCAATTTTTGCCATTTTTTATGATTTTTTTTCCGTTTCTTATAAAACACTCACGAATCGAAGCAAAATTATTTCAACTCTCAGTCGCTCAAGTTATTCGCGCCAAAAAAAATTGTAATTGCGCCTCTCTCTACACCTAAAATTATTTATTCGAAATTTGTCTTTCATCTTTGCTCGTAAATTATGGGCGTTCGCGGCAAAAAGAAAGATTGCAGGCTCCTGTCATGAGGTGCTACTCACAGCAGGCATATTTTTTTTACCATTTTTTGCGTATTCTACCACTTTTCATCCATTTTTCCACGTTTCTATGAAGTTCTCACGAAAAAAATAAAAAAATTTACAACACTCCCGCCAAATTTTTCCCATCAAAAACCTCAAAATTCACTGAAAAAAATCATTTGAGAGGATCACACAGGATCCACCTACGAAATGAGTTTACACTCACAGTGGTACTTTCGTGGGTAAAATCTAGTCCCAGTCGCCTGCTTGGAGTCAGTCTTAAGTGGATCGTCGAGGCGATCGGTTCAGTTCGCGAATTAACTCGTTGGAAGCCCCAACCCGGATCCGATTTTTTTTTTTTTTTTTTTTACTGGTCTCCTCTCAGTTAGTCTGCGTGTCTGACCCTGCTCTGGTGTAGTGAATTGAAAGAGGATAGCAATAGTGAATGTGTGTGTGTGTGCAGTGAAGTGAAATTGCTATCCATGTGATTTTTCTTTTTGAATTTTTAAAAAGAATTTTTTAATTTTTGAATTTGAAATTTTTTGAATCTCCTTCCCCTCCCCCCCACCCCCACCCCTGTCGCGACGGCAGTGTAGTAGCAGAAGCGAATTTTGTTCGCCGGTTTGGGGCCCGCGGTCGTGTGTGCGTGAGTGTGTGTGGCATGCTGTTGTATCCTGTTCTAGCTGTTGTATCCTGTTGTACCTGTTGTATCCTGTTGTAGCTGTTGTATCCTGTTGTATGCTGTGGTATGCTGTTGTTATACCGGTGAGTGCTAGTTTTAAGTTTTTTTAAACCAAATTTTTCCATGTTTTTGCAAAAAGATTTCGCGTATCAAAATATTTTTTTTTTCCTTCTTAAAAAATTGGTTCAACTGTGCTAGAATTTTTAATTTTTTTTTTTGCCGATATTTTGGAAAATATACCTGACCTTTAGGTCAACATCTAGCATCCCTTTATGGGTACAATTTTTCAACTTTTAGTCATTGGAAATATTTTTTTTTAAATTATATTTTTATATGAAATTTTATTTTTTTAGGAAAATTTAATTTTTTAGGGAATTTTAGTTATTTTTGGAAATTTTATTTCTTTAGGAAATTTAATTTTGTAGGAAATTTTATTTTTTTAGGAGAATTAAATTTTTTAGGAAATTTTATTTTTTTTAGGAAAATTTAATTTTTTAGGGAATTTTAGTTATTTTAGGAAATTTTTTTTAGGTGGTGTGTTATTATATTTAAAATTAACTATTTTAAAAACGTTGACTTTTAGCTAACGTGTGTAACGCTAAGTAGTTGAGGGCTGTATAACCTGATGACGATCGACGCCAACTTGATGAGTTTCGTGTTAGCTTAGATTAAATTTGGTTGGAGAGGCTAATTTGATGTTATGTACATTCGCATGCGTACTAGGTAAACTGAAAGGTCGGCATAATGCAGCAACTTACGTTCGTATTCAAGCAGAACAAGTCTATTAAACTGTCTTAGCTGGCTATGGCTATGCAGTCGCGGCGAAATATCGTTTGCGGTTCAATCAAGCCCTAACAAATATGAAATGCCTAGTGCTTAGCGGAATTATCATTATTTCGACTAAGCAGCCGAAGCACAGAGTTTTGATCTACAGTCCCTTACGGACTGCAGACGAAGTAGCCCTCAATACATTGTGAACAATATAGCACCATGATCGATGAAAGATCCTTCTCGAACACAAAATCTAGCCTCTCCAACATATTTTCATACGGACGGTAGGAGAGAAGGCTCTAAGAGCACTTTACACAATTGTTAGGAAGGTTTCTTAGTGCGAAACTAGGTTAGGGCGGAGTTCTGAAAATTGGATATCTCCCTACGGACGGTAGGTGAGATCCTCCCTACGGGCGGTAGGTGAGATCCTCCCTACGGACGGTAGCAGAGAAGGCTCTTAGAGCACTTTGTCAGATTGCTAGGAAGGTTTCTTAGGGCGAAGGTAGCGTAGGGCGCAGTTCTAAAAATTGGATATCTCCCTACGGACGGTAGGTGAGATCCTCCCTACGGGCGGTAGGTGAGATCCTCCCTACGGACGGTAGCAGAGAAGGCTCTTAGAGCACTTTGTCAGATTGCTAGGAAGGTTTCTTAGGGCGAAGGTAGCTTAGGGCGGAGTACTGAAAATTCGATATCTCCCTACGGGCGGTAGGTGAGATCCTCCCTACGGGCGGTAGGTGAGATCCTCCCTACGGACGGTAGCAGAGAAGGCTCTTAGAGCACTTTGTCAGATTGCTAGGAAGGTTTCTTAGGGCGAAGGTAGCGTAGGGCGCAGTTCTAAAAATTGGATATCTCCCTACGGACGGTAGGTGAGATCCTCCCTACGGGCGGTAGGAGAGAAGGCTCTTAGAGCACTTTGTCAGATTGCTAGGAAGGTTTCTTAGGGCGAAGGTAGCGTAGGGCGAAGTTCTAAAAATTGGATATCTCCCTACGGACGGTAGGTGAGATCCTCCTTACGGACGGTAGGAGAGAAGGCTCTTAGAGCACTTTGTCAGATTGCTAGGAAAGTTTCTTAGGGCAAAGGCAGCTTAGGGCGAAGTACTGAAAATTCGATATCTCCCTACGGACGGTAGGTGAGATCCTCCCTACGGACGGTAGGAGAGAAGGCTCTTAGAGCACTTTGTCAGATTGCTAGGAAGGTTTCTTAGGGCGAAGGTAGCTTAGGGCGGAGTACTGAAAATTCGATATCTCCCTACGGGCGGTAGGTGAGATCCTCCCTACGGACGGTAGGAGAGAAGGCTCTTAGAGCACTTTGTCAGATTGCTAGGAAGGTTTCTTAGGGCGAAGGTTGCGTAGGGCGAAGTTCTAAAAATTGGATATCTCCCTACGGACGGTAGGTGAGATCCTCCTTACGGACGGTAGGAGAGAAGGCTCTTAGAGCACTTTGTCAGATTGCTAGGAAAGTTGCTTATTGCAAAGGCAGCTTAGGGCGAAGTACTGAAAATTCGATATCTCCCTACGGGCGGTAGGTGAGATCCTCCCTACGGACGGTAGGAGAGAAGGCTCTTAGAGCACTTTGTCAGATTGCTAGGAAGGTTTCTTAGGGCGAAGGTAGCGTAGGGCGAAGTTCTAAAAATTGGATATCTCCCTACGGACGGTAGGTGAGATCCTCCTTACGGGCGGTAGGAGAGAAGGCTCTTAGAGCACTTTGTCAGATTTCTAGGAAGGTTTCTTAGGGCGAGGGTAGCTTAGCGAGAAGTTCTAAAAATTAGATATCTCCCTACGGACGGTAGGAGAGAAGGCTCTTAGAGCACTTTGTCAGATTGCTAGGAAAGTTTCTTAGGGCGAAGGTAGCGTAGGGCGAAGTTCTAAAAATTGGATATCTCCCTACGGACGGTAGGAGAGAAGGCTCTTAGAGCACTTTGTCAAATTGCTAGGAAGGTTTCTTAGGGCGAGGGTAGCTTAGCGAGAAGTTCTAAAAATTGAATATCTCTCTACGGACGGTAGGTGAGATCCTCCCTACGGACGGTAGGAGAGAAGGCTCTTAGAGCACTTTGTCAGATTGCTAGGAAGGATTCTTAGGGCGAAGGTAGCTTAGGGTGAAATAATGAAAATTAGATATCTCAATGCGGGGGTAGGGGAGAAGGCTCTTAGAGCACTTTGCATAATTACCTTCGCACCAGCATATTTTTTGAAAGAATTTTGCCTAATGACACCGCCAGCCCAAAAACACACCAAACTGTCACTTGTTGTGAATGGAGAAATTGTTCCTTCCTGACCATTTCTGCCCCTACCCTCTGGCGGGATCAGATTGTGTGGAAAGCATTAACCTCAAAAGCTCTGTTGCTTGATCATGACATACGCTGTTAAAATATCAGAAAGAAATCCTTTGAAGCTAAGTTAACAAAATTTAGTGAGGCTTTGCTCTTCCGTCTTCGAGTGGCACCTGACTACGGCAAATTGTTATACAACAAAACAATGAAAAATTGTAATTTTTTTGTCCTCTTTTTGGCAATTTTTGCCATTTTTTATGATTTTTTTTCCGTTTCTTATAAAACACTCACGAATCGAAGCAAAATTATTTCAACTCTCAGTCGCTCAAGTTATTCGCGCCAAAAAAAATTGTAATTGCGCCTCTCTCTACACCTAAAATTATTTATTCGAAATTTGTCTTTCATCTTTGCTCGTAAATTATGGGCGTTCGCGGCAAAAAGAAAGATTGCAGGCTCCTGTCATGAGGTGCTACTCACAGCAGGCATGTTTTTTTTACCATTTTTTGCGTATTCTACCACTTTTCATCCATTTTTCCACGTTTCTATGAAGTTCTCACGAAAAAAATAAAAAAATTTACAACACTCCCGCCAAATTTTTCCCATCAAAAACCCCAAAATTCACTGAAAAAAATCATTTGAGAGGATCACACAGGATCCACCTACGAAATGAGTTTACACTCACAGTGGTACTTTCGTGGGTAAAATCTAGTCCCAGTCGCCTGCTTGGAGTCAGTCTTAAGTGGATCGTTGAGGCGATCGGTTCAGTTCGCGGATTAACTCGTTGGAAGCCCCAACCCGGATCCGATTTTTTTTTTTTTTACTGGTCTCCTCTCAGTTAGTCTGCGTGTCTGACCCTGCTCTGGTGTAGTGAATTGAAAGAGGATAGCAATAGTGAATGTGTGTGTGTGTGCAGTGAAGTGAAATTGCTATCCATGTGATTTTTCTTTTTGAATTTTTAAAAAGAATTTTTTAATTTTTGAATTTGAAATTTTTTGAATCTCCTTCCCCTCCCCCCCACCCCCACCCCTGTCGCGACGGTAGTGTAGTAGCAGAAGCGAATTTTGTTCGCCGGTTTGGGGCCCGCGGTCGTGTGCGTGTGTGCGTGAGTGTGTGTGGTATGCTGTTGTATCATGTTCTAGCTGTTGTATCCTGTTGTACCTGTTGTATCCTGTTGTAGCTGTTGTATCCTGTTGTATGCTGTGGTATGCTGTTGTTATACCGGTGAGTGCTAGATTTAAGTTTTTTTAAATCAAATTTTTCCATGTTTTTGCAAAAAACTTCCTTCTTAAAAAATTGGTTCAACTGTGCTAGAATTTTTAATTTTTTTTTGCCGATATTTTGGAAAATATACCTGACCTTTAGGTCAATATCTAGCATCCCTTTATGGGTACAATTTTTCAATTTTTAGTCTTAGGAAATATTTTTTTTACGAAATTATATTTTTTTATGAAATTTTATTTTTTTTTTTTGGGAAAATTTAATTTTTTAGGGAATTTTAGTTATTTTAGGAAATTTTATTTCTTTAGGAAATTTAATTTTGTAGGAAATTTTATTTTTTTTAGGAAAATTAAATTTTTTAGGAAATTTTATTTTTTTAGGAAAATTTAATTTTTTAGGGAATTTTAGTTATTTTAGGAAATTTTTTTTAGGTGGTGTGTTATTATATTTAATATTAACTATTTTAAAAACGTTGACTTTTAGCTAACGTGTGTATAGGCTTAACGGGGTTTGGGAATTAATTGTTCGGCGGCAGTTGGGAAAGTACCAACCGCTTCTTTGTGAATCTTTTCAGGTTTGTAGGTCGTTTGTAGGTCGTTTGTAGGCACACGGTGCCAGTATAGTGATCCTTAATAAATGAGGGCCACATACGTAGAGCGCTAAGTAGTTGAGGGCTGTATAACCTGATGACGATCGACGCCAACTTGATGAGTTTCGTGTTAGCTTAGATTAAATTTGGTTGGAGAGGCTAGTTTGATGTTATGTACATTCGCATGCGTACTAGGTAAATTGAAAGGTCGGCATAATGCAGCAACTTACGTTCGTATTCAAGCAGAACAAGTCTATTAAACTGTCTTAGCTGGCTATGGCTATGCAGTCGCGGCGAAATATCGTTTGCGGTTCAATCAAGCCCTAACAAATATGAAATGCCTAGTGCTTAGCGGAATTATCATTATTTCGACTAAGCAGCCGAAGCAGAGAGTTTTGATCTACAGTCCCTTACGGACTGCAGACGAAGTAGCCCTCAATACATTGTGAACAATATAGCACCATGATCGATGAAAGATCCTTCTCGAACACAAAATCTAGCCTCTCCAACATATTTTCATACGGACGGTAGGAGGGAAGGCTCTTAGAGCACTTTGTCAGATTGCTAGGAAGGTTTCTTAGGGCGAGGGTAGCTTAGGGATAAGTTCTAAAAATTGAATATCTCCCTGCGGACGGTAGGTGAGATCCTCTATACGGACGGTAGGTGAGATCCTCCCTACGGACGGTAGGAGAGAAGGCTCTTAGAGCACTTTGTCAGATTGCTAGGAAGGTTTCTTAGGGCGAAGGTAGCGTAGGGCGAAGTTCTAAAAATTGGATATCTCCCTACGGACGGTAGGTGAGATCCTCCTTACGGACGGTAGGAGAGAAGGCTCTTAGAGTACTTTGTCAGATTGCTAGGAAAGTTTCTTAGGGCAAAGGCAGCTTAGCGAGAAGTTCTAAAAATTGAATATCTCTCTACGGACGGTAGGTGAGATCCTCCCTACGGACGGTAGGAGAGAAGGCTCTTAGAGCACTTTGTCAGATTGCTAGGAAGGTTTCTTAGGGCGAGGGTAGCTTAGCGAGAAGTTCTAAAAATTGAATATCTCTCTACGGACGGTAGGTGAGATCCTCCCTACGGACGGTAGGAGAGAAGGCTCTTAGAGCACTTTGTCAGATTGCTAGGAAGGTTTCTTAGGGCGAAGGTAGCGTAGGGCGAAGTTCTAAAAATTGGATATCTCCCTACGGACGGTAGGTGAGATCCTCCTTACGGACGGTAGGAGAGAAGGCTCTTAGAGCACTTTGTCAGATTGCTAGGAAAGTTGCTTATTGCAAAGGCAGCTTAGGGCGAAGTACTGAAAATTCGATATCTCCCTACGGGCGGTAGGTGAGATCCTCCCTACGGACGGTAGGAGAGAAGGCTCTTAGAGCACTTTGTCAGATTGCTAGGAAGGTTTCTTAGGGCGAAGGTAGCTTAGGGCGGAGTACTGAAAATTCGATATCTCCCTACGGGCGGTAGGTGAGATCCTCCCTACGGGCGGTAGGTGAGATCCTCCCTACGGACGGTAGCAGAGAAGGCTCTTAGAGCACTTTGTCAGATTGCTAGGAAGGTTTCTTAGGGCGAAGGTAGCGTAGGGCGCAGTTCTAAAAATTGGATATCTCCCTACGGACGGTAGGTGAGATCCTCCCTACGGGCGGTAGGAGAGAAGGCTCTTAGAGCACTTTGTCAGATTGCTAGGAAGGTTTCTTAGGGCGAAGGTAGCGTAGGGCGAAGTTCTAAAAATTGGATATCTCCCTACGGACGGTAGGTGAGATCCTCCTTACGGACGGTAGGAGAGAAGGCTCTTAGAGCACTTTGTCAGATTGCTAGGAAGGTTTCTTAGGGCGAAGGTAGCTTAGGGCGGAGTACTGAAAATTCGATATCTCCCTACGGGCGGTAGGTGAGATCCTCCCTACGGACGGTAGGAGAGAAGGCTCTTAGAGCACTTTGTCAGATTGCTAGGAAGGTTTCTTAGGGCGAAGGTAGCGTAGGGCGAAGTTCTAAAAATTGGATATCTCCCTACGGACGGTAGGTGAGATCCTCCTTACGGACGGTAGGAGAGAAGGCTCTTAGAGCACTTTGTCAGATTGCTAGGAAGGTTTCTTAGGGCGAAGGTAGCTTAGGGCGGAGTACTGAAAATTCGATATCTCCCTACGGGCGGTAGGTGAGATCCTCCCTACGGACGGTAGCAGAGAAGGCTCTTAGAGCACTTTGTCAGATTGCTAGGAAGGTTTCTTAGGGCGAAGGTAGCGTAGGGCGCAGTTCTAAAAATTGGATATCTCCCTACGGACGGTAGGTGAGATCCTCCCTACGGGCGGTAGGTGAGATCCTCCCTACGGACGGTAGGAGAGAAGGCTCTTAGAGCACTTTGTCAGATTGCTAGGAAGGTTTCTTAGGGCGAAGGTAGCGTAGGGCGAAGTTCTAAAAATTGGATATCTCCCTACGGACGGTAGGTGAGATCCTCCTTACGGGCGGTAGGAGAGAAGGCTCTTAGAGCACTTTGTCAGATTGCTAGGAAAGTTTCTTATTGCAAAGGCAGCTTAGGGCGAAGTACTGAAAATTCGATATCTCCCTACGGACGGTAGGTGAGATCCTCCCTACGAACGGTAGGAGAGAAGGCTCTTAGAGCACTTTGTCAGATTTCTAGGAAGGTTTCTTAGGGCGAGGGTAGCTTAGCGAGAAGTTCTAAAAATTAGATATCTCCCTACGGACGGTAGGAGAGAAGGCTCTTAGAGCACTTTGTCAGATTGCTAGGAAAGTTTCTTAGGGCGAAGGTAGCGTAGGGCGAAGTTCTAAAAATTGGATATCTCCCTACGGACGGTAGGAGAGAAGGCTCTTAGAGCACTTTGTCAAATTGCTAGGAAGGTTTCTTAGGGCGAGGGTAGCTTAGCGAGAAGTTCTAAAAATTGAATATCTCCCTACGGACGGTAGGAGAGAAGGCTCTTAGAGCACTTTGTCAGATTGCTAGGAAGGTATCTTAGGGCGAAGGTAGCTTAGGGTGAAATAATGAAAATTAGATATCTCAACGCGGGGGTAGGGGAGAAGGCTCTTAGAGCACTTTGCATAATTACCTTCGCACCAGCATATTTTTTGAAAAAATTTTGCCTAATGACACCGCCAGCCCAAAAACACACCAAACTGTCACTTGTTGTGGATGGAGAAATTGTTCCTTCCTGACCATTTCTGCCCCTACCCTCTGGCGGGATCAGATTGTGTGGAAAGCATTAACCTCAAAAGCTCTGTTGCTTGATCATGACATACGCTGTTAAAATATCAGAAAGAAATCCTTTGAAGCTAAGTTAACAAAATTTAGTGAGGCTTTGCTCTTCCGTCTTCGAGTGGCACCTGACTACGGCAAATTGTTATACAACAAAACAATGAAAAATTGTAATTTTTTTGTCCTCTTTTTGGCAATTTTTGCCATTTTTTATGATTTTTTTTCCGTTTCTTATAAAACACTCACGAATCGAAGCAAAATTATTACAACTCTCAGTCGCTCAAGTTATTCGCGCCAAAAAAAATCGTAATTGCGCCTCTCTCTACACCTAAAATTATTTATTCGAAATTTGTCTTTCATCTTTGCTCGTAAATTATGGGCGTTCGCGGCAAAAAGAAAGATTGCAGGCTCCTGTCATGAGGTGCTACTCACAGCAGCCATATTTTTTTTACCATTTTTTGCGTATTCTACCACTTTTCATCCATTTTTCCACGTTTCTATGAAGTTCTCACGAAAAAAATAAAAAAATTTACAACACTCCCGCCAAATTTTTCCCATCAAAAACCTCAAAATTCACTGAAAAAAATCATTTGAGAGGATCACACAGGATCCACCTACGAAATGAGTTTACACTCACAGTGGTACTTTCGTGGGTAAAATCTAGTCCCAGTCGCCTGCTTGGAGTCAGTCTTAAGTGGATCGTTGAGGCGATCGGTTCAGTTCGCGGATTAACTCGTTGGAAGCCCCAACCCGGATCCGATTTTTTTTTTTTTTTACTGGTCTCCTCTCAGTTAGTCTGCGTGTCTGACCCTGCTCTGGTGTAGTGAATTGAAAGAGGATAGCAATAGTGAATGTGTGTGTGTGTGCAGTGAAGTGAAATTGCTATCCATGTGATTTTTCTTTTTGAATTTTTAAAAAGAATTTTTTAATTTTTGAATTTGAAATTTTTTGAATCTCCTTCCCCTCCCCCCCACCCCCACCCCTGTCGCGACGGTAGTGTAGTAGCAGAAGCGAATTTTGTTCGCCGGTTTGGGGCCCGCGGTCGTGTGCGTGTGTGCGTGAGTGTGTGTGGTATGCTGTTGTATCATGTTCTAGCTGTTGTATCCTGTTGTACCTGTTGTATCCTGTTGTAGCTGTTGTATCCTGTTGTATGCTGTGGTATGCTGTTGTTATACCGGTGAGTGCTAGATTTAAGTTTTTTTAAATCAAATTTTTCCATGTTTTTGCAAAAAACTTCCTTCTTAAAAAATTGGTTCAACTGTGCTAGAATTTTTAATTTTTTTTTGCCGATATTTTGGAAAATATACCTGACCTTTAGGTCAATATCTAGCATCCCTTTATGGGTACAATTTTTCAATTTTTAGTCTTAGGAAATATTTTTTTTACGAAATTATATTTTTTTATGAAATTTTATTTTTTTTTTTTGGGAAAATTTAATTTTTTAGGGAATTTTAGTTATTTTAGGAAATTTTATTTCTTTAGGAAATTTAATTTTGTAGGAAATTTTATTTTTTTTAGGAAAATTAAATTTTTTAGGAAATTTTATTTTTTTAGGAAAATTTAATTTTTTAGGGAATTTTAGTTATTTTAGGAAATTTTTTTTAGGTGGTGTGTTATTATATTTAATATTAACTATTTTAAAAACGTTGACTTTTAGCTAACGTGTGTATAGGCTTAACGGGGTTTGGGAATTAATTGTTCGGCGGCAGTTGGGAAAGTACCAACCGCTTCTTTGTGAATCTTTTCAGGTTTGTAGGTCGTTTGTAGGTCGTTTGTAGGCACACGGTGCCAGTATAGTGATCCTTAATAAATGAGGGCCACATACGTAGAGCGCTAAGTAGTTGAGGGCTGTATAACCTGATGACGATCGACGCCAACTTGATGAGTTTCGTGTTAGCTTAGATTAAATTTGGTTGGAGAGGCTAGTTTGATGTTATGTACATTCGCATGCGTACTAGGTAAATTGAAAGGTCGGCATAATGCAGCAACTTACGTTCGTATTCAAGCAGAACAAGTCTATTAAACTGTCTTAGCTGGCTATGGCTATGCAGTCGCGGCGAAATATCGTTTGCGGTTCAATCAAGCCCTAACAAATATGAAATGCCTAGTGCTTAGCGGAATTATCATTATTTCGACTAAGCAGCCGAAGCAGAGAGTTTTGATCTACAGTCCCTTACGGACTGCAGACGAAGTAGCCCTCAATACATTGTGAACAATATAGCACCATGATCGATGAAAGATCCTTCTCGAACACAAAATCTAGCCTCTCCAACATATTTTCATACGGACGGTAGGAGGGAAGGCTCTTAGAGCACTTTGTCAGATTGCTAGGAAGGTTTCTTAGGGCGAGGGTAGCTTAGGGATAAGTTCTAAAAATTGAATATCTCCCTGCGGACGGTAGGTGAGATCCTCTATACGGACGGTAGGTGAGATCCTCCCTACGGACGGTAGGAGAGAAGGCTCTTAGAGCACTTTTTCAGATTGCTAGGAAGGTTTCTTAGGGCGAAGGTAGCGTAGGGCGAAGTTCTAAAAATTGGATATCTCCCTACGGACGGTAGGTGAGATCCTCCTTACGGACGGTAGGAGAGAAGGCTCTTAGAGTACTTTGTCAGATTGCTAGGAAAGTTTCTTAGGGCAAAGGCAGCTTAGCGACAAGTTCTAAAAATTGAATATCTCTCTACGGGCGGTAGGTGAGATCCTCCCTACGGACGGTAGGAGAGAAGGCTCTTAGAGCACTTTGTCAGATTGCTAGGAAGGTTTCTTAGGGCGAGGGTAGCTTAGCGAGAAGTTCTAAAAATTGAATATCTCTCTACGGACGGTAGGTGAGATCCTCCCTACGGACGGTAGGAGAGAAGGCTCTTAGAGCACTTTGTCAGATTGCTAGGAAGGATTCTTAGGGCGAAGGTAGCTTAGGGTGAAATAATGAAAATTAGATATCTCAACGCGGGGGTAGGGGAGAAGGCTCTTAGAGCACTTTGCATAATTACCTTCGCACCAGCATATTTTTTGAAAGAATTTTGCCTAATGACACCGCCAGCCCAAAAACACACCAAACTGTCACTTGTTGTGAATGGAGAAATTGTTCCTTCCTGACCATTTCTGCCCCTACCCTCTGGCGGGATCAGATTGTGTGGAAAGCATTAACCTCAAAAGCTCTGTTGCTTGATCATGACATACGCTGTTAAAATATCAGAAAGAAATCCTTTGAAGCTAAGTTAACAAAATTTAGTGAGGCTTTGCTCTTCCGTCTTCGAGTGGCACCTGACTACGGCAAATTGTTATACAACAAAACAATGAAAAATTGTAATTTTTTTGTCCTCTTTTTGGCAATTTTTGCCATTTTTTATGATTTTTTTTCCGTTTCTTATAAAACACTCACGAATCGAAGCAAAATTATTTCAACTCTCAGTCGCTCAAGTTATTCGCGCCAAAAAAAATTGTAATTGCGCCTCTCTCTACACCTAAAATTATTTATTCGAAATTTGTCTTTCATCTTTGCTCGTAAATTATGGGCGTTCGCGGCAAAAAGAAAGATTGCAGGCTCCTGTCATGAGGTGCTACTCACAGCAGGCATATTTTTTTTACCATTTTTTGCGTATTCTACCACTTTTCATCCATTTTTCCACGTTTCTATGAAGTTCTCACGAAAAAAATAAAAAAATTTACAACACTCCCGCCAAATTTTTCCCATCAAAAACCCCAAAATTCACTGAAAAAAATCATTTGAGAGGATCACACAGGATCCACCTACGAAATGAGTTTACACTCACAGTGGTACTTTCGTGGGTAAAATCTAGTCCCAGTCGCCTGCTTGGAGTCAGTCTTAAGTGGATCGTTGAGGCGATCGGTTCAGTTCGCGGATTAACTCGTTGGAAGCCCCAACCCGGATCCGATTTTTTTTTTTTTTTTTTACTGGTCTCCTCTCAGTTAGTCTGCGTGTCTGACCCTGCTCTGGTGTAGTGAATTGAAAGAGGATAGCAATAGTGAATGTGTGTGTGTGTGCAGTGAAGTGAAATTGCTATCCATGTGATTTTTCTTTTTGAATTTTTAAAAAGAATTTTTTAATTTTTGAATTTGAAATTTTTTGAATCTCCTTCCCCTCCCCCCCACCCCCACCCCTGTCGCGACGGTAGTGTAGTAGCAGAAGCGAATTTTGTTCGCCGGTTTGGGGCCCGCGGTCGTGTGTGCGTGAGTGTGTGTGGCATGCTGTTGTATCCTGTTCTAGCTGTTGTATCCTGTTGTACCTGTTGTATCCTGTTGTAGCTGTTGTATCCTGTTGTATGCTGTGGTATGCTGTTGTTATACCGGTGAGTGCTAGATTTAAGTTTTTTTAAACCAAATTTTTCCATGTTTTTGCAAAAAGATTTCGCGTATCAAAATATTTTTTTTTTCCTTCTTAAAAAATTGGTTCAACTGTGCTAGAATTTTAAATTTTTTTTTTTGCCGATATTTTGGAAAATATACCTGACCTTTAGGTCAACATCTAGCATCCCTTTATGGGTACAATTTTTCAACTTTTAGTCATTGGAAATATTTTTTTTTAAATTATATTTTTATATGAAATTTTATTTTTTTAGGAAAATTTAATTTCTTAGGCAATTTTAGTTATTTTTGGAAATCTTATTTCTTTAGGAAATTTTATTTTTTTTAGGAAAATTAAATTTTTAGGAAATTTTATTTTTTTAGGAAAATTTAATTTTTTAGGGAATTTTAGTTATTTTAGGAAATTTTTTTTAGGTGGTGTGTTATTATATTTAAAATTAACTATTTTAAAAACGTTGACTTTTAGCTAACGTGTGTATAGGCTTAACGGGGTTCGGGAATTAATTGTTCGGCGGCAGTTGGGAAAATACCAACTGCTTCTTTGTGAATCTTTTCAGGTTTGTAGGTCGTTTGTAGGTCGTTTGTAGGCACATGGTGCCAGTATAGTGATCCTTAATAAATGAGGGCCACATACGTAGAGCGCTAAGTAGTTGAGGGCTGTATAACCTGATGACGATCGACGCCAACTTGATGAGTTTCGTGTTAGCTTAGATTAAATTTGGTTGGAGAGGCTAATTTGATGTTATGTACATTCGCATGCGTACTAGGTAAACTGAAAGGTCGGCATAATGCAGCAACTTACGTTCGTATTCAAGCAGAACAAGTCTATTAAACTGTCTTAGCTGGCTATGGCTATGCAGTCGCGGCGAAATATCGTTTGCGGTTCAATCAAGCCCTAACAAATATGAAATGCCTAGTGCTTAGCGGAATTATCATTATTTCGACTAAGCAGCCGAAGCAGAGAGTTTTGATCTACAGTCCCTTACGGACTGCAGACGAAGTAGCCCTCAATACATTGTGAACAATATAGCACCATGATCGATGAAAGATCCTTCTCGAACACAAAATCTAGCCTCTCCAACATATTTTCATACGGACGGTAGGAGGGAAGGCTCTTAGAGCACTTTGTCAGATTGCTAGGAAGGTTTCTTAGGGCGAGGGTAGCTTAGGGATAAGTTCTAAAAATTGAATATCTCCCTGCGGACGGTAGGTAAGATCCTCTATACGGACGGTAGGTGAGATCCTCCCTACGGACGGTAGCAGAGAAGGCTCTTAGAGCACTTTGTCAGATTGCTAGGAAGGTTTCTTAGGGCGAAGGTAGCGTAGGGCGAAGTTCTAAAAATTGGATATCTCCCTACGGACGGTAGGTGAGATCCTCCTTACGGACGGTAGGAGAGAAGGCTCTTAGAGTACTTTGTCAGATTGCTAGGAAAGTTTCTTAGGGCAAAGGCAGCTTAGGGCGAAGTACTGAAAATTCGATATCTCCCTACGGACGGTAGGTGAGATCCTCCCTACGGACGGTAGGTGAGATCCTCCCTACGGACGGTAGGAGAGAAGGCTCTTAGAGCACTTTGTCAGATTGTTAGGAAGGTTTCTTAGGGCGAAGGTAGCTTAGGGCGGAGTACTGAAAATTGGATATCTCCCTACGGGCGGTAGGTGAGAAGGCTCTTAGAGCACTTTGTCAGATTGCTAGGAAGGTTTCTTAGGGCGAAGGTAGCGTAGGGCGAAGTTCTAAAAATTCGATATCTCCCTACGGACGGTAGGTGAGATCCTCCTTACGGACGGTAGGAGAGAAGGCTCTTAGAGAACTTTGTCAGATTGCTAGGAAAGTTTCTTAGGGCAAAGGCAGCTTAATGCGAAGTACTGAAAATTCGATATCTCCCTACGGACGGTAGGTGAGATCCTCCCTACGGACGGTAGGAGAGAATGCTCTTAGAGCACTTTGTCAGATTGCTAGGAAAGTTTCTTAGGGCGAAGGCAGCTTAGGGCGAAGTTCCAAAAATTGAATATCTCCCTACGGACGGTAGGTGAGATCCTCCCTACGGACGGTAGGAGAGAAGGCTCTAAGAGCACTTTACACAATTGTTAGGAAGATTTCTTAGACCGATACTATATTAGGGCGAAGTTCTAAAAATTTAATATATCTCCCTACGGACGGTAGGTGAGTTCCTCCCTACGGACGGTAGGAGAGAAGGCTCTTAGAGCACTTTGTCAGATTGCTAGGAAGGTTTCTTAGGGCGAAGGTAGCTTAGCGAGAAGTTCTAAAAATTGAATATCTCTCTACGGACGGTAGGTGAGATCCTCCCTACGGACGGTAGGAGAGAAGGCTCTTAGAGCACTTTGTCAGATTGCTAGGAAATTTTCTTAGGGCGAGGGTAGCTTAGCGAGAAGTTCTAAAAATTGAATATCTCTCTACGGACGGTAGGTGAGATCCTCCCTACGGACGGTAGGAGAGAAGGCTCTTAGAGCACTTTGTCAGATTGCTAGGAAGGTATCTTAGGGCGAAGGTAGCTTAGGGTGAAATAATGAAAATTAGATATCTCAACGCGGGGGTAGGGGAGAAGGCTCTTAGAGCACTTTGCATAATTACCTTCGCACCAGCATATTTTTTGAAAAAATTTTGCCTAATGACACCGCCAGCCCAAAAACACACCAAACTGTCACTTGATGTGGATGGAGAAATTGTTCCTTCCTGACCATTTCTGCCCCTACCCTCTGGCGGGATCAGATTGTGTGGAAAGCATTAACCTCAAAAGCTCTGTTGCTTGATCATGACATACGCTGTTAAAATATCAGAAAGAAATCCTTTGAAGCTAAGTTAACAAAATTTAGTGAGGCTTTGCTCTTCCGTCTTCGAGTGGCACCTGACTACGGCAAATTGTTATACAACAAAACAATGAAAAATTGTAATTTTTTTGTCCTCTTTTTGGCAATTTTTGCCATTTTTTATGATTTTTTTTCCGTTTCTTATAAAACACTCACGAATCGAAGCAAAATTATTACAACTCTCAGTCGCTCAAGTTATTCGCGCCAAAAAAAATCGTAATTGCGCCTCTCTCTACACCTAAAATTATTTATTCGAAATTTGTCTTTCATCTTTGCTCGTAAATTATGGGCGTTCGCGGCAAAAAGAAAGATTGCAGGCTCCTGTCATGAGGTGCTACTCACAGCAGGCATATTTTTTTTACCATTTTTTGCGTATTCTACCACTTTTCATCCATTTTTCCACGTTTCTATGAAGTTCTCACGAAAAAAATAAAAAAATTTACAACACTCCCGCCAAATTTTTCCCATCAAAAACCTCAAAATTCACTGAAAAAAATCATTTGAGAGGATCACACAGGATCCACCTACGAAATGAGTTTACACTCACAGTGGTACTTTCGTTGGTAAAATCTAGTCCCAGTCGCCTGCTTGGAGTCAGTCTTAAGTGGATCGTCGAGGCGATCGGTTCAGTTCGCGGATTAACTCGTTGGAAGCCCCAACCCGGATCCGATTTTTTTTTTTTTTTTTTTACTGGTCTCCTCTCAGTTAGTCTGCGTGTCTGACCCTGCTCTGGTGTAGTGAATTGAAAGAGGATAGCAATAGTGAATGTGTGTGTGTGTGCAGTGAAGTGAAATTGCTATCCATGTGATTTTTCTTTTTGAATTTTTAAAAAGAAATTTTTAATTTTTGAATTTGAAATCTTTTGAATCTCCTTCGCCTCGCCTCCCCCCCCCCACCCCTGTCGCGACGGTAGTGTGGTAGCAGAAGCGAATTTTGTTCGCCGGTTTGGGGCCCGCGGTCGTGTGTGCGTGAGTGTGTGTGGCATGCTGTTGTATCCTGTTCTAGCTGTTGTATCCTGTTGTACCTGTTGTATCCTGTTGTAGCTGTTGTATCCTGTTGTATGCTGTGGTATGCTGTTGTTATACCGGTGAGTGCTAGATTTAAGTTTTTTTAAACCAAATTTTTCCATGTTTTTGCAAAAAGATTTCGCGTATCAAAATATTTTTTTTTTCCTTCTTAAAAAATTGGTTCAACTGTGCTAGAATTTTAAATTTTTTTTTTTGCCGATATTTTGGAAAATATACCTGACCTTTAGGTCAACATCTAGCATCCCTTTATGGGTACAATTTTTCAACTTTTAGTCATTGGAAATATTTTTTTTTAAATTATATTTTTATATGAAATTTTATTTTTTTAGGAAAATTTAATTTCTTAGGCAATTTTAGTTATTTTTGGAAATCTTATTTCTTTAGGAAATTTTATTTTTTTTAGGAAAATTAAATTTTTAGGAAATTTTATTTTTTTAGGAAAATTTAATTTTTTAGGGAATTTTAGTTATTTTAGGAAATTTTTTTTAGGTGGTGTGTTATTATATTTAAAATTAACTATTTTAAAAACGTTGACTTTTAGCTAACGTGTGTATAGGCTTAACGGGGTTCGGGAATTAATTGTTCGGCGGCAGTTGGGAAAATACCAACTGCTTCTTTGTGAATCTTTTCAGGTTTGTAGGTCGTTTGTAGGTCGTTTGTAGGCACATGGTGCCAGTATAGTGATCCTTAATAAATGAGGGCCACATACGTAGAGCGCTAAGTAGTTGAGGGCTGTATAACCTGATGACGATCGACGCCAACTTGATGAGTTTCGTGTTAGCTTAGATTAAATTTGGTTGGAGAGGCTAATTTGATGTTATGTACATTCGCATGCGTACTAGGTAAACTGAAAGGTCGGCATAATGCAGCAACTTACGTTCGTATTCAAGCAGAACAAGTCTATTAAACTGTCTTAGCTGGCTATGGCTATGCAGTCGCGGCGAAATATCGTTTGCGGTTCAATCAAGCCCTAACAAATATGAAATGCCTAGTGCTTAGCGGAATTATCATTATTTCGACTAAGCAGCCGAAGCACAGAGTTTTGATCTACAGTCCCTTACGGACTGCAGACGAAGTAGCCCTCAATACATTGTGAACAATATAGCACCATGATCGATGAAAGATCCTTCTCGAACACAAAATCTAGCCTCTCCAACATATTTTCATACGGACGGTAGGAGGGAAGGCTCTTAGAGCACTTTGTCAGATTGCTAGGAAGGTTTCTTAGGGCGAGGGTAGCTTAGGGATAAGTTCTAAAAATTGAATATCTCCCTGCGGACGGTAGGTGAGATCCTCTATACGGACGGTAGGTGAGATCCTCCCTACGGACGGTAGGAGAGAAGGCTCTTAGAGCACTTTGTCAGATTGCTAGGAAGGTTTCTTAGGGCGAAGGTAGCGTAGGGCGAAGTTCTAAAAATTGGATATCTTCCTACGGACGGTAGGTGAGATCCTCCTTACGGACGGTAGGAGAGAAGGCTCTTAGAGCACTTTGTCAGATTGCTAGGAAGGTTTCTTAGGGCGAAGGTAGCGTAGGGCGAAGTTCTAAAAATTGGATATCTCCCTACGGACGGTAGGTGAGATCCTCCCTACGGACGGTAGGAGAGAAGGCTCTTAGAGCACTTTGTCAGATTGCTAGGAAGGTTTCTTAGGGCGAAGGTAGCGTAGGGCGAAGTTCTAAAAATTGGATATCTCCCTACGGACGGTAGGTGAGATCCTCCCTACGGACGGTAGGAGAGAAGGCTCTTAGAGCACTTTGTCAGATTGTTAGGAAGGTTTCTTAGGGCGAAGGTAGCTTAGGGCGGAGTACTGAAAATTGGATATCTCCCTACGGGCGGTAGGTGAGATCCTCCCTACGGACGGTAGGAGAGAAGGCTCTTAGAGCACTTTGTCAGATTGTTAGGAAGGTTTCTTAGGGCGAAGGTAGCTTAGGGCGGAGTACTGAAAATTGGATATCTCCCTACGGGCGACCTATGCGATCTATGGCTAAGCATAAACATCCTTTTACACCTGTTTTATATATCGGATTCCTCGCCAAACAAACCTCATCTAACATCGAGTAGGCTTTTGATAGTGTAAACATAAAGTTCATATCGCCTTCTGCAAAATACGTGTTCGGAAGAACACTATTTGGAAGGCTACCAGAAGAATTCGAACTTCAAATGGCTGTCTGATAACACAAACAACGCGGTGATATGATGCCCTCAATTCCGGCCACATCATCTTGTTATTCCACTGATCACGTCCTTAAATTGTTGGAAGGTGTCGTCTGCTAAAATATTGCCTGATCGTATTTTAATACATTTATGCAGAAATAATGGCATCATCGCCAGATATGCCGCAGCACTCTGTAGATTCTGATGTTTCAAGTAAAGTGCAGGAAAGTGAGTCTCCAGAACTTGTTGACTTCTCGACAGCTTGAGATCATTTTTAAGATAATAGCTATAAAAGACAGTGTCAGTATCAGCAGCAGAAAGATTGTCGCAAAGATAAATATCCCTAGTTTCCGGTCGGAAAGGCATGCGCCTCCCCAAAATTTGCCATAATGTTCTGTTGGACTAAAACATCTCAGTTTGGTCTTGTCCTTAACCTAAAAAAGAAAATTGTATATTTAGCAGGTCTAGATAAATAAGTTATACCTTTTGTGGATCTTCTGTAAGGAATTCATAAAAAGCCAAAAACGTTGAATTGTTACAGTCACAATGCCACTGGTTGTCACCCAACCAAATCTGTTTTAGAAACACGTTTGCCTTGAAGTAAGACGGGCTGAAAGCATTCGTTAGACGATTCCCCGACAATTTTAAGCTAGTCAACTCCGGAAAACCATAAAACGTAGTATTTCTGATTACTGAGAGACTGAAAGGATACTTGTTTAAATGAATCATACAAACTTAAGCCTTGTCAAACAATGGAGTTAGGAGAGCTAACTAATACTGCAGTCATCTCCTAGCTTCAAGTTACCACGGCATTAGTAGATGTCGTCGTTTTTAACCAACCTGCACTTGCTCAAATCCAATTCCTTTAGAGTTTTTGATTTCATATTCAGTGGAAGATCTTGAATATGATTATCTGATAGGTCCAAGTTGGTGAGCCTGGGAAGTCCAGAAAAAACGTCCGGATCCATCTCCAGGATGGCGCACGAACTCAGGTTTACAGATCGTAGAGAAGTTGAAAGAAATGGGGAGAAATTTTTGATCAAGTTATGGCTTAGATTGATAGATTCCAATGCACCATTGTAACGGAATTGATTCTGGTTAAGTCTGAATATAATATTGTCCGAGAGATCGAGATAATTTAGTTTATGTAAATCGTAAAATGCTTCAACGTCCAGGCTTCTTATGACATTCCGTGATAGATCCAAAACCTCCAGCGCTGTATTATTAGCAAATCCCATTGCATCTATACTGTGCAACATGTTTTCTCTTAGTATCACCTCCCTTACGTTGGGCATCCAACTTAATTTCGGCCAGAGCCACCTCATGTTGCAAAATGACATATCAATCCGTCGCAGTGTCTCAAATCGCACATTTCCGTTTGATTGACTTTCTAGGACCATATCCTCATTCCATGAGAGATTAAGTACTTTCAAGTTAGGTAGGCCTTTTATAAAAGTTTCACCCAGACGTCTAAGGCTACAGTTGCTGATATCTAGAGTCCGCAGTGATTTTGATGGTAATGAAGTTAAATTCGTCAAACGATTTCCAGATAAAGTGAGTGTCTTCAATCTGGGCATTCCCGCCAGAACATTGTTCATTTGAGTTATCGCGCAATGGCTGAGATCCAATTCTGTGAGGAAGTCGCTTACCATTAGAGGCGCTCCCTTACCATTTGAAAATCTTTCAAATTGATTTCCAGCTAGAGACAATTTTCTAAGATTATACGCATGTTGGAAGGTAATACTCGGAATGATGTCATACCAACTTTGAATGTTGTTGTTAGCTAGGATGAGAACCCGAAGCGATTTAAATCCGATGAGTGCGTCATAGGGGAGTTTCCCAATTTCATTGTTGGACAGGTCGAGATAGGTGAGTGCATCGATATTTGCGTAGAGCTTTGGGAACTCCCGGATATGATTATGGGAAAGGTCTAAATGCTTGATGGGTATTCCTTCTCTTATTAGTGGGCATTCAGTGAGTCGTCTGTTGGAGCAATTCACAATGATATGATCAGATTCCCAGTGCCGCTTACATTTGTCAAGACTCTCAATACAGAAAATCTTTCCAAAACAAACGAACAGAAAGATTCTGTTTATTCCACAACAAGTGTATACACTCATTGCTATTCCTATAAAAAAAAAAAGAATTTAAAATACTAGGCAGTCGTAGATGAACTCTTAACATTTAATTTAATTATGTAGTACACTGTTGGATAAATATCATGTTAGTAAATCAAAATAAACAAAAACGAATTTGAAAAATCTTTGAGCAAGAACGAATTGGAGATTAAAAACTTATTGGAAGCAATTGAGTGAAGTAGGAAAATTGCCCAGGAAACTTGCCAAAAAAGTGTAGAAGAAATTAAAATTATGAGTACTTTTAGTGAATCTTTTAAGGAGCAGAGTGAGGCGGTAATTGAAAGTGCGAATGAGTTTATAAAGGATATACATAGTGGAATGGAGTGTCTTTTAGCATTGTATATGAAACTTAGTTTCATATGAAGGTTGGTACTGATTGGTTGAAATATTTGTCATTAAAATTTAAAATTTCTATCTGAGGATTTGCTGAAGATAGTGCCTTCCGTGTTGACGCCTGCCCTGCGCACTATCTGATCCAGCACATAATAGTGCATCTCCTTGCCGAAATCCGGTACACGTTTGGAATAGTTCAGAAGAACTATTTCCAAACTGCACATTGCATCGCGTGTTTTCCAGCGTGAGGCGACAAAGCTAGATTAGTTTGCGCGGGATCCCAAATTCGGCCATCGCCATGTAGACCTCACGGCGATGAATGCGATATGCGGCTTGGAAGTCGATGAAAAGATGGTGAGTCTCGACTTGAAATTCTTTGGTCTTTTCCAGGATTTGCCTTAATGTGAAAATTTGATCTATCGTCGATCTGCCGGACCGGAAGCCACACTGGTATTTGCCGATGTGTGTGTTGCAGAAAGGCTTTAGACATTCACATATTACGTTGGATAGGATCTTATACGCGACATTTAGCAGGGATATGCCTCTGTAGTTTTTGCAGGACACAGGATCGCCTTTTTTAGATGGAGCATATTGAGCTGATTGTCCAGTCATCGGGCATGCTTTCATCTTCCCATACTTTGTTGATGAGTTGGTGCATGCACCCTTCCAAAACATCACCACCGTATTTAAAGAGCTCTGCTGGCAGTCCATCAGAGCCGGCGGCCTTGTTATTCTTCAGCTTATTGATAACTGTGCCGACCTCTTCGATACTTGAAGTGCTTCTGCTTCTTCGTTGACTGAATGCGGGTGTTGTTCTTCCCCTACCACTCTCTCTACATGATGCCCATTTAGCAGCATGATGCCCAGTTAGAAGTGCTGCTTAAAAAGATCTACTATTCCCTGTGCTTCGGTGACTAGGTTTCCTTCACTATTTCCTTCAACTATCCGGATGTTGTTTCCATCGCGGCACTCCGCGTTGAAATCCCCGAGTACGATTTTCTTATCATACTGGGGACAGGCTCCGTAGGCTCCGTCCAGGAGGTCGTAGAATTCCTCCTTGATGGGATCCTCAGCCTCATCGGTAGGGGCGTGTGCACATATTAGGCTGATCTTGTAAAATGCGCCTCTGATGCGGATCACAGCTAGGCGATCGCTTATCGGCTTGAAGTCAATGATCTTTGACCGAAGCCGATTTCCCACGACGAATCCGCATCCTAACATGTGCAATCTTTTATGACGGCTGTAATAGATGTCGCAGTTTTGTCGTTTTTGTATACCTGGTCCTATCCATCGTATCTCCTCGATCGCGGTAATATCTGCCTTATACCGCTCGAGGACGATTTCAAGTTTATCAGTAGCGCCGGGGGTATACAGTGTACGTACGTTCGAGTATGCACTCTCAATTCATAGTCCTCTGACGTTCCGGGTCGTGTTGCCATTTGAGGTCCATTATTCGAGGCATCTTATCGACCTGGGCTTCGAATATGTCGAAGTAGCCCAGATAAGGTGTTGTTTCCGCTGTGGAAAGTGAGACGCCACCGTTGATTCCATCGAGGGAATTCGTCCGCTGTCGTGTTTATAGTGCTGCTATTTTCTCTTGATCAGCACTCGCGCTTATAAGTTTGGCAAGCCGGATCCAGTATCCGATGGCTACCACTTGGAGGTAATATAAGCACAGTTGATGTGTGGCAACAGTTACAACACTGGGCTCTGCCAGGTTAAAACCAATCAGTTCAATCCCACAACACCCGGCCATATATACATATGTACATACAGTCACTGGCAAAATTATTTGCACAATGCAATGCTTACACCATATCATTTCAACAAAGTTGCACATCTTTTGAAAAATTCAATCTTTTAAGTTATCTTGAAACGGTAACAAAAAAAAACAAAATCAAATTTCTAACAGTAAACGTTAAAACCATAGAAAAGAAAATGGCAAAATTTAGGATTTACTTCTGCTTATGCTTCTGAAAGCCGAAAATGAGAATTTTTTTTACATTGACGCAATGGTTTTGAGGGCATAGCATTATCTAATAAGTTGTGTGTCCTCCTTTTGCCGCAATAACTTCTGCAAGGCTTCTTGGCATTGAGTCTATCAAATTTTGAATTTGCTCTCCCTGAATAGTACCCTAAGCTGTTATAAAATCCTTCCATGTTTCATCTGCAGATCTTCCAATGTTTTGTGGAATTTTGGACTTCACAAGATGCCATTTCCTATTACCTAAATGTAAGCCAGGGCTTTCTGGAGGCCATTTTAAAGCTACTTGTCCTACTTCCGTTAAAAACTTTTTGGTGTTCCAGGCAGCGTGTATGGATGCATTATCATGTTGAAGGATCAAATCGCTCCCGATGAATATTGAGGATTCCACCAGTGCAACATGATTTAGTATCTTTAAATAATGTGACTGTGTCATATGGTCAGAGCACCGCATAAGTGGTTCCACAGCACAATACGATATGCATCCCCATATCATAATTTTACCTCCTTTGGAATGCTTTGTGGGTTGCTTTACAGGTTGTTTGGATCTTGTTTTTGAATAGCAGAAATAACATTTTCGACCATAGCTGCCATCCAAAGAACAAGCAGTCACGTCGGTTCAGAGCACACTTCTCCAAACAGCTGCTAGTTTGTCAATATGCTCCCTTGTAAATTGTAGCCTCAGCTGCTTATTTCTTGACGTTATTTGGAGCTTTTTTTGTATGAATTTGGCTTGAATTTGGATTTTCTTAAACCATATTCGTAACGTCCTTTCACTAATATTGTTCTCACAATCCTTGTTTAAATCCGTTAACACATTTCGAACCTTTTCACGTGGGTTATTTTTAAAAGAATGATAATTCAGCGGTCTTCCCTTTCCGAAGTAACCTTTTTCTGCTTCTATGGGTTCGGTTTTTTACAGTTTTTTGTTTTCTAATTTTGTAATAAATTGTTCTTTGACTGCAGTGATACTTTGCCGAAAGTTCTACTGCCGAAGCACCGGTTTCAAATTCTGCAACAATAGCCGCACGTTTCTCCGTTGAAAATTCTCTAGTTCTAGCCATTTAAAAGTTTTAAAAATTGGCTGAAGGAAAGGCGCTAAACTACTAACAATGACTAATCGATTTGCATCGAAAAGTCGAAGAATTTAACTATGGTTACTTGTCCAGAACAGTTAATTGCATTTGTGCAAATAATTTTGCCGGCGTTTAAGGTTGTAACAATAATTTTGCCACTTTCTTTGCTATGGTTTACACCTTTACTGTTAAAAATTTGATTTTGTTTTTTTATTTACCGTTTCAAGATGAATTAAAAGATTGATAATAAACAAGAACACAACTGAAATATTGAATTTTTCAAAAGATATACAACTTTATTGAAATGATATGGTGTAAGCATCGCACTGTGTAAATAATTTTGCCACTGACTGTATATACTCTGTAAATATGTTTTATTTTAAAAAACAAATTTTTCAAAAAAAAAATGTAATACGAAAAATAAATGCTACTGCAAAATGTTAGTTTTTTTTTTAGATACGATTATTTTCACAAAGAATTTACGTACTCATAAATTTTTGATAGCACTACCTTATCTGCTATCGATAATAATTTCAATTTCACATTTAATAAAGACGAAGCCAAATCTACTTCGGTCAGTTGATGTTCTTCCTTTATTCTTCAGATTCAGACGGTATATTTTTTATACTTTTCTTTACAAAAAAGCAGAAACGTAGAAAACTATTTAAATAGAACTTTTTACGGTACTTTGGGTTGCTTCTCATTAGAAAAAGCACTCGATGGAACGACTTTTACTTCGATAATGAGCTCTCTTTTTATTTAGACTCTGGGTAGAATGTCTTTTATTGTGAAATTCATTATCGTTAACATTAGTCAGGTGGTTCAATATCGGCCATTTAAACAAAAATGGTCTTATCAAGATATGGCAATTCCATTTAACTGAATTCCGGGCCATCCCCGGATTATTAACCGACCTAATAGAAACTATGCTTACGAGTACTTTAAAGGTCCAGCTTTGCTTGATTAAATTCGTAATAATAGTGTGACACTGAGTGACCGTCGAATTAAAAGAACACAGAATTTCCGTCCAGCAAGAATTATTCTTCACCTCATATTACGGTCAATGTCAATAAACTTAATTTTTCTTGAATCGTCCTCGATTGCAAGGACTAAGATCAGTTAGTCTCATAACAACTGCGAACGGTTTCCTTCGAATTTTTGGAGATAAGAACAAAATCTCCAAAAGCAATTGGAAAATTCTCTCTTCAGCATTCTCAACAAACGGGAATGAATTCGCGTGATGCTGGTCTATTTCTGTCCGAAAGTGTGCGTGAGTCTGGTGTAGATCCGGTTTTAACCTCGGATCTAAGGAATTCATAAAGTGGAAGCCTTTATACGAGTACAAGACCTGTTAAAAAATCAGTTAAGTGTCGAATGATTGACATTGCAATTCATTGATCGTGAGACTATAAGCAGCTGTATAAATGTTAATCCGGAGCACGAGATTACCTTCTTATGATACCTTATATCTACCAGCCGTTCGCACAAGCAAAAACGTTTTACTTCAAGGCGCCAGGTACGACACCGACAGACTAAGGAATCTCAATATGCGCAAAGAACTCAGGCACCATCCTGCTCGAGGAACGGACATAACCAGCAGCGAAATGGAGAAGTAGTCGTAAATTTTGTCGTTTGTAAATGAGGGAGAAGCCACATCATATGGTTCTCCGCTGATATTTGAATATTCAGTGGGGAGCGGAAACAACTTAAAGCACGCCTTTTAGCATGCGTATATAGAAGCGAGCTTGAGTACCAGTGTCATACAAAAATAAAAGAAGTCCGCAACAAACGAATTTTTATCCACACACAGATTGAACAAGACGAAGAACCAACAACCATATGCTACAGCAGAATCATATGCAGAGCCATGAAAGGGCTGTAGCTTACGTCAACGTCCAGTGAATAATTTGCATAGTTAGCGACTGGTTTTGAAATAAAACCAGCTCACAAAATAAAAGAAGCATTCATCATTTTCAACCACATTGCCACATTCAGGAGATAATACTTTAGGATTCGCATCTTATTTCCAAGGAAAACCGAGGTTATTATCTCGAGCAAAGCACTCAAAACAATGAAGGCAGTTGGATTTAATAGCATTACTGAGAAACTTTACAAAACTACGTTGATAACATCTGCAGACCTGGTGCTTCCCCTCATAAAGAACAAACATAATAGACTTTAGTGGGATTAATATTATGGCAAAACCGAACGAAAAGCTTTAGTTACCCATAATGAACTTGAGGAAAGCTCATGATCTGTAAAATTGCTTGCAATCAGTTTGAGTTGAGTGCACGAAAAAAAAGGAAAAAATGTGGTCTGGGTGCGACCCGCAAGGTCCACACGACTAACTTCCCAGTGGGAAGAAATAAAAAAACAATATTCATTTTTTAATTAATAAGTATTTTTTTTTTTTTTTTATTTTCGTCGCTAAACAATTATTCATGTATCAATGTTGTTATTTCATTTTTATAAGTCTTCTGCTTATGTCAATGAACTTTGAAATATTATTTTCACCTGATCAAGATCTTTGCGCATACGAAAGGTTTTAATGAAGCTTAATCCCAAATACTAATGGCCTACACATCTACAATTACTACGATGTTTGATGAACAATGAAATTTTTTTCTTCACGTTATCAAGAAACCATCAACTTGGAGATATAGATATCTCATCAATACCACTCATCAACTAAGAATGCTGAATTAACATTTCTTTACTTACAAGTAACTAAACAGCAATATTGATAACAGACTACGCAGCTGACAGCACAATACAATTTACTTTCTTCATGAATTGTTCAAGACTGACATCACAAAACTACTGCTTTTCACCATGAACCGTTCAAAAATCATCAGTAGGAGATCATTAACCATATGCTCAAGAATTTTATCATCTTCAACAAATATTTCCATATTGGCTTGTCACAAAAAAATAATAACTAGCAGAAATTGATGAAGCTCTCATAACATAACAATCAGCCCATACACAACATACGCAATTAAATCGGATTTAAAATGGAAGAAATCGACTTTAGATAAGACTTATCAAAATATGAAATAACAATATTTTTTCATAAACACTATTTATATGTACTTATAGAAATGAAAAAAAGCATTGTTTTATCGAAAATAACTTTTACGGTTAATAACTTCTACTTACAACCATGTTCCACGTCATAATTTATTTTTTAAATGTTAAATGTACATCATACTATTACCTCCAAATGTTTTCTCAAACATAATATTCTTGTATTAATTGCATATTAATAAAGCAACCTTGAATTGCAAAAAGATTGTTGATTTTTTTATATCGAAGAATATATTCACATCCCATTTTTTATTATTATTATTGTTATCAACGTAATTTTTTTTATTATTACGAGTTGGCTAGTTCGAAATCTCATTATTCTCCTGGCCTGATAATATAAATTTAAAATTCTACACATTCATCTAGTTTTTGTTCATAAGTATTTTTTTTAATAATATTTTTTTTAAAATAATTGCAACGACATTCATAAAAATTTTGCTAAAACATACAATTATGATATTAAAAAAAAATCACTACGAAGGTATTTAGAATCTGCACGAATGAATAGTACAAATCATCAATTTCAAAATTCAGCTAGTTTGCCTTTATTTTTTTAGTTATTTAATTACTAACAAAAAACTACTGGACCGATTTTTCTGGAAACTTAATCAGTTCTTAGTTACGTAATTACGCGTCAAATGAGCCCGGTCCCATGTCCATATCATCTTTGGTTTTTGAGATAATCGACGCGAAAGATAATTCCGAACGCACATACGCACATACGCACATACGAACATACGCACATACGTACATACACGATCAAGAAGGAGACCAGACTTTCAACAATGCATGGACACTTTTAAACTGGCAAGACGCAATTTAAATAGAGCCATCAAGGAGAGCAAAACCGCATGTTTCAAACGCCTCTGTGCGGAAGCCGACATTAACCCATGGGGCTCGGCATGCAGAATAGTAATGACGAAACTGAAGGGCTATGGAACTCCTCCAATAACATGTCCAATGATGTTGAGATCCATAGTAGAGCACCTTTTCCCCCAAATACCAGCTACTATTTGCAACATCGTAAGAGAGCTCAATACAGCGACTATTCCCCAAATTACTCTAGAAGAGTTGCTTCAGGCATGCAGCATCCCGACGGCATCCCGAATAAGGCAGTAAAGGCGGCTATAAAAAAGAGACCAGACATGTTCATAATGACGATGCAGAAGTGTCTCGAAGAAGGAACGTTTCCCGAAAAGTGGAAAATGCAGCATTTGGTCCTACTACCTAAAGGAAAGAAGCCTCCAGGAGAACCATCGTCCTATCGCCCAATATGCTTACTCGACACAATGGGAAAGATTCTCGAGAAGATAATCTATAATAGATTACTCGCGGTAGCAGAGGAGAAAGGAGCTCTCTCAGATCGCCAATTTGGCTTTAGAAAAATGCGATCTACTGTTGATGCCATAAGACAAGTAGTTAATATCGCAAAAGGTGCCATCGAAGGGGAAAGATGGCTCTACGGCACAAAGGAGTACTGTGCAGTAGTAACATTAGACGTTAAGAACGCGTTTAACTCAGCGAACTGGTCGTTCATTAGAAGATCACTCGCCAGGATGGATACACCATATTACTTGCTGCGTATAGTGACCAATTATTTCATCAACAGGAAGTTGAGATACTATACAGATGAAGGGGTACGATATTACAATGTCACTGCGGGAGTTCCACAGGGATCGGTCTTAGGGCCGTTATTGTGGAACATTATGTATGACGGCGTCCTGAGATTAGCGTTACCTGGGGGGGTGACTGTAATTGGATTCGCCGATGACATTGCCGTCGTGACAGTAGCTAAACAGATTCGTGGAGTTGAATCTGCTACAAATGAAGCAATTGTCCAGATAAAGGATTGGCTGTCCACCGCCGGACTAGAACTTGCCGACCATAAAACAGAGGCCGTCCTCATAACTAGTCGTAAAAGTGTAGAGTTTGCCAACTTCCAGGCTGGTAACCAAATTATCAGGTCCAAAGAAGCGGTTAAATACCTTGGAGTAATACTGGACAACAAACTGCAGTTCAAAACACACGTGGACTATATAACCAAGAAAGCATCGCAAATGCAGGGAGCTCTCTCGCGCATACTGCCTAACATTGGTGGACCTGGATACGCAAAACGGGTCCTACTCTCCAGAGTTGTTACATCAGTTTTGTTATATGCCGCCCCAGTCTGGGCGCATGTTTTAAGGACGAAGGAGACCAGAAGGAAACTATCGTCAACATACAGACTCTGCGCGCTAAGAACAATCAGCGGTTTTCGGACCATATGAGATGAGGCCGCCTTTGTTATAGCCGGAATGGCCCCCATCGACATTCTTGCAGATGACGGGCGACGGGCTGGCGGTGTCATTAGGCAAAATTTTTTCAAAAAATATGCTGGTGCGAAGGTAATTACGCAAAGTGCTCTAAGAGCCTTCTCTCCTACCGTCCGTAGGGAGGATTTCACCTACCGTCCGTAGGGAGATATCCAATTTTTAGAACTTCGCCCTAAGCTACCTTCGCCCTAAGAAACCTTCCTAGCAATCTGACAAAGTGCTCTAAGAGCCTTCTCTCCTACCGTCCGTAGGGAGGATCTCACCTACCGTCCGTAGGGAGATATCGAATTTTCAGTACTTCGCCCTAAGCTACCTTCGCCCTAAGAAACTTTCCTAGCAATCTGACAAAGTACTCTAAGAGCCTTCTCTCCTACCGTCCGTAGGGAGGATTTCACCTACCGTCCGTAGGGAGATATCGAATTTTCAGTACTTCGCGCTAAGCTACCTTCGCCCTAAGAAACCTTCATAGCAATCTGACAAAGTGCTCTAAGAGCCTTCTCTCCTACCGTCCGTAGAGAGGATCTCACCTACCGTCCGTAGGGAGATATCCAATTTTTAGAACTTCGTAATAAGCTACCTTCGCCCTAAGAAACCTTCCTAGCAATCTGACAAAGTGCTCTTAGAGCCTTCTCTCCTACCGTCCGTAGGGAGGATCTCACCTACCGGCAGATTCGGATTCAGGAAAGATGCGGGCTCAATTCTACATAAACAATATTAAAATCGAAGATCATAAAAAATTCGCTATTTTTTACCGAGGACGGTAGTGCAACTTTTGACCCCCGAAGAGCGCTACAAAAAATTCATTTTCTCGAAAACTATAAATCGAATCCCGAATCCGAAAGCAGATTCGGATTCAGTAAAGATGGGGGCTCAATTCTACACTAAAAATATTAAAATCGAAAACGATAAAAAATTCGCCATTTTTTACCGAGGGCGGTAGTGCAACTTTTGACCCCCGAAGAGCCCTACAAAAAATTCATTTTCTCGAAAACTATAAATCGAATCCCGAATCCGAAAGCAGATTCGGATTCAGGAAAGATGCGGGCTCAATTCTACATTAAAAATATTAAAATCGAAAACGATAAAAAATTCGCCATTTTTTACCGAGGGCGGTAGTGCAACTTTTGACCCCCGAAGAGCCCTACAAAAAATTCATTTTCTCGAAAACTATAAATCGAATCCCGAATCCGTGAGCAGATTCGGATTCAGTAAAGATGGGGGCTCAATTCTACATTAAAAATATTAAAATCGAAAACGATAAAAAATTCGCCATTTTTTACCTAGGGCGGTGGTGCAACTTTTGACCCCCGAAGAGCGCTACAAAAAATTCATTTTCTCGAAAACTATAAATCGAATCCCGAATCCGAAAGCAGATTCGGATTCAGGAAAGATGCGGGCTCAATTCTACATTAAAAATATTAAAATCGAAAACGATAAAAAATTCGCCATTTTTTACCGAGGGCGGTAGTGCAACTTTTGACCCCCGAAGAGCGCTACAAAAAATTCATTTTCTCGAAAACTATAAATCGAATCCCGAATCCGAAAGCAGATTCGGATTCAGTAAAGATGGGGGCTCAATTCTACATAAAAAATGTTAAAATCGAAAACGATAAAAAATTCGCCATTTTTTACCGAGGGCGGTAGTGCAACTTTTGACCCCCGAAGAGCGCTACAAAAAATTCATTTTCTCGAAAACTATAAATCGAATCCCGAATCCGTGAGCAGATTCGGATTCAGTAAAGATGGGGGCTCAATTCTACACTAAAAATATTAAAATCGAAAACGATAAAAAATTCGCCATTTTTTACCGAGGGCGGTAGTGCAACTTTTGACCCCCGAAGAGCCCTACAAAAAATTCATTTTCTCGAAAACTATAAATCGAATCCCGAATCCGAAAGCAGATTCGGATTCAGGAAAGATGCGGGCTCAATTCTACATTAAAAATATTAAAATCGAAAACGATAAAAAATTCGCCATTTTTTACCGAGGGCGGTAGTGCAACTTTTGACCCCCGAAGAGCCCTACAAAAAATTCATTTTCTCGAAAACTATAAATCGAATCCCGAATCCGTGAGCAGATTCGGATTCAGTAAAGATGGGTTCTCAATTCTACATTAAAAATATTAAAATCGAAAACGATAAAAAATTCGCCATTATTTACCGAGGGCGGTAGTGCAACTTTTGACCCCCGAAGAGCGCTACAAAAAATTCATTTTCTCGAAAACTATAAATCGAATCCCGAATCCGTGAGCAGATTCGGATTCAGTAAAGATGGGGGCTCAATTCTACATTAAAAATATTAAAATCGAAAACGATAAAAAATTCGCCATTTTTTACCTAGGGCGGTGGTGCAACTTTTGACCCCCGAAGAGCGCTACAAAAAATTCATTTTCTCGAAAACTATAAATCGAATCCCGAATCCGAAAGCAGATTCGGATTCAGTAAAGATGGGGGCTCAATTCTACATTAAAAATATTAAAATCGAAAACGATAAAAAATTCGCCATTTTTTACCGAGGGCGGTAGTGCAACTTTTGACCCCCGAAGAGCGCTACAAAAAATTCCTTTTGTCGAAAACTATAAATCGAATCCCGAATCCGTGAGCAGATTCGGATTCAGTAAAGATGGGGGCTCAATTCTACATTAAAAATATTAAAATCGAAAACGATAAAAAATTCGCCATTTTTTACCTAGGGCGGCAGTGGAACTTTTGACCACCGAAGAGCCCTACAAAAAATTCATTTTCTCGAAAACTATAAATCGAATCCCGAATCCGTGAGCAGATTCGGATTCAGTATTTTGACCCCCGAAGAGCCCTACAAAAAATTCATTTTCTCGAAAACTATAAATCGAATCCCGAATCCGAAAGCAGATTCGGATTCAAGAAAGATGCGGGCTCAATTCTACATAAAAAATGTTAAAATCGAAAACGATAAAAAATTCGCCATTTTTTACCGAGGGCGGTAGTGCAACTTTTGACCCCCGAAGAGCCCTACAAAAAATTCATTTTCTCGAAAACTATAAATCGAATCCCGAATCCGAAAGCAGATTCCGATTCAGGAAAGATGCGGGCTCAATTCTACATAAAAAATGTTTAAATCGAAAAAGATAAAAAATTCGCCATTTTTTACCGAGGGCGGTAGTGCAACTTTTGACCCCCGAAGAGCGCTACAAAAAATTCATTTTCTCGAAAACTATAAATCGAATCCCGAATCCGTGAGCAGATTCGGATTCAGTAAAGATGGGGGCTCAATTCTACATTAAAAATATTAAAATCGAAAACGATAAAAAATTCGCCATTTTTTACCGAGGGCGGTAGTGCAACTTTTGACCCCCGAAGAGCCCTACAAAAAATTCATTTTCTCGAAAACTATAAATCGAATAACGAATCCGTGAGCAGATTCGGATTCAGTAAAGATGGGGGCTCAATTCTACATTTAAAATATTAAAATCGAAAACGATAAAAAATTCGCCATTTTTTACCGAGGGCGGTAGTGCAACTTTTGACCCCCGAAGAGCCCTACAAAAAATTCATTTTCTCGAAAACTATAAATCGAATCCCGAATCCGTGAGCAGATTCGGATTCAGTAAAGATGGGGGCTCAATTCTACATTTAAAATATTAAAATCGGAAACGATCAAAAATTCGCCATTTTTTACCGAGGGCGGTAATGCAACTTTTGACCCCCGAAGAGCCCTACAAAAAATTCATTTTCTCGAAAACTATAAATCGAATCCCGAATCCGAAAGCAGATTCATATTCAGGAAAGATGCGGGCTCAATTCTACATTAAAAATGTTAAAATCGAAAACGATAAAAAATTCGCCATTTTTTACCGAGGGCGGTAGTGCAACTTTTGACCCCCGAAGAGCCCTACAAAAAATTCATTTTCTCGAAAACTATAAATCGAATCCCGAATCCGAAAGCAGATTCGGATTCAGGAAAGATGGGGGCTCAATTCTACATTAAAAATATTAAAATCGAAAACGATAAAAAATTCGCCATTTTTTACCGAGGGCGGTAGTGCAACTTTTGACCCCCGAAGAGCATTACAAATAATTCATTTTCTCGAAAACTATAAATCGAATCCCGAATCCGAAAGCAGATTCGGATTCAGGAAAGATGCGGGCTCAATTCTATATAAAAAATGTTAAAATCGAAAACGATAAAAAATTCGCCATTTTTTACCGAGGGCGGTAGTGCAACTTTTGACCACCGAAGAGCGCTACAAAAAATTCATTTTCTCGAAAACTATAAATCGAATCCCGAATCCGTGAGCAGATTCGGATTCAGTAAAGATGGGGGCTCAATTCTACATTAAAAATATTAAAATCGAAAATGATAAAAAATTCGCCATTTTTTACCGAGGGCGGTAGTGCAACTTTTGACCCCCGAAGAGCCCTACAAAAAATTCATTTTCTCGAAAACTATAAATCGAATCCCGAATCCGAAAGCAGATTCGGATTCAGGAAAGATGCGGGCTCAATTCTACATAAAAAATGTTAAAATCGAAAACGATAAAAAATTCGCCATTTTTTACCGAGGGCGGTAGTGCAACTTTTGACCCCCGAAGAGCCCTACAAAAAATTCATTTTCTCGAAAACTATAAATCGAATCCCGAATCCGAAAGCAGATTCGGATTCAGGAAAGATGCGGGCTCAATTCTACATAAAAAAATGTTAAAATCGAAAACGATAAAAAATTCGCCATTTTTTACCGAGGGCGGTAGTGCAACTTTTGACCACCGAAGAGCGCTACAAAAAATTCATTTTCTCGAAAACTATAAATCGAATCCCGAATCCGTGAGCAGATTCGGATTCAGTAAAGATGGGGGCTCAATTCTACATTAAAAATATTAAAATCGAAAACGATAAAAAATTCGCCATTTTTTACCTAGGGCGGTGGTGCAACTTTTGACCCCCGAAGAGCGCTACAAAAAATTCATTTTCTCGAAAACTATAAATCGAATCCCGAATCCGAAAGCAGATTCGGATTCAGGAAAGATGCGGGCTCAATTCTACATTAAAAATATTAAAATCGAAAACGATAAAAAATTCGCCATTTTTTACCGAGGGCGGTAGTGCAACTTTTGACCCCCGAAGAGCGCTACAAAAAATTCATTTTCTCGAAAACTATAAATCGAATCCCGAATCCGAAAGCAGATTCGGATTCAGTAAAGATGGGGGCTCAATTCTACATAAAAAATGTTAAAATCGAAAACGATAAAAAATTCGCCATTTTTTACCGAGGGCGGTAGTGCAACTTTTGACCCCCGAAGAGCGCTACAAAAAATTCATTTTCTCGAAAACTATAAATCGAATCCCGAATCCGTGAGCAGATTCGGATTCAGTAAAGATGGGGGCTCAATTCTACACTAAAAATATTAAAATCGAAAACGATAAAAAATTCGCCATTTTTTACCGAGGGCGGTAGTGCAACTTTTGACCCCCGAAGAGCCCTACAAAAAATTCATTTTCTCGAAAACTATAAATCGAATCCCGAATCCGAAAGCAGATTCGGATTCAGGAAAGATGCGGGCTCAATTCTACATTAAAAATATTAAAATCGAAAACGATAAAAAATTCGCCATTTTTTACCGAGGGCGGTAGTGCAACTTTTGACCCCCGAAGAGCCCTACAAAAAATTCATTTTCTCGAAAACTATAAATCGAATCCCGAATCCGTGAGCAGATTCGGATTCAGTAAAGATGGGTTCTCAATTCTACATTAAAAATATTAAAATCGAAAACGATAAAAAATTCGCCATTATTTACCGAGGGCGGTAGTGCAACTTTTGACCCCCGAAGAGCGCTACAAAAAATTCATTTTCTCGAAAACTATAAATCGAATCCCGAATCCGTGAGCAGATTCGGATTCAGTAAAGATGGGGGCTCAATTCTACATTAAAAATATTAAAATCGAAAACGATAAAAAATTCGCCATTTTTTACCTAGGGCGGTGGTGCAACTTTTGACCCCCGAAGAGCGCTACAAAAAATTCATTTTCTCGAAAACTATAAATCGAATCCCGAATCCGAAAGCAGATTCGGATTCAGTAAAGATGGGGGCTCAATTCTATATTAAAAATATTAAAATCGAAAACGATAAAAAATTCGCCATTTTTTACCGAGGGCGGTAGTGCAACTTTTGACCCCCGAAGAGCGCTACAAAAAATTCCTTTTGTCGAAAACTATAAATCGAATCCCGAATCCGTGAGCAGATTCGGATTCAGTAAAGATGGGGGCTCAATTCTACATTAAAAATATTAAAATCGAAAACGATAAAAAATTCGCCATTTTTTACCTAGGGCGGCAGTGGAACTTTTGACCACCGAAGAGCCCTACAAAAAATTCATTTTCTCGAAAACTATAAATCGAATCCCGAATCCGTGAGCAGATTCGGATTCAGTATTTTGACCCCCGAAGAGCCCTACAAAAAATTCATTTTCTCGAAAACTATAAATCGAATCCCGAATCCGAAAGCAGATTCGGATTCAAGAAAGATGCGGGCTCAATTCTACATAAAAAATGTTAAAATCGAAAACGATAAAAAATTCGCCATTTTTTACCGAGGGCGGTAGTGCAACTTTTGACCCCCGAAGAGCCCTACAAAAAATTCATTTTCTCGAAAACTATAAATCGAATCCCGAATCCGAAAGCAGATTCCGATTCAGGAAAGATGCGGGCTCAATTCTACATAAAAAATGTTTAAATCGAAAAAGATAAAAAATTCGCCATTTTTTACCGAGGGCGGTAGTGCAACTTTTGACCCCCGAAGAGCGCTACAAAAAATTCATTTTCTCGAAAACTATAAATCGAATCCCGAATCCGTGAGCAGATTCGGATTCAGTAAAGATGGGGGCTCAATTCTACATTAAAAATATTAAAATCGAAAACGATAAAAAATTCGCCATTTTTTACCGAGGGCGGTAGTGCAACTTTTGACCCCCGAAGAGCCCTACAAAAAATTCATTTTCTCGAAAACTATAAATCGAATAACGAATCCGTGAGCAGATTCGGATTCAGTAAAGATGGGGGCTCAATTCTACATTTAAAATATTAAAATCGAAAACGATAAAAAATTCGCCATTTTTTACCGAGGGCGGTAGTGCAACTTTTGACCCCCGAAGAGCCCTACAAAAAATTCATTTTCTCGAAAACTATAAATCGAATCCCGAATCCGTGAGCAGATTCGGATTCAGTAAAGATGGGGGCTCAATTCTACATTTAAAATATTAAAATCGGAAACGATCAAAAATTCGCCATTTTTTACCGAGGGCGGTAATGCAACTTTTGACCCCCGAAGAGCCCTACAAAAAATTCATTTTCTCGAAAACTATAAATCGAATCCCGAATCCGAAAGCAGATTCATATTCAGGAAAGATGCGGGCTCAATTCTACATTAAAAATGTTAAAATCGAAAACGATAAAAAATTCGCCATTTTTTACCGAGGGCGGTAGTGCAACTTTTGACCCCCGAAGAGCCCTACAAAAAATTCATTTTCTCGAAAACTATAAATCGAATCCCGAATCCGAAAGCAGATTCGGATTCAGGAAAGATGGGGGCTCAATTCTACATTAAAAATATTAAAATCGAAAACGATAAAAAATTCGCCATTTTTTACCGAGGGCGGTAGTGCAACTTTTGACCCCCGAAGAGCATTACAAATAATTCATTTTCTCGAAAACTATAAATCGAATCCCGAATCCGAAAGCAGATTCGGATTCAGGAAAGATGCGGGCTCAATTCTATATAAAAAATGTTAAAATCGAAAACGATAAAAAATTCGCCATTTTTTACCGAGGGCGGTAGTGCAACTTTTGACCACCGAAGAGCGCTACAAAAAATTCATTTTCTCGAAAACTATAAATCGAATCCCGAATCCGTGAGCAGATTCGGATTCAGTAAAGATGGGGGCTCAATTCTACATTAAAAATATTAAAATCGAAAATGATAAAAAATTCGCCATTTTTTACCGAGGGCGGTAGTGCAACTTTTGACCCCCGAAGAGCCCTACAAAAAATTCATTTTCTCGAAAACTATAAATCGAATCCCGAATCCGAAAGCAGATTCGGATTCAGGAAAGATGCGGGCTCAATTCTACATAAAAAATGTTAAAATCGAAAACGATAAAAAATTCGCCATTTTTTACCGAGGGCGGTAGTGCAACTTTTGACCCCCGAAGAGCCCTACAAAAAATTCATTTTCTCGAAAACTATAAATCGAATCCCGAATCCGAAAGCAGATTCGGATTCAGGAAAGATGCGGGCTCAATTCTACATAAAAAAATGTTAAAATCGAAAACGATAAAAAATTCGCCATTTTTTACCGAGGGCGGTAGTGCAACTTTTGACCACCGAAGAGCGCTACAAAAAATTCATTTTCTCGAAAACTATAAATCGAATCCCGAATCCGTGAGCAGATTCGGATTCAGTAAAGATGGGGGCTCAATTCTACATTAAAAATATTAAAATCGAAAATGATAAAAAATTCGCCATTTTTTACCGAGGGCGGTAGTGCAACTTTTGACCACCGAAGAGCCCTACAAAAAATTCATTTTCTCGATAACTATAAATCGAATCCCGAATCCGAAAGCAGATTCGGATTCAGGAAAGATGCGGGCTCAATTCTACATAAAAAAATGTTAAAATCGAAAACGATAAAAAATTCGCCATTTTTTACCGAGGGCGGTAGTCCAACTTTTGACCCCCGAAGAGCCCTACAAAAAATTCATTTTCTCGAAAACTATAAATCGAATCCCGAATCCGAAAGCAGATTCGGATTCAGGAAAGATGCGGGCTCAATTCTACATAAAAAAATGTTAAAATCGAAAACGATAAAAAATTCGCCATTTTTTACCGAGGGCGGTAGTGCAACTTTTGACCCCCGAAGAGCGCTACAAAAAATTCATTTTCTCGAAAACTATAAATCGAATCCCGAATCCGAAAGCAGATTCGTATTCAGGAAAGATGCGGGCTCAATTCTACATAAAAAATGTTGAAATCGAAAACGATAAAAAATTCGCCATTTTTTACCGAGGGCGGTAGTGCAACTTTTGACCCCCGAAGAGCCCTACAAAAAATTAATTTTCTCGAAAACTATAAATCGAATCCCGAATCCGTGAGCAGATTCGGATTCAGTAAAGATGGGGGCTCAATTCTACATTTAAAATATTAAAATCGAAAACGATAAAAAATTCGCCAATTTTTACCGAGGGCGGTAGTGCAACTTTTGACTCCCGAAGAGCCCTACAAAAAATTCATTTTCTCGAAAACTATAAATCGAATCCCGAATCCGTGAGCAGATTCGGATTCAGTAAAGATGGGGGCTCAATTCTACATTTAAAATATTAAAATCGGAAACGATCAAAAATTCGCCATTTTTTACCTAGGGCGGCAGTGGAACTTTTGACCCCCGAAGAGCGCTACAAAAAATTCATTTTCTCGAAAACTATAAATCGAATCCCGAATCCGAAAGCAGATTCATATTCAGGAAAGATGCGGGCTCAATTCTACATTAAAAATGTTAAAATCGAAAACGATAAAAAATTCGCCATTTTTTACCGAGGGCGGTAGTGCAACTTTTGACCCCCGAAGAGCCCTACAAAAAATTCATTTTCTCGAAAACTATAAATCGAATCCCGAATCCGAAAGCAGATTCGGATTCAGGAAAGATGCGGGCTCAATTCTACATTAAAAATATTAAAATCGAAAACGATAAAAAATCGCCATTTTTTACCGAGGGCGGTAGTGCAACTTTTGACCCCCGAAGAGCCCTACAAATAATTCATTTTCTCGAAAACTATAAATCGAATCCTGAATCCGAAAGCAGATTCGGATTCAGGAAAGATGCGGGCTCAATTCTATATAAAAAATGTTAAAATCGAAAACGATAAAAAATTCGCCATTTTTTACCGAGGGCGGTAGTGCAACTTTTGACCACCGAAGAGCGCTACAAAAAATTCATTTTCTCGAAAACTATAAATCGATTCCCGAATCCGTGAGCAGATTCGGATTCAGTAAAGAAGGGGGCTCAATTCTACATTAAAAATATTAAAATCGAAAATGATAAAAAATTCGCCATTTTTTACCGAGGGCGGTAGTGCAACTTTTGACCCCCGAAGAGCCCTACAAAAAATTCATTTTCTCGAAAACTATAAATCGAATCCCGAATCCGAAAGCAGATTCGGATTCAGGAAAGATGCGGGCTCAATTCTACATTAAAAATATTAAAATCGAAAACGATAAAAAATTCGCCATTTTTTACCGAGGGCGGTAGTGCAACTTTTGACCCCCGAAGAGCGCTACAAAAAATTCATTTTCTCGGAAACTATAAATCGAATCCCGAATCCGTGATCAGATTCGGATTCAGTAAAGATGGGGGCTCAATTCTACATTAAAAATATTAAAATCGAAAACGATAAAATATTCGCCATTTTTTACCGAGGGCGGTAGTGCAACTTTTGACCCCCGAAGAGCCCTACAAAAAATTCATTTTCTCGAAAACTATAAATCGAATCCCGAATCCGAAAGCAGATTCGGATTCAGGAAAGATGCGGGCTCAATTCTACATAAAAAATGTTAAAATCGAAAACGATAAAAAATTCGCCATTTTTTTACCGAGGGCGGTAGTGCAACTTTTGACCCCCGAAGAGCGCTACAAAAAATTCATTTTCTCGAAAACTATAAATCGAATCCCGAATCCGTGAGCAGATTCGGATTCAGTAAAGATGGGTTCTCAATTCTACATTAAAAATATTAAAATCGAAAACGATAAAAAATTCGCCATTATTTACCGAGGGCGGTAGTGCAACTTTTGACCCCCGAAGAGCCCTACAAAAAATTCATTTTCTCGAAAACTATAAATCGAATCCCGAATCCGAAAGCAGATTCGGATTCAGGAAAGATGCGGGCTCAATTCTACATAAAAAATGTTAAAATCGAAAACGATAAAAAATTCGCCATTTTTTACCGAGGGCGGTAGTACAACTTTTGACCCCCGAAGAGCGCTACAAAAAATTCATTTTCTCGAAAACTATAAATCGAATCCCGAATCCGTGAGCAGATTCGGATTCAGTAAAGATGGGGGCTCAATTCTACATTAAAAATATTAAAATCGAAAACGATAAAAAATTCGCCATTTTTTACCGAGGGCGGTAGTGCAACTTTTGACCCCCGAAGAGCCCTACAAAAAATTCATTTTCTCGAAAACTATAAATCGAATCCCGAATCCGAAAGCAGATTCGGATTCAGGAAAGATGCGGGCTGAATTCTACATAAAAAATGTTAAAATCGAAAACGATAAAAATTTCGCCATTTTTTTACCGCCCTCGGTGCAACTTTTGACCCCCGAAGAGCGCTACAAAAAATTCATTTTCTCGAAAACTATAAATCGAATCCCGAATCCGTGAGCAGATTCGGATTCAGTAAAGATGGGGGCTCAATTCTACATAAAAAATGTTAAAATCGAAAACAATAAAAAATTCGCCATTTTTTACCGAGAGCGATAGTGCAACTTTTGACCCCCGAAGAGCCCTAGAGCAGATTCGGATTCAGGAAAGATGCGGGCTCAATTCTACATTAAAAATATTAAAATCGAAAACGATAAAAAATTCGCCATTTTTTACCGAGGGCGGTAGTGCAACTTTTGACCCCCGAAGAGCGCTACAAAAAATTCATTTTCTCGAAAACTATAAATCGAATCCCGAATCCGTGAGCAGATTCGGATTCAGTAAAGATGGGGGCTCAATTCTACATTAAAAATATTAAAATCGAAAACGATAAAAAATTCGCCATTTTTTACCGAGGGCGGTAGTGCAACTTTTGACCCCCGAAGAGCCCTACAAAAAATTCATTTTCTCGAAAACTATAAATCGAATCCCGAATCCGAAAGCAGATTCGGATTCAGGAAAGATGCGGGCTCAATTCTACATAAAAAATGTTAAAATCGAAAACGATAAAAAATTCGCCATTTTTTACCGAGGGCGGTAGTGCAACTTTTGACCCCCGAAGAGCGCTACAAAAAATTCATTTTCTCGAAAACTATAAATCGAATCCCGAATCCGTGAGCAGATTCGGATTCAGTAAAGATGGGGGCTCAATTCTACATAAAAAATGTTAAAATCGAAAACGATAAAAAATTCGCCATTTTTTACCGAGGGCGGTAGTGCAACTTTTGACCCCCGAAGAGCTCTACAAAAAATTCATTTTCTCGAAAACTATAAATCGAATCCCGAATCCGAAAGCAGATTCGGATTCAGGAAAGATGCGGGCTCAATTCTACATAAAAAATGTTAAAATCGAAAACGATAAAAAATTCGCCATTTTTTACCGAGGGCGGTAGTGCAACTTTTGACCCCCGAAGAGCCCTACAAAAAATTCATTTTCTCGAAAACTATAAATCGAATCCCGAATCCGAAAGCAGATTCGGATTCAGGAAAGATGCGGGCTCAATTCTACATAAAAAATGTTAAAATCGAAAACGATAAAAAATTCGTCATTTTTTACCGAGGGCGGTAGTGCAACTTTTGACCCCCGAAGAGCGCTACAAAAAATTCATTTTCTCGAAAACTATAAATCGAATCCCGAATCCGAAAGCAGATTCGGATTCAGGAAAGATGCGGGCTCAATTCTACATAAAAAATGTTTAAATCGAAAACGATAAAAAATTCGCCATTTTTTACCGAGGGCGGTAGTGCAACTTTTGACCCCCGAAGAGCCCTACAAAAAATTCATTTTCTCGAAAACTATAAATCGAATCCCGAATCCGTGAGCAGATTCGGATTCAGTAAAGATGGGGGCTCAATTCTACATTAAAAATATTAAAATCGAAAACGATAAAAAATTCGCCATTTTTTACCTAGGGCGGTGGTGCAACTTTTGACCCCCGAAGAGCGCTACAAAAAATTCATTTTCTCGAAAACTATAAATCGAATCCCGAATCCGAAAGCAGATTCGGATTCAGTAAAGATGGGGGCTCAATTCTACATTAAAAATATTAAAATCGAAAACGATAAAAAATTCGCCATTTTTTACCGAGGGCGGTAGTGCAACTTTTGACCCCCGAAGAGCGCTACAAAAAATTCATTTTCTCGAAAACTATAAATCGAATCCCGAATCCGAAAGCAGATTCGGATTCAGGAAAGATGCGGGCTCAATTCTACATAAAAAATGTTAAAATCGAAAACGATAAAAAATTCGTCATTTTTTACCGAGGGCGGTAGTGCAACTTTTGACCCCCGAAGAGCGCTACAAAAAATTCATTTTCTCGAAAACTATAAATCGAATCCCGAATCCGAAAGCAGATTCGGATTCAGGAAAGATGCGGGCTCAATTCTACATAAAAAATGTTTAAATCGAAAACGATAAAAAATTCGCCATTTTTTACCGAGGGCGGTAGTGCAACTTTTGACCCCCGAAGAGCCCTACAAAAAATTCATTTTCTCGAAAACTATAAATCGAATCCCGAATCCGTGAGCAGATTCGGATTCAGTAAAGATGGGGGCTCAATTCTACATTAAAAATATTAAAATCGAAAACGATAAAAAATTCGCCATTTTTTACCTAGGGCGGTGGTGCAACTTTTGACCCCCGAAGAGCGCTACAAAAAATTCATTTTCTCGAAAACTATAAATCGAATCCCGAATCCGAAAGCAGATTCGGATTCAGTAAAGATGGGGGCTCAATTCTACATTAAAAATATTAAAATCGAAAACGATAAAAAATTCGCCATTTTTTACCGAGGGCGGTAGTGCAACTTTTGACCCCCGAAGAGCGCTACAAAAAATTCATTTTCTCGAAAACTATAAATCGAATCCCGAATCCGAAAGCAGATTCGGATTCAGTAAAGATGCGGGCTCAATTCTACATAAAAAATGTTAAAATCGAAAACGATAAAAAATTCGCCATTTTTTACCGAGGGCGGTAGTGCAACTTTTGACCCCCGAAGAGCGCTACAAAAAATTCATTTTCTCGAAAACTATAAATCGAATCCCGAATCCGAAAGCAGATTCGGATTCAGTAAAGATGGGGGCTCAATTCTACACTAAAAATATTAAAATCGAAAACGATAAAAAATTCGCCATTTTTTACCGAGGGCGGTAGTGCAACTTTTGACCCCCGAAGAGCCCTACAAAAAATTCATTTTCTCGAAAACTATAAATCGAATCCCGAATCCGAAAGCAGATTCGGATTCAGGAAAGATGCGGGCTCAATTCTACATTAAAAATATTAAAATCGAAAACGATAAAAAATTCGCCATTTTTTACCGAGGGCGGTAGTGCAACTTTTGACCCCCGAAGAGCCCTACAAAAAATTCATTTTCTCGAAAACTATAAATCGAATCCCGAATCCGTGAGCAGATTCGGATTCAGTAAAGATGGGGGCTCAATTCTACATTAAAAATATTAGAATCGAAAACGGGCGGTAGTGCAACTTTTGACCCCCGAAGAGCGCTACAAAAAATTCATTTTCTCGAAAACTATAAATCGAATCCCGAATCCGAAAGCAGATACGGATTCAGTAAAGATGGGGGCTCAATTCTACACTAAAAATATTAAAATCGAAAACGATAAAAAATTCGCCATTTTTTACCGAGGGCGGTAGTGCAACTTTTGACCCCCGAAGAGCGCTACAAAAAATTCATTTTCTCGGAAACTATAAATCGAATCCCGAATCCGTGAGCAGATTCGGATTCAGTAAAGATGGGGGCTCAATTCTACATTAAAAATATTAAAATCGAAAACGATAAAAAATTCGCCATTTTTTACCGAGGGCGGTAGTGCAACTTTTGACCCCCGAAGAGCGCTACAAAAAATTCATTTTCTCGGAAACTATAAATCGAATCCCGAATCCGTGAGCAGATTCGGATTCAGTAAAGATGGGGGCTCAATTCTACATTAAAAATATTAAAATCGAAAACGATAAAAAATTCGCCATTTTTTTACCGCCCTCGGTGCAACTTTTGACCCCCGAAGAGCGCTACAAAAAATTCATTTTCTCGAAAACTATAAATCGAATCCCGAATCCGAAAGCAGATTCGGATTCAGTAAAGATGGGGGCTCAATTCTACATTAAAAATATTAAAATCGAAAACGATAAAAAATTCGCCATTTTTTTACCGCCCTCGGTGCAACTTTTGACCCCCGAAGAGCGCTACAAAAAATTCATTTTCTCGAAAACTATAAATCGAATCCCGAATCCGAAAGCAGATTCGGATTCAGTAAAGATGGGGGCTCAATTCTACATTAAAAATATTAAAATCGAAAACGATAAAAAATTCGCCATTTTTTACCGAGGGCGGTAGTGCAACTTTTGACCCCCGAAGAGCGCTACAAAAAATTCATTTTCTCGGAAACTATAAATCGAATCCCGAATCCGTGAGCAGATTCGGATTCAGTAAAGATGGGGGCTCAATTCTACATAAAAAGTGTTAAAATCGAAAACGATAAAAAATTCGCCATTTTTTACCGAGGGCGGTAGTGCAACTTTTGACCCCCGAAGAGCGCTACAAAAAATTCATTTTCTCGGAAACTATAAATCGAATCCCGAATCCGTGAGCAGATTCGGATTCAGTAAAGATGGGGGCTCAATTCTACATTAAAAATATTAAAATCGAAAACGATAAAAAATTCGCCATTTTTTACCGAGGGCGGTAGTGCAACTTTTGACCCCCGAAGAGCGCTACAAAAAATTCATTTTCTCGGAAACTATAAATCGAATCCCGAATCCGTGAGCAGATTCGGATTCAGTAAAGATGGGGGCTCAATTCTACATTAAAAATATTAAAATCGAAAACGATAAAAAATTCGCCATTTTTTTACCGCCCTCGGTGCAACTTTTGACCCCCGAAGAGCGCTACAAAAAATTCATTTTCTCGAAAACTATAAATCGAATCCCGAATCCGAAAGCAGATTCGGATTCAGTAAAGATGGGGGCTCAATTCTACATTAAAAATATTAAAATCGAAAACGATAAAAAATTCGCCATTTTTTTACCGCCCTCGGTGCAACTTTTGACCCCCGAAGAGCGCTACAAAAAATTCATTTTCTCGAAAACTATAAATCGAATCCCGAATCCGAAAGCAGATTCGGATTCAGTAAAGATGGGGGCTCAATTCTACATTAAAAATATTAAAATCGAAAACGATAAAAAATTCGCCATTTTTTACCGAGGGCGGTAGTGCAACTTTTGACCCCCGAAGAGCGCTACAAAAAATTCATTTTCTCGGAAACTATAAATCGAATCCCGAATCCGTGAGCAGATTCGGATTCAGTAAAGATGGGGGCTCAATTCTACATAAAAAGTGTTAAAATCGAAAACGATAAAAAATTCGCCATATTTTACCGAGGGCGGTAGTGCAACTTTTGACCCCCGAAGAGCGCTACAAAAAATTCATTTTCTCGAAAACTATAAATCGAATCCCGAATCCGTGAGCAGATTCGGATTCAGTGAAGATGGGTTCTCAATTCTACATTAAAAATATTAAAATCGAAAACGATAAAAAATTCGCCATTATTTACCGAGGGCGGTAGTGCAACTTTTGACCCCCGAAGAGCCCTACAAAAAATTCATTTTCTCGAAAACTATAAATCGAATCCCGAATCCGTGAGCAGATTCGGATTCAGTAAAGATGGGGGCTCAATTCTACACTAAAAATATTAAAAACGAAAACGATAAAAAATTCGCCATTTTTTACCGAGGGCGGTAGTGCAACTTTTGACCCCCGAAGAGCGCTACAAAAAATTCATTTTCTCGAAAACTATAAATCGAATCCCGAATCCGAAAGCAGATACGGATTCAGTAAAGATGGGGGCTCAATTCTACACTAAAAATATTAAAAACGAAAACGATAAAAAATTCGCCATTTTTTACCGAGGGCGGTAGTGCAACTTTTGACCCCCGAAGAGCGCTACAAAAAATTCATTTTCTCGGAAACTATAAATCGAATCCCGAATCCGTGAGCAGATTCGGATTCAGTAAAGATGGGGGCTCAATTCTACATTAAAAATATTAAAATCGAAAACGATAAAAAATTCGCCATTTTTTACCGAGGGCGGTAGTGCAACTTTTGACCCCCGAAGAGCGCTACAAAAAATTCATTTTCTCGGAAACTATAAATCGAATCCCGAATCCGTGAGCAGATTCGGATTCAGTAAAGATGGGGGCTCAATTCTACATTAAAAATATTAAAATCGAAAACGCTAAAAAATTCGCCATTTTTTACCGAGGGCGGTAGTCCAACTTTTGACCCCCGAAGAGCGCTACAAAAAATTCATTTTCTCGGAAACTATAAATCGAATCCCGAATCCGTGAGCAGATTCGGATTCAGTAAAGATGGGGGCTCAATTCTACATTAAAAATATTAAAATCGAAAACGATAAAAAATTCGCCATTTTTTTACCGCCCTCGGTGCAACTTTTGACCCCCGAAGAGCGCTACAAAAAATTCATTTTCTCGAAAACTATAAATCGAATCCCGAATCCGAAAGCAGATTCGGATTCAGGAAAGATGGGGGCTCAATTCTACATTAAAAATATTAAAATCGAAAACGATAAAAAATTCGCCATTTTTTACCGAGGGCGGTAGTGCAACTTTTGACCCCCGAAGAGCGCTACAAAAAATTCATTTTCTCGGAAACTATAAATCGAATCCCGAATCCGTGAGCAGATTCGGATTCAGTAAAGATGGGGGCTCAATTCTACATTAAAAATATTAAAATCGAAAACGATAAAAAATTCGCCATTATTTACCGAGGGCGGTAGTGCAACTTTTGACCCCCGAAGAGCCCTACAAAAAATTCATTTTCTCGAAAACTATAAATCGAATCCCGAATCCGTGAGCAGATTCGGATTCAGTAAAGATGGGGGCTCAATTCTACATTAAAAATATTAGAATCGAAAACGGGCGGTAGTGCAACTTTTGACCCCCGAAGAGCGCTACAAAAAATTCATTTTCTCGAAAACTATAAATCGAATCCCGAATCCGAAAGCAGATACGGATTCAGTAAAGATGGGGGCTCAATTCTACACTAAAAATATTAAAATCGAAAACGATAAAAAATTCGCCATTTTTTACCGAGGGCGGTAGTGCAACTTTTGACCCCCGAAGAGCGCTACAAAAAATTCATTTTCTCGGAAACTATAAATCGAATCCCGAATCCGTGAGCAGATTCGGATTCAGTAAAGATGGGGGCTCAATTCTACATTAAAAATATTAAAATCGAAAACGATAAAAAATTCGCCATTTTTTACCGAGGGCGGTAGTGCAACTTTTGACCCCCGAAGAGCGCTACAAAAAATTCATTTTCTCGGAAACTATAAATCGAATCCCGAATCCGTGAGCAGATTCGGATTCAGTAAAGATGGGGGCTCAATTCTACATTAAAAATATTAAAATCGAAAACGATAAAAAATTCGCCATTTTTTTACCGCCCTCGGTGCAACTTTTGACCCCCGAAGAGCGCTACAAAAAATTCATTTTCTCGAAAACTATAAATCGAATCCCGAATCCGAAAGCAGATTCGGATTCAGGAAAGATGCGGGCTCAATTCTACATTAAAAATATTAAAATCGAAAACGATAAAAAATTCGCCATTATTTACCGAGGGCGGTAGTGCAACTTTTGACCCCCGAAGAGCGCTACAAAAAATTCATTTTCTCGGAAACTATAAATCGAATCCCGAATCCGTGAGCAGATTCGGATTCAGTAAAGATGGGGGCTCAATTCTACATAAAAAATGTTAAAATCGAAAACGATAAAAAATTCGCCATATTTTACCGAGGGCGGTAGTGCAACTTTTGACCCCCGAAGAGCCCTACAAAAAATTCATTTTCTCGAAAACTATAAATCGAATCCCGAATCCGTGAGCAGATTCGGATTCAGTGAAGATGGGTTCTCAATTCTACATTAAAAATATTAAAATCGAAAACGATAAAAAATTCGCCATTATTTACCGAGGGCGGTAGTGCAACTTTTGACCCCCGAAGAGCCCTACAAAAAATTCATTTTCTCGAAAACTATAAATCGAATCCCGAATCCGTGAGCAGATTCGGATTCAGTAAAGATGGGGGCTCAATTCTACATTAAAAATATTAGAATCGAAAACGGGCGGTAGTGCAACTTTTGACCCCCGAAGAGCGCTACAAAAAATTCATTTTCTCGAAAACTATAAATCGAATCCCGAATCCGAAAGCAGATACGGATTCAGTAAAGATGGGGGCTCAATTCTACACTAAAAATATTAAAATCGAAAACGATAAAAAATTCGCCATTTTTTACCGAGGGCGGTAGTGCAACTTTTGACCCCCGAAGAGCGCTACAAAAAATTCATTTTCTCGGAAACTATAAATCGAATCCCGAATCCGTGAGCAGATTCGGATTCAGTAAAGATGGGGGCTCAATTCTACATTAAAAATATTAAAATCGAAAACGATAAAAAATTCGCCATTTTTTACCGAGGGCGGTAGTGCAACTTTTGACCCCCGAAGAGCCCTACAAAAAATTCATTTTCTCGAAAACTATAAATCGAATCCCGAATCCGAAAGCAGATTCGGATTCAGGAAAGATGCGGGCTCAATTCTACATAAAAAATGTTAAAATCGAAAACGATAAAAAATTCGCCATATTTTACCGAGGGCGGTAGTGCAACTTTTGACCCCCGAAGAGCGCTACAAAAAATTCATTTTCTCGAAAACTATAAATCGAATCCCGAATCCGAAAGCAGATTCGGATTCAGGAAAGATGCGGGCTCAATTCTACATTAAAAATGTTAAAATCGAAAACGATAAAAAATTCGCCATTTTTTACCGAGGGCGGTAGTGCAACTTTTGACCCCCGAAGAGCGCTACAAAAAATTCATTTTCTCGGAAACTATAAATCGAATCCCGAATCCGTGAGCAGATTCGGATTCAGTAAAGATGGGGGCTCAATTCTACATAAAAAATGTTAAAATCGAAAACGATAAAAAATTCGCCATATTTTACCGAGGGCGGTAGTGCAACTTTTGACCCCCGAAGAGCGCTACAAAAAATTCATTTTCTCGAAAACTATAAATCGAATCCCGAATCCGTGAGCAGATTCGGATTCAGTGAAGATGGGTTCTCAATTCTACATTAAAAATATTAAAATCGAAAACGATAAAAAATTCGCCATTATTTACCGAGGGCGGTAGTGCAACTTTTGACCCCCGAAGAGCCCTACAAAAAATTCATTTTCTCGAAAACTATAAATCGAATCCCGAATCCGTGAGCAGATTCGGATTCAGTAAAGATGGGGGCTCAATTCTACATTAAAAATATTAGAATCGAAAACGGGCGGTAGTGCAACTTTTGACCCCCGAAGAGCGCTACAAAAAATTCATTTTCTCGAAAACTATAAATCGAATCCCGAATCCGAAACAGATACGGATTCAGTAAAGATGGGGGCTCAATTCTACACTAAAAATATTAAAATCGAAAACGATAAAAAATTCGCCATTTTTTACCGAGGGCGGTAGTGCAACTTTTGACCCCCGAAGAGCGCTACAAAAAATTCATTTTCTCGGAAACTATAAATCGAATCCCGAATCCGTGAGCAGATTCGGATTCAGTAAAGATGGGGGCTCAATTCTACATTAAAAATATTAAAATCGAAAACGATAAAAAATTCGCCATTTTTTACCGAGGGCGGTAGTGCAACTTTTGACCCCCGAAGAGCGCTACAAAAAATTCATTTTCTCGGAAACTATAAATCGAATCCCGAATCCGTGAGCAGATTCGGATTCAGTAAAGATGCGGGCTCAATTCTACATTAAAAATATTAAAATCGAAAACGATAAAAAATTCGCCATTTTTTACCGAGGGCGGTAGTGCAACTTTTGACCCCCGAAGAGCCCTACAAAAAATTCATTTTCTCGAAAACTATAAATCGAATCCCGAATCCGAAAGCAGATTCGGATTCAGGAAAGATGCGGGCTCAATTCTACATAAAAAATGTTAAAATCGAAAACGATAAAAAATTCGCCATATTTTACCGAGGGCGGTAGTGCAACTTTTGACCCCCGAAGAGCGCTACAAAAAATTCATTTTCTCGAAAACTATAAATCGAATCCCGAATCCGTGAGCAGATTCGGATTCAGTGAAGATGGGTTCTCAATTCTACATTAAAAATATTAAAATCGAAAACGATAAAAAATTCGCCATTATTTACCGAGGGCGGTAGTGCAACTTTTGACCCCCGAAGAGCCCTACAAAAAATTCATTTTCTCGAAAACTATAAATCGAATCCCGAATCCGAAAGCAGATTCGGATTCAGGAAAGATGCGGGCTCAATTCTACATAAAAAATGTTAAAATCGAAAACGATAAAAAATTCGCCATTTTTTTACCGCCCTCGGTGCAACTTTTGACCCCCGAAGAGCGCTACAAAAAATTCATTTTCTCGAAAACTATAAATCGAATCCCGAATCCGTGAGCAGATTCGGATTCAGTAAAGATGGGGGCTCAATTCTACATAAAAAATGTTAAAATCGAAAACGATAAAAAATTCGCCATTTTTTACCGAGAGCGGTAGTGCCGTGACCCCCGAAGAGCCCTAGAGCAGATTCGGATTCAGGAAAGATGCGGGCTCAATTCTACATAAAAAATATTAAAATCGAAAACGATAAAAAATTCGCCATTTTTTACCGAGGGCGGTAGTGCAACTTTTGACCCCCGAAGAGCGCTACAAAAAATTCATTTTCTCGAAAACTATAAATCGAATCCCGAATCCGTGAGCAGATTCGGATTCAGTAAAGATGGGGGCTCAATTCTACATTAAAAATATTAAAATCGAAAACGATAAAAAATTCGCCATTTTTTACCGAGGGCGGTAGTGCAACTTTTGACCCCCGAAGAGCCCTACAAAAAATTCATTTTCTCGAAAACTATAAATCGAATCCCGAATCCGAAAGCAGATTCGGATTCACGAAAGATGCGGGCTCAATTCTACATAAAAAATCATAACATCGAAAACGATAAAAAATTCGCCATTTTTTACCGAGGGCGGTAGTGCAACTTTTGACCCCCGAAGAGCGCTACAAAAAATTCATTTTCTCGAAAACTATAAATCGAATCCCGAATCCGTGAGCAGATTCGGATTCAGTAAAGATGGGGGCTCAATTCTACATAAAAAATGTTAAAATCGAAAACGATAAAAAATTCGCCATTTTTTACCGAGGGCGGTAGTGCAACTTTTGACCCCCGAAGAGCTCTACAAAAAATTCATTTTCTCGAAAACTATAAATCGAATCCCGAATCCGAAAGCAGATTCGGATTCAGGAAAGATGCGGGCTCAATTCGACATAAAAAATGTTAAAATCGAAAACGATAAAAAATTCGCCATTTTTTACCGAGTGCGGTAGTGCAACTTTTGACCCCCGAAGAGCCCTACAAAAAATTCATTTTCTCGAAAACTATAAATCGAATCCCGAATCCGAAAGCAGATTCGGATTCAGGAAAGATGCGGGCTCAATTCTACATAAAAAATGTTAAAATCGAAAACGATAAAAAATTCGCCATTTTTTACCGAGGGCGATAGTGCAACTTTTGACCCCCGAAGAGCCCTACAAAAAATTCATTTTCTCGAAAACTATAAATCGAATCCCGAATCCGAAAGCAGATTCGGATTCAGGAAAGATGCGGGCTCAATTCTACATAAAAAATGTTAAAATCGAAAACGATAAAAAATTCGCCATTTTTTACCGAGGGCGGTAGTGCAACTTTTGACCCCCGAAGAGCCCTACAAAAAATTCATTTTCTCGAAAACTATAAATCGAATCCCGAATCCGTGAGCAGATTCGGATTCAGTAAAGATGGGGGCTCAATTCTACATTAAAAATATTAAAATCGAAAACGATAAAAAATTCGCCATTTTTTACCTAGGGCGGTGGTGCAACTTTTGACCCCCGAAGAGCGCTACAAAAAATTCATTTTCTCGAAAACTATAAATCGAATCCCGAATCCGAAAGCAGATTCGGATTCAGTAAAGATGGGGGCTCAATTCTACATTAAAAATATTAAAATCGAAAACGATAAAAAATTCGCCATTTTTTACCGAGGGCGGTAGTGCAACTTTTGACCCCCGAAGAGCGCTACAAAAAATTCATTTTCTCGAAAACTATAAATCGAATCCCGAATCCGAAAGCAGATTCGGATTCAGTAAAGAGGGGGCTCAATTCTACATAAAAAATGTTAAAATCGAAAACGATAAAAAATTCGCCATTTTTTACCGAGGGCGGTAGTGCAACTTTTGACCCCCGAAGAGCGCTACAAAAAATTCATTTTCTCGAAAACTATAAATCGAATCCCGAATCCGAAAGCAGATTCGGATTCAGTAAAGATGGGGGCTCAATTCTACACTAAAAATATTAAAATCGAAAACGATAAAAAATTCGCCATTTTTTACCGAGGGCGGTAGTGCAACTTTTGACCCCCGAAGGGCCCTACAAAAAATTCATTTTCTCGAAAACTATAAATCGAATCCCGAATCCGAAAGCAGATTCGGATTCAGGAAAGATGCGGGCTCAATTCTACATTAAAAATATTAAAATCGAAAACGATAAAAAATTCGCCATTTTTTACCGAGGGCGGTAGTGCAACTTTTGACCCCCGAAGAGCCCTACAAAAAATTCATTTTCTCGAAAACTATAAATCGAATCCCGAATCCGTGAGCAGATTCGGATTCAGTAAAGATGGGGGCTCAATTCTACATTAAAAATATTAGAATCGAAAACGGGCGGTAGTGCAACTTTTGACCCCCGAAGAGCGCTACAAAAAATTCATTTTCTCGAAAACTATAAATCGAATCCCGAATCCGAAAGCAGATACGGATTCAGTAAAGATGGGGGCTCAATTCTACACTAAAAATATTAAAATCGAAAACGATAAAAAATTCGCCATTTTTTACCGAGGGCGGTAGTGCAACTTTTGACCCCCGAAGAGCGCTACAAAAAATTCATTTTCTCGGAAACTATAAATCGAATCCCGAATCCGTGAGCAGATTCGGATTCAGTAAAGATGGGGGCTCAATTCTACATTAAAAATATTAAAATCGAAAACGATAAAAAATTCGCCATTTTTTACCGAGGGCGGTAGTGCAACTTTTGACCCCCGAAGAGCTCTACAAAAAATTCATTTTCTCGAAAACTATAAATCGAATCCCGAATCCGAAAGCAGATTCGGATTCAGGAAAGATGCGGGCTCAATTCGACATAAAAAATGTTAAAATCGAAAACGATAAAAAATTCGCCATTTTTTACCGAGGGCGGTAGTGCAACTTTTTTTTTTTTTATTATTTTAGTATTTATTTATTTATTTATTTTTATTTACATCGTTATTCATTTATCTGCGAAGCCTGAGGGGCTTATCTGCAGAAGATTGCATTTCAAAAGTTTGTGAGCTTTAAATTATCTTCACATATTTAAGGAAAAAATATTTCATAATTAAATAATTAAATGATTAAAAAGGCAAAGATATTAACAGTTCGTGTTAGCAAGAAAAAAATTTTTTAAATGCTTTTTGCGGGTCTTAAAATTTATAATATTTTTCAAGTTTGAGGGAAGCTCATTGAACACAGTTGGAACGCTATGGTTCAGTTGTCTTCTGCCGTAGTTGTTGCTGCATAATGGTGTTTGTAGCATACCTCGAACTCGCCTTCTCGTGCTGTGTTGATGGTCAATGGGTCTTTTAAATCGGATGTCATCATAATGTTCTAAACATAGCGTTAGCTTGAAAATTTGTTTGACCGTCAGTACCTTAAAAGAATTTTCACCGGATGTGCTTGATGGATGTCTTCTGTTGATCTTCTTTAGAATGGTGTTTTGAAGTTTTTGTAGCTTGTTTATATGTGTATTTGATGCGTTGCCCCAAGCAAGTATCCCGTACCGCAATTTTGATTCGACTAGTGCATAGTAAACTTGCTTCTGGACCTGAAGCGTCGAATAATGTCCTAAATGGTACAGAGCGAACATCGCCTTTTTGAGATCTGAGCGGAGTTTGTCGATGTGCTTGTCCCAAATGAAATGGCTGTCGATGATGACTCCTAGGTATTTATAACTTTCGACAACTTCGATGGTCTGGTTCGGCAGTGTATTTTGGCAGATACTGCTACGAAAACTGATATTCTGTTGAGTTAATCTATGATGTGGCCCGCGAATATGCATCATCTTAGTTTTGGAGGGGTTCAATATAAGTCCATTGTCATGGCACCATTCCACAGCTTTATCAAACTCCTCTTGCATTATTCTCATAGCAGTATCAAGACATTTATGTTGGACGACTAGAACTGTATCATCTGCGAATGCGAAAGGGGTACTATTTTTGAAAACCCGAAGCAGCTCGTTGGTAAAAAGGATGAACAAAATTGGTCCCAGTTTCGATCCCTGCGGTACTCCGAAAGGAGCCGGTGTATCATTACTGAAACTGTCTCCCACCTTCACTCGAAAAGATCTTTCACTTAGATAGTTCTGCAACCAGTCAGCCAGTATACCTCGGACGCCTAATCGATTTAACGCTGTTATTAGCTTTTTATGGTTCAGAGTATCAAATGCCTTACTGAAATCCATGAACAAAACAATAACATGGTGGTTTTTACTCAAGCTTCCATTGATGGTATCTGCAAATTCTCCCATAAGCTTTCCCGTGCTTTTGTTTTTTTGAAAACCAAACTGTTTTTCGTGGATAAGGGAATGTTTTTCCACAAAGTTTTGGAGTCGCCTTGTAACTACTTCTTCCAAACACTTCTCAATAGCCGGCAAAATTGATATTGGTCTGTAATTACTTAGCAAACTTTTTGTTCCTCCTTTATAGATAGGGCGTACAACAGCGGTCTTAAGTATTTGAGGAACTTTAGCTTGACTTAAGCTTAGGTTTATGAGCCTCGAAATTACGGGAGCAAAAATAACTGCATTGCTTTTAATGTCACGCACTCTAATGCCATCGATTCCCGCTGATTTATTTTCCCCCATTAGTTTTATTATATCGTGTACTTCTTCAGTGTTTGTTTCTTGGATGAATATTGAGTTGGGTAGTATTGAACTGATATGATGGGATGTATTTATGTAGCAATTGTGAACTATCTGTAGGATTTGACCCGAAAAGTTCTCAGCGCATCTCTTTGGTAATAGGCACTTCTCTAGGGGAACATTCTTGATGATGACTTCGTCGAGATTTTGCTTCTTCCGTCCCATTATTTCGTTGATCAGGTTCCATGTTTTACGGGGATCTGATCTAAGGCTATTAAATTTGCCTTTATAATAGTTGGACTTTTGTATAAAGATGTCTCTATTAACTTTGTTCCGGAATTGTTTATATTCTACTTCATAAGTCATGTTCAGCCTATTATTCTTCCATCTTCGATACAGTTGGTCCCTTTGTTGGCATTTTTCCCGAATTTCGGAGGTAATCCAAGAGTTTTGTCTACATTTCTTGCGCGATATTTTCGTCACCCGCGAAGAGCCCTACAAAAAATTAATTTTCTCGAAAACTATAAATCGAATCCCGAATCCGAAAGCAGATTCGGATTCAGGAAAGATGCGGGCTCAATTCTACATAAAAAATGTTAAAATCGAAAACGATAAAAAATTCGCCATTTTTTACCGAGGGCGGTAGTGCAACTTTTGACCCCCGAAGAGCCCTACAAAAAATTCATTTTCTCGAAAACTATAAATCGAATCCCGAATCCGAAAGCAGATTCGGATTCAGGAAAGATGGGGGCTCAATTCTACATAAAAAATGTTAAAATCGAAAACGATAAAAAATTCGCCATTTTTTACCGAGGGCGGTAGTGCAACTTTTGACCCCCGAAGAGCCCTACAAAAAATTCATTTTCTCGAAAACTATAAATCGAATCCCGAATCCGTGAGCAGATTCGGATTCAGTAAAGATGGGGGCTCAATTCTACATAAAAAATGTTAAAATCGAAAACGATAAAAAATTCGCCATTTTTTACCTAGGGCGGTGGTGCAACTTTTGACCCCCGAAGAGCGCTACAAAAAATTCATTTTCTCGAAAACTATAAATCGAATCCCGAATCCGAAAGCAGATTCGGATTCAGTAAAGATGGGGGCTCAATTCTACATTAAAAATATTAAAATCGAAAACGATAAAAAATTCGCCATTTTTTACCGAGGGCGGTAGTGCAACTTTTGACCCCCGAAGAGCGCTACAAAAAATTCATTTTCTCGAAAACTATAAATCGAATCCCGAATCCGAAAGCAGATTCGGATTCAGTAAAGATGGGGGCTCAATTCTACATAAAAAATGTTAAAATCGAAAACGATAAAAAATTCGCCATTTTTTACCGAGGGCGGTAGTGCAACTTTTGACCCCCGAAGAGCGCTACAAAAAATTCATTTTCTCGAAAACTATAAATCGAATCCCGAATCCGAAAGCAGATTCGGATTCAGTAAAGATGGGGGCTCAATTCTACACTAAAAATATTAAAATCGAAAACGATAAAAAATTCGCCATTTTTTACCGAGGGCGGTAGTGCAACTTTTGACCCCCGAAGAGCAATACAAAAAATTCATTTTCTCGAAAACTATAAATCGAATCCCGAATCCGAAAGCAGATTCGGATTCAGGAAAGATGCGGGCTCAATTCTACATTAAAAATATTAAAATCGAAAACGATAAAAAATTCGCCATTTTTTACCGAGGGCGGTAGTGCAACTTTTGACCCCCGAAGAGCCCTACAAAAAATTCATTTTCTCGAAAACTATAAATCGAATCCCGAATCCGTGAGCAGATTCGGATTCAGTAAAGATGGGGGCTCAATTCTACATTAAAAATATTAGAATCGAAAACGGGCGGTAGTGCAACTTTTGACCCCCGAAGAGCGCTACAAAAAATTCATTTTCTCGAAAACTATAAATCGAATCCCGAATCCGAAAGCAGATACGGATTCAGTAAAGATGGGGGCTCAATTCTACACTAAAAATATTAAAATCGAAAACGATAAAAAATTCGCCATTTTTTACCGAGGGCGGTAGTGCAACTTTTGACCCCCGAAGAGCGCTACAAAAAATTCATTTTCTCGGAAACTATAAATCGAATCCCGAATCCGTGAGCAGATTCGGATTCAGTAAAGATGGGGGCTCAATTCTACATTAAAAATATTAAAATCGAAAACGATAAAAAATTCGCCATTTTTTACCGAGGGCGGTAGTGCAACTTTTGACCCCCGAAGAGCGCTACAAAAAATTCATTTTCTCGGAAACTATAAATCGAATCCCGAATCCGTGAGCAGATTCGGATTCAGTAAAGATGGGGGCTCAATTCTACATTAAAAATATTAAAATCGAAAACGATAAAAAATTCGCCATTTTTTTACCGCCCTCGGTGCAACTTTTGACCCCCGAAGAGCGCTACAAAAAATTCATTTTCTCGAAAACTATAAATCGAATCCCGAATCCGAAAGCAGATTCGGATTCAGGAAAGATGCGGGCTCAATTCTACATTAAAAATATTAAAATCGAAAACGATAAAAAATTCGCCATTTTTTACCGAGGGCGGTAGTGCAACTTTTGACCCCCGAAGAGCCCTACAAAAAATTCATTTTCTCGGAAACTATAAATCGAATCCCGAATCCGTGAGCAGATTCGGATTCAGTAAAGATGGGGGCTCAATTCTACATTAAAAATATTAAAATCGAAAACGATAAAAAATTCGCCATTTTTTACCGAGGGCGGTAGTGCAACTTTTGACCCCCGAAGAGCGCTACAAAAAATTCATTTTCTCGAAAACTATAAATCGAATATCGAATCCGTGAGCAGATTCGGATTCAGTGAAGATGGGTTCTCAATTCTACATTAAAAATATTAAAATCGAAAACGATAAAAAATTCGCCATTATTTACCGAGGGCGGTAGTGCAACTTTTGACCCCCGAAGAGCCCTACAAAAAATTCATTTTCTCGAAAACTATAAATCGAATCCCGAATCCGTGAGCAGATTCGGATTCAGTAAAGATGGGGGCTCAATTCTACATTAAAAATATTAAAATCGAAAACGATAAAAAATTCGCCATTTTTTACCGAGGGCGGTAGTGCAACTTTTGACCCCCGAAGAGCCCTACAAAAAATTCATTTTCTCGAAAACAATAAATCGAATCCCGAATCCGAAAGCAGATTCGGATTCACGAAAGATGCGGGCTCAATTCTACATAAAAAATCATAACATCGAAAACGATAAAAAATTCGCCATTTTTTACCGAGGGCGGTAGTGCAACTTTTGACCCCCGAAGAGCGCTACAAAAAATTCATTTTCTCGAAAACTATAAATCGAATCCCGAATCCGTGAGCAGATTCGGATTCAGTAAAGATGGGGGCTCAATTCTACATAAAAAATGTTAAAATCGAAAACGATAAAAAATTCGCCATTTTTTACCGAGGGCGGTAGTGCAACTTTTGACCCCCGAAGAGCTCTACAAAAAATTCATTTTCTCGAAAACTATAAATCGAATCCCGAATCCGAAAGCAGATTCGGATTCAGGAAAGATGCGGGCTCAATTCGACATAAAAAATGTTAAAATCGAAAACGATAAAAAATTCGCCATTTTTTACCGAGGGCGGTAGTGCAACTTTTGACCCGCGAAGAGCCCTACAAAAAATTAATTTTCTCGAAAACTATAAATCGAATCCCGAATCCGAAAGCAGATTCGGATTCAGGAAAGATGCGGGCTCAATTCTACATTAAAAATATTAAAATCGAAAACGATAAAAAATTCGCCATTTTTTACCGAGGGCGGTAGTGCAACTTTTGACCCCCGAAGAGCGCTACAAAAAATTCATTTTCTCGAAAACTATAAATCGAATCCCGAATCCGAAAGCAGATTCGGATTCAGTAAAGATGGGGGCTCAATTCTACACTAAAAATATTAAAGTCGAAAACGATAAAAAATTCGCCATTTTTTACCGAGGGCGGTAGTGCAACTTTTGACCCCCGAAGAGCCCTACAAAAAATTCATTTTCTCGAAAACTATAAATCGAATCCCGAATCCGTGAGCAGATTCGGATTCAGTAAAGATGGGGGCTCAATTCTACATTAAAAATATTAGAATCGAAAACGGGCGGTAGTGCAACTTTTGACCCCCGAAGAGCGCTACAAAAAATTCATTTTCTCGAAAACTATAAATCGAATCCCGAATCCGAAAGCAGATACGGATTCAGTAAAGATGGGGGCTCAATTCTACACTAAAAATATTAAAATCGAAAACGATAAAAAATTCGCCATTTTTTACCGAGGGCGGTAGTGCAACTTTTGACCCCCGAAGAGCCCTACAAAAAATTCATTTTCTCGAAAACTATAAATCGAATCGCGAATCCGTGAGCAGATTCGGATTCAGGAAAGATGCGGGCTCAATTCTACATTAAAAATATTAAAATCGAAAACGATAAAAAATTCGCCATTTTTTACCGAGGGCGGTAGTGCAACTTTTGACCCCCGAAGAGCCCTACGAAAAATTCATTTTGTCGAAAACTATAAATCGAATCCCGAATCCGTGAGCAGATTCGGATTCAGTAAAGATGGGGGCTCAATTCTACATTAAAAATATTAAAATCGAAAACGATAAAAAATTCGCCATTTTTTACCGAGGGCGGTAGTGCAGCTTTTGACCCCCGAAGAGCGCTACAAAAAATTCATTTTCTCGAAAACTATAAATCGAATCCCGAATCCGTGAGCAGATTCGGATTCAGGAAAGATGCGGGCTCAATTCTACATAAAAAATGTTAAAATCGAAAACGATAAAAAATTCGCCATTTTTTACCGAGGGCGGTAGTGCAACTTTTGACCCCCGAAGAGCGCTACAAAAAATTCATTTTCTCGAAAACTATAAATCGAATCCCGAATCCGTGAGCAGATTCGGATTCAGGAAAGATGCGGGCTCAATTCTACATAAAAAATGTTAAAATCGAAAACGATAAAAAATTCGCCATTTTTACCGAGGGCGGTAGTGCAACTTTTGACCCCCGAAGAGCTCTACAAAAAATTCATTTTCTCGAAAACTATACATCGAATCCCGAATCCGAAAGCAGATTCGGATTCAGGAAAGATGCGGGCTCAATTCTACATAAAAAATGTTAAAATCGAAAACGATAAAAAATTCGCCATTTTTTACCGAGGGCGGTAGTGCAACTTTTGACCCCCGAAGAGCGCTACAAAAAATTCATTTTCTCGAAAACTATAAATCGAATCCCGAATCCGAAAGCAGATTCGCATTCAGGAAAGATGCGGGCTCAATTCTACATTAAAAATATTAAAATCGAAAACGATAAAAAATTCGCCATTTTTTACCGAGGGCGGTAGTGCAACTTTTGACCCCCGAAGAGCCCTACAAAAAATTCATTTTCTCGAAAACTATAAATCGAATCCCGAATCCGAAAGCAGATTCGGATTCAGGAAAGATGCGGGCTCAATTCTACATAAAAAATATTAAAATCGAAAACGATAAAAAATTCGCCATTTTTTACCGAGGGCGGTAGTGCAACTTTTGACCCCCGAAGAGCGCTACAAAAAATTCATTTTCTCGAAAACTATAAATCGAATCCCGAATCCGTGAGCAGATTCGGATTCAGTAAAGATGGGGGCTCATTTCTACATTAAAAAATATTAAAATCCAAAACGATAAAAAATTCGCCATTTTTTACCGAGGGCGGTAGTGCAACTTTTGACCCCCGAAGAGCCCTACAAAAAATTCATTTTCTCGAAAACTATAAATCGAATCCCGAATCCGTGAGCAGATTCGGATTCAGTAAAGATGGGGGCTCAATTCTACATTAAAAATATTAAAATCGAAAACGATAAAAAATTCGCCATTTTTTACCTAGGGCGGTGGTGCAACTTTTGACCCCCGAAGAGCGCTACAAAAAATTCATTTTCTCGAAAACTATAAATCGAATCCCGAATCCGAAAGCAGATTCGGATTCAGTAAAGATGGGGGCTCAATTCTACATTAAAAATATTAAAATCGAAAACGATAAAAAATTCGCCATTTTTTACCGAGGGCGGTAGTGCAACTTTTGACCCCCGAAGAGCGCTACAAAAAATTCATTTTCTCGAAAACTATAAATCGAATCCCGAATCCGAAAGCAGATTCGGATTCAGTAAAGATGCGGGCTCAATTCTACATAAAAAATGTTAAAATCGAAAACGATAAAAAATTCGCCATTTTTTACCGAGGGCGGTAGTGCAACTTTTGACCCCCGAAGAGCGCTACAAAAAATTCATTTTCTCGAAAACTATAAATCGAATCCCGAATCCGAAAGCAGATTCGGATTCAGTAAAGATGGGGGCTCAATTCTACACTAAAAATATTAAAATCGAAAACGATAAAAAATTCGCCATTTTTTACCGAGGGCGGTAGTGCAACTTTTGACCCCCGAAGAGCCCTACAAAAAATTCATTTTCTCGAAAACTATAAATCGAATCCCGAATCCGAAAGCAGATTCGGATTCAGGAAAGACGCGGGCTCAATTCTATATAAAAAATGTTAAAATCGAAAACGATAAAAAATTCGCCATTTTTTACCGAGGGCGGTAGTGCAACTTTTGACCCCCGAAGAGCCCTACAAAAAATTCATTTTCTCGAAAACTATAAATCGAATCCCGAATCCGAAAGCAGATTCGGATTCAGTAAAGATTCGGGCTCAATTCTACATTGAAAATATTAAAATCGAAAACGATAAAAAATTCGCCATTTTTTACCGAGGGCGGTAGTGCAACTTTTGACCCCCGAAGAGCCCTTTTCATTTTCTCGAAAACTATAAATCGAATCCCGAATCCGAAAGCAGATTCGGATTCAGGAAAGATGCGGGCTCAATTCTACATTAAAAATCGAAAACGATAAAAAATTCGCCATTTTTTACCGAGGGCGGTAGTGCAACTTTTGACCCCCGAAGAGCCCTACAAAAAATTCATTTTCTCGAAAACTATAAATCGAATCCCGAATCCGTGAGCAGATTCGGATTCAGTAAAGATGGGGGCTCAATTCTACATTAAAAATATTAAAATCGAAAACGATAAAAAATTCGCCATTTTTTACCGAGGGCGGTAGTGCAACTTTTGACCCCCGAAGAGCGCTACAAAAAATTCATTTTCTCGGAAACTATAAATCGAATCCCGAATCCGTGAGCAGATTCGGATTCAGTAAAGATGGGGGCTCAATTCTACATTAAAAATATTAAAATCGAAAACGATAAAAAATTCGCCATTTTTTACCGAGGGCGGTAGTGCAACTTTTGACCCCCGAAGAGCGCTACAAAAAATTCATTTTCTCGGAAACTATAAATCGAATCCCGAATCCGTGAGCAGATTCGGATTCAGTAAAGATGGGGGCTCAATTCTACATTAAAAATATTAAAATCGAAAACGATAAAAAATTCGAAATTTTTTTACCGCCCTCGGTGCAACTTTTGACCCCCGAAGAGCGCTACAAAAAATTCATTTTCTCGAAAACTATAAATCGAATCCCGAATCCGAAAGCAGATTCGGATTCAGGAAAGATGCGGGCTCAATTCTACATTAAAAATATTAAAATCGAAAACGATAAAAAATTCGCCATTTTTTACCGAGGGCGGTAGTGCAACTTTTGACCCCCGAAGAGCCCTACAAAAAATTCATTTTCTCGGAAACTATAAATCGAATCCCGAATCCGTGAGCAGATTCGGATTCAGTAAAGATGGGGGCTCAATTCTACATTAAAAATATTAAAATCGAAGACGATAAAAAATTCGCCATTTTTTACCGAGGGCGGTAGTGCAACTTTTGACCCCCGAAGAGCGCTACAAAAAATTCATTTTCTCGAAAACTATAAATCGAATATCGAATCCGTGAGCAGATTCGGATTCAGTGAAGATGGGTTCTCAATTCTACATTAAAAATATTAAAATCGAAAACGATAAAAAATTCGCCATTATTTACCGAGGGCGGTAGTGCAACTTTTGACCCCCGAAGAGCCCTACAAAAAATTCATTTTCTCGAAAACTATAAATCGAATCCCGAATCCGTGAGCAGATTCGGATTCAGTAAAGATGGGGGCTCAATTCTACATTAAAAATATTAAAATCGAAAACGATAAAAAATTCGCCATTTTTTTACCGCCCTCGGTGCAACTTTTGACCCCCGAAGAGCGCTACAAAAAATTCATTTTCTCGAAAACTATAAATCGAATCCCGAATCCGTGAGCAGATTCGGATTCAGTAAAGATGGGGGCTCAATTCTACATAAAAAATGTTAAAATCGAAAACGATAAAAAATTCGCCATTTTTTACCGAGAGCGGTAGTGCAACTTTTGACCCCCGAAAAGCCCTAGAGCAGATTCGGATTCAGGAAAGTTGCGGGCTCAATTCTACATAAAAAATATTGAAATCGAAAACGATAAAAAATTCGCCATTTTTTACCGAGGGCGGTAGTGCAACTTTTGACCCCCGAAGAGCGCTACAAAAAATTCATTTTCTCGAAAACTATAAATCGAATCCCGAATCCGTGAGCAGATTCGGATTCAGTAAAGCTGGGGGCTCAATTCTACATTAAAAATATTAAAATCGAAAACGATAAAAAATTCGCCATTTTTTACCGAGGGCGGTAGTGCAACTTTTGACCCCCGAAGAGCCCTACAAAAAATTCATTTTCTCGAAAACTATAAATCGAATCCCGAATCCGAAAGCAGATTCGGATTCACGAAAGATGCGGGCTCAATTCTACATTAAAAATATTAAAATCGAAAACGATAAAAAATTCGCCATTTTTTACCGAGGGCGGTAGTGCAACTTTTGACCCCCGAAGAGCCCTACAAAAAATTCATTTTCTCGAAAACTATAAATCGAATCCCGAATCCGAAAGCAGATTCGGATTCACGAAAGATGCGGGCTCAATTCTACATTAAAAATATTAAAATCGAAAACGATAAAAAATTCGCCATTTTTTACCTACTGCGGCTGTGGAACTTTTGACCACCGAAGAGCCCTACAAAAAATTCATTTTCTCGAAAACTATAAATCGAATCCCGAATCCGTGAGCAGATTCGGATTCAGTATTTTGACCCCCGAAGAGCCCTACAAAAAATTCATTTTCTCGAAAACTATAAATCGAATCCCGAATCCGAAAGCAGATTCGGATTCAGGAAAGATGCGGGCTCAATTCTACATAAAAAATGTTAAAATCGAAAACGATAAAAAATTCGCCATTTTTTACCGAGGGCGGTAGTGCAACTTTTGACCCCCGAAGAGCCCTACAAAAAATTCATTTTCTCGAAAACTATAAATCGAATCCCGAATCCGAAAGCAGATTCGGATTCAGGAAAGATGCGGGCTCAATTCTACATAAAAAATGTTAAAATCGAAAACGATAAAAAATTCGCCATTTTTTACCGAGGGCGGTGCAACTTTTGACCCCCGAAGAGCCCTACAAAAAATTCATTTTCTCGAAAACTATAAATCGTATCCCGAAATATTAAAATCAAAAACGACAAAAAATTCGCTAGTTTTTACCGAGGCCGGTAGTGCAACTTTTGACCCCCGAAGAGCCCTACAAAAAATTCATTTTCTCGAAAACTATAAATCGAATCCCGAATCCGTGAGCAGATTCGGATTCAGGAAAGATGCGGGCTCAATTCTACATAAAAAATGTTAAAATCGAAAACGATAAAAAATTCGCCATTTTTTACCGAGGGCGGTAGTGCAACTTTTGACCCCCGAAGAGCGCTACAAAAAATTCATTTTCTCGAAAACTATAAATCGAATCCCGAATCCGTGAGCAGATTCGGATTCAGGAAAGATGCGGGCTCAATTCTACATAAAAAATGTTAAAATCGAAAACGATAAAAAATTCGCCATTTTTACCGAGGGCGGTAGTGCAACTTTTGACCCCCGAAGAGCTCTACAAAAAATTCATTTTCTCGAAAACTATACATCGAATCCGGAATCCGAAAGCAGATTCGGATTCAGGAAAGATGCGGGCTCAATTCTACATAAAAAATGTTAAAATCGAAAACGATAAAAAATTCGCCATTTTTTACCGAGGGCGGTAGTGTAACTTTTGACCCCCGAAGAGCCCTACAAAAAATTCATTTTCTCGAAAACTATAATTCGAATCCCGAATCCGAAAGCAGATTCGGATTCAGGACAGATGCGGGCTCAATTCTACATAAAAAAATCATAAAATCGAAAACGATAAAAAATTCGCCATTTTTTACCGAGGGCGGTAGTGCAACTTTTGACCCCCGAAGAGCGCTACAAAAAATTCATTTTCTCGAAAACTATAAATCGAATCCCGAATCCGAAAGCAGATTCGCATTCAGGAAAGATGCGGGCTCAATTCTACATAAAAAATGTTAAAATCGAAGACGATAAAAAATTCGCCATTTTTTACCGAGGGCGGTAGTGCAACTTTTGACCCCCGAAGAGCCCTACAAAAAATTCATTTTCTCGAAAACTATAAATCGAATCCCGAATCCGAAAGCAGATTCGGATTCAGGAAAGATGCGGGCTCAATTCTACATAAAAAATATTAAAATCGAAAACGATAAAAAATTCGCCATTTTTTACCGAGGGCGGTAGTGCAACTTTTGACCCCCGAAGAGCGCTACAAAAAATTCATTTTCTCGAAAACTATAAATCGAATCCCGAATCCGTGAGCAGATTCGGATTCAGTAAAGATGGGGGCTCATTTCTACATTAAAAAATATTAAAATCGAAAACGATAAAAAATTCGCCATTTTTTACCGAGGGCGGTAGTGCAACTTTTGACCCCCGAAGAGCCCTACAAAAAATTCATTTTCTCGAAAACTATAAATAGAATCCCGAATCCGAAAGCAGATTCGGATTCAGGAAAGACGCGGGCTCAATTCTATATAAAAAATGTTAAAATCGAAAACGATAAAAAATTCGCCATTTTTTACCGAGGGCGGTAGTGCAACTTTTGACCCCCGAAGAGCCCTACAAAAAATTCATTTTCTCGAAAACTATAAATCGAATCCCGAATCCGTGAGCAGATTCGGATTCAGTAAAGATGGGGGCTCAATTCTACATTAAAAATATTAAAATCGAAAACGATAAAAAATTCGCCATTTTTTACCTAGGGCGGTGGTGCAACTTTTGACCCCCGAAGAGCGCTACAAAAAATTCATTTTCTCGAAAACTATAAATCGAATCCCGAATCCGAAAGCAGATTCGGATTCAGTAAAGATGGGGGCTCAATTCTACATTAAAAATATTAAAATCGAAAACGATAAAAAATTCGCCATTTTTTACCGAGGGCGGTAGTGCAACTTTTGACCCCCGAAGAGCGCTACAAAAAATTCATTTTCTCGAAAACTATAAATCGAATCCCGAATCCGAAAGCAGATTCGGATTCAGTAAAGATGCGGGCTCAATTCTACATAAAAAATGTTAAAATCGAAAACGATAAAAAATTCGCCATTTTTTACCGAGGGCGGTAGTGCAACTTTTGACCCCCGAAGAGCGCTACAAAAAATTCATTTTCTCGAAAACTATAAATCGAATCCCGAATCCGAAAGCAGATTCGGATTCAGTAAAGATGGGGGCTCAATTCTACACTAAAAATATTAAAATCGAAAACGATAAAAAATTCGCCATTTTTTACCGAGGGCGGTAGTGCAACTTTTGACCCCCGAAGAGCCCTACAAAAAATTCATTTTCTCGAAAACTATAAATCGAATCCCGAATCCGAAAGCAGATTCGGATTCAGGAAAGACGCGGGCTCAATTCTATATAAAAAATGTTAAAATCGAAAACGATAAAAAATTCGCCATTTTTTACCGAGGGCGGTAGTGCAACTTTTGACCCCCGAAGAGCCCTACAAAAAATTCATTTTCTCGAAAACTATAAATCGAATCCCGAATCCGAAAGCAGATTCGGATTCAGTAAAGATTCGGGCTCAATTCTACATTGAAAATATTAAAATCGAAAACGATAAAAAATTCGCCATTTTTTACCGAGGGCGGTAGTGCAACTTTTGACCCCCGAAGAGCCCTTTTCATTTTCTCGAAAACTATAAATCGAATCCCGAATCCGAAAGCAGATTCGGATTCAGGAAAGATGCGGGCTCAATTCTACATTAAAAATCGAAAACGATAAAAAATTCGCCATTTTTTACCGAGGGCGGTAGTGCAACTTTTGACCCCCGAAGAGCCCTACAAAAAATTCATTTTCTCGAAAACTATAAATCGAATCCCGAATCCGTGAGCAGATTCGGATTCAGTAAAGATGGGGGCTCAATTCTACATTAAAAATATTAAAATCGAAAACGATAAAAAATTCGCCATTTTTTACCGAGGGCGGTAGTGCAACTTTTGACCCCCGAAGAGCGCTACAAAAAATTCATTTTCTCGGAAACTATAAATCGAATCCCGAATCCGTGAGCAGATTCGGATTCAGTAAAGATGGGGGCTCAATTCTACATTAAAAATATTAAAATCGAAAACGATAAAAAATTCGCCATTTTTTACCGAGGGCGGTAGTGCAACTTTTGACCCCCGAAGAGCGCTACAAAAAATTCATTTTCTCGGAAACTATAAATCGAATCCCGAATCCGTGAGCAGATTCGGATTCAGTAAAGATGGGGGCTCAATTCTACATTAAAAATATTAAAATCGAAAACGATAAAAAATTCGCCATTTTTTTACCGCCCTCGGTGCAACTTTTGACCCCCGAAGAGCGCTACAAAAAATTCATTTTCTCGAAAACTATAAATCGAATCCCGAATCCGAAAGCAGATTCGGATTCAGGAAAGATGCGGGCTCAATTCTACATTAAAAATATTAAAATCGAAAACGATAAAAAATTCGCCATTTTTTACCGAGGGCGGTAGTGCAACTTTTGACCCCCGAAGAGCCCTACAAAAAATTCATTTTCTCGGAAACTATAAATCGAATCCCGAATCCGTGAGCAGATTCGGATTCAGTAAAGATGGGGGCTCAATTCTACATTAAAAATATTAAAATCGAAGACGATAAAAAATTCGCCATTTTTTACCGAGGGCGGTAGTGCAACTTTTGACCCCCGAAGAGCGCTACAAAAAATTCATTTTCTCGAAAACTATAAATCGAATATCGAATCCGTGAGCAGATTCGGATTCAGTGAAGATGGGTTCTCAATTCTACATAAAAAATATTAAAATCGAAAACGATAAAAAATTCGCCATTTTTTACCGAGGGCGGTAGTGCAACTTTTGACCCCCGAAGAGCCCTACAAAAAATTCATTTTCTCGAAAACTATAAATCGAATCCCGAATCCGAAAGCAGATTCGGATTCAGGAAAGACGCGGGCTCAATTCTATATAAAAAATGTTAAAATCGAAAACGATAAAAAATTCGCCATTTTTTACCGAGGGCGGTAGTGCAACTTTTGACCCCCGAAGAGCCCTACAAAAAATTCATTTTCTCGAAAACTATAAATCGAATCCCGAATCCGAAAGCAGATTCGGATTCAGTAAAGATTCGGGCTCAATTCTACATTGAAAATATTAAAATCGAAAACGATAAAAAATTCGCCATTTTTTACCGAGGGCGGTAGTGCAACTTTTGACCCCCGAAGAGCCCTTTTCATTTTCTCGAAAACTATAAATCGAATCCCGAATCCGAAAGCAGATTCGGATTCAGGAAAGATGCGGGCTCAATTCTACATTAAAAATCGAAAACGATAAAAAATTCGCCATTTTTTACCGAGGGCGGTAGTGCAACTTTTGACCCCCGAAGAGCCCTACAAAAAATTCATTTTCTCGAAAACTATAAATCGAATCCCGAATCCGTGAGCAGATTCGGATTCAGTAAAGATGGGGGCTCAATTCTACATTAAAAATATTAAAATCGAAAACGATAAAAAATTCGCCATTTTTTACCGAGGGCGGTAGTGCAACTTTTGACCCCCGAAGAGCGCTACAAAAAATTCATTTTCTCGGAAACTATAAATCGAATCCCGAATCCGTGAGCAGATTCGGATTCAGTAAAGATGGGGGCTCAATTCTACATTAAAAATATTAAAATCGAAAACGATAAAAAATTCGCCATTTTTTACCGAGGGCGGTAGTGCAACTTTTGACCCCCGAAGAGCGCTACAAAAAATTCATTTTCTCGGAAACTATAAATCGAATCCCGAATCCGTGAGCAGATTCGGATTCAGTAAAGATGGGGGCTCAATTCTACATTAAAAATATTAAAATCGAAAACGATAAAAAATTCGCCATTTTTTTACCGCCCTCGGTGCAACTTTTGACCCCCGAAGAGCGCTACAAAAAATTCATTTTCTCGAAAACTATAAATCGAATCCCGAATCCGAAAGCAGATTCGGATTCAGGAAAGATGCGGGCTCAATTCTACATTAAAAATATTAAAATCGAAAACGATAAAAAATTCGCCATTTTTTACCGAGGGCGGTAGTGCAACTTTTGACCCCCGAAGAGCCCTACAAAAAATTCATTTTCTCGGAAACTATAAATCGAATCCCGAATCCGTGAGCAGATTCGGATTCAGTAAAGATGGGGGCTCAATTCTACATTAAAAATATTAAAATCGAAGACGATAAAAAATTCGCCATTTTTTACCGAGGGCGGTAGTGCAACTTTTGACCCCCGAAGAGCGCTACAAAAAATTCATTTTCTCGAAAACTATAAATCGAATATCGAATCCGTGAGCAGATTCGGATTCAGTGAAGATGGGTTCTCAATTCTACATTAAAAATATTAAAATCGAAAACGATAAAAAATTCGCCATTATTTACCGAGGGCGGTAGTGCAACTTTTGACCCCCGAAGAGCCCTACAAAAAATTCATTTTCTCGAAAACTATAAATCGAATCCCGAATCCGTGAGCAGATTCGGATTCAGTAAAGATGGGGGCTCAATTCTACATTAAAAATATTAAAATCGAAAACGATAAAAAATTCGCCATTTTTTTACCGCCCTCGGTGCAACTTTTGACCCCCGAAGAGCGCTACAAAAAATTCATTTTCTCGAAAACTATAAATCGAATCCCGAATCCGTGAGCAGATTCGGATTCAGTAAAGATGGGGGCTCAATTCTACATAAAAAATGTTAAAATCGAAAACGATAAAAAATTCGCCATTTTTTACCGAGAGCGGTAGTGCAACTTTTGACCCCCGAAAAGCCCTAGAGCAGATTCGGATTCAGGAAAGTTGCGGGCTCAATTCTACATAAAAAATATTGAAATCGAAAACGATAAAAAATTCGCCATTTTTTACCGAGGGCGGTAGTGCAACTTTTGACCCCCGAAGAGCGCTACAAAAAATTCATTTTCTCGAAAACTATAAATCGAATCCCGAATCCGTGAGCAGATTCGGATTCAGTAAAGCTGGGGGCTCAATTCTACATTAAAAATATTAAAATCGAAAACGATAAAAAATTCGCCATTTTTTACCGAGGGCGGTAGTGCAACTTTTGACCCCCGAAGAGCCCTACAAAAAATTCATTTTCTCGAAAACTATAAATCGAATCCCGAATCCGAAAGCAGATTCGGATTCACGAAAGATGCGGGCTCAATTCTACATTAAAAATATTAAAATCGAAAACGATAAAAAATTCGCCATTTTTTACCGAGGGCGGTAGTGCAGCTTTTGACCCCCGAAGAGCGCTACAAAAAATTCATTTTCTCGAAAACTATAAATCGAATCCCGAATCCGTGAGCAGATTCGGATTCAGGAAAGATGCGGGCTCAATTCTACATAAAAAATGTTAAAATCGAAAACGATAAAAAATTCGCCATTTTTTACCGAGGGCGGTAGTGCAACTTTTGACCCCCGAAGAGCGCTACAAAAAATTCATTTTCTCGAAAACTATAAATCGAATCCCGAATCCGTGAGCAGATTCGGATTCAGGAAAGATGCGGGCTCAATTCTACATAAAAAATGTTAAAATCGAAAACGATAAAAAATTCGCCATTTTTACCGAGGGCGGTAGTGCAACTTTTGACCCCCGAAGAGCTCTACAAAAAATTCATTTTCTCGAAAACTATACATCGAATCCGGAATCCGAAAGCAGATTCGGATTCAGGAAAGATGCGGGCTCAATTCTACATAAAAAATGTTAAAATCGAAAACGATAAAAAATTCGCCATTTTTTACCGAGGGCGGTAGTGTAACTTTTGACCCCCGAAGAGCCCTACAAAAAATTCATTTTCTCGAAAACTATAATTCGAATCCCGAATCCGAAAGCAGATTCGGATTCAGGACAGATGCGGGCTCAATTCTACATAAAAAAATCATAAAATCGAAAACGATAAAAAATTCGCCATTTTTTACCGAGGGCGGTAGTGCAACTTTTGACCCCCGAAGAGCGCTACAAAAAATTCATTTTCTCGAAAACTATAAATCGAATCCCGAATCCGAAAGCAGATTCGCATTCAGGAAAGATGCGGGCTCAATTCTACATAAAAAATGTTAAAATCGAAGACGATAAAAAATTCGCCATTTTTTACCGAGGGCGGTAGTGCAACTTTTGACCCCCGAAGAGCCCTACAAAAAATTCATTTTCTCGAAAACTATAAATCGAATCCCGAATCCGAAAGCAGATTCGGATTCAGGAAAGATGCGGGCTCAATTCTACATAAAAAATATTAAAATCGAAAACGATAAAAAATTCGCCATTTTTTACCGAGGGCGGTAGTGCAACTTTTGACCCCCGAAGAGCGCTACAAAAAATTCATTTTCTCGAAAACTATAAATCGAATCCCGAATCCGTGAGCAGATTCGGATTCAGTAAAGATGGGGGCTCATTTCTACATTAAAAAATATTAAAATCGAAAACGATAAAAAATTCGCCATTTTTTACCGAGGGCGGTAGTGCAACTTTTGACCCCCGAAGAGCCCTACAAAAAATTCATTTTCTCGAAAACTATAAATCGAATCCCGAATCCGAAAGCAGATTCGGATTCAGGAAAGACGCGGGCTCAATTCTATATAAAAAATGTTAAAATCGAAAACGATAAAAAATTCGCCATTTTTTACCGAGGGCGGTAGTGCAACTTTTGACCCCCGAAGAGCCCTACAAAAAATTCATTTTCTCGAAAACTATAAATCGAATCCCGAATCCGAAAGCAGATTCGGATTCAGTAAAGATGGGGGCTCAATTCTACATTGAAAATATTAAAATCGAAAACGATAAAAAATTCGCCATTTTTTACCGAGGGCGGTAGTGCAACTTTTGACCCCCGAAGAGCCCTTTTCATTTTCTCGAAAACTATAAATCGAATCCCGAATCCGAAAGCAGATTCGGATTCAGGAAAGATGCGGGCTCAATTCTACATTAAAAATCGAAAACGATAAAAAATTCGCCATTTTTTACCGAGGGCGGTAGTGCAACTTTTGACCCCCGAAGAGCCCTACAAAAAATTCATTTTCTCGAAAACTATAAATCGAATCCCGAATCCGAAAGCAGATTCGGATTCAGGAAAGATGGGGGCTCATTTCTACATTAAAAAATATTAAAATCGAAAACGATAAAAAATTCGCCATTTTTTACCGAGGGCGGTAGTGCAACTTTTGACCCCCGAAGAGCCCTACAAAAAATTCATTTTCTCGAAAACTATAAATCGAATCCCGAATCCGAAAGCAGATTCGGATTCAGGAAAGATGCGGGCTCAATTCTACATTAAAAATCGAAAACGATAAAAAATTCGCCATTTTTACCGAGGGCGGTAGTGCAACTTTTGACCCCCGAAGAGCGCTACAAAAAATTCATTTTCTCGAAAACTATAAATCGAATCCCGAATCCGTGAGCAGATTCGGATTCAGTAAAGATGGGGGCTCATTTCTTCATTAAAAAATATTAAAATCGAAAACGATAAAAAATTCGCCATTTTTTACCGAGGGCGGTAGTGCAACTTTTGACCCCCGAAGAGCCCTACAAAAAATTCATTTTCTCGAAAACTATAAATCGAATCCCGAATCCGTGAGCAGATTCGGATTCAGTAAAGATGGGGGCTCAATTCTACATTAAAAATATTAAAATCGAAAACGATAAAAAATTCGCCATTTTTTACCGAGGGCCGTAGTGCAACTTTTGACCCCCGAAGAGCGCTACAAAAAATTCATTTTCTCGAAAACTATAAATCGAATCCCGAATCCGAAAGCAGATTCGGATTCAGGAAAGATGCGGGCTCAATTCTATATAAAAAATGTTAAAATCGAAAACGATAAAAAATTCGCCATTTTTTACCGAGGGCGGTAGTGCAACTTTTGACCCTACAAAAAAACAGATTCGGATTCAGGAAAGATGCGGGCTCAATTCTATATAAAAAATTTTAAAATCGAAAACGATAAAAAATTCGCCATTTTTTACCGAGGGCGGTAGTGCAACTTTTGACCCCCGAAGAGCCCTACAAAAAATTCATTTTCTCGAAAACTATAAATCGAATCCCGAATCCGAAAGCAGATTCGGATTCAGTAAAGATGGGGGCTCAATTCTACATTAAAAATATTAAAATCGAAAACGATAAAAAATTCGCCATTTTTTACCGAGGGCGGTAGTGCAACTTTTGACCCCCGAAGAGCCCTACAAAAAATTCATTTTCTCGAAAACTATAAATCGAATCCCGAATCCGAAAGCAGATTCGGATTCAGGAAAGATGCGGGCTCAATTCTACATTAAAAATCGAAAACGATAAAAAATTCGCCATTTTTTACCGAGGGCGGTAGTGCAACTTTTGACCCCCGAAGAGCCCTACAAAAAATTCATTTTCTCGAAAACTATAAATCGAATCCCGAATCCGAAAGCAGATTCGGATTCAGGAAAGATGCGGGCTCAATTCTACATAAAAAAATGTTAAAATCGAAAACGATAAAAAATTCGCCATTTTTTACCGAGGGCGGTAGTGCAACTTTTGACCCCCGAAAAGCCCTACAAAAAATTCATTTTCTCGAAAACTATAAATCGAATCCCGAATCCGAAAGCAGATTCGGATTCAGGAAAGATGCGGGCTCAATTCTACATAAAAAATGTTAAAATCGAAAACGATAAAAAATTCGCCATTTTTACCAAGGGCGGTAGTGCAACTTTTGACCCCCGAAGAGCGCTACAAAAAATTCATTTTCTCGAAAACTATAAATCGAATCCCGAATCCGTGAGCAGATTCGGATTCAGTAAAGATGGGGGCTCAATTCTACATTAAAAATATTAAAATCGAAAACGATAAAAAATTCACCATTTTTTACCGAGGGCGGTGCAACTTTTGACCCCCGAAGAGCCCTACAAAAAATTCATTTTCTCGAAAACTATAAATCGATTCCCGAATCCGAAAGCAGATTCGGACTCAGGAAGGATGCGGGCTCAATTCTACATAAAAAATATTAAAATCGAAAACGATAAAAAATTCGCCATTTTTTACCGAGGGCGGTAGTGCAACTTTTGACCCCCGAAGAGCCCTACAAAAAATTCATTTTCTCGAAAACTATAAATCGAATCCCGAATCCGAAAGCAGATTCGGATTCAGGAAAGATGCGGGCTCAATTCTACATAAAAAATGTTAAAATCGAAAACGATAAAAAATTCGCCATTTTTTACCGAGGGCGGTAGTGCAACTTTTGACCCCCGAAGAGTGCTACAAAAAATTCATTTTCTCGAAAACTATAAATCGAATCCCGAATCCGTGAGCAGATTCGGATTCAGTAAAGATGGGGGCTCAATTCTACATTAAAAGTATTAAAATCGAAAACGATAAAAAATTCGCCATTTTTTACCGAGGGCGGTAGTGCAACTTTTGACCCCCGAAGAGCGCTACAAAAAAATTCATTTTCTCGAAAACTATAAATCGAATCCCGAATCCGAAAGCAGATTCGGATTCAGTAAATATGGGGGCTCAATTCTACATTAAAAATATTAAAATCGAAAACGATAAAAAATTCGCCATTTTTTACCGAGGGCGGTAGTGCAACTTTTGACCCCCGAAGAGCCCTACAAAAAATTCATTTTCTCGAAAACTATAAATCGAATCCCGAATCCGAAAGCAGATTCGGATTCAGTAAAGATGGGGGCTCAATTCTACATTAAAAATATTAAAATCGAAAACGATAAAAAATTCGCCATTTTTTACCGAGGGCGGTAGTGCAACTTTTGACCCCCGAAGAGCCCTACAAAAAATTCATTTTCTCGAAAACTATAAATCGAATCCCGAATCCGAAAGCAGATTCGGATTCAGGAAAGATGCGGGCTCAATTCTACATTAAAAATCGAAAACGATAAAAAATTCGCCATTTTTTACCGAGGGCGGTAGTGCAACTTTTGACCCCCGAAGAGCCCTACAAAAAATTCATTTTCTCGAAAACTATAAATCGAATCCCGAATCCGAAAGCAGATTCGGATTCAGGAAAGATGGGGGCTCATTTCTACATTAAAAAATATTAAAATCGAAAACGATAAAAAATTCGCCATTTTTTACCGAGGGCGGTAGTGCAACTTTTGACCCCCGAAGAGCCCTACAAAAAATTCATTTTCTCGAAAACTATAAATCGAATCCCGAATCCGAAAGCAGATTCGGATTCAGGAAAGATGCGGGCTCAATTCTACATTAAAAATATTAAAATCGAAAACGATAATAAATTCGCCATTTTTTACCGAGGGCGGTAGTGCAACTTTTGACCCCCGAAGAGCGCTACAAAAAATTCATTTTCTCGAAAACTATAAATCGAATCCCGAATCCGTGAGCAGATTCGGATTCAGTAAAGATGGGGGCTCATTTCTAGATTAAAAATATTAAAATCGAAAACGATAAAAAATTCGCCATTTTTTACCGAGGGCGGTAGTGCAACTTTTGACCCCCGAAGAGCCCTACAAAAAATTCATTTTCTCGAAAACTATAAATCGAATCCCGAATCCGAAAGCAGATTCGGATTCAGGAAAGATGCGGGCTCAATTCTACATAAAAAAATGTTAAAATCGAAAACGATAAAAAATTCGCCATTTTTTACCGAGGGCGGTAGTGCAACTTTTGACCCCCGAAGAGCGCTACAAAAAATTCATTTTCTCGAAAACTATAAATCGAATCCCGAATCCGAAAGCAGATTCGGATTCAGGAAAGATGCGGGCTCAATTCTACATAAAAAATGTTAAAATCGAAAACGATAAAAAATTCGCCATTTTTTACCGAGGGCGGTAGTGCAACTTTTGACCGCCGAAGAGCCCTACAAAAAATTCATTTTCTCGAAAACTATAAATCGAATCCCGAATCCGTGAGCAGATTCGGATTCAGTAAAGATGGGGGCTCAATTCTACATTAAAAATATTAAAATCGAAAACGATAAAAAATTCGCCATTTTTTACCGAGGGCGGTAGTGCAACTTTTGACCCCCGAAGAGCCCTACAAAAAATTCATTTTCTCGAAAACTATAAATCGAATCCCGAATCCGAAAGCAGATTCGGATTCAGGAAAGATGCGGGCTCAATTCTACATAAAAAATGTTAAAATCGAAAACGATAAAAAATTCGCCATTTTTTACCGAGGGCGGTAGTGCAACTTTTGACCCCCGAAGAGCGCTACAAAAAATTCATTTTCTCGAAAACTATAAATCGAATCCCGAATCCGAAAGCAGATTCGGATTCAGGAAAGATGCGGGCTCAATTCTACATAAAAAATGTTAAAATCGAAAACGATAAAAAATTCGCCATTTTTACCAAGGGCGGTAGTGCAACTTTTGACCCCCGAAGAGCGCTACAAAAAATTCATTTTCTCGAAAACTATAAATCGAATCCCGAATCCGCGAGCAGATTCGGATTCAGGAAAGATGCGGGCTCAATTCTACATTAAAAATATTAAAATCGAAAACGATAAAAAATTCGCCATTTTTTACCGAGGGCGGTAGTGCAACTTTTGACCCCCGAAGAGCCCTACAAAAAATTCATTTTCTCGAAAACTATAAATCGAATCCCGAATCCGTGAGCAGATTCGGATTCAGTAAAGATGGGGGCTCATTTCTAGATTAAAAATATTAAAATCGAAAACGATAAAAAATTCGCCATTTTTTACCGAGGGCGGTAGTGCAACTTTTGACCCCCGAAGAGCCCTACAAAAAATTCATTTTCTCGAAAACTATAAATCGAATCCCGAATCCGAAAGCAGATTCGGATTCAGGAAAGATGCGGGCTCAATTCTACATAAAAAATGTTAAAGTCGAAAACGATAAAAAATTCGCCATTTTTTACCGAGGGCGGTAGTGCAACTTTTGACCCCCGAAGAGCGCTACAAAAAATTCATTTTCTCGAAAACTATAAATCGAATCCCGAATCCCAAAGCAGATTCGGATTCAGGAAAGATGCGGGCTCAATTCTACATAAAAAATGTTAAAATCGAAAACGATAAAAAATTCGCCATTTTTTACCGAGGGCGGTAGTGCAACTTTTGACCGCCGAAGAGTGCTACAAAAAATTCATTTTCTCGAAAACTATAAATCGAATCCCGAATCCGTGAGCAGATTCGGATTCAGTAAAGATGGGGGCTCAATTCTACATTAAAAATATTAAAATCGAAAACGATAAAAAATTCGCCATTTTTTACCGAGGGCGGTAGTGCAACTTTTGACCCCCGAAGAGCGCTACAAAAAATTCATTTTCTCGAAAACTATAAATCGAATCCCGAATCTGAAAGCAGATTCGGATTCAGGAAAGATGCGGGCTCAATTCTACATAAAAAATGTTAAAATCGAAAACGATAAAAAATTCGCCATTTTTTACCGAGGGCGGTAGTGCAACTTTTGACCCCCGAAGAGCCCTACAAAAAATTCATTTTCTCGAAAACTATAAATCGAATCCTGAATCCGTGAGCAGATTCGGATTCAGTAAAGATGGGGGCTCAATTCTACATTAAAAATATTAAAATCGAAAACGATAAAAAATTCACCATTTTTTACCGAGGGCGGTAGTGCAACTTTTGACCCCCGAAGAGCCCTACAAAAAATTCATTTTCTCGAAAACTATAAATCGAATCCCGAATCCGAAAGCAGATTCGGATTCAGGAAAGATGCGGGCGCAATTCTACATTAAAAATATTAAAATCGAAAACGATAAAAAATTCGCCATTTTTTACCGAGGGCGGTAGTGCAACTTTTGACCCCCGAAGAGCCCTACAAAAAATTCATTTTCTCGAAAACTATAAATCGAATCCCGAATCCGAAAGCAGATTCGGATTCAGGAAAGATGCGGGCGCAATTCTACATTAAAAATATTCAAATCGAAAACGATAAAAAATTCGCCATTTTTTACCGAGGGCGGTAGTGCAACTTTTGACCCCCGAAGAGCCCTACAAAAAATTCATTTTCTCGAAAACTATAAATCGAATCCCGAATCCGAAAGCAGATTCGGATTCAGGAAAGATGCGGGCGCAATTCTACATTAAAAATATTAAAATCGAAAACGATAAAAAATTCGCCATTTTTTACCGAGGGCGGTAGTGCAACTTTTGACCCCCGAAGAGCCCTACAAAAAATTCATTTTCTCGAAAACTATAAATCGAATCCCGAATCCGAAAGCAGATTCGGATTCAGGAAAGATGCGGGCTCAATTCTACATAAAAAAATGTTAAAATCGAAAACGATAAAAAATTCGCCATTTTTTACCGAGGGCGGTAGTGCAACTTTTGACCCCCGAAGAGCCCTACAAAGAATTCATTTTCTCGAAAACTATAAATCGAATCCCGAATCCGAAAGCAGATTCGGATTCAGGAAAGATGCGGGCTCAATTCTACATAAAAAATATTAAAATTGAAAACGATAAAAAATTCGCCATTTTTTACCGAGGGCGGTAGTGCAACTTTTGACCCCCGAAGAGCGCTACAAAAAATTCATTTTCTCGAAAACTATAAATCGAATCCCGAATCCGTGAGCAGATTCGGATTCAGGAAAGATGCGGGCTCAATTCTACATAAAAAATGTTAAAATCGAAAACGATAAAAAATTCGCCATTTTTTACAGAGGGCGGTAGTGCAACTTTTGACCCCCGAAGAGCCCTACAAAAAATTCATTTTCTCGAAAACTAAAAATCGTTTCCCGAATCCGAAAGCAGATTCGGATTCAGGAAAGATGCGGGCTCAATTCTACATTAAAAATCGAAAACGATAAAAAATTCGCCATTTTTTACCGAGGGCGGTAATGCAACTTTTGACCCCCGAAGAGCCCTACAAAAAATTCATTTTCTCGAAAACTATAAATCGAATCCCGAATCCGAAAGCAGATTCGGATTCAGGAAAGATGCGGGCTCAATTCTACATAAAAAATGTTAAAATCGAAAACGATAAAAAATTCGCCATTTTTACCGAGGGCGGTAGTGCAACTTTTGACCCCCGAAGAGCGCTACAAAAAATTCATTTTCTCGAAAACTATAAATCGAATCCCGAATCCGTGAGCAGATTCGGATTCAGTAAAGATGATGGCTCATTTCTACATTAAAAATATTAAAATCGAAAACGATAAAAAATTCGCCATTTTTTACCGAGGGCGGTAGTGCAACTTTTGACAAAAAATTCATTTTCTCGAAAACTATAAATCGAATCCCGAATCCGAAAGCAGATTCGGATTCAGGAAAGATGCGGGCTCAATTCTACATAAAAAATGTTAAAATCGAAAACGATAAAAAATTCGTCATTTTTTACCGAGGGCGGTAGTGCAACTTTTGACCCCCGAAGAGCCCTACAAAAAATTCATTTTCTCGAAAACTATAAATCGAATCCCGAATCCGTGAGCAGATTCGGATTCAGTAAAGATGATGGCTCATTTCTACATTAAAAATATTAAAATCGAAAACGATAAAAAATTCGCCATTTTTTACCGAGGGCGGTAGTGCAACTTTTGACAAAAAATTCATTTTCTCGAAAACTATAAATCGAATCCCGAATCCGAAAGCAGATTCGGATTCAGTAAATATGGGGGCTCAATTCTACATTAAAAATATTAAAATCGAAAACGATAAAAAATTCGCCATTTTTTACCGAGGGCGGTAGTGCAACTTTTGACCCCCGAAGAGCGCTACAAAAAATTCATTTTCTCGAAAACTATAAATCGAATCCCGAATCCGTGAGCAGATTCGGATTCAGTAAAGATGGGGGCTCATTTCTAGATTAAAAATATTAAAATCGAAAACGATAAAAAATTCGCCATTTTTTACCGAGGGCGGTAGTGCAACTTTTGACCCCCGAAGAGCCCTACAAAAAATTCATTTTCTCGAAAACTATAAATCGAATCCCGAATCCGAAAGCAGATTCGGATTCAGGAAAGATGCGGGCTCAATTCTACATAAAAAATGTTAAAATCGAAAACGATAAAAAATTCGCCATTTTTTACCGAGGGCGGTAGTGCAACTTTTGACCCCCGAAGAGCGCTACAAAAAATTCATTTTCTCGAAAACTATAAATCGAATCCCGAATCCGAAAGCAGATTCGGATTCAGGAAAGATGCGGGCTCAATTCTACATAAAAAATGTTAAAATCGAAAACGATAAAAAATTCGCCATTTTTTACCGAGGGCGGTAGTGCAACTTTTGACCGCCGAAGAGTGCTACAAAAAATTCATTTTCTCGAAAACTATAAATCGAATCCCGAATCCGTGAGCAGATTCGGATTCAGTAAAGATGGGGGCTCAATTCTACATTAAAAATATTAAAATCGAAAACGATAAAAAATTCGCCATTTTTTACCGAGGGCGGTAGTGCAACTTTTGACCCCCGAAGAGCGCTACAAAAAATTCATTTTCTCGAAAACTATAAATCGAATCCCGAATCTGAAAGCAGATTCGGATTCAGGAAAGATGCGGGCTCAAGTCTACATAAAAAATGTTAAAATCGAAAACGATAAAAAATTCGCCATTTTTTACCGAGGGCGGTAGTGCAACTTTTGACCCCCGAAGAGCCCTACAAAAAATTCATTTTCTCGAAAACTAAAAATCGTTTCCCGAATCCGAAAGCAGATTCGGATTCAGGAAAGATGCGGGCTCAATTCTACATTAAAAATCGAAAACGATAAAAAATTCGCCATTTTTTACCGAGGGCGGTAATGCAACTTTTGACCCCCGAAGAGCCCTACAAAAAATTCATTTTCTCGAAAACTATAAATCGAATCCCGAATCCGAAAGCAGATTCGGATTCAGGAAAGATGCGGGCTCAATTCTACATAAAAAATGTTAAAATCGAAAACGATAAAAAATTCGCCATTTTTACCGAGGGCGGTAGTGCAACTTTTGACCCCCGAAGAGCGCTACAAAAAATTCATTTTCTCGAAAACTATAAATCGAATCCCGAATCCGTGAGCAGATTCGGATTCAGTAAAGATGATGGCTCATTTCTACATTAAAAATATTAAAATCGAAAACGATAAAAAATTCGCCATTTTTTACCGAGGGCGGTAGTGCAACTTTTGACAAAAAATTCATTTTCTCGAAAACTATAAATCGAATCCCGAATCCGAAAGCAGATTCGGATTCAGGAAAGATGCGGGCTCAATTCTACATAAAAAATGTTAAAATCGAAAACGATAAAAAATTCGCCATTTTTACCGAGGGCGGTAGTGCAACTTTTGACCCCCGAAGAGCGCTACAAAAAATTCATTTTCTCGAAAACTATAAATCGAATCCCGAATCCGTGAGCAGATTCGGATTCAGTAAAGATGATGGCTCATTTCTACATTAAAAATATTAAAATCGAAAACGATAAAAAATTCGCCATTTTTTACCGAGGGCGGTAGTGCAACTTTTGACAAAAAATTCATTTTCTCGAAAACTATAAATCGAATCCCGAATCCGAAAGCAGATTCGGATTCAGTAAATATGGGGGCTCAATTCTACATTAAAAATATTAAAATCGAAAACGATAAAAAATTCGCCATTTTTTACCGAGGGCGGTAGTGCAACTTTTGACCCCCGAAGAGCGCTACAAAAAATTCATTTTCTCGAAAACTATAAATCGAATCCCGAATCCGAAAGCAGATTCGGATTCAGGAAAGATGCGGGCTCAATTCTACATAAAAAATGTTAAAATCGAAAACGATAAAAAATTCGCCATTTTTTACCGAGGGCGGTAGTGCAACTTTTGACCGCCGAAGAGTGCTACAAAAAATTCATTTTCTCGAAAACTATAAATCGAATCCCGAATCCGTGAGCAGATTCGGATTCAGTAAAGATGGGGGCTCAGTTCTACATTAAAAATATTAAAATCGAAAACGATAAAAAATTCGCCATTTTTTACCGAGGGCGGTAGTGCAACTTTTGACCCCCGAAGAGCGCTACAAAAAATTCATTTTCTCGAAAACTATAAATCGAATCCCGAATCTGAAAGCAGATTCGGATTCAGGAAAGATGCGGGCTCAAGTCTACATAAAAAATGTTAAAATCGAAAACGATAAAAAATTCGCCATTTTTTACCGTTGGCGGTAGTGCAACTTTTGACCCCCGAAGAGCCCTACAAAAAATTCATTTTCTCGAAAACTATAAATCGAATCCTGAATCCGTGAGCAGATTCGGATTCAGTAAAGATGGGGGCTCAATTCTACATTAAAAATATTAAAATCGAAAACGATAAAAAATTCACCATTTTTTACCGAGGGCGGTGCAACTTTTGACCCCCGAAGAGCCCTACAAAAAATTCATTTTCTCGAAAACTATAAATCGATTCCCGAATCCGAAAGCAGATTCGGATTCAGGAAGGATGCGGGCTCAATTCTACATAAAAAATATTAAAATCGAAAACGATAAAAAATTCGCCATTTTTTACCGAGGGCGGTAGTGCAACTTTTGACCCCCGAAGAGCCCTACAAAAAATTCATTTTCTCGAAAACTATAAATCGAATCCCGAATCCGAAAGCAGATTCGGATTCAGGAAAGATGCGGGCGCAATTCTACATTAAAAATATTAAAATCGAAAACGATAAAAAATTCGCCATTTTTTACCGAGGGCGGTAGTGCAACTTTTGACCCCCGAAGAGCCCTACAAAAAATTCATTTTCTCGAAAACTATAAATCGAATCCCGAATCCGAAAGCAGATTCGGATTCAGGAAAGATGGGGGCTCATTTCTACATTAAAAATATTAAAATCGAAAACGATAAAAAATTCGCCATTTTTTACCGAGGGCGGTAGTGCAACTTTTGACCCCCGAAGAGCCCTACAAAAAATTCATTTTCTCGAAAACTATAAATCGAATCCCGAATCCGAAAGCAGATTCGGATTCAGGAAAGATGCGGGCTCAATTCTACATAAAAAATGTTAAAATCGAAAACGATAAAAAATTCGCCATTTTTTACCGAGGGCGGTAGTGCAACTTTTGACCCCCGAAGAGCGCTACAAAAAATTCATTTTCTCGAAAACTATAAATCGAATCCCGAATCCGTGAGCAGATTCGGATTCAGTAAAGATGGGGGCTCAATTCTACATAAAAAATGTTAAAATCGAAAACGATAAGAAATTCGCCATTTTTTACCGAGGGCGGTAGTGCAACTTTTGACCCCCGAAGAGCGCTACAAAAAATTCATTTTCTCGAAAACTATAAATCGAATCCCGAATCCGTGAGCAGATTCGGATTCAGTAAAGATGGGGGCTCATTTCTACATTAAAAATATTAAAATCGAAAACGATAAAAAATTCGCCATTTTTTACCGAGGGCGGTAGTGCAACTTTTGACCCCCGAAGAGCCCTACAAAAAATTCATTTTCTCGAAAACTATAAATCGAATCCCGAATCCGAAAGCAGATTCGGATTCAGGAAAGATGCGGGCTCAATTCTACATAAAAAATGTTAAAATCGAAAACGATAAAAAATTCGCCATTTTTTACCAAGGGCGGTAGTGCAACTTTTGACCCCCGAAGAGCCCTACAAAAAATTCATTTTCTCGAAAACTATAAATCGAATCCCGAATCCGTGAGCAGATTCCGATTCAGTAAAGATGCGGGCTCAATTCTACATAAAAAATGTTAAAATCGAAAACGATAAAAAATTCGCCATTTTTTACCGAGGGCGGTAGTGCAACTTTTGACCCCCGAAGAGCGCTACAAAAAATTCATTTTCTCGAAAACTATAAATCGAATCCCGAATCCGAAAGCAGATTCGGATTCAGGAAAGATGCGGGCTCAATTCTATATAAAAAATGTTAAAATCGAAAACGATAAAAAATTCGCCATTTTTTACCGAGGGCGGTAGTGCAACTTTTGACCCCCGAAGAGTGCTATAAAAAATTCATTTTCTCGAAAACTATAAATCGAATCCCGAATCCGTGAGCAGATTCGGATTCAGTAAAGATGGGGGCTCAATTGTACATTAAAAATATTAAAATCGAAAACGATAAAAAATTCGCCATTTTTTACCGAGGGCGGTAGTGCAACTTTTGACCCCCGAAGAGCCCTACAAAAAATTCATTTTCTCGAAAACTATAAATCGAATCCCGAATCCGAAAGCAGATTCGGATTCAGGAAAGATGCGGGCTCAATTCTACATTAAAAATCGAAAACGATAAAAAATTCGCCATTTTTTACCGAGGGCGGTAGTGCAACTTTTGACCCCCGAAGAGTGCTACAAAAAATTCATTTTCTCGAAAACTATAAATCGAATCCCGAATCCGTGAGCAGATTCGGATTCAGTAAAGATGCGGGCTCAATTCTACATTAAAAATATTAAAATCGAAAACGATAAAAAATTCGCCATTTTTTACCGAGGGCGGTAGTGCAACTTTTGGCCCCCGAAGAGCCCTACAAAAAATTCATTTTCTCGAAAACTATAAATCGAATCCCGAATCCGAAAGCAGATTCGGATTCAGGAAAGATGCGGGCTCAATTCTACATAAAAAAATGTTAAAATCGAAAACGATAAAAAATTCGCCATTTTTTACCGAGGGCGGTAGTGCAACTTTTGACCCCCGAAGAGCCCTACAAAAAATTCATTTTCTCGAAAACTATAAATCGAATCCCGAATCCGAAAGCAGATTCGGATTCAGGAAAGATGCGGGCTCAATTCTACATAAAAAATGTTAAAATCGAAAACGATAAAAAATTCGCCATTTTTTACCGAGGGCGGTAGTGCAACTTTTGACCCCCGAAGAGCGCTACAAAAAATTCATTTTCTCGAAAACTATAAATCGAATCCCGAATCCGTGAGCAGATTCGGATTCAGTAAAGATGGGGGCTCAATTCTACATTAAAAATATTAAAATCGAAAACGATAAAAAATTCGCCATTTTTTACCGAGGGCGGTAGTGCAACTTTTGACCCCCGAAGAGCCCTACAAAAAATTCATTTTCTCGAAAACTATAAATCGAATCCCGAATCCGAAAGCAGATTCGGATTCAGGAAAGATGCGGGCTCAATTCTACATAAAAAATGTTAAAATCGAAAACGATAAAAAATTCGCCATTTTTTACCGAGGGCGGTAGTGCAACTTTTGACCCCCGAAGAGCGCTACAAAAAATTCATTTTCTCGAAAACTATAAATCGAATCCCGAATCCGAAAGCAGATGCGGATTCAGGAAAGATGCGGGCTCAATTCTATATAAAAAATGTTAAAATCGAAAACGATAAAAAATTCGCCATTTTTTACCGAGGGCGGTAGTGCAACTTTTGACCCCCGAAGAGTGCTATAAAAAATTCATTTTCTCGAAAACTATAAATCGAATCCCGAATCTGTGAGCAGACTCGGATTCAGTAAAGATGGGGGCTCAATTCTACATTAAAAATATTAAAATATTTTACCGAGGGCGGTAGTGCAACTTTTGACCCCCGAAGAGCCCTACAAAAAATTCATTTTCTCGAAAACTATAAATCGAATCCCGAATCCGAAAGCAGATTCGGATTCAGGAATTCAATTCTACATAAAAAATATTAAAATCGAAAACGATAAAAAATTCGCCATTTTTTACCGAGGGCGGTAGTGCAACTTTTGACCCCCGAAGAGCCCTACAAAAAATTCATTTTCTCGAAAACTATAAATCGAATCCCGAATCCGAAAGCAGATTCGGATTCAGGAAAGATGCGGGCTCAATTCTACATAAAAAATGTTAAAATCGATAACGATAAAAAATTCGCCATTTTTTACCGAGGGCGGTAGTGCAACTTTTGACCCCCGAAGAGCCCTACAAAAAATTCATTTTCTCGAAAACTATAAATCGAATCCCGAATCCGAAAGCAGATTCGGATTCAGGAAAGATGCGGGCTCAATTCTACATAAAAAATGTTAAAATCGAAAACGATAAAAAATTCGCCATTTTTTACCGAGGGCGGTAGTGCAACTTTTGACCCCCGAAGAGCGCTACAAAAAATTCATTTTCTCGAAAACTATAAATCGAATCCCGAATCCGTGAGCAGATTCGGATTCAGTAAAGATGGGGGCTCAATTCTACATTAAAAATATTAAAATCGAAAACGATAAAAAATTCGCCATTTTTTACCGAGGGCGGTAGTGCAACTTTTGACCCCCGAAGAGCGCTACAAAAAATTCATTTTCTCGAAAACTATAAATCGAATCCCGAATCCGAAAGCAGATTCGGATTCAGGAAAGATGCGGGCTCAATTCTACATAAAAAATGTTAAAATCGAAAACGATAAAAAATTCGCCATTTTTTACCGAGGGCGGTAGTGCAACTTTTGACCCCCGAAGAGCGCTACAAAAAATTCATTTTCTCGAAAACTATAAATCGATTCCCGAATCCGAAAGCAGATTCGGATTCAGGAAAGATGCGGGCTCAATTCTACATTAAAAATATTAAAATCGAAAACGATAAAAAATTCGCCATTTTTTACCGAGGCGGTAGTGCAACTTTTGGCCCCCGAAGAGCCCTACAAAAAATTCATTTTCTCGAAAACTATAAATCGAATCCCGAATCCGAAAGCAGATTCGGATTCAGGAAAGATGCGGGCTCAATTCTACATTAAAAATATTAAAATCGAAAACGATAAAAAATTCGCCATTTTTTACCGAGGGCGGTAGTGCAACTTTTGACCCCCGAAGAGCCCTACAAAAAATTCATTTTCTCGAAAACTATAAATCGAATCCCGAATCCGAAAGCAGATTCGGATTCAGGAAAGATGCGGGCTCAATTCTACATAAAAAATGTTAAAATCGAAAACGATAAAAAATTCGCCATTTTTTACCGAGGGCGGTAGTGCAACTTTTGACCCCCGAAGAGCGCTACAAAAAATTCATTTTCTCGAAAACTATAAATCGAATCCCGAATCCGTGAGCAGATTCGGATTCAGTAAAGATGGGGGCTCAATTCTACATTAAAAATATTAAAATCGAAAACGATAAAAAATTCGCCATTTTTTACCGAGGGCGGTAGTGCAACTTTTGACCCCCGAAGAGCCCTACAAAAAATTCATTTTCTCGAAAACTATAAATCGAATCCCGAATCCGAAAGCAGATTCGGATTCAGGAAAGATGCGGGCTCAATTCTACATAAAAAATGTTAAAATCGAAAACGATAAAAAATTCGCCATTTTTTACCGAGGGCGGTAGTGCAACTTTTGACCCCCGAAGAGCCCTACAAAAAATTCATTTTCTCGAAAACTATAAATCGAATCCCGAATCCGAAAGCAGATTCGGATTCAGGAAAGATGCGGGCTCAATTCTACATAAAAAATGTTAAAATCGAAAACGATAAAAAATTCGCCATTTTTTACCGAGGGCGGTAGTGCAACTTTTGACCCCCGAAGAGCGCTACAAAAAATTCATTTTCTCGAAAACTATAAATCGAATCCCGAATCCGTGAGCAGATTCGGATTCAGTAAAGATGGGGGCTCAATTCTACATTAAAAATATTAAAATCGAAAACGATAAAAAATTCGCCATTTTTTACCGAGGGCGGTAGTGCAACTTTTGACCCCCGAAGAGCGCTACAAAAAATTCATTTTCTCGAAAACTATAAATCGAATCCCGAATCCGTGAGCAGATTCGGATTCAGTAAAGATGGGGGCTCAATTCTACATTAAAAATATTAAAATCGAAAACGATAAAAAATTCGCCATTTTTTACCGAGGGCGGTAGTGCAACTTTTGACCCCCGAAGAGCCCTACAAAAAATTCATTTTCTCGAAAACTAGAAATCGAATCCCGAATCCGAAAGCAGATTCGGATTCAGGAAAGATGCGGGCTCAATTCTACATAAAAAATGTTAAAATCGATAACGATAAAAAATTCGCCATTTTTTACCGAGGGCGGTAGTGCAACTTTTGACCCCCGAAGAGCCCTACAAAAAATTCATTTTCTCGAAAACTATAAATCGAATCCCGAATCCGAAAGCAGATTCGGATTCAGGAAAGATGCGGGCTCAATTCTACATAAAAAAATGTTAAAATCGAAAACGATAAAAAATTCGCCATTTTTTACAGAGGGCGGTAGTGCAACTTTTGACCCCCGAAGAGCCCTACAAAAAATTCATTTTCTCGAAAACTATAAATCGAATCCCGAATCCGAAAGCAGATTCGGATTCAGTAAAGATGGGGGCTCAATTCTACATTAAAAATATTAAAATCGAAAACGATAAAAAATTCGCCATTTTTTACCGAGGGCGGTAGTGCAACTTTTGACCCCCGAAGAGCGCTACAAAAAATTCATTTTCTCGAAAACTATAAATCGAATCCCGAATCCGAAAGCAGATTCGGATTCAGGAAAGATGCGGGCTCAATTCTACATAAAAAATGTTAAAATCGAAAACGATAAAAAATTCGCCATTTTTTACCGAGGGCGGTAGTGCAACTTTTGACCCCCGAAGAGCGCTACAAAAAATTCATTTTCTCGAAAACTATAAATCGATTCCCGAATCCGAAAGCAGATTCGGATTCAGGAAAGATGCGGGCTCAATTCTACATTAAAAATATTAAAATCGAAAACGATAAAAAATTCGCCATTTTTTACCGAGGGCGGTAGTGCAACTTTTGGCCCCCGAAGAGCCCTACAAAAAATTCATTTTCTCGAAAACTATAAATCGAATCCCGAATCCGAAAGCAGATTCGGATTCAGGAAAGATGCGGGCTCAATTCTACATAAAAAATGTTAAAATCGAAAACGATAAAAAATTCGCCATTTTTTACCGAGGGCGGTAGTGCAACTTTTGACCCCCGAAGAGCCCTACAAAAAATTCATTTTCTCGAAAACTATAAATCGAATCCCGAATCCGAAAGCAGATTCGGATTCAGGAAAGATGCGGGCTCAATTCTACATAAAAAATATTAAAATCGAAAACGATAAAAAATTCGCCATTTTTTACCGAGGGCGGTAGTGCAACTTTTGAATCCCGAAGAGCGCTACAAAAAATTCATTTTCTCGAAAACTATAAATCGAATCCCGAATCCGTGAGCAGATTCGGATTCAGTATTTTGACCCCCGAAGAGCCCTACAAAAAATTCATTTTCTCGAAAACTATAAATCGAATCCCGAATCCGAAAGCAGATTCGGATTCAGGAAAGATGCGGGCTCAATTCTACATAAAAAATGTTAAAATCGAAAACGATAAAAAATTCGCCATTTTTTACCGAGGGCGGTAGTGCAACTTTTGACCCCCGAAGAGCCCTACAAAAAATTCATTTTCTCGAAAACTATAAATCGAATCCCGAATCCGAAAGCAGATTCGGATTCAGGAAAGATGCGGGCTCAATTCTACATTAAAAATATTAAAATCGAAAACGATAAAAAATTCGCCATTTTTTACCGAGGGCGGTAGTGCAACTTTTGGCCCCCGAAGAGCCCTACAAAAAATTCATTTTCTCGAAAACTATAAATCGAATCCCGAATCCGAAAGCAGATTCGGATTCAGGAAAGATGCGGGCTCAATTCTACATAAAAAATGTTAAAATCGAAAACGATAAAAAATTCGCCATTTTTTACCGAGGGCGGTAGTGCAACTTTTGACCCCCGAAGAGCCCTACAAAAAATTCATTTTCTCGAAAACTATAAATCGAATCCCGAATCCGAAAGCAGATTCGGATTCAGGAAAGATGCGGGCTCAATTCTACATAAAAATGTTAAAATCGAAAACGATAAAAAATTCGCCATTTTTTACCGAGGGCGGTAGTGCAACTTTTGACCCCCGAAGAGCGCTACAAAAAATTCATTTTCTCGAAAACTATAAATCGAATCCCGAATCCGTGAGCAGATTCGGATTCAGTAAAGATGGGGGCTCAATTCTACATTAAAAATATTAAAATCGAAAACGATAAAAAATTCGCCATTTTTTACCGAGGGCGGTAGTGCAACTTTTGACCCCCGAAGAGCGCTACAAAAAATTCATTTTCTCGAAAACTATAAATCGAATAACGAATCCGAAAGCAGATTCGGATTCAGGAAAGATGCGGGCTCAATTCTAAATAAAAAATGTTAAAATCGAAAACGATAAAAAATTCGCCATTTTTTACCGAGGGCGGTAGTGCAACTTTTGACCCCCGAAGAGCGCTACAAAAAATTCATTTTCTCGAAAACTATAAATCGAATCCCGAATCCGAAAGCAGATTCGGATTCAGGAAAGATGCGGGCTCAATTCTATATAAAAAATGTTAAAATCGAAAACGATAAAAAATTCGCCATTTTTTACCGAGGGCGGTAGTGCAACTTTTGACCCCCGAAGAGCGCTACAAAAAATTCATTTTCTCGAAAACTATAAATCGAATCCCGAATCCGTGAGCAGATTCGGATTCAGTAAAGATGGGGGCTCAATTCTACATTAAAAATATTAAAATCGAAAACGATAAAAAATTCGCCATTTTTTACCGAGGGCGGTAGTGCAACTTTTGACCCCCGAAGAGCCCTACAAAAAATTCATTTTCTCGGAAACTATAAATCGAATCCCGAATCCGAAAGCAGATTCGGATTCAGGAAAGATGCGGGCTAAATTCTACATTAAAAATATTAAAATCGAAAACGATAAAAAATTCGCCATTTTTTACCGAGGGCGGTGCAACTTTTGACAACCGAAGAGTCCTACAAAAAATTCATTTTCTCGAAAACTATAAATCGATTCCCGAATCCGAAAGCAGATTCGGATTCAGGAAAGATGCGGGCTCAATTCTACATAAAAAATGTTAAAATCGAAAACGATAAAAAATTCGCCATTTTTTACCGAGGGCGGTAGTGCAACTTTTGACCCCCGAAGAGCGCTACAAAAAATTCATTTTCTCGAAAACTATAAATCGAATCCCGAATCCGAAAGCAGATTCGGATTCAGGAAAGATGCGGGCTCAATTCTATATAAAAAATGTTAAAATCGAAAACGATAAAAAATTCGCCATTTTTTACCGAGGGCGGTAGTGCAACTTTTGACCCCCGAAGAGCCCTACAAAAAATTCATTTTCTCGAAAACTATAAATCGAATCCCGAATCCGAAAGCAGATTCGGATTCAGGAAAGATGCGGGCTAAATTCTACATTAAAAATATTAAAATCGAAAACGATAAAAAATTCGCCATTTTTTACCGAGGGCGGTGCAACTTTTGACCCCCGAAGAGTCCTACAAAAAATTCATTTTCTCGAAAACTATAAATCGATTCCCGAATCCGAAAGCAGATTCGGATTCAGGAAAGATGCGGGCTCAATTCTACATTAAAAATATTAAAATCGAAAACGATAAAAAATTCGCCATTTTTTACCGAGGGCGGTAGTGCAACTTTTGGCCCCCGAAGAGCCCTACAAAAAATTCATTTTCTCGAAAACTATAAATCGAATCCCGAATCCGAAAGCAGATCCGGATTCAGGAAAGATGCGGGCTCAATTCTACATAAAAAATGTTAAAATCGAAAACGATGAAAATTCGCCATTTTTTACCGAGGGCGGTAGTGCAACTTTTGACCCCCGAAGAGCCCTACAAAAAATTCATTTTCTCGAAAACTATAAATCGAATCCCGAATCTGAAAGCAGATTCGGATTCAGGAAAGATGCGGGCTCAATTCTACATAAAAAATATTAAAATCGAAAACGATAAAAAATTCGCCATTTTTTACCGAGGGCGGTAGTGCAACTTTTGAATCCCGAAGAACGCTACAAAAAATTCATTTTCTCGAAAACTATAAATCGAATCCCGAATCCGTGAGCAGATTCGAATTCAGGAAAGATGCGGGCTCAATTCTATATAAAAAATGTTAAAATCGAAAACGATAAAAAATTCGCCATTTTTTACCGAGGGCGGTAGTGCAACTTTTGAATCCCGAAGAGCGCTACAAAAAATTCATTTTCTCGAAAACTATAAATCGAATCCCGAATCCGTGAGCAGATTCGGATTCAGTATTTTGACCCCCGAAGAGCCCTACAAAAAATTCATTTTCTCGAAAACTATAAATCGAATCCCGAATCCGAAAGCAGATTCGGATTCAGGAAAGATGCGGGCTCAATTCTACATAAAAAATGTTAAAATCGAAAACGATAAAAAATTCGCCATTTTTTACCGAGGGCGGTAGTGCAACTTTTGACCCCCGAAGAGCCCTACAAAAAATTCATTTTCTCGAAAACTATAAATCGAATCCCGAATCCGAAAGCAGATTCGGATTCAGGAAAGATGCGGGCTCAATTCTACATAAAAAATATTAAAATCGAAAACGATAGAAAATTCGCCATTTTTTACCGAGGGCGGTAGTGCAACTTTTGAATCCCGAAGAGCGCTACAAAAAATTCATTTTCTCGAAAACTATAAATCGAATCCCGAATCCGTGAGCAGATTCGGATTCAGTATTTTGACCCCCGAAGAGCCCTACAAAAAATTCATTTTCTCGAAAACTATAAATCGAATCCCGAATCCGAAAGCAGATTCGGATTCAGGAAAGATGCGGGCTCAATTCTACATAAAAAATGTTAAAATCGAAAACGATAAAAAATTCGCCATTTTTTACCGAGGGCGGTAGTGCAACTTTTGACCCCCGAAGAGCCCTACAAAAAATTCATTTTCTCGAAAACTATAAATCGAATCCCGAATCCGAAAGCAGATTCGGATTCAGGAAAGATGGGGGCTCAATTCTACGTAAAAAATGTTAAAATCGAAAACGATAAAAAATTCGCCATTTTTTACCGAGGGCGGTAGTGCAACTTTTGACCCCCGAAGAGCCCTACAAAAAATTCATTTTCTCGAAAACTATAAATCGAATCCCGAATCCGAAAGCAGATTCGGATTCAGGAAAGATGCGGGCTCAATTCTACATAAAAATGTTAAAATCGAAAACGATAAAAAATTCGCCATTTTTTACCGAGGGCGGTAGTGCAACTTTTGACCCCCGAAGAGCGCTACAAAAAATTCATTTTCTCGAAAACTCTAAATCGAATCCCGAATCCGAAAGCAGATTCGGATTCAGGAAAGATGCGGGCTCAATTCTACATAAAAAATGTTAAAATCGAAAACGATAAAAAATTCGCCATTTTTTACCGAGGGCGGTAGTGCAACTTTTGACCCCCGAAGAGCGCTACAAAAAATTCATTTTCTCGAAAACTATAAATCGAATCCCGAATCCGAAAGCAGATTCGGATTCAGGAAAGATGCGGGCTCAATTCTACATAAAAAATCATAAAATCGAAAACGATGAAAAATTCGCCATTTTTTACCGAGGGCGGTAGTGCAACTTTTGACCCCCGAAGAGCCCTACAAAAAATTCATTTTCTCGAAAACTATAAATCGAATCCCGAATCCGAAAGCAGATTCGGATTCAGGAAAGATGGGGGCTCAATTCTACATAAAAATGTTAAAATCGAAAACGATAAAAAATTCGCCATTTTTTACCGAGGGCGGTAGTGCAACTTTTGACCCCCGAAGAGCGCTACAAAAAATTCATTTTCTCGAAAACTATAAATCGAATCCCGAATCCGAAAGCAGATTCGGATTCAGGAAAGATGCGGGCTCAATTCTACATAAAAAAATCATAAAATCGAAAACGATGAAAAATTCGCCATTTTTTACCGAGGGCGGTAGTGCAACTTTTGACCCCCGAAGAGCCCTACAAAAAATTCATTTTCTCGAAAACTATAAATCGAATCCCGAATCCGAAAGCAGATTCGGATTCAGGAAAGATGCGACCTCAATTCTACATAAAAATGTTAAAATCGAAAACGATAAAAAATTCGCCATTTTTTACCGAGGGCGGTAGTGCAACTTTTGACCCCCGAAGAGCGCTACAAAAAATTCATTTTCTCGAAAACTCTAAATCGAATCCCGAATCCGAAAGCAGATTCGGATTCAGGAAAGATGCGGGCTCAATTCTACATAAAAAATATTAAAATCGAAAACGATAAAAAATTCGCCATTTTTTACCGAGGGCGGTAGTGCAACTTTTGACCCCCGAAGAGCGCTACAAAAAATTCATTTTCTCGAAAACTATAAATCGAATCCCGAATCCGAAAGCAGATTCGGATTCAGGAAAGATGCGGGCTCAATTCTACATAAAATATCATAAAATCGAAAACGATGAAAAATTCGCCATTTTTTACCGAGGGCGGTAGTGCAACTTTTGACCCCCGAAGAGCCCTACAAAAAATTCATTTTCTCGAAAACTATAAATCGAATCCCGAATCCTTGAGCAGATTCGGATTCAGTAAAGATGGGGGCTCAATTCTACATTTAAAATATTAAAATCGAAAACGATAAAAAATTCGCCATTTTTTACCGAGGGCGGTAGTGCAACTTTTGACCCCCGAAGAGCCCTACAAAAAATTCATTTTCTCGAAAACTATAAATCGAATCCCGAATCCGAAAGCAGATTCGGATTCAGGAAAGATGCGGGCTCAATTCTACATAAAAAATGTTAAAATCGAAAACGATAAAAAATTCGCCATTTTTTACCGAGGGCGGTAGTGCAACTTTTGACCCCCGAAGAGCGCTACAAAAAATTCATTTTCTCGAAAACTATAAATCGAATCCCGAATCCGTGAGCAGATTCGGATTCAGGAAAGATGCGGGCTCAATTCTACATAAAAAATGTTAAAATCGAAAACGATAAGAAATTCGCCATTTTTTACCGAGGGCGGTAGTGCAACTTTTGACCCCCGAAGAGCGCTACAAAAAATTCCTTTTGTCGAAAACTATAAATCGAATCCCGAATCCATGAGCAGATTCGGATTCAGTAAAGATGGGGGCTCAATTCTACATTAAAAATATTAAAATCGAAAACGATAAAAAATTCGCCATTTTTTACCTAGGGCGGCTGTGGAACTTTTGACCACCGAAGAGCCCTACAAAAAATTCATTTTCTCGAAAACTATAAATCGAATCCCGAAAGCAGATTCGGATTCAGGAAAGATGCGGGCTCAATTCTACATAAAAAATGTTAAAATCGAAAACGATAAAAAATTCGCCATTTTTTACCGAGGGCGGTAGTGCAACTTTTGACCCCCGAAGAGCCCTACAAAAAATTCATTTTCTCGAAAACTATAAATCGAATCCCGAATCCGAAAGCAGATTCGGATTCAGGAAAGATGCGGGCTCAATTCTACATAAAAAATGTTAAAATCGAAAACGATAAAAAATTCGCCATTTTTTATCGAGGGCGGTGCAACTTTTGACCCCCGAAGAGCCCTACAAAAAATTCATTTTCTCGAAAACTATAAATCGATTCCCGAATCCGAAAGCAGATTCGGATTCAGGAAGGATGCGTTCTCAATTCTACACTAAAAATATTAAAATCGAAAACGATAAAAAATTCGCCATTTTTTACCGAGGGCGGTAGTGCAACTTTTGACCCCCGAAGAGCCCTACAAAAAATTAATTTTCTCGAAAACTATAAATCGAATCCCGAATCCGAAAGCAGATTCGGATTCAGGAAAGATGCGGGCTCAATTCTACATAAAAAATGTTAAAATCGGAAACGATAAAAAATTCGCCATTTTTTACCGAGGGCGGTAGTGCAACTTTTGACCCCCGAAGAGCCCTACAAAAAATTAATTTTCTCGAAAACTATAAATCGAATCCCGAATCCGTGAGCAGATTCGGATTCAGTAAAGATGGGGGCTCAATTCTACATTAAAAATATTAAAATCGAAAACGATAAAAAATTCGCCATTTTTTACCGAGGTAGTGCACCTTTTGACCCCCGAAGAGCCTTACAAAAAATTCATTTTCTCGAAAACTATAAATCGAATCCCGAATCCGAAAGCAGATTCGGATTCAGGAAAGATGGGGGCTCAATTCTACATAAAAAAATCATAAAATCGAAAACGATGAAAAATTCGCCATTTTTTACCGAGGGCGGTAGTGCACCTTTTGACCCCCGAAGAGCCCTACAAAAAATTCATTTTCTCGAAAACTATAAATCGAATCCCGAATCCGTGAGCAGATTCGGATTCAGTAAAGATGGGGGCTCAATTCTACATTTAAAATATTAAAATCGAAAACGATAAAAAATTCGCCATTTTTTACCGAGGGCGGTAGTGCAACTTTTGACCCCCGAAGAGCCCTACAAAAAATTCATTTTCTCGAAAACTATAAATCGAATCCCGAATCCGAAAGCAGATTCGGATTCAGGAAAGATGCGGGCTCAATTCTACATAAAAATGTTAAAATTGAAAACGATAAAAAATTCGCCATTTTTTACCGAGGGCGGTAGTGCAACTTTTGACCCCCGAAGAGCCCTACAAAAAATTCATTTTCTCGAAAACTCTAAATCGAATCCCGAATCCGAAAGCAGATTCGGATTCAGGAAAGATGCGGGCTCAATTCTACATAAAAAATGTTAAAATCGAAAACGATAAAAAATTCGCCATTTTTTACCGAGGGCGGTAGTGCAACTTTTGACCCCCGAAGAGCGCTACAAAAAATTCATTTTCTCGAAAACTATAAATCGAATCCCGAATCCGAAAGCAGATTCGGATTCAGGAAAGATGCGGGCTCAATTCTACATAAAATATCATAAAATCGAAAACGATGAAAAATTCGCAATTTTTTACCGAGGGCGGTAGTGCAACTTTTGACCCCCGAAGAGCCCTACAAAAAATTCATTTTCTCGAAAACTATAAATCGAATCCCGAATCCTTGAGCAGATTCGGATTCAGTAAAGATGGGGGCTCAATTCTACATTTAAAATATTAAAATCGAAAACGATAAAAAATTCGCCATTTTTTACCGAGGGCGGTAGTGCAACTTTTGACCCCCGAAGAGCCCAACAAAAATTTCATTTTCTCGAAAACTATAAATCGAATCCCGAATCCGAAAGCAGATTCGGATTCAGGAAAGATGCGGGCTCAATTCTACATAAAAAATGTTAAAATCGAAAACGATAAAAAATTCGCCATTTTTTACCGAGGGCGGTAGTGCAACTTTTGACCCCCGAAGAGCGCTACAAAAAATTCCTTTTGTCGAAAACTATAAATCGAATCCCGAATCCGTGAGCAGATTCGGATTCAGTAAAGATGGGGGCTCAATTCTACATTAAAAATATTAAAATCGAAAACGATAAAAAATTCGCCATTTTTTACCTACTGCGGCTGTGGAACTTTTGACCACCGAAGAGCCCTACAAAAAATTCATTTTCTCGAAAACTATAAATCGAATCCCGAATCCGTGAGCAGATTCGGATTCAGTATTTTGACCCCCGAAGAGCCCTACAAAAAATTCATTTTCTCGAAAACTATAAATCGAATCCCGAATCCGAAAGCAGATTCGGATTCAGGAAAGATGCGGGCTCAATTCTACATAAAAAATGTTAAAATCGAAAACGATAAAAAATTCGCCATTTTTTACCGAGGGCGGTAGTGCAACTTTTGACCCCCGAAGAGCCCTACAAAAAATTCATTTTCTCGAAAACTATAAATCGAATCCCGAATCCGAAAGCAGATTCGGATTCAGGAAAGATGCGGGCTCAATTCTACATAAAAAATGTTAAAATCGAAAACGATAAAAAATTCGCCATTTTTTACCGAGGGCGGTGCAACTTTTGACCCCCGAAGAGCCCTACAAAAAATTCATTTTCTCGAAAACTATAAATCGAATCCCGAATCCGAAAGCAGATTCGGATTCAGGAAAGATGCGGGCTCAATTCTACATAAAAAATGTTAAAATCGAAAACGATAAAAAATTCGCCATTTTTTACCGAGGGCGGTAGTGCAACTTTTGACCCCCGAAGAGCCCTACAAAAAATTCATTTTCTCGAAAACTATAAATCGAATCCCGAATCCGAAAGCAGATTCGGATTCAGGAAAGATGCGGGCTCAATTCTACATAAAAAATGTTAAAATCGAAAACGATAAAAAATTCGCCATTTTTTACCGAGGTAGTGCACCTTTTGACCCCCGAAGAGCCCTACAAAAAATTCATTTTCTCGAAAACTATAAATCGAATCCCGAATCCGAAAGCAGATTCGGATTCAGGAAAGATGGGGGCTCAATTCTACATAAAAAATGTTAAAATCGAAAACGATAAAAAATTCGCCATTTTTTACCGAGGGCGGTAGTGCAACTTTTGACCATTTTTTACCGAGGGCGGTAGTGCAACTTTTGACCCCCGAAGAGCGTTACAAAAAATTCATTTTTTCGAAAACTATAAATCGAATCCCGAATCCGTGAGCAGATTCGGATTCAGTAAAGAAGGGGGCTCAATTCTACATTAAAAATATTAAAATCGAAAACGATAAAAAATTCGCCATTTTTTACCGAGGGCGGTAGTGCAACTTTTGACCCCCGAAGAGCGCTACAAAAAATTCACTTTCTCGAAAACTATAAATCGAATCCCGAATCCGTGAGCAGATTCGGATTCAGTAAAGATGGGGGCTCAATTCTACATTAAAAATATTAAAATCGAAAACGATAAAAAATTCGCCATTTTTTACCGAGGGCGGAAGTGCAACTTTTGACCCCCGAAGAGCGCTACAAAAAATTCATTTTCTCGAAAACTATAAATCGAATCCCGAATCCGAAAGCAGATTCGGATTCAGGAAAGATGCGGGCTCAATTCTATATAAAAATGTTAAAATCGAAAACGATAAAAAATTCGCCATTTTTTACCGAGGGCGGTAGTGCAACTTTTGACCCCCGAAGAGCCCTACAAAAAATTCATTTTCTCGAAAACTATAAATCGAATCCCGAATCCGAAAGCAGATTCGGATTCAGGAAAGATGCGGGCTCAATTCTATATAAAAAATGTTAAAATCGAAAACGATAAAAAATTCGCCATTTTTTACCGAGGGCGGTAGTGCAACTTTTGACCCCCGAAGAGTGCTATAAAAAATTCATTTTCTCGAAAACTATAAATCGAATCCCGAATCCGTGAGCAGATTCGGATTCAGTAAAGATGGGGGCTCAATTCTACATTAAAAATATTAAAATCGAAAACGATAAAAAATTCGCCATTTTTTACCGAGGGCGGTAGTGCAACTTTTGACCCCCGAAGAGCCCTACAAAAAATTCATTTTCTCGAAAACTATAAATCGAATCCCGAATCCGAAAGCAGATTCGGATTCAGGAAAGATGCGGGCTCAATTCTACATAAAAAATGTTAAAATCGAAAACGATAAAAAATTCGCCATTTTTTACCGAGGGCGGGCAACTTTTGACCCCCGAAGAGCCCTACAAAAAATTCATTTTCTCGAAAACTATAAATCGAATCCCGAATCCGAAAGCAGATTCGGATTCAGGAAAGATGCGGGCTCAATTCTACATAAAAAATGTTAAAATCGAAAACGATAAAAAATTCGCCATTTTTTACCGAGGGCGGTAGTGCAACTTTTGACCCCCGAAGAGCCCTACAAAAAATTAATTTTCTCGAAAACTATAAATCGAATCCCGAATCCGAAAGCAGATTCGGATTCAGGAAAGATGCGGGCTCAATTCTACATTAAAAATATTAAAATCGAAAACGATAAAAAATTCGCCATTTTTTACCGAGGGCGGTAGTGCAACTTTTGACCCCCGAAGAGCCCTACAAAAAATTCATTTTCTCGAAAACTATAAATCGAATCCCGAATCCGAAAGCAGATTCGGATTCAGGAAAGATGCGGGCTCAATTCTACATTAAAAATATTAAAATCGAAAACGATAAAAAATTCGCCATTTTTTACCGAGGGCGGTGCAACTTTTGACCCCCGAAGAGCAATACAAAAAATTCATTTTCTCGAAAACTATAAATCGATTCCCGAATCCGAAAGCAGATTCGGATTCAGGAAAGATGCGGGCTCAATTCTACACTAAAAATATTAAAATCGAAAACGATAAAAAATTCGCCATTTTTTACCGAGGGCGGTAGTGCAACTTTTGGCCCCCGAAGAGCCCTACAAAAAATTCATTTTCTCGAAAACTATAAATCGAATCCCGAATCTGCTTTCGGATTCGGGATTCGATTTATAGTTTTCGAGAAAATGAAAGATGCGGGCTCAATTCTACATAAAAAAATGTTAAAATCGAAAACGATAAAAAATTCGCCATTTTTTACCGAGGGCGGTAGTGCAACTTTTGACCCCCGAAGAGCCCTACAAAAAATTCATTTTCTCGAAAACTATAAATCGAATCCCGAATCCGAAAGCAGATTCGGATTCAGGAAAGATGCGGGCTCAATTCTACATTACAAATATTAAAATCGAAAACGATAAAAAATTCGCCATTTTTTACCGAGGGCGGTAGTGCAACTTTTGGCCCCCGAAGAGCCCTACAAAAAATTCATTTTCTCGAAAACTATAAATCGAATCCCGAATCCGAAAGCAGATTCGGATTCAGGAAAGATGCGGGCTCAATTCTACATAAAAAAATGTTAAAATCGAAAACGATAAAAAATTCGCCATTTTTTACCGAGGGCGGTAGTGCAACTTTTGACCCCCGAAGAGCCCTACAAAAAATTCATTTTCTCGAAAACTATAAATCGAATCCCGAATCCGAAAGCAGATTCGGATTCAGGAAAGATGCTGGCTCAATTCTACATAAAAAATGTTAAAATCGAAAACGATAAAAAATTCGCCATTTTTTACCGAGGGCGGTAGTGCAACTTTTGACCCCCGAAGAGCCCTACAAGAAATTCATTTTCTCGAAAACTATAAATCGAATCCCGAATCCGAAAGCAGATTCGGATTCAGGAAAGATGCGGGCTCAATTCTACATAAAAAATATTAAAATCGAAAGCGATAAAAAATTCGCCATTTTTTACCGAGGGCGGTAGTGCAACTTTTGACCCCCGAAGAGCGCTACAAAAAATTCATTTTCTCGAAAACTATAAATCGAATCCCGAATCCGTGAGCAGATTCGGATTCAGGAAAGATGCGGGCTCAATTCTATATAAAAAATGTTAAAATCGAAAACGATAAAAAATTCGCCATTTTTTACCGAGGGCGGTAGTGCAACTTTTGACCCCCGAAGAGCGCTACAAAAAATTCATTTTCTCGAAAACTATAAATCGAATCCCGAATCCGTGAGCAGATTCGGATTCAGTATTTTGACCCCCGAAGAGCCCTACAAAAAATTCATTTTCTCGAAAACTATAAATCGAATCCCGAATCCGAAAGCAGATTCGGATTCAGGAAAGATGCGGGCTCAATTCTACATAAAAAATGTTAAAATCGAAAACGATAAAAAATTCGCCATTTTTTACCGAGGGCGGTAGTGCAACTTTTGACCCCCGAAGAGCCCTACAAAAAATTCATTTTCGCGAAAACTATAAATCGAATCCCGAATCCGAAAGCAGATTCGGATTCAGGAAAGATGCGGGCTCAATTCTACATAAAAAATGTTAAAATCGAAAACGATAAAAAATTCGCCATTTTTTACCGAGGGCGGTAGTGCAACTTTTGACCCCCGAAGAGCCCTACAAAAAATTCATTTTCTCGAAAACTATAAATCGAATCCCGAATCCGAAAGCAGATTCGGATTCAGGAAAGATGCGGGCTCAATTCTACATAAAAAATGTTAAAATCGAAAACGATAAAAAATTCGCCATTTTTTACCGAGGGCGGTAGTGCAACTTTTGACCCCCGAAGAGCCCTACAAAAAATTCATTTTCTCGAAAACTATAAATCGAATCCCGAATCCGAAAGCAGATTCGGATTCAGGAAAGATGCGGGCTCAATTCTACATTAAAAATATTAAAATCGAAAACGATAAAAAATTCGCCATTTTTTACCGAGGGCGGTAGTGCAACTTTTGACCCCCGAAGAGCGCTACAAAAAATTCATTTTCTCGAAAACTCTAAATCGAATCCCGAATCCGAAAGCAGATTCGGATTCAGGAAAGATGCGGGCTCAATTCTACATAAAAAAATGTTAAAATCGAAAACGATAAAAAATTCGCCATTTTTTACCGAGGGCGGTAGTGCAACTTTTGACCCCCGAAGAGCGCTACAAAAAATTCATTTTCTCGAAAACTCTAAATCGAATCCCGAATCCGAAAGCAGATTCGGATTCAGGAAAGATGCGGGCTCAATTCTACATAAAAAAATCATAGAATCGAAAACGATGAAAAATTCGCCATTTTTTACCGAGGGCGGTAGTGCAACTTTTGACCCCCGAAGAGCCCTACAAAAAATTCATTTTCTCGAAAACTATAAATCGAATCCCGAATCCGTGAGCAGATTCGGATTCAGTAAAGATGGGGGCTCAATTCTACATTTAAAATATTAAAATCGAAAACGATAAAAAATTCGCCATTTTTTACCGAGGGCGGTAGTGCAACTTTTGACCCCCGAAGAGCCCTACAAAAAATTCATTTTCTCGAAAACTATAAATCGAATCCCGAATCCGAAAGCAGATTCGGATTCAGGAAAGACGCGGGCTCAATTCTACATAAAAAATGTTAAAATCGAAAACGATAAGAAATTCGCCATTTTTTACCGAGGGCGGTAGTGCAACTTTTGACCCCCGAAGAGCGCTACAAAAAATTCATTTTCTCGAAAACTATAAATCGAATCCCGAATCCGTGAGCAGATTCGGATTCAGGAAAGATGCGGGCTCAATTCTATATAAAAAATGTTAAAATCGAAAACGATAAAAAATTCGCCATTTTTTACCGAGGGCGGTAGTGCAACTTTTGACCCCCGAAGAGCGCTACAAAAAATTCCATTTGTCGAAAACTATAAATCGAATCCCGAATCCGTGAGCAGATTCGGATTCAGTAAAGATGGGGGCTCAATTCTACATTAAAAATATTAAAATCGAAAACGATAAAAAATTCGCCATTTTTTTACCTAGGGCGGCTGTGGAACTTTTGACCACCGAAGAGCCCTACAAAAAATTCATTTTCTCGAAAACTATAAATCGAATCCCGAATCCGTGAGCAGATTCGGATTCAGTATTTTGACCCCCGAAGAGCCCTACAAAAAATTCATTTTCTCGAAAACTATAAATCGAATCCCGAATCCGAAAGCAGATTCGGATTCAGGAAAGATGGGGGCTCAATTCTACATTAAAAATATTAAAATCGAAAACGATAAAAAATTCGCCATTTTTTACCGAGGGCGGTAGTGCAACTTTTGACCCCCGAAGAGCCCTACAAAACATTCATTTTCTCGAAAACTATAAATCGAATCCCGAATCCGAAAGCAGATTCGGATTCAGGAAAGATGCGGGCTCAATTCTACATAAAAAATGTTAAAATCGAAAACGATAAAAAATTCGCCATTTTTTACCGAGGGCGGTAGTGCAACTTTTGACCCCCGAAGAGCGCTACAAAAAATTCATTTTCTCGAAAACTATAAATCGAATCCCGAATCCGTGAGCAGATTCGGATTCAGTAAAGATGGGGGCTCAATTCTACATTAAAAATATTAAAATCGAAAACGATAAAAAATTCGCCATTTTTTACCGAGGGCGGTAGTGCAACTTTTGACCCCCGAAGAGCCCTAAAAAAATTTATTTTCTCGAAAACTATAAATCGAATCCCGAATCCGAAAGCAGATTCGGATTCAGGAAAGATGCGGGCTCAATTCTACATAAAAAATGTTAAAATCGAAAACGATAAAAAATTCGCCATTTTTTACCGAGGGCGGTAGTGCAACTTTTGACCCCCGAAGAGCCCTACAAAAAATTCATTTTCTCGAAAACTATAAATCGAATCCCGAATCCGAAAGCAGATTCGGATTCAGGAAAGATGCGGGCTCAATTCTACATAAAAAATGTTAAAATCGAAAACGATAAAAAATTCGCCATTTTTTACCGAGGGCGGTGCAACTTTTGACCCCCGAAGAGCCCTACAAAAATTCATTTTCTCGAAAACTATAAATCGATTCCCGAATCCGAAAGCAGATTCGGATTCAGGAAGGATGCGGGCTCAATTCTACATTAAAAATATTAAAATCGAAAACGATAAAAAATTCGCCATTTTTTACCGAGGGCGGTAGTGCAACTTTTGACCCCCGAAGAGCCCTACAAAAAATTCATTTTCTCGAAAACTATAAATCGAATCCCGAATCCGAAAGTAGATTCGGATTCAGGAAAGATGCGGGCTCAATTCTACATAAAAAATGTTAAAATCGAAAACGATAAAAAATTCGCCATTTTTTTACCGAGGGCGGTAGTGCAACTTTTGACCCCCGAAGAGCCCTACAAAAAATTAATTTTCTCGAAAACTATGAATCGAATCCCGAATCCGAAAGCAGATTCGGATTCAGGAAAGATGCGGGCTCAATTCTACATTAAAAATATTAAAATTGAAAACGATAAAAAATTCGCCATTTTTTACCGAGGAAAGATGCGGGCTCAATTCTACATAAAAAATGTTAAAATCGAAAACGATAAGAAATTCGCCATTTTTTACCGAGGGCGGTAGTGCAACTTTTGACCCCCGAAGAGCGCTACAAAAAATTCATTTTCTCGAAAACTATAAATTGAATCCCGAATCCGTGAGCAGATTCGGATTCAGTAAAGATGGGGGCTCAATTCTACATTAAAAATATTAAAATCGAAAACGATAAAAAATTCGCCATTTTTTACCGAGGGCGGTAGTGCAACTTTTGACCCCCGAAGAGCCCTACAAAAAATTCATTTTCTCGAAAACTATAAATCGAATCCCGAATCCGAAAGCAGATTCGGATTCAGGAAAGATGCGGGCTCAATTCTACATAAAAAATGTTAAAATCGAAAACGATAAAAAATTCGCCATTTTTTTACCGAGGGCGGTAGTGCAACTTTTGACCCCCGAAGAGCCCTACAAAAAATTAATTTTCTCGAAAACTATAAATCGAATCCCGAATCCGAAAGCAGATTCGGATTCAGGAAAGATGCGGGCTCAATTCTACATTAAAAATATTAAAATCGAAAACGATAAAAAATTCGCCATTTTTTACCGAGGGCGGTGGTGCAACTTTTGACCCCCGAAGAGCCCTACAAAAAATTCATTTTCTCGAAAACTATAAATCGAATCCCGAATCCGAAAGCAGATTCGGATTCAGGAAAGATGCGGGCTCAATTCTACATAAAAAATGTTAAAATCGAAAACGATAAGAAATTCGCCATTTTTTACCGAGGGCGGTAGTGCAACTTTTGACCCCCGAAGAGCGCTACAAAAAATTCATTTTCTCGAAAACTATAAATTGAATCCCGAATCCGTGAGCAGATTCGGATTCAGTAAAGATGGGGGCTCAATTCTACATTAAAAATATTAAAATCGAAAACGATAAAAAATTCGCCATTTTTTACCGAGGGCGGTAGTGCAACTTTTGACCCCAAAAGAGCCCTACAAAAAATTCATTTTCTCGAAAACTATAAATCGATTCCCGAATCCGAAAGCAGATTCGGATTCAGGAAAGATGCGGGCTCAATTCTACATTAAAAATATTAAAATCGAAAACGATAAAAAATTCGCCATTTTTTACCGAGGGCGGTAGTGCAACTTTTGGCCCCCGAAGAGCCCTACAAAAAATTCATTTTCTCGAAAACTATAAATCGAATCCCGAATCCGAAAGCAGATTCGGATTCAGGAAAGATGCGGGCTCAATTCTACATAAAAAATATTAAAATCGAAAACGATAAAAAATTCGCCATTTTTTACCGAGGGCGGTAGTGCAACTTTTGACCCCCGAAGAGCCCTACAAAAAATTCATTTTCTCGAAAACTATAAATCGAATCCCGAATCCGAAAGCAGATTCGGATTCAGGAAAGATGCGGGCTCAATTCTACATAAAAAATGTTAAAATCGAAAACGATAAAAAATTCGCCATTTTTTACCGAGGGCGGTAGTGCAACTTTTGACCCCCGAAGAGCCCTACAAAAAATTAATTTTCTCGAAAACTATAAATCGAATCCCGAATCCGAAAGCAGATTCGGATTCAGGAAAGATGCGGGCTCAATTCTACATAAAAAATGTTAAAATCGAAAACGATAAAAAATTCGCCATTTTTTACCGAGGGCGGTGCAACTTTTGACCCCCGAAGAGCCCTACAAAAATTCATTTTCTCGAAAACTATAAATCGATTCCCGAATCCGAAAGCAGATTCGGATTCAGGAAGGATGCGGGCTCAATTCTACATTAAAAATATTAAAATCGAAAACGATAAAAAATTCGCCATTTTTTACCGAGGGCGGTAGTGCAACTTTTGACCCCCGAAGAGCCCTACAAAAAATTCATTTTCTCGAAAACTATAAATCGAATCCCGAATCCGTGAGCAGATTCGGATTCAGGAAAGATGCGGGCTCAATTCTACATAAAAAATGTTAAAATCGAAAACGATAAAAAATTCGCCATTTTTTTACCGAGGGCGGTAGTGCAACTTTTGACCCCCGAAGAGCCCTACAAAAAATTAATTTTCTCGAAAACTATGAATCGAATCCCGAATCCGAAAGCAGATTCGGATTCAGGAAAGATGCGGGCTCAATTCTACATTAAAAATATTAAAATTGAAAACGATAAAAAATTCGCCATTTTTTACCGAGGGCGGTAGTGCAACTTTTGACCCCCGAAGAGCCCTACAAAAAATTCATTTTCTCGAAAACTATAAATCGAATCCCGAATCCGAAAGCAGATTCGGATTCAGGAAAGATGCGGGCTCAATTCTACATAAAAAATGTTAAAATCGAAAACGATAAGAAATTCGCCATTTTTTACCGAGGGCGGTAGTGCAACTTTTGACCCCCGAAGAGCGCTACAAAAAATTCATTTTCTCGAAAACTATAAATTGAATCCCGAATCCGTGAGCAGATTCGGATTCAGTAAAGATGGGGGCTCAATTCTACATTAAAAATATTAAAATCGAAAACGATAAAAAATTCGCCATTTTTTACCGAGGGCGGTAGTGCAACTTTTGACCCCCGAAGAGCCCTACAAAAAATTCATTTTCTCGAAAACTATAAATCGAATCCCGAATCCGAAAGCAGATTCGGATTCAGGAAAGATGCGGGCTCAATTCTACATAAAAAATGTTAAAATCGAAAACGATAAAAAATTCGCCATTTTTTTACCGAGGGCGGTAGTGCAACTTTTGACCCCCGAAGAGCCCTACAAAAAATTAATTTTCTCGAAAACTATAAATCGAATCCCGAATCCGAAAGCAGATTCGGATTCAGGAAAGATGCGGGCTCAATTCTACATTAAAAATATTAAAATCGAAAACGATAAAAAATTCGCCATTTTTTACCGAGGGCGGTGGTGCAACTTTTGACCCCCGAAGAGCCCTACAAAAAATTCATTTTCTCGAAAACTATAAATCGAATCCCGAATCCGAAAGCAGATTCGGATTCAGGAAAGATGCGGGCTCAATTCTACATAAAAAATGTTAAAATCGAAAACGATAAGAAATTCGCCATTTTTTACCGAGGGCGGTAGTGCAACTTTTGACCCCCGAAGAGCGCTACAAAAAATTCATTTTCTCGAAAACTATAAATTGAATCCCGAATCCGTGAGCAGATTCGGATTCAGGAAAGATGGGGGCTCAATTCTACATTAAAAATATTAAAATCGAAAACGATAAAAAATTCGCCATTTTTTACAGAGGGCGGTAGTGCAAATTTTGACCCCAAAAGAGCCCTACAAAAAATTCATTTTCTCGAAAACTATAAATCGATTCCCGAATCCGAAAGCAGATTCGGATTCAGGAAAGATGCGGGCTCAATTCTACATTAAAAATATTAAAATCGAAAACGATAAAAAATTCGCCATTTTTTACCGAGGGCGGTAGTGCAACTTTTGGCCCCCGAAGAGCCCTACAAAAAATTCATTTTCTCGAAAACTATAAATCGAATCCCGAATCCGAAAGCAGATTCGGATTCAGGAAAGATGCGGGCTCAATTCTACATAAAAAATATTAAAATCGAAAACGATAAAAAATTCGCCATTTTTTACCGAGGGCGGTAGTGCAACTTTTGACCCCCGAAGAGTCCTACAAAAAATTAATTTTCTCGAAAACTATAAATCGAATCCCGAATCCGAAAGCAGATTCGGATTCAGTAAAGATGGGGGCTCAATTCTACATTAAAAATATTAAAATCGAAAACGATAAAAAATTCGCCATTTTTTACCGAGGGCGGTAGTGCAACTTTTGACCCCCGAAGAGCCCTACAAAAAATTCATTTTCTCGAAAACTATAAATCGAATCCCGAATCCGAAAGCAGATTCGGATTCAGGAAAGATGCGGGCTCAATTCTACATTAAAAATATTAAAATCGAAAACGATAAAAAATTCGCCATTTTTTACCGAGGGCGGTAGTGCAACTTTTGACCCCCGAAGAGCCCTACAAAAAATTCATTTTCTCGAAAACTATAAATCGAATCCCGAATCCAAAAGCAGATTCGGATTCAGGAAAGATGCGGGCTAATTCTACATAAAAAATGTTAAAATCGAAAACGATAAAAAATTCGCCATTTTTTACCGAGGACGGTAGTGCAACTTTTGACCCCCGAAGAGCCCTACAAAAAATTCATTTTCTCGAAAACTATAAATCGAATCCCGAATCCGAAAGCAGATTCGGTTTCAGGAAAGATGCGGGCTCAATTCTACTTTAAAAATATTAAAATCGAAAACGATAAAAAATTCGCCATTTTTTACCGAGGGCGGTAGTGCAACTTTTGACCCCCGAAGAGCGCTACAAAAAATTCATTTTCTCGAAAACTATAAATTGAATCCCGAATCCGTGAGCAGATTCGGATACAGTAAAGATGGGGGCTCAATTCTACATTAAAAATATTAAAATCGAAAACGATAAAAAATTCGCCATTTTTTACCGAGGGCGGTAGTGCAACTTTTGACCCCCGAAGAGCCCTACAAAAAATTCATTTTCTCGAAAACTATAAATCGAATCCCGAATCCGAAAGCAGATTCGGATTCAGGAAAGATGCGGGCTCAATTCTACATAAAAAATGTTAAAATCGAAAACGATAAAAAATTCGCCATTTTTTTTACCGAGGGCGGTAGTGCAACTTTTGACCCCCGAAGAGCCCTACAAAAAATTTATTTTCTCGAAAACTATAAATCGAATCCCGAATCCGAAAGCAGATTCGGATTCAGGAAAGATGCGGGCTCAATTCTACATAAAAAATATTAAAATCGAAAACGATAAAAAATTCGCCATTTTTTACCGAGGGCGGCAGTGCAACTTTTGACCCCCGAAGAGCGCTACAAAAAAATTCATTTTCTCGAAAACTATAAATTGAATCCCGAATCCGTGAGCAGATTCGGATTCAGTAAAGATGGGGGCTCAATTCTACATTAAAAATATTAAAATCGAAAACGATAAAAAATTCGCCATTTTTTGCCGAGGGCGGTAGTGCAACTTTTGACCCCAAAAGACCCCTACAAAAAATTCATTTTCTCGAAAACTATAAATCGATTCCCGAATCCGAAAGCAGATTCGGATTCAGGAAAGATGCGGGCTCAATTCTACATTAAAAATATTAAAATCGAAAACGATAAAAAATTCGCCATTTTTTACCGAGGGCGGTAGTGCAACTTTTGGCCCCCGAAGAGCCCTACAAAAAATTCATTTTCTCGAAAACTATAAATCGAATCCCGAATCCGAAAGCAGATCCGGATTCAGGAAAGATGCGGGCTCAATTCTACATAAAAAATGTTAAAATCGAAAACGATAAAAAATTCGCCATTTTTTACCGAGGGCGGCAGTGCAACTTTTGACCCCCGAAGAGCCCTACAAAAAATTCATTTTCTCGAAAACTATAAATCGAATCCCGAATCCGAAAGCAGATTCGGATTCAGGAAAGATGCGGGCTCAATTCTACATAAAAAATATTAAAATCGAAAACGATAAAAAATTCGCCATTTTTTACCGAGGGCGGTAGTGCAACTTTTGACCCCCGAAGAGCCCTACAAAAAATTCATTTTCTCGAAAACTATAAATCGAATCCCGAATCCGAAAGCAGATTCGGATTCAGGAAAGATGCGGGCTCAATTCTACATAAAAAATGTTAAAATCGAAAACGATAAAAAATTCGCCATTTTTTACCGAGGGCGGTAGTGCAACTTTTGACCCCCGAAGAGCCCTACAAAAAATTAATTTTCTCGAAAACTATAAATCGAATCCCGAATCCGAAAGCAGATTCGGATTCAGGAAAGATGTGGGCTCAATTCTACATTAAAAATATTAAAATCGAAAACGATAAAAAATTCGCCATTTTTTACCGAGGGCGGTAGTGCAACTTTTGACCCCCGAAGAGCCCTACAAAAAATTCATTTTCTCGAAAACTATAAATCGAATCCCGAATCCGAAAGCAGATTCGGATTCAGGAAAGATGCGGGCTCAATTCTACATTAAAAATATTAAAATCGAAAACGATAAAAAATTCGCCATTTTTTACCGAGGGCGGTAGTGCAACTTTTGACCCCCGAAGAGCCCTACAAAAAATTCATTTTCTCGAAAACTATAAATCGAATCCCGAATCCAAAAGCAGATTCGGATTCAGGAAAGATGCGGGCTAATTCTACATAAAAAATGTTAAAATCGAAAACGATAAAAAATTCGCCATTTTTTACCGAGGACGGTAGTGCAACTTTTGACCCCCGAAGAGCCCTACAAAAAATTCATTTTCTCGAAAACTATAAATCGAATCCCGAATCCGAAAGCAGATTCGGATTCAGGAAAGATGCGGGCTCAATTCTACATTAAAAATATTAAAATCGAAAACAATAAAAAATTCGCCATTTTTTACCGAGGGCGGTAGTGCAACTTTTGACCCCCGAAGAGCCCTACAAAAAATTCATTTTCTCGAAAACTATAAATCGAATCCCGAATCCGAAAGCAGATTCGGATTCAGGAAAGATGCGGGCTCAATTCTACATTAAAAATATTAAAATCGAAAACGATAACAAATTCGCCATTTTTTACCGAGGGCGGTAGTGCAACTTTTGACCCCCGAAGATCGCTACAAAAAATTAATTTTCTCGAAAACTATAGATCGAATCCCGAATCCGTGAGCAGATTCGGATTCAGGAAAGATGCGGGCTCAATTCTACATAAAAAATGTTAAAATCGAAAACGATAAAAAATTCGCCATTTTTTACCGAGGGCGATAGTGCAACTTTTGACCCCCGAAGAGCCCTACAAAAAATTCATTTTCTCGAAAACTATAAATCGAATCCCGAATCCGAAAGCAGATTCGGATTCAGGAAAGATGCGGGCTCAATTCTACATAAAAAATGTTAAAATCGAAAACGATAAAAAATTCGCCATTTTTTACCGAGGGCGATAGTGCAACTTTTGACCCCCGAAGAGCCCTACAAAAAATTCATTTTCTCGAAAACTATAAATCGAATCCCGAATCCGAAAGCAGATTCGGATTCAGGAAAGATGCGGGCTCAATTCTACATAAAAAATGTTAAAATCGAAAACGATAAAAAATTCTCCATTTTTTACCGAGGGCGGTAGTGCAACTTTTGACCCCCGAAGAGCGCTACAAAAAATTCATTTTCTCGAAAACTATAAATCGAATCCCGAATCCGAAAGCAGATTCGGATTCAGGAAAGATGCTTGCTCAATTCTACATAAAAAATGTTAAAATCGAAAACGATAAAAAATTCGCCATTTTTTACCGAGGGCGGTAGTGCAACTTTTGACCCCCGAAGAGCGCTACAAAAAATTCATTTTCTCGAAAACTATAAATCGAATCCCGAATCCGAAAGCAGATTCGGATTCAGGAAAGATGCGGGCTCAATTCTACATAAAAAATGTTAAAATCGAAAACGATAAAAAATTCGCCATTTTTTACCGAGGGCGGTAGTGCAACTTTTGACCCCCGAAGAGCCCTACAAAAAATTCATTTTCTCGAAAACTATAAATCGAATCCCGAATCCGTGAGCAGATTCGGATTCAGTAAAGATGGGGGCTCAATTCTACATTTAAAATATTAAAATCGAAAACGAGAAAAAATTCGCTATTTTTTACCGAGGGCGGTAGTGCAACTTTTGACCCCCGAAGAGCCCTACAAAAAATTAATTTTCTCGAAAACTATAAATCGAATCCCGAATCCGAAAGCAGATTCGGATTCAGGAAAGATGCGGGCTCAATTCTTCTCAATCGAATCCCGAATCCGTGAGCAGATTCGGATTCAGTATTTTGACCCCCGAAGAGCCCTACAAAAAATTCATTTTCTCGAAAACTATAAATCGAATCCCGAATCCGAAAGCAGATTCGGATTCAGGAAAGATGCGGGCTCAATTCTACATAAAAAATGTTAAAATCGAAAACGATAAAAAATTCGCCATTTTTTACCGAGGGCGGTAGTGCAACTTTTGACCCCCGAAGAGCCCTACAAAAAATTCATTTTCTCGAAAACTATAAATCGAATCCCGAATCCGTGAGCAGATTCGGATTCAGTAAAGATGGGGGCTCAATTCTACATTTAAAATATTAAAATCGAAAACGAGAAAAAATTCGCTATTTTTTACCGAGGGCGGTAGTGCAACTTTTGACCCCCGAAGAGCGCTACAAAAAATTCATTTTCTCGAAAACTATAAATCGAATCCCGAATCCGTGAGCAGATTCGGATTCAGGAAAGAAGTAGAATTGCGGGCTCAATTCTACATAAAAAATGTTAAAATCGAAAACGATAAAAAATTCGCCATTTTTTACCGAGGGCGGTAGTGCAACTTTTGACCCCCGAAGAGCGCTACAAAAAATTCATTTTCTCGAAAACTATAAATCGAATCCCGAATCCGTAAGCAGATTCGGATTCAGTAAAGATGGGGGCTCAATTCTACATAAAAAATGTTAAAATCGAAAACGATAAGAAATTCGCCATTTTTTACCGAGGGCGGTAGTGCAACTTTTGACCCCCGAAGAGCGCTACAAAAAATTCATTTTCTCGAAAACTATAAATCGAATCCCGAATCCGTGAGCAGATTCGGATTCAGTAAAGATGGGGGCTCAATTCTACATAAAAAATGTTAAAATCGAAAACGATAAGAAATTCGCCATTTTTTACCGAGGGCGGTAGTGCAACTTTTGACCCCCGAAGAGCGCTACAAAAAATTCATTTTCTCGAAAACTATAAATCGAATCCCGAATCCGTGAGCAGATTCGGATTCAGTAAAGATGGGGGCTCAATTCTACATAAAAAATGTTAAAATCGAAAACGATAAGAAATTCGCCATTTTTTACCGAGGGCGGTAGTGCAACTTTTGACCCCGAAGAGCCCTACAAAAAATTCATTTTCTCGAAAACTATAAATCGAATCATGAATCCGAAAGCAGATTCGGATTCAGGAAAGATGCGGGCTCAATTCTACATAAAAAATGTTAAAATCGAAAACGATAAAAAATTCGCCATTTTTTTACCGAGGGCGGTAGTGCAACTTTTGACCCCCGAAGAGCGCTACAAAAAATTCATTTTCTCGAAAACTATAAATCGAATCCCGAATCCGTGAGCAGATTCGGATTCAGTAAAGATGGGGGCTCAATTCTACATAAAAAATGTTAAAATCGAAAACGATAAGAAATTCGCCATTTTTTACCGAGGGCGGTAGTGCAACTTTTGACCCCCGAAGAGCGCTACAAAAAATTCATTTTCTCGAAAACTATAAATCGAATCCCGAATCCGTGAGCAGATTCGGATTCAGTAAAGATGGGGGCTCAATTCTACATTAAAAATATTAAAATCGAAAACGATAAAAAATTCGCCATTTTTTACCGAGGGCGGTAGTGCAACTTTTGACCCCCGAAGAGCGCTACAAAAAATTCATTTTCTCGAAAACTATAAATTGAATCCCGAATCCGTGAGCAGATTCGGATTCAGTAAAGATGGGGGCTCAATTCTACATTAAAAATATTAAAATCGAAAACGATAAAAAATTCGCCATTTTTTACCGAGGGCGGTAGTGCAACTTTTGACCCCCGAAGAGCCCTACAAAAAATTCATTTTCTCGAAAACTATAAATCGAATCCCGAATCCGTGAGCAGATTCGGATTCAGGAAAGATGCGGGCTCAATTCTACATAAAAAATGTTAAAATCGAAAACGATAAAAAATTCGCCATTTTTTTACCGAGGGCGGTAGTGCAACTTTTGACCCCCGAAGAGCGCTACAAAAAATTCATTTTCTCGAAAACTATAAATCGAATCCCGAATCCGTGAGCAGATTCGGATTCAGTAAAGATGGGGGCTCAATTCTACATAAAAAATGTTAAAATCGAAAACGATAAGAAATTCGCCATTTTTTACCGAGGGCGGTAGTGCAACTTTTGACCCCCGAAGAGCGCTACAAAAAATTCATTTTCTCGAAAACTATAAATCGAATCCCGAATCCGTGAGCAGATTCGGATTCAGTAAAGATGGGGGCTCAATTCTACATAAAAAATGTTAAAATCGAAAACGATAAGAAAATCGCCATTTTTTACCGAGGGCGGTAGTGCAACTTTTGACCCCCGAAGAGCGCTACAAAAAATTCATTTTCTCGAAAACTATAAATTGAATCCCGAATCCGTGAGCAGATTCGGATTCAGTAAAGATGGGGGCTCAATTCTACATTAAAAATATTAAAATCGAAAACGATAAAAAATTCGCCATTTTTTACCGAGGGCGGTAGTGCAACTTTTGACCCCCGAAGAGCCCTACAAAAAATTCATTTTCTCGAAAACTATAAATCGAATCCCGAATCCGAAAGCAGATTCGGATTCAGGAAAGATGCGGGCTCAATTCTACATAAAAAATGTTAAAATCGAAAACGATAAAAAATTCGCCATTTTTTTACCGAGGGCGGTAGTGCAACTTTTGACCCCCGAAGAGCCCTACAAAAAATTAATTTTCTCGAAAACTATAAATCGAATCCCGAATCCGAAAGCAGATTCGGATTCAGGAAAGATGCGGGCTCAATTCTACATTAAAAATATTAAAATCGAAAACGATAAAAAATTCGCCATTTTTTACCGAGGCCGGTGGTGCAACTTTTGACCCCCGAAGAGTCCTACAAAAAATTCATTTTCTCGAAAACTATAAATCGAATCCCGAATCCGTGAGCAGATTCGGATTCAGTAAAGATGGGGGCTCAATTCTACATTAAAAATATTAAAATCGAAAACGATAAAAAATTCGCCATTTTTTACCGAGGGCGGTAGTGCAACTTTTGACCCCAAAAGAGCCCTACAAAAAATTCATTTTCTCGAAAACTATAAATCGATTCCCGAATCCGAAAGCAGATTCGGATTCAGGAAAGATGCGGGCTCAATTCTACATTAAAAATATTAAAATCGAAAACGATAAAAAATTCGCCATTTTTTACCGAGGGCGGTAGTGCAACTTTTGGCCCCCGAAGAGCCCTACAAAAAATTCATTTTCTCGAAAACTATAAATCGAATCCCGAATCCGAAAGCAGATCCGGATTCAGGAAAGATGCGGGCTCAATTCTACATAAAAAATGTTAAAATCGAAAACGATAAAAAATTCGCCATTTTTTACCGAGGGCGGTAGTGCAACTTTTGACCCCCGAAGAGCCCTACAAAAAATTCATTTTCTCGAAAACTATAAATCGAATCCCGAATCCGAAAGCAGATTCGGATTCAGGAAAGATGCGGGCTCAATTCTACATAAAAAATGTTAAAATCGAAAACGATAAGAAATTCGCCATTTTTTACCGAGGGCGGTAGTGCAACTTTTGACCCCCGAAGAGCGCTACAAAAAATTCATTTTCTCGAAAACTATAAATTGAATCCCGAATCCGTGAGCAGATTCGGATTCAGTAAAGATGGGGTCTCAATTCTACATTAAAAATATTAAAATCGAAAACGATAAAAAATTCGCCATTTTTTACCGAGGGCGGTAGTGCAACTTTTGGCCCCCGAAGAGCCCTACAAAAAATTCATTTTCTCGAAAACTATAAATCGAATCCCGAATCCGAAAGCAGATCCGGATTCAGGAAAGATGCGGGCTCAATTCTACATAAAAAATGTTAAAATCGAAAACGATAAAAAATTCGCCATTTTTTACCGAGGGCGGTAGTGCAACTTTTGACCCCCGAAGAGCCCTACAAAAAATTCATTTTCTCGAAAACTATAAATCGAATCCCGAATCCGAAAGCAGATTCGGATTCAGGAAAGATGCGGGCTCAATTCTACATAAAAAATGTTAAAATCGAAAACGATAAGAAATTCGCCATTTTTTACCGAGGGCGGTAGTGCAACTTTTGACCCCCGAAGAGCGCTACAAAAAATTCATTTTCTCGAAAACTATAAATTGAATCCCGAATCCGTGAGCAGATTCGGATTCAGTAAAGATGGGGTCTCAATTCTACATTAAAAATATTAAAATCGAAAACGATAAAAAATTCGCCATTTTTTACCGAGGGCGGTAGTGCAACTTTTGGCCCCCGAAGAGCCCTACAAAAAATTCATTTTCTCGAAAACTATAAATCGAATCCCGAATCCGAAAGCAGATCCGGATTCAGGAAAGATGCGGGCTCAATTCTACATAAAAAATGTTAAAATCGAAAACGATAAAAAATTCGCCATTTTTTACCGAGGGCGGTAGTGCAACTTTTGACCCCCGAAGAGCCCTACAAAAAATTCATTTTCTCGAAAACTATAAATCGAATCCCGAATCCGAAAGCAGATTCGGATTCAGGAAAGATGCGGGCTCAATTCTACATAAAAAATATTAAAATCGAAAACGATAAAAAATTCGCCATTTTTTACCGAGGGCGGTAGTGCAACTTTTGACCCCCGAAGAGCCCTACAAAAAATTCATTTTCTCGAAAACTATAAATCGAATCCCGAATCCGAAAGCAGATTCGGATTCAGGAAAGATGCGGGCTTAATTCTACATAAAAAATGTTAAAATCGAAAACGATAAAAAATTCGCCATTTTTTACCGAGGGCGGTAGTGCAACTTTTGACCCCCGAAGAGCCCTACAAAAAATTCATTTTCTCGAAAACTATAAATCGAATCCCGAATCCGAAAGCAGATTCGGATTCAGGAAAGATGCGGGCTCAATTCTACATTAAAAATATTAAAATCGAAAACGATAAAAAATTCGCCATTTTTTACCGAGGGCGGTAGTGCAACTTTTGACCCCCGAAGAGCCCTACAAAAAATTCATTTTCTCGAAAACTATAAATCGAATCCCGAATCCGAAAGCAGATTCGGATTCAGGAAAGATGCGGGCTCAATTCTACATTAAAAATATTAAAATCGAAAACGATAAAAAATTCGCCATTTTTTACCGAGGGCAGTAGTGCAACTTTTGACCCCCGAAGAGCCCTACAAAAAATTCATTTTCTCGAAAACTATAAATCGAATCCCGAATCCGAAAGCAGATTCGGATTCAGGAAAGATGCGGGCTCAATTCTACATAAAAAATATTAAAATCAAAAACGATAAAAAATTCGCCATTTTTTACCGAGGGCGGTAGTGCAACTTTTGACCCCCGAAGAGCCCTACAAAAAATTCATTTTCTCGAAAACTATAAATCGAATCCCGAATCCGAAAGCAGATTCGGATTCAGGAAAGATGCGGGCTCAATTCTACATAAAAAATGTTAAAATCGAAAACGATAAAAAATTCGCCATTTTTTACCGAGGACGGTAGTGCAACTTTTGACCCCCGAAGAGCCCTACAAAAAATTCATTTTCTCGAAAACTATAAATCGAATCCCGAATCCGAAAGCAGATTCGGTTTCAGGAAAGATGCGGGCTCAATTCTACTTTAAAAATATTAAAATCGAAAACGATAAAAAATTCGCCATTTTTTACCGAGGGCGGTAGTGCAACTTTTGACCCCCGAAGATCGCTACAAAAAATTCATTTTCTCGAAAACTATAGATCGAATCCCGAATCCGTGAGCAGATTCGGATTCAGGAAAGATGCGGGCTCAATTCTACATAAAAAATGTTAAAATCGAAATCGATAGAAAATTCGCCATTTTTTACCGAGGGCGGTAGTGCAACTTTTGACCCCCGAAGAGCGCTACAAAAAATTCCTTTTGTCGAAAACTATAAATCGAATCCCGAATCCGTGAGCAGATTCGGATTCAGTATAGATGGGGGCTCAATTCTACATTAAAAATATAAAATCGAAAACGATAAAAAATTCGCCATTTTTTACCTAGGGCGGCAGTGGAACTTTTGACCACCGAAGAGCCCTACAAAAAATTCATTTTCTCGAAAACTATAAATCGAATCCCGAATCCGTGAGCAGATTCGGATTCAGTATTTTGACCCCCGAAGAGCCCTACAAAAAATTCATTTTCTCGAAAACTATAAATCGAATCCCGAATCCGAAAGCAGATTCGGATTCAGGAAAGATGCGGGCTCAATTCTACATAAAAAATGTTAAAATCGAAAACGATAAAAAATTCGCCATTTTTTACCGAGGGCGGTAGTGCAACTTTTGACCCCCGAAGAGCGCTACAAAAAATTCATTTTCTCGAAAACTATAAATCGAATCCCGAATCCGAAAGCAGATTCGGATTCAGGAAAGATGCTTGCTCAATTCTACATAAAAAATGTTAAAATCGAAAACGATAAAAAATTCGCCATTTTTTACCGAGGGCGGTAGTGCAACTTTTGACCCCCGAAGAGCGCTACAAAAAATTCATTTTCTCGAAAACTATAAATCGAATCCCGAATCCGAAAGCAGATTCGGATTCAGGAAAGATGCGGGCTCAATTCTACATAAAAAAATGTTAAAATCGAAAACGATAAAAAATTCGCCATTTTTTACCGAGGGCGGTGGTGCAACTTTTGACCCCCGAAGAGCCCTACAAAAAATTCATTTTCTCGAAAACTATAAATCGAATCCCGAATCCGTGAGCAGATTCGGATTCAGTAAAGATGGGGGCTCAATTCTACATTTAAAATATTAAAATCGAAAACGAGAAAAAATTCGCCATTTTTTACCGAGGGCGGTAGTGCAACTTTTGACCCCCGAAGAGCGCTACAAAAAATTCATTTTCTCGAAAACTATAAATCGAATCCCGAATCCGTGAGCAGATTCGGATTCAGGAAAGAAGTAGAATTGCGGGCTCAATTCTACATAAAAAATGTTAAAATCGAAAACGATAAAAAATTCGCCATTTTTTACCGAGGGCGGTAGTGCAACTTTTACCCCCGAAGAGCGCTACAAAAAATTCCTTTTGTCGAAAACTATAAATCGAATCCCGAATCCGTGAGCAGATTCGGATTCAGTAAAGATGGGGGCTCAATTCTACATTAAAAATATTAAAATCGAAAACGATAAAAAATTCGCCATTTTTTACCTAGGGCGGCAGTGGAACTTTTGACCACCGAAGAGCCCTACAAAAAATTCATTTTCTCGAAAACTATAAATCGAATCCCGAATCCGAAAGCAGATTCGGATTCAGGAAAGATGCGGGCTCAATTCTACATAAAAAATGTTAAAATCGAAAACGATAAAAAATTCGCCATTTTTTACCGAGGGCGGTAGTGCAACTTTTGACCCCCGAAGAGCCCTACAAAAAATTCATTTTCTCGAAAACTATAAATCGAATCCCGAATCCGAAAGCAGATTCGGATTCAGGAAAGATGCGGGCTCAATTCTACATAAAAAATGTTAAAATCGAAAACGATAAAAAATTCGCCATTTTTTACCGAGGGCGGTAGTGCAACTTTTGACCCCCGAAGAGCGCTACAAAAAATTCATTTTCTCGAAAACTATAAATCGAATCCCGAATCCGAAAGCAGATTCGGATTCAGGAAAGATGCGGGCTCAATTCTACATAAAAAATGTTAAAATCGAAAACGATAAAAAATTCGCCATTTTTTACCGAGGGCGGTAGTGCAACTTTTGACCCCCGAAGAGCCCTACAAAAAATTCATTTTCTCGAAAACTATAAATCGAATCCCGAATCCGAAAGCAGATTCGGATTCAGGAAAGATGCGGGCTCAATTCTACATAAAAAATGTTAAAATCGAAAACGATAAAAAATTCGCCATTTTTTACCGAGGGCGGTAGTGCAACTTTTGACCCCCGAAGAGCGCTACAAAAAATTCATTTTCTCGAAAACTATAAATCGAATCCCGAATCCGAAAGCAGATTCGGATTCAGGAAAGATGCGGGCTCAATTCTACATAAAAGATGTTAAAATCGAAAACGATAAAAATTCGCCATTTTTTACCGAGGGCGGTAGTGCAACTTTTGACCCCCGAAGAGCGCTACAAAAAATTCATTTTCTCGAAAACTATAAATCGAATCCCGAATCCGAAAGCAGATTCGGATTCAGGAAAGATGCGGGCTCAATTCTACATAAAAAATGTTAAAATCGAAAACGATAAAAAATTCGCCATTTTTTACCGAGGGCGATAGTGCAACTTTTGACCCCCGAAGAGCCCTACAAAAAATTCATTTTCTCGAAAACTATAAATCGAATCCCGAATCCGAAAGCAGATTCGGATTCAGGAAAGATGCGGGCTCAATTCTACATAAAAAATCATAAAATCGAAAACGATAAAAAATTCGCCATTTTTTACCGAGGGCGGTAGTGCAACTTTTGACCCCCGAAGAGCCCTACAAAAAATTCATTTTCTCGAAAACTATAAATCGAATCCCGAATCCGTGAGCAGATTCGGATTCAGTAAAGATGGGGGCTCAATTCTACATTAAAAATATTAAAATCGAAAACGATAAAAAATTCGCCATTTTTTACCTAGGGCGGCAGTGGAACTTTTGACCACCGAAGAGCGCTACAAAAAATTCATTTTCTCGAAAACTATAAATCGAATCCCGAATCCGAAAGCAGATTCGGATTCAGGAAAGATGCGGGCTCAATTCTACATAAAAAATGTTAAAATCGAAAACGATAAAAAATTCGCCATTTTTTACCGAGGGCGGTAGTGCAACTTTTGACCCCCGAAGAGCCCTACAAAAAATTCATTTTCTCGAAAACTATAAATCGAATCCCGAATCCGTGAGCAGATTCGGATTCAGTAAAGATGGGGGCTCAATTCTACATTTAAAATATTAAAATCGAAAACGAGAAAAAATTCGCTATTTTTTACCGAGGGCGGTAGTGCAACTTTTGACCCCCGAAGAGCGCTACAAAAAATTCATTTTCTCGAAAACTATAAATCGAATCCCGAATCCGTGAGCAGATTCGGATTCAGGAAAGATGCGGGCTCAATTCTACATAAAAAATGTTAAAATCGAAAACGATAAAAAATTCGCCATTTTTTACCGAGGGCGGTAGTGCAACTTTTGACCCCCGAAGAGCGCTACAAAAAATTCCTTTTGTCGAAAACTATAAATCGAATCCCGAATCCGTGAGCAGATTCGGATTCAGTAAAGATGGGGGCTCAATTCTACATAAAAAATGTTAAAATCGAAAACGATAAAAAATTCGCCATTTTTTACCGAGGGCGGTAGTGCAACTTTTGACCCCCGAAGAGCGCTACAAAAAATTCATTTTCTCGAAAACTATAAATCGAATCCCGAATCCGAAAGCAGATTCGGATTCAGGAAAGATGCGGGCTCAATTCTACATAAAAAATGTTAAAATCGAAAACGATAAAAAATTCGCCATTTTTTACCGAGGGCGGTAGTGCAACTTTTGACCCCCGAAGAGCCCTACAAAAAATTCATTTTCTCGAAAACTATAAATCGAATCCCGAATCCGAAAGCAGATTCGGATTCAGGAAAGATGCGGGCTCAATTCTACATAAAAAAATGTTAAAATCGAAAACGATAAAAAATTCGCCATTTTTTACCGAGGGCGGTAGTGCAACTTTTGACCCCCGAAGAGCCCTACAAAAAATTCATTTTCTCGAAAACTATAAATCGAATCCCGAATCCGAAAGCAGATTCGGATTCAGGAAAGATGCGGGCTCAATTCTACATAAAAAATGTTAAAATCGAAAACGATAAAAAATTCGCCATTTTTTACCGAGGGCGGCAGTGGAACTTTTGACCACCGAAGAGCCCTACAAAAAATTCATTTTCTCGAAAACTATAAATCGAATCCCGAATCCGTGAGCAGATTCGGATTCAGTATTTTGACCCCCGAAGAGCCCTACAGAAAACTCATTTTCTCGAAAACTATAAATCGAATCCCGAATCCGAAAGCAGATTCGGATTCAGGAAAGATGCGGGCTCAATTCTACTTAAAAAATGTTAAAATCGAAAACGATAAAAAATTCGCCATTTTTTACCGAGGGCGGTAGTGCAACTTTTGACCCCCGAAGAGCCCTACAAAAAATTCATTTTCTCGAAAACTATAAATCGAATCCCGAATCCGTGAGCAGATTCGGATTCAGTAAAGATGGGGGCTCAATTCTACATTTAAAATATTAAAATCGAAAACGAGAAAAAATTCGCCATTTTTTACCGAGGGCGGTAGTGCAACTTTTGACCCCCGAAGAGCGCTACAAAAAATTCATTTTCTCGAAAACTATAAATCGAATCCCAAATCCGTGAGCAGATTCGGATTCAGGAAAGATGCGGGCTCAATTCTACATAAAAAATGTTAAAATCGAAAGCGATAAAAAATTCGCCATTTTTTACCGAGGGCGGTAGTGCAACTTTTGACCCCCGAAGAGCGCTACAAAAAATTCCTTTTGTCGAAAACTATAAATCGAATCCCGAATCCGTGAGCAGATTCGGATTCAGTAAAGATGGGGGCTCAATTCTACATTAAAAATTTTAAAATCGAAAACGATAAAAAATTCGCCATTTTTTACCTAGGGCGGCAGTGGAACTTTTGACCACCGAAGAGCCCTACAAAAAATTCATTTTCTCGAAAACTATAAATCGAATCCCGAATCCGAAAGCAGATTCGGATTCAGGAAAGATGCGGGCTCAATTCTACATAAAAATGTTAAAATCGAAAACGATAAAAAATTCGCCATTTTTTACCGAGGGCGGTAGTGCAACTTTTGACCCCCGAAGAGCCCTACAAAAAATTCATTTTCTCGAAAACTATAAATCGAATCCCGAATCCGTGAGCAGATTCGGATTCAGTAAAGACGGGGGCTCAATTCTACATTTAAAATATTAAAATCGAAAACGATAAAAAATTCGCCATTTTTTACCGAGGGCGGTAGTGCAACTTTTGACCCCCGAAGAGCGCTACAAAAAATTCATTTTCTCGAAAACTATAAATCGAATCCCGAATTCGTGAGCAGATTCGGATTCAGGAAAGATGCGGGCTCAATTCTACATAAAAAATGTTAAAATCGAAAACGATAAAAAATTCGCCATTTTTTACCGAGGGCGGTAGTGCAACTTTTGACCCCCGAAGAGCGCTACAAAAAATTCCTTTTGTCGAAAACTATAAATCGAATCCCGAATCCGTGAGCAGATTCGGATTCAGTAAAGATGGGGGCTCAATTCTACATTAAAAATATTAAAATCGAAAACGATAAAAAATTCGCCATTTTTTACCTAGGGCGGCAGTGGAACTTTTGACCACCGAAGAGCGCTACAAAAAATTCATTTTCTCGAAAACTATAAATCGAATCCCGAATCCGAAAGCAGATTCGGATTCAGGAAAGATGCGGGCTCAATTCTACATAAAAAATGTTAAAATCGAAAACGATAAAAAATTCGCCATTTTTTACCGAGGGCGGTAGTGCAACTTTTGACCCCCGAAGAGCCCTACAAAAAATTCATTTTCTCGAAAACTATAAATCGAATCCCGAATCCGTGAGCAGATTCGGATTCAGTAAAGATGGGGGCTCAATTCTACATTTAAAATATTAAAATCGAAAACGAGAAAAAATTCGCCATTTTTTACCGAGGGCGGTAGTGCAACTTTTGACCCCCGAAGAGCGCTACAAAAAATTCATTTTCTCGAAAACTATAAATCGAATCCCGAATCCGTGAGCAGATTCGGATTCAGGAAAGATGCGGGCTCAATTCTACATAAAAAATGTTAAAATCGAAAACGATAAAAAATTCGCCATTTTTTACCGAGGGCGGTAGTGCAACTTTTGACCCCCGAAGAGCGCTACAAAAAATTCCTTTTGTCGAAAACTATAAATCGAATCCCGAATCCGTGAGCAGATTCGGATTCAGTAAAGATGGGGGCTTAATTCTACATAAAAAATGTTAAAATCGAAAACGATAAAAAATTCGCCATTTTTTACCGAGGGCGGTAGTGCAACTTTTGACCCCCGAAGAGCGCTACAAAAAATTCATTTTCTCGAAAACTATAAATCGAATCCCGAATCCGAAAGCAGATTCGGATTCAGGAAAGATGCGGGCTCAATTCTACATAAAAAATGTTAAAATCGAAAACGATAAAAAATTCGCCATTTTTTACCGAGGGCGGTAGTGCAACTTTTGACCCCCGAAGAGCGCTACAAAAAATTCATTTTCTCGAAAACTATAAATCGAATCCCGAATCCGAAAGCAGATTCGGATTCAGGAAAGATGCGGGCTCAATTCTACATAAAAAATGTTAAAATCGAAAACGATAAAAAATTCGCCATTTTTTACCGAGGGCGGTAGTGCAACTTTTGACCCCCGAAGAGCCCTACAAAAAATTCATTTTCTCGAAAACTATAAATCGAATCCCGAATCCGAAAGCAGATTCGGATTCAGGAAAGATGCGGGCTCAATTCTACATAAAAAATGTTAAAATCGAAAACGATAAAAAATTCGCCATTTTTTACCGAGGGCGGCAGTGGAACTTTTGACCACCGAAGAGCCCTACAAAAAATTCATTTTCTCGAAAACTATAAATCGAATCCCGAATCCGTGAGCAGATTCGGATTCAGTATTTTGACCCCCGAAGAGCCCTACAAAAAATTCATTTTCTCGAAAACTATAAATCGAATCCCGAATCCGAAAGCAGATTCGGATTCAGGAAAGATGCGGGCTCAATTCTACATAAAAAATGTTAAAATCGAAAACGATAAAAAATTCGCCATTTTTTACCGAGGGCGGTAGTGCAACTTTTGACCCCCGAAGAGCCCTACAAAAAATTCATTTTCTCGAAAACTATAAATCGAATCCCGAATCCGAAAGCAGATTCGGATTCAGGAAAGATGCGGGCTCAATTCTACATAAAAAATGTTAAAATCGAAAACGATAAAAAATTCGCCATTTTTTACCGAGGGCGGTAGTGCAACTTTTGACCCCCGAAGAGCGCTACAAAAAATTCATTTTCTCGAAAACTATAAATCGAATCCCGAATCCGAAAGCAGATTCGGATTCAGGAAAGATGCGGGCTCAATTCTACATAAAAAATGTTAAAATCGAAAACGATAAAAAATTCGCCATTTTTTACCGAGGGCGGTAGTGCAACTTTTGACCCCCGAAGAGCGCTACAAAAAATTCATTTTCTCGAAAACTATAAATCGAATCCCGAATCCGAAAGCAGATTCGGATTCAGGAAAGATGCGGGCTCAATTCTACATAAAAAATGTTAAAATCGAAAACGATAAAAAATTCGCCATTTTTTACCGAGGGCGGTAGTGCAACTTTTGACCCCCGAAGAGCGCTACAAAAAATTCATTTTCTCGAAAACTATAAATCGAATCCCGAATCCGAAAGCAGATTCGGATTCAGGAAAGATGCGGGCTCAATTCTATATAAAAAAATGTTAAAATCGAAAACGATAAAAAATTCGCCATTTTTTACCGAGGGCGGTAGTGCAACTTTTGACCCCCGAAGAGCGCTACAAAAAATTCATTTTCTCGAAAACTATAAATCGAATCCCGAATCCGAAAGCAGATTCGGATTCAGGAAAGATGCGGGCTCAATTCTACATAAAAAATGTTAAAATCGAAAACGATAAAAAATTCGTCATTTTTTACCGAGGGCGGTAGTGCAACTTTTGACCCCCGAAGAGCCCTACAAAAAATTCATTTTCTCGAAAACTATAAATCGAATCCCGAATCCGAAAGCAGATTCGGATTCAGGAAAGATGCGGGCTCAATTCTACATAAAAAATGTTAAAATCGAAAACGATAAAAAATTCGCCATTTTTTACCGAGGGCGGTAGTGCAACTTTTGACCCCCGAAGAGCGCTACAAAAAATTCATTTTCTCGAAAACTATAAATCGAATCCCGAATCCGAAAGCAGATTCGGATTCAGGAAAGATGCGGGCTCAATTCTATATAAAAAATGTTAAAATCGAAAACGATAAAAAATTCGCCATTTTTTACCGAGGGCGGTAGTGCAACTTTTGACCCCCGAAGAGCGCTACAAAAAATTCATTTTCTCGAAAACTATAAATCGAATCCCGAATCCGAAAGCAGATTCGGATTCAGGAAAGATGCGGGCTCAATTCTACATAAAAAATGTTAAAATCGAAAACGATAAAAAATTCGTCATTTTTTACCGAGGGCGGTAGTGCAACTTTTGACCCCCGAAGAGCCCTACAAAAAATTCATTTTCTCGAAAACTATAAATCGAATCCCGAATCCGAAAGCAGATTCGGATTCAGGAAAGATGCGGGCTCAATTCTACATAAAAAATGTTAAAATCGAAAACGATAAAAAATTCGCCATTTTTTACCGAGGGCGGTAGTGCAACTTTTGACCCCCGAAGAGCGCTACAAAAAATTCATTTTCTCGAAAACTATAAATCGAATCCCGAATCCGAAAGCAGATTCGGATTCAGGAAAGATGCGGGCTCAATTCTATATAAAAAATGTTAAAATCGAAAACGATAAAAAATTCGCCATTTTTTACCGAGGGCGGTAGTGCAACTTTTGACCCCCGAAGACCGCTACAAAAAATTCATTTTCTCGAAAACTATAAATCGAATCCCGAATCCGAAAGCAGATTCGGATTCAGGAAAGATGCGGGCTCAATTCTACATAAAAAATGTTAAAATCGAAAACGATAAAAAATTCGCCATTTTTTACCGAGGGCGGTAGTGCAACTTTTGACCCCCGAAGAGCGCTACAAAAAATTCATTTTCTCGAAAACTATAAATCGAATCCCGAATCCGAAAGCAGATTCGGATTCAGGAAAGATGCGGGCTCAATTCTATATAAAAAATGTTAAAATCGAAAACGATAAAAAATTCGCCATTTTTTACCGAGGGCGGTAGTGCAACTTTTGACCCCCGAAGACCGCTACAAAAAATTCATTTTCTCGAAAACTATAAATCGAATCCCGAATCCGAAAGCAGATTCGGATTCAGGAAAGATGCGGGCTCAATTCTACATAAAAAATGTTAAAATCGAAAACGATAAAAAATTCGTCATTTTTTACCGAGGGCGGTAGTGCAACTTTTGACCCCCGAAGAGCCCTACAAAAAATTCATTTTCTCGAAAACTATAAATCGAATCCCGAATCCGAAAGCAGATTCGGATTCAGGAAAGATGCGGGCTCAATTCTACATAAAAAATGTTAAAATCGAAAACGATAAAAAATTCGCCATTTTTTACCGAGGGCGGTAGTGCAACTTTTGACCCCCGAAGAGCGCTACAAAAAATTCATTTTCTCGAAAACTATAAATCGAATCCCGAATCCGAAAGCAGATTCGGATTCAGGAAAGATGCGGGCTCAATTCTACATAAAAAATGTTAAAATCGAAAACGATAAAAAATTCGCCATTTTTTACCGAGGGCGGTAGTGCAACTTTTGACCCCCGAAGAGCGCTACAAAAAATTCATTTTCTCGAAAACTATAAATCGAATCCCGAATCCGAAAGCAGATTCGGATTCAGGAAAGATGCGGGCTCAATTCTACATAAAAAATGTTAAAATCGAAAACGATAAAAAATTCGTCATTTTTTACCGAGGGCGGTAGTGCAACTTTTGACCCCCGAAGAGCCCTACAAAAAATTCATTTTCTCGAAAACTATAAATCGAATCCCGAATCCGAAAGCAGATTCGGATTCAGAAAAGATGCGGGCTCAATTCTACATAAAAAATGTTAAAATCGAAAACGATAAAAAATTCGTCATTTTTTACCGAGGGCGGTAGTGCAACTTTTGACCCCCGAAGAGCCCTACAAAAAATTAATTTTCTCGAAAACTATAAATCGAGTCCCGAATCCGAAAGCAGATTCGGATTCAGGAAAGATGCGGGCTCAATTCTACATAAAAAATCATAAAATCGAAAACGATAAAAAATTCGCCATTTTTTACCGAGGGCGGTAGTGCAACTTTTGACCCCCGAAGAGCCCTACAAAAAATTCATTTTCTCGAAAACTATAAATCGAATCCCGAATCCGTGAGCAGATTCGGATTCAGGAAAGATGCGGGCTCAATTCTACATAAAAAATGTTAAAATCGAAAACGATAAAAAATTCGCCATTTTTTACCGAGGGCGGTAGTGCAACTTTTGACCCCCGAAGAGCGCTACAAAAAATTCATTTTCTCGAAAACTATAAATCGAATCCCGAATCCGAAAGCAGATTCGGATTCAGGAAAGATGCGGGCTCAATTCTACATAAAAAATGTTAAAATCGAAAACGATAAAAAATTCGCCATTTTTTACCGAGGGCGGTAGTGCAACTTTTGACCCCCGAAGAGCGCTACAAAAAATTCATTTTCTCGAAAACTATAAATCGAATCCCGAATCCGAAAGCAGATTCGGATTCAGGAAAGATGCGGGCTCAATTCTACTTAAAAAATGTTAAAATCGAAAACGATAAAAAATTCGCCATTTTTTACCGAGGGCGGTAGTGCAACTTTTGACCCCCGAAGAGCCCTACAAAAAATTCATTTTCTCGAAAACTATAAATCGAATCCCGAATCCGTGAGCAGATTCGGATTCAGTAAAGATGGGGGCTCAATTCTACATTTAAAATATTAAAATCGAAAACGAGAAAAAATTCGCCATTTTTTACCGAGGGCGGTAGTGCAACTTTTGACCCCCGAAGAGCGCTACAAAAAATTCATTTTCTCGAAAACTATAAATCGAATCCCAAATCCGTGAGCAGATTCGGATTCAGGAAAGATGCGGGCTCAATTCTACATAAAAAATGTTAAAATCGAAAACGATAAAAAATTCGCCATTTTTTACCGAGGGCGGTAGTGCAACTTTTGACCCCCGAAGAGCGCTACAAAAAATTCCTTTTGTCGAAAACTATAAATCGAATCCCGAATCCGTGAGCAGATTCGGATTCAGTAAAGATGGGGGCTCAATTCTACATTAAAAATATTAAAATCGAAAACGATAAAAAATTCGCCATTTTTTACCTAGGGCGGCAGTGGAACTTTTGACCACCGAAGAGCCCTACAAAAAATTCATTTTCTCGAAAACTATAAATCGAATCCCGAATCCGAAAGCAGATTCGGATTCAGGAAAGATGCGGGCTCAATTCTACATAAAAAAATGTTAAAATCGAAAACGATAAAAAATTCGCCATTTTTTACCGAGGGCGGTAGTGCAACTTTTGACCCCCGAAGAGCGCTACAAAAAATTCATTTTCTCGAAAACTATAAATCGAATCCCGAATCCGAAAGCAGATTCGGATTCAGGAAAGATGCGGGCTCAATTCTACATAAAAAATGTTAAAATCGAAAACGATAAAAAATTCGCCATTTTTTACCGAGGGCGGTAGTGCAACTTTTGAATCCGAAAGCGGATTCGGATTCAGGAAAGATGCGGGCTCAATTCTACATAAAAAAATGTTAAAATCGAAAACGATAAAAAATTCGCCATTTTTTACCTAGGGCGGCAGTGGAACTTTTGACCACCGAAGAGCCCTACAAAAAATTCATTTTCTCGAAAACTATAAATCGAATCCCGAATCCGAAAGCAGATTCGGATTCAGGAAAGATGCGGGCTCAATTCTACATAAAAAAATGTTAAAATCGAAAACGATAAAAAATTCGCCATTTTTTACCGAGGGCGGTAGTGCAACTTTTGACCCCCGAAGAGCGCTACAAAAAATTCATTTTCTCGAAAACTATAAATCGAATCCCGAATCCGAAAGCAGATTCGGATTCAGGAAAGATGCGGGCTCAATTCTACATAAAAAATGTTAAAATCGAAAACGATAAAAAATTCGCCATTTTTTACCGAGGGCGGTAGTGCAACTTTTGACCCCCGAAGAGCCCTACAAAAAATTCATTTTCTCGAAAACTATAAATCGAATCCCGAATCCGAAAGCAGATTCGGATTCAGGAAAGATGCGGGCTCAATTCTACATAAAAAATGTTAAAATCGAAAACGATAAAAAATTCGCCATTTTTTACCGAGGGCGGTAGTGCAACTTTTGACCCCCGAAGAGCCCTACAAAAAATTCATTTTCTCGAAAACTATAAATCGAATCCCGAATCCGAAAGCAGATTCGGATTCAGGAAAGATGCGGGCTCAATTCTACATAAAAAATGTTAAAATCGAAAACGATAAAAAATTCGCCATTTTTTACCTAGGGCGGCAGTGGAACTTTTGACCACCGAAGAACGCTACAAAAAATTCATTTTCTCGAAAATTATAAATCGAATCCCGAATCCGAAAGCAGATTCGGATTCAGGAAAGATGGGGGCTCAATTCTACATAAAAAATGTTAAAATCGAAAACGATAAAAAATTCGCCATTTTTTACCGAGGGCGGTAGTGCAACTTTTGACCCCCGAAGAGCGCTACAAAAAATTCATTTTCTCGAAAACTATAAATCGAATCCCGAATCCGTGAGCAGATTCGGATTCAGTAAAGATGGGGGCTCAATTCTACACTAAAAATATTAAAATCGAAAACGATAAAAAATTCGCCATTTTTTACCGAGGGCGGTAGTGCAACTTTTGACCCCCGAAGAGCCCTACAAAAAATTCATTTTCTCGAAAAGTATAAATCGAATCCCGAATCCGAAAGCAGATTCGGATTCAGTAAAGATGGGGGCTCAATTCTACATTAAAAATATTAAAATCGAAAACGATAAAAAATTCGCCATTTTTTACCGAGGGCGGTAGTGCAACTTTTGACCCCCGAAGAGCCCTACAAAAAATTCATTTTCTCGAAAACTATAAATCGAATCCCGAATCCGAAAGCAGATTCGGATTCAGGAAAGACGCGGGCTCAATTCTACATAAAAAATGTTAACATCGAAAACGATAAAAAATTCGCCATTTTTTACCGAGGGCGGTAGTGCAACTTTTGACCCCCGAAGAGCCCTACAAAAAATTCATTTTCTGGAAAACTATAAATCGAATCCCGAATCCGAAAGCAGATTCGGATTCAGGAAAGATGCGAGCTCAATTCTACATAAAAAAATGTTAAAATCGAAAACGATAAAAAATTCGCCATTTTTTACCGAGGGCGGTAGTGCAACTTTTGACCCCCGAAGAGCGCTACAAAAAATTCATTTTCTCGAAAACTATAAATCGAATAACGAATCCGTGAGCAGATTCGGATTCAGTAAAGATGAGGGCTCAATTCTACATTAAAAATATTAAAATCGAAAACGATAAAAAATTCGCCATTTTTTACCGAGGGCGGTAGTGCAACTTTTGACCCCCGAAGAGCCCTACAAAAAACTCATTTTCTCGAAAACTATAAATCGAATCCCGAATCCGAAAGCAGATTCGGATTCAGGAAAGATGCGGGCTCAATTCTACATAAAAAATGTTAAAATCGAAAACGATAAAAAATTCGCCATTTTTTACCGAGGGCGGTAGTGCAACTTTTGACCCCCGAAGAGCCCTACAAAAAATTCATTTTCTCGAAAACTATAAATCGAATCCCGAATCCGAAAGCAGATTCGGATTCAGGAAAGATGCGGGCTCAATTCTACATAAAAAATGTTAAAATCGAAAACGATAAAAAATTCGCCATTTTTTACCTAGGGCGGCAGTGGAACTTTTGACCACCGAAGAACGCTACAAAAAATTCATTTTCTCGAAAATTATAAATCGAATCCCGAATCCGAAAGCAGATTCGGATTCAGGAAAGATGGGGGCTCAATTCTACATAAAAAATGTTAAAATCGAAAACGATAAAAAATTCGCCATTTTTTACCGAGGGCGGTAGTGCAACTTTTGACCCCCGAAGAGCGCTACAAAAAATTCATTTTCTCGAAAACTATAAATCGAATCCCGAATCCGTGAGCAGATTCGGATTCAGTAAAGATGGGGGCTCAATTCTACACTAAAAATATTAAAATCGAAAACGATAAAAAATTCGCCATTTTTTACCGAGGGCGGTAGTGCAACTTTTGACCCCCGAAGAGCCCTACAAAAAATTCATTTTCTCGAAAACTATAAATCGAATCCCGAATCCGAAAGCAGATTCGGATTCAGGAAAGATGCGGGCTCAATTCTACATAAAAAAATGTTAAAATCGAAAACGATAAAAAATTCGCCATTTTTTACCGAGGGCGGTAGTGCAACTTTTGACCCCCGAAGAGCCCTACAAAAAATTCATTTTCTCGAAAACTATAAATCGAATCCCGAATCCGAAAGCAGATTCGGATTCAGGAAAGATGCGGGCTCAATTCTACATAAAAAATGTTAAAATCGAAAACGATAAAAAATTCGCCATTTTTTACCGAGGGCGGTAGTGCAACTTTTGACCCCCGAAGAGCCCTACAAAAAATTCATTTTCTCGAAAAGTATAAATCGAATCCCGAATCCGAAAGCAGATTCGGATTCAGTAAAGATGGGGGCTCAATTCTACATTAAAAATATTAAAATCGAAAACGATAAAAAATTCGCCATTTTTTACCGAGGGCGGTAGTGCAACTTTTGACCCCCGAAGAGCCCTACAAAAAATTCATTTTCTCGAAAACTATAAATCGAATCCCGAATCCGAAAGCAGATTCGGATTCAGGAAAGACGCGGGCTCAATTCTACATAAAAAATGTTAAAATCGAAAACGATAAAAAATTCGCCATTTTTTACCGAGGGCGGTAGTGCAACTTTTGACCCCCGAAGAGCCCTACAAAAAATTCATTTTCTGGAAAACTATAAATCGAATCCCGAATCCGAAAGCAGATTCGGATTCAGGAAAGATGCGAGCTCAATTCTACATAAAAAAATGTTAAAATCGAAAACGATAAAAAATTCGCCATTTTTTACCGAGGGCGGTAGTGCAACTTTTGACCCCCGAAGAGCGCTACAAAAAATTCATTTTCTCGAAAACTATAAATCGAATCCCGAATCCGTGAGCAGATTCGGATTCAGTAAAGATGAGGGCTCAATTCTACATTAAAAATATTAAAATCGAAAACGATAAAAAATTCGCCATTTTTTACCGAGGGCGGTAGTGCAACTTTTGACCCCCGAAGAGCCCTACAAAAAATTCATTTTCTCGAAAACTATAAATCGAATCCCGAATCCGAAAGCAGATTCGGATTCAGGAAAGATGCGGGCTCAATTCTACATAAAAAATTTTAAAATCGAAAACGATAAAAAATTCGCCATTTTTTATCTAGGGCGGCAGTGGAACTTTTGACCCCCGAAGAGCGCTACAAAAAATTCATTTTCTCGAAAACTATAAATCGAATCCCGAATCCGTGAGCAGATTCGGATTCAGTAAAGATGGGGGCTCAATTCTACATTAAAAATATTAAAATCGAAAACGATAAAAAATTCGCCATTTTTTACCGAGGGCGGTAGTGCAACTTTTGACCCCCGAAGAGCCCTACAAAAAATTTATTTTCTCGAAAACTATAAATCGAATCCCGAATCCGAAAGCAGATTCGGATTCAGGAAAGATGCGGGCTCAATTCTACATAAAAAAATGTTAAAATCGAAAACGATAAAAATTCGCCATTTTTTACCGAGGGCGGTAGTGCAACTTTTGACCCCCGAAGAGCCCTACAAAAAATTCATTTTCTCGAAAACTATAAATCGAATCCCGAATCCGTGAGCAGATTCGGATTCAGTAAAGATGGGGGCTCAATTCTACATTAAAAATATTAAAATCGAAAACGATAAAAAATTCGCCATTTTTACCGAGGGCGGTAGTGCAACTTTTGACCCCCGAAGAGCCCTACAAAAAATTTATTTTCTCGAAAACTATAAATCGAATCCCGAATCCGAAAGCAGATTCGGATTCAGGAAAGATGCGGGCTCAATTCTACATAAAAAAATGTTAAAATCGAAAACGATAAAAATTCGCCATTTTTTACCGAGGGCGGTAGTGCAACTTTTGACCCCCGAAGAGCCCTACAAAAAATTCATTTTCTCGAAAACTATAAATCGAATCCCGAATCCGAAAGCAGATTCGGATTCAGTAAAGATGGGGGCTCAATTCTACATTAAAAATATTAAAATCGAAAACGATAAAAAATTCGCCATTTTTTACCTAGGGCGGCAGTGGAACTTTTGACCACCGAAGAGCGCTACAAAAAATTCATTTTCTCGAAAATTATAAATCGAATCCCGAATCCGAAAGCAGATTCGGATTCAGGAAAGATGGGGGCTCAATTCTACATAAAAAATGTTAAAATCGAAAACGATAAAAAATTCGCCATTTTTTACCGAGGGCGGTAGTGCAACTTTTGACCCCCGAAGAGCCCTACAAAAAATTCATTTTCTCGAAAAGTATAAATCGAATCCCGAATCCGAAAGCAGATTCGGATTCAGTAAAGATGGGGGCTCAATTCTACATTAAAAATATTAAAATCGAAAACGATAAAAAATTCGCCATTTTTTACCGAGGGCGGTAGTGCAACTTTTGACCCCCGAAGAGCCCTACAAAAAATTCATTTTCTCGAAAACTATAAATCGAATCCCGAATCCGAAAGCAGATTCGGATTCAGGAAAGACGCGGGCTCAATTCTACATAAAAAATGTTAAAATCGAAAACGATAAAAAATTCGCCATTTTTTACCGAGGGCGGTAGTGCAACTTTTGACCCCCGAAGAGCCCTACAAAAAATTCATTTTCTGGAAAACTATAAATCGAATCCCGAATCCGAAAGCAGATTCGGATTCAGGAAAGATGCGAGCTCAATTCTACATAAAAAAATGTTAAAATCGAAAACGATAAAAAATTCGCCATTTTTTACCGAGGGCGGTAGTGCAACTTTTGACCCCCGAAGAGCGCTACAAAAAATTCATTTTCTCGAAAACTATAAATCGAATCCCGAATCCGTGAGCAGATTCGGATTCAGTAAAGATGAGGGCTCAATTCTACATTAAAAATATTAAAATCGAAAACGATAAAAAATTCGCCATTTTTTACCGAGGGCGGTAGTGCAACTTTTGACCCCCGAAGAGCCCTACAAAAAATTCATTTTCTCGAAAACTATAAATCGAATCCCGAATCCGAAAGCAGATTCGGATTCAGGAAAGATGCGGGCTCAATTCTACATAAAAAATTTTAAAATCGAAAACGATAAAAAATTCGCCATTTTTTACCTAGGGCGGCAGTGGAACTTTTGACCACCGAAGAGCGCTACAAAAAATTCATTTTCTCGAAAACTATAAATCGAATCCCGAATCCGAAAGCAGATTCGGATTCAGGAAAGATGCGGGCTCAATTCTACATTAAAAATATTAAAATCGAAAACGATAAAAAATTCGCCATTTTTTACCGAGGGCGGTAGTGCAACTTTTGACCCCCGAAGAGCCCTACAAAAAATTCATTTTCTCGAAAACTATAAATCGAATCCCGAATCCGAAAGCAGATTCGGATTCAGGAAAGATGCGGGCTCAATTCTACATAAAAAATGTTAAAATCGAAAACGATAAAAAATTCGCCATTTTTTACCGAGGGCGGTAGTGCAACTTTTGACCCCCGAAGAGCGCTACAAAAAATTCATTTTCTCGAAAACTATAAATCGAATCCCGAATCCGAAAGCAGATTCGGATTCAGGAAAGATGCGGGCTCAATTCTATATAAAAAAATGTTAAAATCGAAAACGATAAAAAATTCGCCATTTTTTACCGAGGGCGGTAGTGCAACTTTTGACCCCCGAAGAGCGCTACAAAAAATTCATTTTCTCGAAAACTATAAATCGAATCCCGAATCCGAAAGCAGATTCGGATTCAGGAAAGATGCGGGCTCAATTCTACATAAAAAATGTTAAAATCGAAAACGATAAAAAATTCGTCATTTTTTACCGAGGGCGGTAGTGCAACTTTTGACCCCCGAAGAGCCCTACAAAAAATTCATTTTCTCGAAAACTATAAATCGAATCCCGAATCCGAAAGCAGATTCGGATTCAGGAAAGATGCGGGCTCAATTCTACATAAAAAATGTTAAAATCGAAAACGATAAAAAATTCGCCATTTTTTACCGAGGGCGGTAGTGCAACTTTTGACCCCCGAAGAGCGCTACAAAAAATTCATTTTCTCGAAAACTATAAATCGAATCCCGAATCCGAAAGCAGATTCGGATTCAGGAAAGATGCGGGCTCAATTCTACATAAAAAAATGTTAAAATCGAAAACGATAAAAAATTCGCCATTTTTTACCGAGGGCGGTAGTGCAACTTTTGACCCCCGAAGAGCGCTACAAAAAATTCATTTTCTCGAAAACTATAAATCGAATCCCGAATCCGTGAGCAGATTCGGATTCAGTAAAGATGGGGGCTCAATTCTACATTAAAAATATTAAAATCGAAAACGATAAAAAATTCGCCATTTTTTACCGAGGGCGGTAGTGCAACTTTTGACCCCCGAAGAGCCCTACAAAAAATTCATTTTCTCGAAAACTATAAATCGAATCCCGAATCCGAAAGCAGATTCGGATTCAGGAAAGATGCGGGCTCAATTCTACATAAAAAATGTTAAAATCGAAAACGATAAAAAATTCGCCATTTTTTACCGAGGGCGGTAGTGCAACTTTTGACCCCCGAAGAGCGCTACAAAAAATTCATTTTCTCGAAAACTATAAATCGAATCCCGAATCCGAAAGCAGATTCGGATTCAGGAAAGATGCGGGCTCAATTCTATATAAAAAAATGTTAAAATCGAAAACGATAAAAAATTCGCCATTTTTTACCGAGGGCGGTAGTGCAACTTTTGACCCCCGAAGAGCGCTACAAAAAATTCATTTTCTCGAAAACTATAAATCGAATCCCGAATCCGAAAGCAGATTCGGATTCAGGAAAGATGCGGGCTCAATTCTACATAAAAAAATGTTAAAATCGAAAACGATAAAAAATTCGCCATTTTTTACCGAGGGCGGTAGTGCAACTTTTGACCCCCGAAGAGCGCTACAAAAAATTCATTTTCTCGAAAACTATAAATCGAATCCCGAATCCGTGAGCAGATTCGGATTCAGTAAAGATGGGGGCTCAATTCTACATTAAAAATATTAAAATCGAAAACGATAAAAAATTCGCCATTTTTTACCGAGGGCGGTAGTGCAACTTTTGACCCCCGAAGAGCCCTACAAAAAATTCATTTTCTCGAAAACTATAAATCGAATCCCGAATCCGAAAGCAGATTCGGATTCAGGAAAGATGCGGGCTCAATTCTACATAAAGAATGTTAAAAGCGAAAGCGATAAAAAATTCGCCATTTTTTATCTAGGGCGGCAGTGGAACTTTTGACCCCCGAAGAGCGCTACAAAAAATTCATTTTCTCGAAAACTATAAATCGAATCCCGAATCCGTGAGCAGATTCGGATTCAGTAAAGATGGGGGCTCAATTCTACATTAAAAATATTAAAATCGAAAACGATAAAAAATTCGCCATTTTTACCGAGGGCGGTAGTGCAACTTTTGACCCCCGAAGAGCCCTACAAAAAATTTATTTTCTCGAAAACTATAAATCGAATCCCGAATCCGAAAGCAGATTCGGATTCAGGAAAGATGCGGGCTCTATTCTACATAAAAAAATGTTAAAATCGAAAACGATAAAAATTCGCCATTTTTTACCGAGGGCGGTAGTGCAACTTTTGACCCCCGAAGAGCCCTACAAAAAATTCATTTTCTCGAAAACTATAAATCGAATCCCGAATCCGAAAGCAGATTCGGATTCAGTAAAGATGGGGGCTCAATTCTACATTAAAAATATTAAAATCGAAAACGATAAAAAATTCGCCATTTTTTACCGAGGGCGGTAGTGCAACTTTTGACCCCCGAAGAGCCCTACAAAAAATTAATTTTCTCGAAAACTATAAATCGAATCCCGAATCCGAAAGCAGATTCGGATTCAGGAAAGATGCGGGCTCAATTCTACATTAAAAATATTAAAATCGAAAACGATAAAAAAATTCGCCATTTTTTACCGAGGGCGGTAGTGCAACTTTTGACCCCCGAAGAGCGCTACACAAAATTCATTTTCTCGAAAACTATAAATCGAATCCCGAATCCGTGAGCAGATTCGGATTCAGTAAAGATGAGGGCTCAATTCTACATTAAAAATATTAAAATCGAAAACGATAAAAAATTCGCCATTTTTTACCGAGGGCGGTAGTGCAACTTTTGACCCCCGAAGAGCCCTACAAAAAATTCATTTTCTCGAAAACTATAAATCGAATCCCGAATCCGAAAGCAGATTCGGATTCAGGAAAAATGGGGGCTCAATTCTACATTAAAAATATTAAAATCGAAAACGATAAAAAATTCGCCATTTTTTACCGAGGGCGGTAGTGCAACTTTTGACCCCCGAAGAGCCCTACAAAAAATTCATTTTCTCGAAAACTATAAATCGAATCCCGAATCCGAAAGCAGATTCGGATTCAGGAAAGATGCGGGCTCAATTCTACATAAAAAAATGTTAAAATCGAAAACGATAAAAAATTCGCCATTTTTTACCGAGGGCGGTAGTGCACCTTTTGACCCCCGAAGAGCCCTACAAAAAATTCATTTTCTCGAAAACTATAAATCGAATCCCGAATCCGAAAGCAGATTCGGATTCAGGAAAGACGCGGGCTCAATTCTACATAAAAAATGTTAAAATCGAAAACGATAAAAAATTCGCCATTTTTTACCGAGGGCGGTAGTGCAACTTTTGACCCCCGAAGAGCCCTACAAAAAATTCATTTTCTGGAAAACTATAAATCGAATCCCGAATCCGAAAGCAGATTCGGATTCAGGAAAGATGCGAGCTCAATTCTACATAAAAAAATGTTAAAATCGAAAACGATAAAAAATTCGCCATTTTTTACCGAGGGCGGTAGTGCAACTTTTGACCCCCGAAGAGCGCTACAAAAAATTCATTTTCTCGAAAACTATAAATCGAATCCCGAATCCGTGAGCAGATTCGGATTCAGTAAAGATGAGGGCTCAATTCTACATTAAAAATATTAAAATCGAAAACGATAAAAAATTCGCCATTTTTTACCGAGGGCGGTAGTGCAACTTTTGACCCCCGAAGAGCCCTACAAAAAATTCATTTTCTCGAAAACTATAAATCGAATCCCGAATCCGAAAGCAGATTCGGATTCAGGAAAGATGCGGGCTCAATTCTACATAAAAAATTTTAAAATCGAAAACGATAAAAAATTCGCCATTTTTTACCTAGGGCGGCAGTGGAACTTTTGACCACCGAAGAGCGCTACAAAAAATTCATTTTCTCGAAAACTATAAATCGAATCCCGAATCCGAAAGCAGATTCGGATTCTGGAAAGATGCGGGCTCAATTCTACATTAAAAATATTAAAATCGAAAACGATAAAAAATTCGCCATTTTTTACCGAGGGCGGTAGTGCAACTTTTGACCCCCGAAGAGCCCTACAAAAAATTCATTTTCTCGAAAACTATAAATCGAATCCCGAATCCGAAAGCAGATTCGGATTCAGGAAAGATGCGGGCTCAATTCTACATAAAGAATGTTAAAAGCGAAAGCGATAAAAAATTCGCCATTTTTTATCTAGGGCGGCAGTGGAACTTTTGACCCCCGAAGAGCGCTACAAAAAATTCATTTTCTCGAAAACTATAAATCGAATCCCGAATCCGTGAGCAGATTCGGATTCAGTAAAGATGGGGGCTCAATTCTACATTAAAAATATTAAAATCGAAAACGATAAAAAATTCGCCATTTTTACCGAGGGCGGTAGTGCAACTTTTGACCCCCGAAGAGCCCTACAAAAAATTTATTTTCTCGAAAACTATAAATCGAATCCCGAATCCGAAAGCAGATTCGGATTCAGGAAAGATGCGGGCTCTATTCTACATAAAAAAATGTTAAAATCGAAAACGATAAAAATTCGCCATTTTTTACCGAGGGCGGTAGTGCAACTTTTGACCCCCGAAGAGCCCTACAAAAAATTCATTTTCTCGAAAACTATAAATCGAATCCCGAATCCGAAAGCAGATTCGGATTCAGTAAAGATGGGGGCTCAATTCTACATTAAAAATATTAAAATCGAAAACGATAAAAAAATTCGCCATTTTTTACCGAGGGCGGTAGTGCAACTTTTGACCCCCGAAGAGCGCTACACAAAATTCATTTTCTCGAAAACTATAAATCGAATCCCGAATCCGTGAGCAGATTCGGATTCAGTAAAGATGAGGGCTCAATTCTACATTAAAAATATTAAAATCGAAAACGATAAAAAATTCGCCATTTTTTACCGAGGGCGGTAGTGCAACTTTTGACCCCCGAAGAGCCCTACAAAAAATTCATTTTCTCGAAAACTATAAATCGAATCCCGAATCCGAAAGCAGATTCGGATTCAGGAAAGATGGGGGCTCAATTCTACATTAAAAATATTAAAATCGAAAACGATAAAAAATTCGCCATTTTTTACCGAGGGCGGTAGTGCAACTTTTGACCCCCGAAGAGCCCTACAAAAAATTCATTTTCTCGAAAACTATAAATCGAATCCCGAATCCGAAAGCAGATTCGGATTCAGGAAAGATGCGGGCTCAATTCTACATAAAAAAATGTTAAAATCGAAAACGATAAAAAATTCGCCATTTTTTACCGAGGGCGGTAGTGCACCTTTTGACCCCCGAAGAGCCCTACAAAAAATTCATTTTCTCGAAAACTATAAATCGAATCCCGAATCCGTGAGCAGATTCGGATTCAGGAAAGATGCGGGCTCAATTCTACATAAAAAATGTTAAAATCGAAAACGATAAAAAATTCGCCATTTTTTACCTAGGGCGGCAGTGCAACTTTTGACCCCCGAAGAGCCCTACAAAAAATTTATTTTCTCGAAAACTATAAATCGAATCCCGAATCCGAAAGCAGATTCGGATTCAGGAAAGATGCGGGCTCAATTCTACATAAAAAAAATGTTAAAATCGAAAACGATAAAAAATTCGCCATTTTTTACCGAGGGCGGTAGTGCAACTTTTGACCCCCGAAGAGCCCTACAAAAAATTCATTTTCTCGAAAACTATAAATCGAATCCCGAATCCGTGAGCAGATTCGGATTCAGTAAAGATGAGGGCTCAATTCTACATTAAAAATATTAAAATCGAAAACGATAAAAAATTCGCCATTTTTTACCGAGGGCGGTAGTGCAACTTTTGACCCCCGAAGAGCCCTACAAAAAATTCATTTTCTCGAAAACTATAAATCGAATCCCGAATCCGAAAGCAGATTCGGATTCAGGAAAGATGGGGGCTCAATTCTACATTAAAAATATTAAAATCGAAAACGATAAAAAATTCGCCATTTTTTACCGAGGGCGGTAGTGCAACTTTTGACCCCCGAAGAGCCCTACAAAAAATTCATTTTCTCGAAAACTATAAATCGAATCCCGAATCCGAAAGCAGATTCGGATTCAGGAAAGATGCGGGCTCAATTCTACATAAAAAATGTTAAAATCGAAAACGATAAAAAATTCGCCATTTTTTGCCTAGGGCGGCAGTGGAACTTTTGACCACCGAAGAGCGCTACAAAAAATTCATTTTCTCGAAAACTATAAATCGAATCCCGAATCCGTGAGCAGATTCGGATTCAGGAAAGATGCGGGCTCAATTCTACATAAAAAATGTTAAAATCGAAAACGATAAAAAATTCGCCATTTTTTACCGAGGGCGGTAGTGCACCTTTTGACCCCCGAAGAGCCCTACAAAAAATTCATTTTCTCGAAAACTATAAATCGAATCCCGAATCCGAAAGCAGATTCGGATTCAGGAAAGACGCGGGCTCAATTCTACATAAAAAATGTTAAAATCGAAAACGATAAAAAATTCGCCATTTTTTACCGAGGGCGGTAGTGCAACTTTTGACCCCCGAAGAGCCCTACAAAAAATTCATTTTCTGGAAAACTATAAATCGAATCCCGAATCCGAAAGCAGATTCGGATTCAGGAAAGATGCGAGCTCAATTCTACATAAAAAAATGTTAAAATCGAAAACGATAAAAAATTCGCCATTTTTTACCGAGGGCGGTAGTGCAACTTTTGACCCCCGAAGAGCGCTACAAAAAATTCATTTTCTCGAAAACTATAAATCGAATCCCGAATCCGTGAGCAGATTCGGATTCAGTAAAGATGAGGGCTCAATTCTACATTAAAAATATTAAAATCGAAAACGATAAAAAATTCGCCATTTTTTACCGAGGGCGGTAGTGCAACTTTTGACCCCCGAAGAGCCCTACAAAAAATTCATTTTCTCGAAAACTATAAATCGAATCCCGAATCCGAAAGCAGATTCGGATTCAGGAAAGATGCGGGCTCAATTCTACATAAAAAATTTTAAAATCGAAAACGATAAAAAATTCGCCATTTTTTACCTAGGGCGGCAGTGGAACTTTTGACCACCGAAGAGCGCTACAAAAAATTCATTTTCTCGAAAACTATAAATCGAATCCCGAATCCGAAAGCAGATTCGGATTCTGGAAAGATGCGGGCTCAATTCTACATTAAAAATATTAAAATCGAAAACGATAAAAAATTCGCCATTTTTTACCGAGGGCGGTAGTGCAACTTTTGACCCCCGAAGAGCCCTACAAAAAATTCATTTTCTCGAAAACTATAAATCGAATCCCGAATCCGAAAGCAGATTCGGATTCAGGAAAGATGCGGGCTCAATTCTACATAAAAAAATGTTAAAATCGAAAACGATAAAAAATTCGCCATTTTTTACCGAGGGCGGTAGTGCAACTTTTGACCCCCGAAGAGCGCTACAAAAAATTCATTTTCTCGAAAACTATAAATCGAATCCCGAATCCGTGAGCAGATTCGAATTCAGTAAAGATGGGGGCTCAATTCTACATTAAAAATATTAAAATCGAAAACGATAAAAAATTCGCCATTTTTTACCGAGGGCGGTAGTGCAACTTTTGACCCCCGAAGAGCCCTACAAAAAATTCATTTTCTCGAAAACTATAAATCGAATCCCGAATCCGAAAGCAGATTCGGATTCAGGAAAGATGCGGGCTCAATTCTACATAAAGAATGTTAAAAGCGAAAGCGATAAAAAATTCGCCATTTTTTATCTAGGGCGGCAGTGGAACTTTTGACCCCCGAAGAGCGCTACAAAAAATTCATTTTCTCGAAAACTATAAATCGAATCCCGAATCCGTGAGCAGATTCGGATTCAGTAAAGATGGGGGCTCAATTCTACATTAAAAATATTAAAATCGAAAACGATAAAAAATTCGCCATTTTTACCGAGGGCGGTAGTGCAACTTTTGACCCCCGAAGAGCCCTACAAAAAATTTATTTTCTCGAAAACTATAAATCGAATCCCGAATCCGAAAGCAGATTCGGATTCAGGAAAGATGCGGGCTCTATTCTACATAAAAAAATGTTAAAATCGAAAACGATAAAAATTCGCCATTTTTTACCGAGGGCGGTAGTGCAACTTTTGACCCCCGAAGAGCCCTACAAAAAATTCATTTTCTCGAAAACTATAAATCGAATCCCGAATCCGAAAGCAGATTCGGATTCAGTAAAGATGGGGGCTCAATTCTACATTAAAAATATTAAAATCGAAAACGATAAAAAATTCGCCATTTTTTACCGAGGGCGGTAGTGCAACTTTTGACCCCCGAAGAGCCCTACAAAAAATTAATTTTCTCGAAAACTATAAATCGAATCCCGAATCCGAAAGCATATTCGGATTCAGTAAAGATGGGGGCTCAATTCTACATTAAAAATATTAAAATCGAAAACGATAAAAAAATTCGCCATTTTTTACCGAGGGCGGTAGTGCAACTTTTGACCCCCGAAGAGCGCTACACAAAATTTATTTTCTCGAAAACTATAAATCGAATCCCGAATCCGTGAGCAGATTCGGATTCAGTAAAGATGAGGGCTCAATTCTACATTAAAAATATTAAAATCGAAAACGATAAAAAATTCGCCATTTTTTACCGAGGGCGGTAGTGCAACTTTTGACCCCCGAAGAGCCCTACAAAAAATTCATTTTCTCGAAAACTATAAATCGAATCCCGAATCCGAAAGCAGATTCGGATTCAGGAAAGATGGGGGCTCAATTCTACATTAAAAATATTAAAATCGAAAACGATAAAAAATTCGCCATTTTTTACCGAGGGCGGTAGTGCAACTTTTGACCCCCGAAGAGCCCTACAAAAAATTCATTTTCTCGAAAACTATAAATCGAATCCCGAATCCGAAAGCAGATTCGGATTCAGGAAAGATGCGGGCTCAATTCTACATAAAAAAATGTTAAAATCGAAAACGATAAAAAATTCGCCATTTTTTACCGAGGGCGGTAGTGCACCTTTTGACCCCCGAAGAGCCCTACAAAAAATTCATTTTCTCGAAAACTATAAATCGAATCCCGAATCCGTGAGCAGATTCGGATTCAGGAAAGATGCGGGCTCAATTCTACATAAAAAATGTTAAAATCGAAAACGATAAAAAATTCGCCATTTTTTACCTAGGGCGGCAGTGCAACTTTTGACCCCCGAAGAGCCCTACAAAAAATTTATTTTCTCGAAAACTATAAATCGAATCCCGAATCCGAAAGCAGATTCGGATTCAGGAAAGATGCGGGCTCAATTCTACATAAAAAAAATGTTAAAATCGAAAACGATAAAAAATTCGCCATTTTTTACCGAGGGCGGTAGTGCAACTTTTGACCCCCGAAGAGCCCTACAAAAAATTCATTTTCTCGAAAACTATAAATCGAATCCCGAATCCGTGAGCAGATTCGGATTCAGTAAAGATGAGGGCTCAATTCTACATTAAAAATATTAAAATCGAAAACGATAAAAAATTCGCCATTTTTTACCGAGGGCGGTAGTGCAACTTTTGACCCCCGAAGAGCCCTACAAAAAATTCATTTTCTCGAAAACTATAAATCGAATCCCGAATCCGAAAGCAGATTCGGATTCAGGAAAGATGGGGGCTCAATTCTACATTAAAAATATTAAAATCGAAAACGATAAAAAATTCGCCATTTTTTACCGAGGGCGGTAGTGCAACTTTTGACCCCCGAAGAGCCCTACAAAAAATTCATTTTCTCGAAAACTATAAATCGAATCCCGAATCCGAAAGCAGATTCGGATTCAGGAAAGATGCGGGCTCAATTCTACATAAAAAATGTTAAAATCGAAAACGATAAAAAATTCGCCATTTTTTGCCTAGGGCGGCAGTGGAACTTTTGACCACCGAAGAGCGCTACAAAAAATTCATTTTCTCGAAAACTATAAATCGAATCCCGAATCCGTGAGCAGATTCGGATTCAGGAAAGATGCGGGCTCAATTCTACATAAAAAATGTTAAAATCGAAAACGATAAATAATTCGCCATTTTTTACCGAGGGCGGTAGTGCAACTTTTGACCCCCGAAGAGCCCTACAAAAAATTCATTTTCTCGAAAACTATAAATCGAATCCCGAATCCGAAAGCAGATTCGGATTCAGGAAAGATGGGGGCTCAATTCTACATTAAAAATATTAAAATCGAAAACGATAAAAAATTCGCCATTTTTTACCGAGGGCGGTAGTGCAACTTTTGACCCCCGAAGAGCCCTACAAAAAATTCATTTTCTCGAAAACTATAAATCGAATCCCGAATCCGAAAGCAGATTCGGATTCAGGAAAGATGCGGGCTCAATTCTACATAAAAAATGTTAAAATCGAAAACGATAAAAAATTCGCCATTTTTTGCCTAGGGCGGCAGTGGAACTTTTGACCACCGAAGAGCGCTACAAAAAATTCATTTTCTCGAAAACTATAAATCGAATCCCGAATCCGTGAGCAGATTCGGATTCAGGAAAGATGCGGGCTCAATTCTACATAAAAAATGTTAAAATCGAAAACGATAAAAAATTCGCCATTTTTTACCGAGGGCGGTAGTGCAACTTTTGACCCCCGAAGAGCCCTACAAAAAATTCATTTTCTCGAAAACTATAAATCGAATCCCGAATCCGAAAGCAGATTCGGATTCAGTAAAGATGGGGGCTCAATTCTACATTAAAAATATTAAAATCGAAAACGATAAAAAATTCGCCATTTTTTACCGAGGGCGGTAGTGCAACTTTTGACCCCCGAAGAGCCCTACAAAAAATTCATTTTCTCGAAAACTATAAATCGAATCCCGAATCCGAAAGCAGATTCGGATTCAGGAAAGATGCGGGCTCAATTCTACATTAAAAATATTAAAATCGAAAACGATAAAAAATTCGCCATTTTTTACCGAGGGCGGTAGTGCAACTTTTGACCCCCGAAGAGCCCTACAAAAAATTCATTTTCTGGAAAACTATAAATCGAATCCCGAATCCGAAAGCAGATTCGGATTCAGGAAAGATGCGGGCTCAATTCTACATAAAAAATGTTAAAATCGAAAACGATAAAAAATTCGCCATTTTTTACCTAGGGCGGCAGTGGAACTTTTGACCCCCGAAGAGCGCTACAAAAAATTCATTTTCTCGAAAACTATAAATCGAATCCCGAATCCGAAAGCAGATTCGGATTCAGGAAAGATGCGGGCTCAATTCTACATTAAAAATATTAAAATCGAAAACGATAAAAAATTCGCCATTTTTTACCGAGGGCGGTAGTGCAACTTTTGACCCCCGAAGAGCGCTACACAAAATTCATTTTCTCGAAAACTATAAATCGAATCCCGAATCCGTGAGCAGATTCGGATTCAGTAAAGATGGGGGCTCAATTCTACATTAAAAATATTAAAATCGAAAACGATAAAAAATTCGCCATTTTTTACCGAGGGCGGTAGTGCAACTTTTGACCCCCGAAGAGCCCTACAAAAAATTCATTTTCTCGAAAACTATAAATCGAATCCCGAATCCGAAAGCAGATTCGGATTCAGGAAAGATGGGGGCTCAATTCTACATTAAAAATATTAAAATCGAAAACGATAAAAAATTCGCCATTTTTTACCGAGGGCGGTAGTGCAACTTTTGACCCCCGAAGAGCCCTACAAAAAATTCATTTTCTCGAAAACTATAAATCGAATCCCGAATCCGAAAGCAGATTCGGATTCAGGAAAGATGCGGGCTCAATTCTACATAAAAAATGTTGAAATCGAAAACGATAAAAAATTCGCCATTTTTTACCTAGGGCGGCAGTGGAACTTTTGACCACCGAAGAGCGCTACAAAAAATTCATTTTCTCGAAAACTATAAATCGAATCCCGAATCCGTGAGCAGATTCGGATTCAGTAAAGATGGGGGCTCAATTCTACATTAAAAATATTAAAATCGAAAACGATAAAAAATTCGCCATTTTTTACCGAGGGCGGTAGTGCAACTTTTGACCCCCGAAGAGCCCTACAAAAAATTCATTTTCTCGAAAACTATAAATCGAATCCCGAATCCGAAAGCAGATTCGGATTCAGGAAAGATGCGGGCTCAATTCTACATAAAAAATGTTAAAAGCGAAAACGATAAAAAATTCGCCATTTTTTACCTAGGGCGGCAGTGGAACTTTTGACCCCCGAAGAGCGCTACAAAAAATTCATTTTCTCGAAAACTATAAATCGAATCCCGAATCCGTGAGCAGATTCGGATTCAGTAAAGATGGGGGCTCAATTCTACATTAAAAATATTAAAATCGAAAACGATAAAAAATTCGCCATTTTTACCGAGGGCGGTAGTGCAACTTTTGACCCCCGAAGAGCGCTACAAAAAATTCATTTTCTCGAAAACTATAAATCGAATCCCGAATCCGAAAGCAGATTCGGATTCAGGAAAGATGCGGTCTCAATTCTACATAAAAAATTTTAAAATCGAAAACGATAAAAAATTCGCCATTTTTTACCGAGGGCGGTAGTGCAACTTTTGACCCCCGAAGAGCCCTACAAAAAATTCATTTTCTCGAAAATTATAAATCGAATCCCGAATCCGAAAGCAGATTCGGATTCAGGAAAGATGCGGGCTCAATTCTACATAAAAAAAATATTAAAATCGAAAACGATGAAAAATTCGCCATTTTTTACCGAGGGCGGTAGTGCAACTTTTGACCCCCGAAGAGCCCTACAAAAAATTCATTTTCTCGAAAACTATAAATCGAATCCCGAATCCGAAAGCAGATTCGGATTCAGGAAAGATGCGGGCTCAATTCTACATAAAAAATGTTAAAATCGAAAACGATAAAAAATTTGCCATTTTTTACCGAGGGCGGTAGTGCAACTTTTGACCCCCGAAGAGCCCTACAAAAAATTCATTTTCTCGAAAACTATAAATCGAATCCCGAATCCGAAAGCAGATTCGGATTCAGTAAAGATGGGGGCTCAATTCTACATTAAAAATATTAAAATCGAAAACGATAAAAAATTCGCCATTTTTTACCGAGGGCGGTAGTGCAACTTTTGACCCCCGAAGAGCCCTACAAAAAATTCATTTTCTCGAAAACTATAAATCGAATCCCGAATCCGAAAGCAGATTCGGATTCAGGAAAGATGCGGGCTCAATTCTACATAAAAAATGTTAAAAGCGAAAACGATAAAAAATTCGCCATTTTTTACCTAGGGCGGCAGTGGAACTTTTGACCCCCGAAGAGCGCTACAAAAAATTCATTTTCTCGAAAACTATAAATCGAATCCCGAATCCGTGAGCAGATTCGGATTCAGTAAAGATGGGGGCTCAATTCTACATTAAAAATATTAAAATCGAAAACGATAAAAAATTCGCCATTTTTACCGAGGGCGGTAGTGCAACTTTTGACCCCCGAAGAGCGCTACAAAAAATTCATTTTCTCGAAAACTATAAATCGAATCCCGAATCCGAAAGCAGATTCGGATTCAGGAAAGATGCGGTCTCAATTCTACATAAAAAATTTTAAAATCGAAAACGATAAAAAATTCGCCATTTTTTACCGAGGGCGGTAGTGCAACTTTTGACCCCCGAAGAGCCCTACAAAAAATTCATTTTCTCGAAAATTATAAATCGAATCCCGAATCCGAAAGCAGATTCGGATTCAGGAAAGATGCGGGCTCAATTCTACATAAAAAAAATATTAAAATCGAAAACGATGAAAAATTCGCCATTTTTTACCGAGGGCGGTAGTGCAACTTTTGACCCCCGAAGAGCCCTACAAAAAATTCATTTTCTCGAAAACTATAAATCGAATCCCGAATCCGAAAGCAGATTCGGATTCAGGAAAGATGCGGGCTCAATTCTACATAAAAAATGTTAAAATCGAAAACGATAAAAAATTTGCCATTTTTTACCGAGGGCGGTAGTGCAACTTTTGACCCCCGAAGAGCCCTACAAAAAATTCATTTTCTCGAAAACTATAAATCGAATCCCGAATCCGAAAGCAGATTCGGATTCAGTAAAGATGGGGGCTCAATTCTACATTAAAAATATTAAAATCGAAAACGATAAAAAATTCGCCATTTTTTACCGAGGGCGGTAGTGCAACTTTTGACCCCCGAAGAGCCCTACAAAAAATTCATTTTCTCGAAAACTATAAATCGAATCCCGAATCCGAAAGCAGATTCGGATTCAGGAAAGATGCGGGCTCAATTCTACATAAAAATGTTAAAATCGAAAACGATAAAAGATTCGCCATTTTCTACCGAGGGAGGTAGTGCAACTTTTGACCCCCGAAGAGCGCTACAAAAAATTCATTTTCTCGAAAACTATAAATCGAATCCCGAATCCGTGAGCAGATTCGGATTCAGTAAAGATGGGGGCTCAATTCTACATAAAAAATGTTAAAATCGAAAACGATAAAAAATTCACCATTTTTTACCGAGGGCGGTAGTGCAACTTTTGACCCCCGAAGAGCCCTACAAAAAATTCATTTTCTCGAAAACTATAAATCGAATCCCGAATCCGAAAGCAGATTCGGATTCAGGAAAGATGCGGGCTCAATTCTACATAAAAAATATTAAAATCGAAAACGATAAAAAATTCGCCATTTTTTACCGAGGGCGGTAGTGCAACTTTTGACCCCCGAAGAGCCCTACAAAAAATTCATTTTCTCGAAAACTATAAATCGAATCCCGAATCCGAAAGCAGATTCGGATTCAGGAAAGATGCGGGCTCAATTCTACATAAAAATGTTAAAATCGAAAACGATAAAAAATTCGCCATTTTTTACCGAGGGCGGTAGTGCAACTTTTGACCCCCGAAGAGCCCTACAAAAAATTCATTTTCTCGAAAACTATAAATCGAATCCCGAATCCGAAAGCAGATTCGGATTCAGGAAAGATGCGGGCTCAATTCTACATAAAAAATGTTAAAATCGAAAACGATAAAAAATTCGCCATTTTTTACCGAGGGCGGTAGTGCAACTTTTGACCCCCGAAGAGCCCTACAAAAAATTCATTTTCTCGAAAACTATAAATCGAATCCCGAATCCGAAAGCAGATTCGGATTCAGGAAAGATGCGGGCTCAATTCTACATAAAAAATATTAAAATCGAAAACGATAAAAAATTCGCCATTTTTTACCGAGGGCGGTAGTGCAACTTTTGACCCCCGAAGAGCCCTACAAAAAATTCATTTTCTCGAAAACTATAAATCGAATCCCGAATCCGAAAGCAGATTCGGATTCAGGAAAGATGCGGGCTCAATTCTACATAAAAATGTTAAAATCGAAAACGATAAAAAATTCGCCATTTTTTACCGAGGGCGGTAGTGCAACTTTTGACCCCCGAAGAGCCCTACAAAAAATTCATTTTCTCGAAAACTATAAATCGAATCCCGAATCCGAAAGCAGATTCGGATTCAGGAAAGATGCGGGCTCAATTCTACATAAAAAATGTTAAAATCGAAAACGATAAAAAATTCGCCATTTTTTACCGAGGGCGGTAGTGCAACTTTTGACCCCCGAAGAGCGCTACAAAAAATTCATTTTCTCGAAAACTATAAATCGAATCCCGAATCCGAAAGCAGATTCGTATTCAGGAAAGATGCGGGCTCAATTCTACATAAAAAATGTTAAAATCGAAAACGATAAAAAATTCGCCATTTCTTACCAAGGGCGGTAGTGCAACTTTTGACCCCCGAAGAGCGCTACAAAAAATTCATTTTCTCGAAAACTATAAATCGAATCCCGAATCCGAAAGCAGATTCGGATTCAGGAAAGATGCGGGCTCAATTCTACATTAAAAATGTTAAAATCGAAAACGATAAAAAATTCGCCATTTTTTACCGAGGGCGGTAGTGCAACTTTTGACCCCCGAAGAGCCCTACAAAAAATTCATTTTCTCAAAAACTATAAATCGAATCCCGAATCCGAAAGCAGATTCGGATTCAGGAAAGATGCGGGCTCAATTCTACATAAAAAATCATAAAATCGAAAACGATAAAAAATTCGCCATTTTTTACCAAGGGCGGTAGTGCAACTTTTGACCCCCGAAGAGCCCTACAAAAAATTCATTTTCTCGAAAACTATAAATCGAATCCCGAATCCGAAAGCAGATTCGGATTCAGGAAAGATGCAGGCTCAATTCTACATAAAAAATGTTAAAATCGAAAACGATAAAAAATTCGCCATTTTTTACCGAGGGCGGTAGTACAACTTTTGACCCCCGAAGAGTCCTACAAAAAATTCATGTTCTCGAAAACTATAAATCGAATCCCGAATCCGAAAGCAGATTCGGATTCAGGAAAGATGCGGGCTCAATTCTACATAAAAAATGTTAAAATCGAAAACGATAAAAAATTCGCCATTTTTTAGCGAGGGCGGTAGTGCAACTTTTGACCCCCGAAGAGCCCTACAAAAAATTCATTTTCTCAAAAACTATAAATCGAATCCCGAATCCGAAAGCAGATTCGGATTCAGGAAAGATGCGGGCTCAATTCTACATAAAAAATCATAAAATCGAAAACGATAAAAAATTCGCCATTTTTTACCAAGGGCGGTAGTGCAACTTTTGACCCCCGAAGAGCCCTACAAAAAATTCATTTTCTCGAAAACTATAAATCGAATCCCGAATCCGAAAGCAGATTCGGATTCAGGAAAGATGCGGGCTCAATTCTACATAAAAAATCATAAAATCGAAAACGATAAAAAATTCGCCATTTTTTACCAAGGGCGGTAGTGCAACTTTTGACCCCCGAAGAGCCCTACAAAAAATTCATTTTCTCGAAAACTATAAATCGAATCCCGAATCCGAAAGCAGATTCGGATTCAGGAAAGATGCAGGCTCAATTCTACATAAAAAATGTTAAAATCGAAAACGATAAAAAATTCGCCATTTTTTACCGAGGGCGGTAGTACAACTTTTGACCCCCGAAGAGTCCTACAAAAAATTCATGTTCTCGAAAACTATAAATCGAATCCCGAATCCGAAAGCAGATTCGGATTCAGGAAAGATGCGGGCTCAATTCTACATAAAAAATGTTAAAATCGAAAACGATAAAAAATTCGCCATTTTTTAGCGAGGGCGGTAGTGCAACTTTTGACCCCCGAAGAGCCCTACAAAAAATTCATTTTCTCGAAAACTATAAATCGAATCCCGAATCCGAAAGCAGATTCGAATTCAGGAAAGATGCGGGCTCAATTCTACATAAAAAATGTTAAAATCGAAAACGATAAAAAATTCGCCATTTTTTAGCGAGGGCGGTAGTGCAACTTTTGACCCCCGAAGAGCCCTACAAAAAATTCATTTTCTCGAAAACTATAAATCGAATCCCGAATCCGAAAGCAGATTCGAATTCAGGAAAGATGCGGGCTCAATTCTACATAAAAAATGTTAAAATCGAAAACGATAAAAAATTCGCCATTTTTTAGCGAGGGCGGTAGTGCAACTTTTGACCCCCGAAGAGCCCTACAAAAAATTCATTTTCTCGAAAACTATTAATCGAATCCCGAATCCGAAAGCAGATTCGGATTCAGGAAAGATGCGGGCTCAATTCTACATAAAAAATGTTAAAATCGAAAACGATAAAAAATTCGCCATTTTTTACCGAGGGCGGTAGTGCAACTTTTGACCCCCGAAGAGCCCTACAAAAAATTCATTTTCTCGAAAATTATAAATCGAATCCCGAATCCGAAAGCAGATTCGGATTCAGGAAAGATGCGGGCTCAATTCTACATAAAAAATGTTAAAATCGAAAACGATAAAAAATTCGCCATTTTTTACCGAGGGCGGTAGTGCAACTTTTGACCCCCGAAGAGCCCTACAAAAAATTCATTTTCTCGAAAACTATAAATCGAATCCCGAATCCGAAAGCAGATTCGGATTCAGGAAAGATGCGGGCTCAATTCTACATAAAAAACGTTAAAATCGAAAACGATAAAAAATTCGCCATTTTTTACCGAGGGCGGTAGTGCAACTTTTGACCCCCGAAGAGCCCTACAAAAAATTAATTTTCTCGAAAACTATAAATCGAATCCCGAATCCGTGAGCAGATTCGGATTCAGTAAAGATGGGGGCTCAATGCTACATTAAAAATATTAAAATCGAAAACGATAAAAAATTCGCCATTTTTTACCGAGGGCGGTAGTGCAACTTTTGACCCCCGAAGAGCGCTACAAAAAATTCATTTTCTCGAAAACTATAAATCGAATCCCGAATCCGAAAGCAGATTCGTATTCAGGAAAGATGCGGGCTCAATTCTACATAAAAAATGTTAAAATCGAAAACGATAAAAAATTCGCCATTTCTTACCAAGGGCGGTAGTGCAACTTTTGACCCCCGAAGAGCGCTACAAAAAATTCATTTTCTCGAAAACTATAAATCGAATCCCGAATCCGAAAGCAGATTCGGATTCAGGAAAGATGCGGGCTCAATTCTACATAAAAAATGTTAAAATCGAAAACGATAAAAAATTCGCCATTTTTTACCGAGGGCGGTAGTGCAACTTTTGACCCCCGAAGAGCCCTACAAAAAATTCATTTTCTCGAAAACTATAAATCGAATCCCGAATCCGAAAGCAGATTCGGATTCAGGAAAGATGCGGGCTCAATTCTACATAAAAAATGTTAAAATCGAAAACGATAAAAAATTCGCCATTTTTTACCGAGGGCGGTAGTGCAACTTTTGACCCCCGAAGAGCCCTACAAAAAATTCATTTTCTCGAAAACTATAAATCGAATCCCGAATCCGAAAGCAGATTCGGATTCAGGAAAGATGCGGGCTCAATTCTACATAAAAAATGTTAAAATCGAAAACGATAAAAAATTCGCCATTTTTTACCGAGGGCGGTAGTGCAACTTTTGACCCCCGAAGAGCCCTACAAAAAATTCATTTTCTCGAAAACTATAAATCGAATCCCGAATCCGTGAGCAGATTCGGATTCAGTAAAGATGGGGGCTCAATGCTACATTAAAAATATTAAAATCGAAAACGATAAAAAATTCGCCATTTCTTACCAAGGGCGGTAGTGCAACTTTTGACCCCCGAAGAGCGCTACAAAAAATTCATTTTCTCGAAAACTATAAATCGAATCCCGAATCCGAAAGCAGATTCGGATTCAGGAAAGATGCGGGCTCAATTCTACATAAAAAATGTTAAAATCGAAAACGATAAAAAATTCGCCATTTTTTACCAAGGGCGGTAGTGCAACTTTTGACCCCCGAAGAGCCCTACAAAAAATTCATTTTCTCGAAAACTATAAATCGAATCCCGAATCCGAAAGCAGATTCGGATTCAGGAAAGATGCGGGCTCAATTCTACATTAAAAATGTTAAAATCGAAAACGATAAAAAATTCGCCATTTTTTACCGAGGGCGGTAGTGCAACTTTTGACCCCCGAAGAGCCCTACAAAAAATTCATTTTCTCAAAAACTATAAATCGAATCCCGAATCCGAAAGCAGATTCGGATTCAGGAAAGATGCGGGCTCAATTCTACATAAAAAATATTAAAATCGTAAACGATAAAAAATTCGCCATTTTTTACCGAGGGCGGTAGTGCAACTTTTGACCCCCGAAGAGCCCTACAAAAAATTCATTTTCTCGAAAATTATAAATCGAATCCCGAATCCGAAAGCAGATTCGGATTCAGGAAAGATGCGGGCTCAATTCTACATAAAAAATGTTAAAATCGAAAACGATAAAAAATTCGCCATTTTTTACCGAGGGCGGTAGTGCAACTTTTGACCCCCGAAGAGCCCTACAAAAAATTCATTTTCTCGAAAACTATAAATCGAATCCCGAATCCGAAAGCAGATTCGGATTCAGGAAAGATGCGGGCTCAATTCTACATAAAAAATGTTAAAATCGAAAACGATAAAAAATTCGCCATTTTTTACCGAGGGCGGTAGTGCAACTTTTGACCCCCGAAGAGCCCTACAAAAAATTCATTTTCTCGAAAACTATAAATCGAATCCCGAATCCGAAAGCAGATTCGGATTCAGGAAAGATGCGGGCTCAATTCTACATTAAAAATCGAAAACGATAAAAAATTCGCCATTTTTTACCGAGGGCGGTAGTGCAACTTTTGACCCCCGAAGAGCCCTACAAAAAATTAATTTTCTCGAAAACTATAAATCGAATCCCGAATCCGAAAGCAGATTCGGATTCAGGAAAGATGCGGGCTCAATTCTACATAAAAAATCATAAAATCGAAAACGATAAAAAATTCGCCATTTTTTACCGAGGGCGGTAGTGCAACTTTTGACCCCCGAAGAGCCCTACAAAAAATTCATTTTCTCGAAAACTATAAATCGAATCCCGAATCCGAAAGCAGATTCGGATTCAGGAAAGATGCGGGCTCAATTCTACATAAAAAATGTTAAAATCGAAAACGATAAAAAATTCGCCATTTTTTACCGAGGGCGGTAGTGCAACTTTTGACCCCCGAAGAGCCCTACAAAAAATTCATTTTCTCGAAAACTATAAATCGAATCCCGAATCCGAAAGCAGATTCGGATTCAGGAAAGATGCGGGCTCAATTCTACATAAAAAAATGTTAAAATCGAAAACGATAAAAAATTCGCCATTTTTTACCGAGGGCGGTAGTGCAACTTTTGACCCCCGCAGAGCGCTACAATAAATTCATTTTCTCGAAAACTATAAATCGAATCCCGAATCCGTGAGCAGATTCGGATTCAGTAAAGATGGGGGCTCAATTCTACATAAAAAATGTTAAAATCGAGAACGATAAAAAATTCGCCATTTTTTACCGAGGGCGGTAGTGCAACTTTTGACCCCCGAAGAGCCCTACAAAAAATTCACTTTCTCGAAAACTATAAATCGAATCCCGAATCCGAAAGCAGATTCGGATTCAGGAAAGATGCGGGCTCAATTCTACATAAAAAATCATAAAATCGAAAACGATAAAAAATTCGCCATTTTTTACCGAGGGCGGTAGTGCAACTTTTGACCCCCGAAGAGCCCTACAAAAAATTCATTTTCTCGAAAACTATAAATCGAATCCCGAATCCGAAAGCAGATTCGGATTCAGGAAAGATGCGGGCTCAATTCTACATAAAAAATGTTAAAATCGAAAACGGTAAAAAATTCGCCATTTTTTACCGAGGGCGGTAGTGCAACTTTTGACCCCCGAAGAGCCCTACAAAAAATTAATTTTCTCGAAAACTATAAATCGAATCCCGAATCTGAAAGCAGATTCGGATTCAGGAAAGATGCGGGCTCAATTCTACATAAAAAATATTAAAATCGAAAACGATAAAAAATTCGCCATTTTTTACCGAGGGCGGTAGTGCAACTTTTGACCCCCGAAGAGCCCTACAAAAAATTAATTTTCTCGAAAACTATAAATCGAATCCCGAATCCGAAAGCAGATTCGTATTCAGGAAAGATGCGGGCTCAATTCTACATAAAAAATGTTAAAATCGAAAACGATAAAAAATTCGCCATTTCTTACCAAGGGCGGTAGTGCAACTTTTGACCCCCGAAGAGCGCTACAAAAAATTCATTTTCTCGAAAACTATAAATCGAATCCCGAATCCGAAAGCAGATTCGGATTCAGGAAAGATGCGGGCTCAATTCTACATAAAAAATGTTAAAATCGAAAACGATAAAAAATTCGCCATTTTTTACCGAGGGCGGTAGTACAACTTTTGACCCCCGAAGAGCCCTACAAAAAATTAATTTTCTCGAAAACTATAAATCGAATCCCGAATCCGAAAGCAGATTCGGATTCAGGAAAGATGCGGGCTCAATTCTACATAAAAAATGTTAAAATCGAAAACGATAAAAAATTCGCCATTTTTTACCGAGGGCGGTAGTGCAACTTTTGACCCCCGAAGAGCCCTACAAAAAATTCATTTTCTCGAAAACTATAAATCGAATCCCGAATCCGAAAGCAGATTCGGATTCAGGAAAGATGCGGGCTCAATTCTACATAAAAAATGTTAAAATCGAAAACGATAAAAAATTCGCCATTTTTTACCGAGGGCGGTAGTGCAACTTTTGACCCCCGAAGAGCCCTACAAAAAATTCATTTTCTCGAAAACTATAAATCGAATCCCGAATCCGAAAGCAGATTCGGATTCAGGAAAGATGCGGGCTCAATTCTACATAAAAAATGTTAAAATCGAAAGCGATAAAAAATTCGCCATTTTTTACCGAGGGCGGTAGTGCAACTTTTGACCCCCGAAGAGCCCTACAAAAAATTCATTTTCTCGAAAACTATAAATCGAATCCCGAATCCGTGAGCAGATTCGGATTCAGTAAAGATGGGGGCTCAATGCTACATTAAAAATATTAAAATCGAAAACGATAAAAAATTCGCCATTTCTTACCAAGGGCGGTAGTGCAACTTTTGACCCCCGAAGAGCCCTACAAAAAATTCATTTTCTCGAAAACTATAAATCGAATCCCGAATCCGAAAGCAGATTCGGATTCAGGAAAGATGGGGGCTCAATTCTACATAAAAAATGTTAAAATCGAAAACGGTAAAAAATTCGCCATTTTTTACCGAGGGCGGTAGTGCAACTTTTGACCCCCGAAGAGCCCTACAAAAAATTCATTTTCTCGAAAATTATAAATCGAATCCCGAATCCGAAAGCAGATTCGGATTCAGGAAAGATGCGGGCTCAATTCTACATAAAAAATGTTAAAATCGAAAACGATAAAAAATTCGCCATTTTTTACCGAGGGCGGTAGTACAACTTTTGACCCCCGAAGAGCCCTACAAAAAATTCATTTTCTCGAAAACTATAAATCGAATCCCGAATCCGAAAGCAGATTCGGATTCAGGAAAGATGCGGGCTCAATTCTACATAAAAAATGTTAAAATCGAAAACGATAAAAAATTCGCCATTTTTTACCGAGGGCGGTAGTGCACCTTTTGACCCCCGAAGAGCCCTACAAAAAATTCATTTTCTCGAAAACTATAAATCGAATTCCGAATCCGAAAGCAGATTCGGATTCAGGAAAGATGCGGGCTCAATTCTACATTAAAAATATTAAAATCGAAAACGATAAAAAATTCGCCATTTTTTACCGAGGGCGGTAGTGCAACTTTTGACCCCCGAAGAGCGCTACAAAAAATTCATTTTCTCGAAAACTATAAATCGAATCCCGAATCCGTGAGCAGATTCGGATTCAGGAAAGATGCGGGCTCAATTCTACATAAAAAATGTTAAAATCGAAAACGATAAAAAATTCGCCATTTTTTACCGAGGGCGGTAGTGCAACTTTTGACCCCCGAAGAGCCCTACAAAAAATTCATTTTCTCGAAAACTATAAATCGAATCCCGAATCCGAAAGCAGATTCGGATTCAGGAAAGATGCGGGCTCAATTCTACATTAAAAATATTAAAATCGAAAACGATAAAAAATTCGTCATTTTTTACCGAGGGCGGTAGTGCAACTTTTGACCCCCGAAGAGCGCTACAAAAAATTCATTTTCTCGAAAACTATAAATCGAATCCCGAATCCGTGAGCAGATTCGGATTCAGGAAAGATGCGGGTTCAATTCTACATAAAAAATGTTAAAATCGAAAACGGTAAAAAATTCGCCATTTTTTACCGAGGGCGGTAGTGCAACTTTTGACCCCCGAAGAGCCCTACAAAAAATTCATTTTCTCAAAAACTATAAATCGAATCCCGAATCCGAAAGCAGATTCGGATTCAGGAAAGATGCGGGCTCAATTCTACATTAAAAATATTAAAATCGAAAACGATAAAAAATTCGCCATTTTTTACCGAGGGCGGTAGTGCAACTTTTGACCCCCGAAGAGCCCTACAAAAAATTCATTTTCTCGAAAACTATAAATCGAATCCCGAATCCGAAAGTAGATTCGGATTCAGGAAAGATGCGGGCTCAATTCGACATTAAAAATATTAAAATCGAAAACGATAAAAAATTCGCCATTTTTTACCGAGGGCGGTAGTGCAACTTTTGACCCCCGAAGAGCCCTACAAAAAATTCATTTTCTCGAAAACTATAAATCGAATCCCGAATCCGAAAGCAGATTCGGATTCAGGAAAGATGCGGGCTCAATTCTACATAAAAAATGTCAAAATCGAAAACGATAAAAAATTCGCCATTTTTTACCGAGGGCGGTAGTGCAACTTTTGGCCCCCGAAGAGCGCTACAAAAAATTCATTTTCTCGAAAACTATAAATCGAATCCCGAATCCGTGAGCAGATTCGGATTCAGTAAAGATGCGGGCTCAATTCTACATAAAAAATGTTAAAATCGAAAACGATAAAAAATTCGCCATTTTTTACCGAGGGCGGTAGTGCAACTTTTGACCCCCGAAGAGCGCTACAAAAAATTCATTTTCTCGAAAACTATAAATCGAATCCCGAATCCGAAAGCAGATTCGTATTCAGGAAAGATGCGGGCTCAATTCTACATAAAAAATGTTAAAATCGAAAACGATAAAAAATTCGCCATTTCTTACCAAGGGCGGTAGTGCAACTTTTGACCCCCGAAGAGCGCTACAAAAAATTCATTTTCTCGAAAACTATAAATCGAATCCCGAATCCGAAAGCAGATTCGGATTCAGGAAAGATGCGGGCTCAATTCTACATAAAAAATGTTAAAATCGAAAACGATAAAAAATTCGCCATTTTTTACCGAGGGCGGTAGTACAACTTTTGACCCCCGAAGAGCCCTACAAAAAATTAATTTTCTCGAAAACTATAAATCGAATCCCGAATCCGAAAGCAGATTCGGATTCAGGAAAGATGCGAGCTCAATTCTACATAAAAAATGTTAAAATCGAAAACGATAAAAAATTCGCCATTTTTTACCGAGGGCGGTAGTGCAACTTTTGACCCCCGAAGAGCCCTACAAAAAATTCATTTTCTCGAAAACTATAAATCGAATCCCGAATCCGAAAGCAGATTCGGATTCAGGAAAGATGCGGGCTCAATTCTACATAAAAAATGTTAAAATCGAAAACGATAAAAAATTCGCCATTTTTTTACCGAGGGCGGTAGTGCAACTTTTGACCCCCGAAGAGCCCTACAAAAAATTCATTTTCTCGAAAACTATAAATCGAATCCCGAATCCGAAAGCAGATTCGGATTCAGGAAAGATGCGGGCTCAATTCTACATAAAAAATGTTAAAATCGAAAACGATAAAAAATTCGCCATTTTTTACCGAGGGCGGTAGTGCAACTTTTGACCCCCGAAGAGCCCTACAAAAAATTCATTTTCTCGAAAACTATAAATCGAATCCCGAATCCGAAAGTAGATTCGGATTCAGGAAAGATGCGGGCTCAATTCGACATTAAAAATATTAAAATCGAAAACGATAAAAAATTCGCCATTTTTTACCGAGGGCGGTAGTGCAACTTTTGACCCCCGAAGAGCCCTACAAAAAATTCATTTTCTCGAAAACTATAAATCGAATCCCGAATCCGAAAGCAGATTCGGATTCAGGAAAGATGCGGGCTCAATTCTACATAAAAAATGTCAAAATCGAAAACGATAAAAAATTCGCCATTTTTTACCGAGGGCGGTAGTGCAACTTTTGACCCCCGAAGAGCGCTACAAAAAATTAATTTTCTCGAAAACTATAAATCGAATCCCGAATCCGTGAGCAGATTCGGATTCAGTAAAGATGCGGGCTCAATTCTACATAAAAAATGTTAAAATCGAAAACGATAAAAAATTCGCCATTTTTTACCGAGGACGGTAGTGCAACTTTTGACCCCCGAAGAGCCCTACAAAAAATTCATTTTCTCGAAAACTATAAATCGAATCCCGAATCCGAAAGCAGATTCGGATTCAGGAAAGATGCGGGCTCAATTCTACATTAAAAATATTAAAATCGAAAACGATAAAAAATTCGCCATTTTTTACCGAGGGCGGTAGTGCAACTTTTGACCCCCGAAGAGCCCTACAAAAAATTAATTTTCTCGAAAACTATAAATCGAATCCCGAATCCGTGAGCAGATTCGGATTCAGTAAAGATGCGGGCTCAATTCTACATAAAAAATGTTAAAATCGAAAACGATAAAAAATTCGCCATTTTTTACCGAGGACGGTAGTGCAACTTTTGACCCCCGAAGAGCCCTACAAAAAATTCATTTTCTCGAAAACTATAAATCGAATCCCGAATCCGAAAGCAGATTCGGATTCAGGAAAGATGCGGGCTCAATTCTACATTAAAAATATTAAAATCGAAAACGATAAAAAATTCGTCATTTTTTACCGAGGGCGGTAGTGCAACTTTTGACCCCCGAAGAGCGCTACAAAAAATTCATTTTCTCGAAAACTATAAATCGAATCCCGAATCCGTGAGCAGATTCGGATTCAGGAAAGATGCGGGCTCAATTCTACATAAAAAATGTTAAAATCGAAACGATAAAAAATTCGCCATTTTTTACCGAGGGCGGTAGTGCAACTTTTGACCCCCGAAGAGCGCTACAAAAAATTAATTTTCTCGAAAACTATAAATCGAATCCCGAATCCGTGAGCAGATTCGGATTCAGTAAAGATGCGGGCTCAATTCTACATAAAAAATGTTAAAATCGAAAACGATAAAAAATTCGCCATTTTTTACCGAGGACGGTAGTGCAACTTTTGACCCCCGAAGAGCCCTACAAAAAATTCATTTTCTCGAAAACTATAAATCGAATCCCGAATCCGAAAGCAGATTCGGATTCAGGAAAGATGCGGGCTCAATTCTACATTAAAAATATTAAAATCGAAAACGATAAAAAATTCGCCATTTTTTACCGAGGGCGGTAGTGCAACTTTTGACCCCCGAAGAGCCCTACAAAAAATAAATTTTCTCGAAAACTATAAATCGAATCCCGAATCCGTGAGCAGATTCGGATTCAGTAAAGATGCGGGCTCAATTCTACATAAAAAATGTTAAAATCGAAAACGATAAAAAATTCGCCATTTTTTACCGAGGACGGTAGTGCAACTTTTGACCCCCGAAGAGCCCTACAAAAAATTCATTTTCTCGAAAACTATAAATCGAATCCCGAATCCGAAAGCAGATTCGGATTCAGGAAAGATGCGGGCTCAATTCTACATTAAAAATATTAAAATCGAAAACGATAAAAAATTCGTCATTTTTTAAAGAGGGCGGTAGTGCAACTTTTGACCCCCGAAGAGCGCTACAAAAAATTCATTTTCTCGAAAACTATAAATCGAATCCCGAATCCGTGAGCAGATTCGGATTCAGGAAAGATGCGGGCTCAATTCTACATAAAAAATGTTAAAATCGAAACGATAAAAAATTCGCCATTTTTTACCGAGGGCGGTAATGCAACTTTTGACCCCCGAAGAGCGCTACAAAAAATTCATTTTCTCGAAAACTATAAATCGAATCCCGAATCCGTGAGCAGATTCGGATTCAGGAAAGATGCGGGCTCAATTCTACATAAAAAATGTTAAAATCGAAAACGATAAAAAATTCGCCATTTTTTACCGAGGGCGGTAGTGCAACTTTTGACCCCCGAAGAGCCCTACAAAAAATTCATTTTCTCAAAAACTATAAATCGAATCCCGAATCCGAAAGCAGATTCGGATTCAGGAAAGATGCGGGCTCAATTCTACATTAAAAATATTAAAATCGAAAACGATAAAAAATTCGCCATTTTTTACCGAGGGCGGTAGTGCAACTTTTGACCCCCGAAGAGCCCTACAAAAAATTCATTTTCTCGAAAACTATAAATCGAATCCCGAATCCGAAAGCAGATTCGGATTCAGGAAAGATGCGGGCTCAATTCTACATAAAAAATATTAAAATCGAAAACGATAAAAAATTCGCCATTTTTTACCAAGGGCGGTAGTGCAACTTTTGACCCCCGAAGAGCCCTACAAAAAATTCATTTTCTCGAAAACTATAAATCGAATCCCGAATCCGAAAGCAGATTCGGATTCAGGAAAGATGCGGGCTCAATTCTACATAAAAAAATGTTAAAATCGAAAACGATAAAAAATTCGCCATTTTTTACCGAGGGCGGTAGTGCAACTTTTGACCCCCGAAGAGCCCTACAAAAAATTCATTTTCTCGAAAACTATAAATCGAATCCCGAATCCGTGAGCATATTCGGATTCAGTAAAGATGGGGGCTCAATTCTACATAAAAAATATTAAAATCGAAAACGATAAAAAATTCGCCATTTTTTACCGAGGGCGGTAGTGCAACTTTTGACCCCCGAAGAGCCCTACAAAAAATTCATTTTCTTGAAAACTATAAATCGAATCTCGAATCCCGAATCCGAAAGCAGATTCGGATTCAGTAAAGATGAGGGCTCAATTCTACATAAAAAATATTAAAATCGAAAACGATAAAAAATTCGCCATTTTTTACCGAGGGCGGTAGTGCAACTTCTGACCCCCGAAGAGCCCTACAAAAAATTCATTTTCTCGAAAACTATAAATCGAATCCCGAATCCGAAAGTAGATTCGGATTCAGGAAAGATGCGGGCTCAATTCGACATTAAAAATATTAAAATCGAAAACGATAAAAAATTCGCCATTTTTTACCGAGGGCGGTAGTGCAACTTTTGACCCCCGAAGAGCCCTACAAAAAATTCATTTTCTCGAAAACTATAAATCGAATCCCGAATCCGTGAGCAGATTCGGATTCAGGAAAGATGCGGGCTCAATTCTACATAAAAAATGTTAAAATCGAAAACGATAAAAAATTCGCCATTTTTTACCGAGGGCGGTAGTGCAACTTTTGACCCCCGAAGAGCCCTACTAAAAATTCATTTTCTCGAAAACTATAAATCGAATCCCGAATCCGAAAGCAGATTCGGATTCAGGAAAGATGCGGGCTCAATTCTACATAAAAAATATTAAAATCGAAAACGATAAAAAATTCGCCATTTTTTACCGAGGGCGGTAGTGCAACTTTTGACCCCCGAAGAGCCCTACAAAAAATTCATTTTCTCGAAAACTATAAATCGAATCCCGAATCCGTGAGCAGATTCGGATTCAGGAAAGATGCGGGCTCAATTCTACATAAAAAATGTTAAAATCGAAAACGATAAAAAATTCGCCATTTTTTACCGAGGGCGGTAGTGCAACTTTTGACCCCCGAAGAGCCCTACTAAAAATTCATTTTCTCGAAAACTATAAATCGAATCCCGAATCCGAAAGCAGATTCGGATTCAGGAAAGATGCGGGCTCAATTCTACATAAAAAATATTAAAATCGAAAACGATAAAAAATTCGCCATTTTTTACCGAGGGCGGTAGTGCAACTTTTGACCCCCGAAGAGCCCTACAAAAAATTCATTTTCTCGAAAACTATAAATCGAATCCCGAATCCGAAAGCAGATTCGGATTCAGGAAAGATGCGGGCTCAATTCTACATTAAAAATATTAAAATCGAAAACGATAAAAAATTCGCCATTTTTTACCGAGGGCGGTAGTGCAACTTTTGACCCCCGAAGAGCCCTACAAAAAATTCATTTTCTCGAAAACTATAAATCGAATCCCGAATCCGAAAGTAGATTCGGATTCAGGAAAGATGCGGGCTCAATTCGACATTAAAAATATTAAAATCGAAAACGATAAAAAATTCGCCATTTTTTACCGAGGGCGGTAGTGCAACTTTTGACCCCCGAAGAGCCCTACAAAAAATTCATTTTCTCGAAAACTATAAATCGAATCCCGAATCCGAAAGCAGATTCGGATTCAGGAAAGATGCGGGCTCAATTCTACATAAAAAATGTCAAAATCGAAAACGATAAAAAATTCGCCATTTTTTACCGAGGGCGGTAGTGCAACTTTTGACCCCCGAAGAGCGCTACAAAAAATTAATTTTCTCGAAAACTATAAATCGAATCCCGAATCCGTGAGCAGATTCGGATTCAGTAAAGATGCGGGCTCAATTCTACATAAAAAATGTTAAAATCGAAAACGATAAAAAATTCGCCATTTTTTACCGAGGACGGTAGTGCAACTTTTGACCCCCGAAGAGCCCTACAAAAAATTCATTTTCTCGAAAACTATAAATCGAATCCCGAATCCGAAAGCAGATTCGGATTCAGGAAAGATGCGGGCTCAATTCTACATTAAAAATATTAAAATCGAAAACGATAAAAAATTCGTCATTTTTTACCGAGGGCGGTAGTGCAACTTTTGACCCCCGAAGAGCGCTACAAAAAATTCATTTTCTCGAAAACTATAAATCGAATCCCGAATCCGTGAGCAGATTCGGATTCAGGAAAGATGCGGGCTCAATTCTACATAAAAAATGTTAAAATCGAAAACGATAAAAAATTCGCCATTTTTTACCGAGGGCGGTAATGCAACTTTTGACCCCCGAAGAGCGCTACAAAAAATTCATTTTCTCGAAAACTATAAATCGAATCCCGAATCCGTGAGCAGATTCGGATTCAGGAAAGATGCGGGCTCAATTCTACATAAAAAATGTTAAAATCGAAAACGATAAAAAATTCGCCATTTTTTACCGAGGGCGGTAGTGCAACTTTTGACCCCCGAAGAGCCCTACAAAAAATTCATTTTCTCAAAAACTATAAATCGAATCCCGAATCCGAAAGCAGATTCGGATTCAGGAAAGATGCGGGCTCAATTCTACATTAAAAATATTAAAATCGAAAACGATAAAAAATTCGCCATTTTTTACCGAGGGCGGTAGTGCAACTTTTGACCCCCGAAGAGCCCTACAAAAAATTCATTTTCTCGAAAACTATAAATCGAATCCCGAATCCGTGAGCAGATTCGGATTCAGTAAAGATGGGGGCTCAATTCTACATAAAAAATATTAAAATCGAAAACGATAAAAAATTCGCCATTTTTTACCGAGGGCGGTAGTGCAACTTTTGACCTCCGAAGAGCCCTACAAAAAATTCATTTTCTCGAAAACTATAAATCGAATCCCGAATCCGAAAGCAGATTCGGATTCAGGAAAGATGCGGGCTCAATTCTACATAAAAAATGTTAAAATCGAAAACGATAAAAAATTCGCCATTTTTTACCGAGGGCGGTAGTGCAACTTTTGACCCCCGAAGAGCCCTACTAAAAATTCATTTTCTCGAAAACTATAAATCGAATCCCGAATCCGAAAGCAGATTCGGATTCAGGAAAGATGCGGGCTCAATTCTACATAAAAAATATTAAAATCGAAAACGATAAAAAATTCGCCATTTTTTACCGAGGGCGGTAGTGCAACTTTTGACCCCCGAAGAGCCCTACAAAAAATTCATTTTCTCGAAAACTATAAATCGAATCCCGAATCCGAAAGCAGATTCGGATTCAGGAAAGATGCGGGCTCAATTCTACATTAAAAATATTAAAATCGAAAACGATAAAAAATTCGCCATTTTTTACCGAGGGCGGTAGTGCAACTTTTGACCCCCGAAGAGCCCTACAAAAAATTAATTTTCTCGAAAACTATAAATCGAATCGCGAATCCGAAAGCAGATTCGGATTCAGGAAAGATGCGGGCTCAATTCTACATTAAAAATATTAAAATCGAAAACGATAAAAAATTCGCCATTTTTTACCGAGGGCGGTAGTGCAACTTTTGACCCCCGAAGAGCCCTACTAAAAATTCATTTTCTCGAAAACTATAAATCGAATCCCGAATCCGAAAGCAGATTCGGATTCAGGAAAGATGGGGGCTCAATTCTACATAAAAAAATGTTAAAATCGAAAACGATAAAAAATTCGCCATTTTTTAAAGAGGGCGGTAGTGCAACTTTTGACCCCCGAAGAGCCCTACAAAAAATTCATTTTCGCGAAAACTATAAATCGAATCCCGAATCCGAAAGCAGATTCGGATTCAGGAAAGATGCGGGCTCAATTCTACATTAAAAATATTAAAATCGAAAACGATAAAAAATTCGTCATTTTTTACCGAGGGCGGTAGTGCAACTTTTGACCCCCGAAGAGCGCTACAAAAAATTCATTTTCTCGAAAACTATAAATCGAATCCCGAATCCGTGAGCAGATTCGGATTCAGGAAAGATGCGGGCTCAATTCTACATAAAAAATGTTAAAATCGAAAACGATAAAAAATTCGCCATTTTTTACCGAGGGCGGTAGTGCAACTTTTGACCCCCGAAGAGCGCTGCAAAAAATTCATTTTCTCGAAAACTATAAATCGAATCCCGAATCCGTGAGCAGATTCGGATTCAGGAAAGATGCGGGGTCAATTCTACATAAAAAATGTTAAAATCGAAAACGATAAAAAATTCGCCATTTTTTACCGAGGGCGGTAGTGCAACTTTTGACCCCCGAAGAGCGCTACAAAAAATTCATTTTCTCGAAAACTATAAATCGAATCCCGAATCCGTGAGCAGATTCGGATTCAGGAAAGATGCGGGGTCAATTCTACATAAAAAATGTTAAAATCGAAAACGATAAAAAATTCGCCATTTTTTACCGAGGGCGGTAGTGCAACTTTTGACCCCCGAAGAGCCCTACAAAAAATTCATTTTCTCAAAAACTATAAATCGAATCCCGAATCCGAAAGCAGATTCGGATTCAGGAAAGATGCGGGCTCAATTCTACATTAAAAATATTAAAATCGAAAACGATAAAAAATTCGCCATTTTTTACCGAGGGCGGTAGTGCAACTTTTGACCCCCGAAGAGCGCTACAAAAAATTCATTTTCTCGAAAACTATAAATCGAATCCCGAATCCGTGAGCAGATTCGGATTCAGGAAAGATGCGGGCTCAATTCTACATAAAAAATGTTAAAATCGAAAACGATAAAAAATTCGCCATTTTTTACCGAGGGCGGTAGTGCAACTTTTGACCCCCGAAGAGCCCTACAAAAAATTCATTTTCTCGAAAACTATAAATCGAATCCCGAATCCGAAAGCAGATTCGGATTCAGGAAAGATGTGGGCTCAATTCTACATTAAAAATATTAAAATCGAAAACGATAAAAAATTCGCCATTTTTTACCGAGGGCGGTAGTGCAACTTTTGACCCCCGAAGAGCCCTACAAAAAATTCATTTTCTCGAAAACTATAAATCGAATCCCGAATCCGAAAGCAGATTCGGATTCAGGAAAGATGCGGGCTCAATTCTACATAAAAAATGTTAAAATCGAAAACGATAAAAAATTCGCCATTTTTTACCGAGGGCGGTAGTGCAACTTTTGACCCCCGAAGAGCCCTACAAAAAATTCATTTTCTCGAAAACTATAAATCGAATCCCGAATCCGAAAACAGATTCGGATTCAGGAAAGATGCGGGCTCAATTCTACATTAAAAATATTAAAATCGAAAACGATAAAAAATTCGTCATTTTTTACCGAGGGCGGTAGTGCAACTTTTGACCCCCGAAGAGCGCTACAAAAAATTCATTTTCTCGAAAACTATAAATCGAATCCCGAATCCGTGAGCAGATTCGGATTCAGGAAAGATGCGGGCTCAATTCTACATAAAAAATGTTAAAATCGAAAACGATAAAAAATTCGCCATTTTTTACCGAGGGCGGTAGTGCAACTTTTGACCCCCGAAGAGCCCTACAAAAATTCATTTTCTCGAAAACTATAAATCGAATCCCGAATCCGAAAGCAGATTCGGATTCAGGAAAGATGGGGGCTCAATTCTACATAAAAAATGTTAAAATCGAAAACGATAAAAAATTCGCCATTTTTTACCGAGGGCGGTAGTGCAACTTTTGACCCCCGAAGAGCCCTACAAAAAATTCATTTTCTCGAAAACTATAAATCGAATCCCGAATCCGAATGCAGATTCGGATTCAGGAAAGATGCGGGCTCAATTCTACATAAAAAATGTTAAAATCGAAAACGATAAAAAATTCGCCATTTTTTACCGAGGGCGGTAGTGCAACTTTTGACCCCCGAAGAGCGCTACAAAAAATTCATTTTCTCGAAAACTATAAATCGAATCCCGAATCCGAAAGCAGATTCGGATTCAGGAAAGATGCGGGCTCAATTCTACATAAAAAATCATAAAATCGAAAACGATAAAAAATTCGCCATTTTTTACCGAGGGCGGTAGTGCAACTTTTGACCCCCGAAGAGCCCTACAAAAAATTCATTTTCTCGAAAACTATAAATCGAATCCCGAATCCGTGAGCAGATTCGGATTCAGTAAAGATGGGGGCTCAATTCTACATAAAAAATATTAAAATCGAAAACGATAAAAAATTCGCCATTTTTTACCGAGGGCGGTAGTGCAACTTTTGACCTCCGAAGAGCCCTACAAAAAATTCATTTTCTCGAAAACTATAAATCGAATCCCGAATCCGAAAGCAGATTCGGATTCAGTAAAGATGGGGGCTCAATTCTACATAAAAAATATTAAAATCGAAAACGATAAAAAATTCGCCATTTTTTACCGAGGGCGGTAGTCAACTTTTGACCCCCGAAGAGCCCTACAAAAAATTCATTTTCTCGAAAACTATAAATCGAATCCCGAATCCGAAAGCAGATTCGGATTCAGGAAAGATGTGGGCTCAATTCTACATTAAAAATATTAAAATCGAAAACGATAAAAAATTCGCCATTTTTTACCGAGGGCGGTAGTGCAACTTTTGACCCCCGAAGAGCCCTACAAAAAATTCATTTTCTCGAAAATTATAAATCGAATCCCGAATCCGAAAGCAGATTCGGATTCAGGAAAGATGCGGGCTCAATTCTACATAAAAAATGTTAAAATCGAAAACGATAAAAAATTCGTCATTTTTTACCGAGGGCGGTAGTGCAACTTTTGACCCCCGAAGAGCCCTACAAAAAATTCATTTTCTCGAAAACTATAAATCGAATCCCGAATCCGAAAGCAGATTCGGATTCAGGAAAGATGGGGGCTCAATTCTACATAAAAAATGTTAAAATCGAAAACGATAAAAAATTCGCCATTTTTTACCGAGGGCGGTAGTGCAACTTTTGACCCCCGAAGAGCCCTACAAAAAATTCATTTTCTCGAAAACTATTAATCGAATCCCGAATCCGAATGCAGATTCGGATTCAGGAAAGATGCGGGCTCAATTCTACATAAAAATGTTAAAATCGAAAACGATAAAAAATTCGCCATTTTTTACCGAGGGCGGTAGTGCAACTTTTGACCCCCGAAGAGCGCTACAAAAAATTCATTTTCTCGAAAACTATAAATCGAATCCCGAATCCGAAAGCAGATTCGGATTCAGGAAAGATGCGGGCTCAATTCTACATAAAAAAATCATAAAATCGAAAACTATAAAAAATTCGCCATTTTTTACCGAGGGCGGTAGTGCAACTTTTGACCCCCGAAGAGCCCTACAAAAAATTCATTTTCTCGAAAACTATAAATCGAATCCCGAATCCGAAAGCAGATTCGGATTCAGGAAAGATGCGGGCTCAATTCTACATTAAAAATATTAAAATCGAAAACGATAAAAAATTCGCCATTTTTTACCGAGGGCGGTAGTGCAACTTTTGACCCCCGAAGAGCCCTACAAAAAATTCATTTTCTGGAAAACTATAAATCGAATCCCGAATCCGAAAGCAGATTCGGATTCAGGAAAGATGGGGGCTCAATTCTACATAAAAAATGTTAAAATCGAAAACGATAAAAAATTCGCCATTTTTTACCGAGGGCGGTAGTGCAACTTTTGACCCCCGAAGAGCCCTACAAAAAATTCATTTTCTCGAAAACTATAAATCGAATCCCGAATCCGAATGCAGATTCGGATTCAGGAAAGATGCGGGCTCAATTCTACATAAAAAATGTTAAAATCGAAAACGATAAAAAATTCGCCATTTTTTACCGAGGGCGGTAGTGCAACTTTTGACCCCCGAAGAGCCCTACAAAAAATTCATTTTCTCGAAAACTATAAATCGAATCCCGAATCCGAAAGCAGATTCGGATTCAGGAAAGATGCGGGCTCAATTCTACATAAAAAATGTTAAAATCGAAAACGATAAAAAATTCGCCATTTTTTACCGAGGGCGGTAGTGCAACTTTTGACCCCCGAAGAGCGCTACAAAAAATTCATTTTCTCGAAAACTATAAATCGAATCCCGAATCCGAAAGCAGATTCGGATTCAGGAAAGATGCGGGCTCAATTCTACATAAAAAATCATAAAATCGAAAACGATAAAAAATTCGCCATTTTTTACCGAGGGCGGTAGTGCAACTTTTGACCCCCGAAGAGCCCTACAAAAAATTCATTTTCTCGAAAACTATAAATCGAATCCCGAATCCGTGAGCAGATTCGGATTCAGTAAAGATGGGGGCTCAATTCTACATAAAAAATATTAAAATCGAAAACGATAAAAAATTCGCCATTTTTTACCGAGGGCGGTAGTGCAACTTTTGACCTCCGAAGAGCCCTACAAAAAATTCATTTTCTCGAAAACTATAAATCGAATCCCGAATCCGAAAGCAGATTCGGATTCAGGAAAGATGCGGGCTCAATTCTACATAAAAAATGTTAAAATCGAAAACGATAAAAAATTCGCCATTTTTTACCGAGGGCGGTAGTGCAACTTTTGACCCCCGAAGAGCCCTACTAAAAATTCATTTTCTCGAAAACTATAAATCGAATCCCGAATCCGAAAGCAGATTCGGATTCAGGAAAGATGCGGGCTCAATTCTACATAAAAAATGTTAAAATCGAAAACGATAAAAAATTCGCCATTTTTTACCGAGGGCGGTAGTGCAACTTTTGACCCCCGAAGAGCCCTACTAAAAATTCATTTTCTCGAAAACTATAAATCGAATCCCGAATCCGAAAGCAGATTCGGATTCAGGAAAGATGCGGGCTCAATTCTACATAAAAAATGTTAAAATCGAAAACGATAAAAAATTCGCCATTTTTTACCGAGGGCGGTAGTGCAACTTTTGACCCCCGAAGAGCGCTACAAAAAATTCATTTTCTCGAAAACTATAAATCGAATCCCGAATCCGAAAGCAGATTCGGATTCAGGAAAGATGCGGGCTCAATTCTACATAAAAAATGTTAAAATCGAAAACGATAAAAAATTCGCCATTTTTTACCGAGGGCGGTAGTGCAACTTTTGACCCCCGAAGAGCGCTACAAAAAATTCATTTTCTCGAAAACTATAAATCGAATCCCGAATCCGAAAGCAGATTCGGATTCAGGAAAGATGCGGGCTCAATTCTACATAAAAAATCATAAAATCGAAAACGATAAAAAATTCGCCATTTTTTACCGAGGGCGGTAGTGCAACTTTTGACCCCCGAAGAGCCCTACAAAAAATTCATTTTCTCGAAAACTATAAATCGAATCCCGAATCCGTGAGCAGATTCGGATTCAGTAAAGATGGGGGCTCAATTCTACATAAAAAATATTAAAATCGAAAACGATAAAAAATTCGCCATTTTTTACCGAGGGCGGTAGTGCAACTTTTGACCTCCGAAGAGCCCTACAAAAAATTCATTTTCTCGAAAACTATAAATCGAATCCCGAATCCGAAAGCAGATTCGGATTCAGGAAAGATGCGGGCTCAATTCTACATAAAAAATGTTAAAATCGAAAACGATAAAAAATTCGCCATTTTTTACCGAGGGCGGTAGTGCAACTTTTGACCCCCGAAGAGCCCTACTAAAAATTCATTTTCTCGAAAACTATAAATCGAATCCCGAATCCGAAAGCAGATTCGGATTCAGGAAAGATGCGGGCTCAATTCTACATAAAAAATATTAAAATCGAAAACGATAAAAAATTCGCCATTTTTTACCGAGGGCGGTAGTGCAACTTTTGACCCCCGAAGAGCCCTACAAAAAATTCATTTTCTCGAAAACTATAAATCGAATCCCGAATCCGAAAGCAGATTCGGATTCAGGAAAGATGCGGGCTCAATTCTACATTAAAAATATTAAAATCGAAAACGATAAAAAATTCGCCATTTTTTACCGAGGGCGGTAGTGCAACTTTTGACCCCCGAAGAGCCATACAAAAAATTCATTTTCTCGAAAACTATAAATCGAATCCCGAATCCGAAAGCAGATTCGGATTCAGTAAAGATGGGGGCTCAATTCTACATAAAAAATATTAAAATCGAAAACGATAAAAAAATCGCCATTTTTTACCGAGGGCGGTAGTGCAACTTTTGACCCCCGAAGAGCCCTACAAAAAATTCATTTTCTCGAAAACTATAAATCGAATCCCGAATCCGAAAGCAGATTCGGATTCAGGAAAGATGCGGGCTCAATTCTACATAAAAAATGTTAAAATCGAAAACGATAAAAAATTCGCCATTTTTTACCGAGGGCGGTAGTGCAACTTTTGACCCCCGAAGAGCGCTACAAAAAATTCATTTTCTCGAAAACTATAAATCGAATCCCGAATCCGTGAGCAGATTCGGATTCAGTAAAGATGGGGGCTCAATTCTACATTAAAAATATTAAAATCGAAAACGATAAAAAATTCGCCATTTTTTACCGAGGGCGGTAGTGCAACTTTTGACCCCCGAAGAGCCCTACAAAAAATTCATTTTCTCGAAAACTATAAATCGAATCCCGAATCCGAAAGCAGATTCGGATTCAGGAAAGATGCGGGCTCAATTCTACATTAAAAATATTAAAATCGAAAACGATAAAAAAATCGCCATTTTTTACCGAGGGCGGTAGTGCAACTTTTGACCCCCGAAGAGCGCTACAAAAAATTAATTTTCTCGAAAACTATAAGTCGAATCCCGAATCCGTGAGCAGATTCGGATTCAGTAAAGATGCGGGCTCAATTCTACATAAAAAATGTTAAAATCGAAAACGATAAAAAATTCTCCATTTTTTACCGAGGGCGGTAGTGCAACTTTTGACAACCGAAGAGCCCTACAAAAAATTCACTTTCTCGAAAACTATAAATCGAATCCCGAATCCGAAAGCAGATTCGGATTCAGGAAAGATGCGGGCTCAATTCTACATAAAAAATGTTAAAATCGAAAACGATAAAAAATTCGCCATTTTTTACCGAGGGCGGTAGTGCAACTTTTGACCCCCGAAGAGCCCTACAAAAAATTCATTTTCTCGAAAACTATAAATCGAATCCCGAATCCGAAAGCAGATTCGGATTCAGGAAAGATGCGGGCTCAATTCTACATAAAAAATATTAAAATCGAAAACGATAAAAAATTCGCCATTTTTTACCGAGGGCGGTAGTGCAACTTTTGACCCCCGAAGAGCCCTACAAAAAATTCATTTTCTCGAAAACTATAAATCGAATCCCGAATCCGAAAGCAGATTCGGATTCAGGAAAGATGCGGGCTCAATTCTACATTAAAAATATTAAAATCGAAAACGATAAAAAATTCGCCATTTTTTACCGAGGGCGGTAGTGCAACTTTTGACCCCCGAAGAGCAATACAAAAATTCATTTTCTCGAAAACTATAAATCGAATCCCGAATCCGAAAGCAGATTCGGATTCAGGAAAGATGGGGGCTCAATTCTACATAAAAAATGTTAAAATCGAAAACGATAAAAAATTCGCCATTTTTTACCGAGGGCGGTAGTGCAACTTTTGACCCCCGAAGAGCCCTACAAAAAATTCATTTTTTCGAAAACTATAAATCGAATCCCGAATCCGAATGCAGATTCGGATTCAGGAAAGATGCGGGCTCAATTCTACATAAAAAAATGTTAAAATCGAAAACGATAAAAAATTCGCCATTTTTTACCGAGGGCGGTAGTGCAACTTTTGACCCCCGAAGAGCGCTACAAAAAATTCATTTTCTCGAAAACTATAAATCGAATCCCGAATCCGTGAGCAGATTCGGATTCAGTAAAGATGGGGGCTCAATTCTACATAAAAAATGTTAAAATCGAAAACGATAAAAAATTCGCCATTTTTTACCGAGGGCGGTAGTGCAACTTTTGACCCATGAAGAGCCCTACAAAAAATTCATTTTCTCGAAAACTATAAATCGAATCCCGAATCCGAATGCAGATTCGGATTCAGGAAAGATGCGGGCTCAATTCTACATAAAAAAATGTTAAAATCGAAAACGATAAAAAATTCGCCATTTTTTACCGAGGGCGGTAGTGCAACTTTTGACCCCCGCAGAGCGCTACAATAAATTCATTTTCTCGAAAACTATAAATCGAATCCCGAATCCGTGAGCAGATTCGGATTCAGTAAAGATGGGGGCTCAATTCTACATAAAAAATGTTAAAATCGAGAACGATAAAAAATTCGCCATTTTTTACCGAGGGCGGTAGTGCAACTTTTGACCCCCGAAGAGCCCTACAAAAAATTCACTTTCTCGAAAACTATAAATCGAATCCCGAATCCGAAAGCAGATTCGGATTCAGGAAAGATGCGGGCTCAATTCTACATAAAAAATCATAAAATCGAAAACGATAAAAAATTCGCCATTTTTTACCGAGGGCGGTAGTGCAACTTTTGACCCCCGAAGAGCCCTACAAAAAATTCATTTTCTCGAAAACTATAAATCGAATCCCGAATCCGAAAGCAGATTCGGATTCAGGAAAGATGCGGGCTCAATTCTACATAAAAAATGTTAAAATCGAAAACGGTAAAAAATTCGCCATTTTTTACCGAGGGCGGTAGTGCAACTTTTGACCCCCGAAGAGCCCTACAAAAAATTAATTTTCTCGAAAACTATAAATCGAATCCCGAATCTGAAAGCAGATTCGGATTCAGGAAAGATGCGGGCTCAATTCTACATAAAAAATATTAAAATCGAAAACGATAAAAAATTCGCCATTTTTTACCGAGGGCGGTAGTGCAACTTTTGACCCCCGAAGAGCGCTACAAAAAATTCATTTTCTCGAAAACTATAAATCGAATCCCGAATCCGAAAGCAGATTCGGATTCAGTAAAGATGGGGGCTCAATTCTACATTAAAAATATTAAAATCGAAAACGACAAAAAATTCGCCATTTTTTACCGAGGGCGGTAGTGCAACTTTTGACCCCCGAAGAGCCCTACAAAAAATTCATTTTCTCGAAAACTATAAATCGAATCCCGAATCCGAATGCAGATTCGGATTCAGGAAAGATGCGGGCTCAATTCTACATAAAAAATGTTAAAGTCGAAAACGATAAAAAATTCGCCATTTTTTACCGAGGGCGGTAGTGCAACTTTTGACCCCCGAAGAGCCCTACAAAAAATTCACTTTCTCGAAAACTATAAATCGAATCCCGAATCCGAAAGCAGATTCGGATTCAGGAAAGATGCGGGCTCAATTCTACATAAAAAATGTTAAAATCGAAAACGATAAAAAATTCGCCATTTTTTACCGAGGGCGGTAGTGCAACTTTTGACCCCCGAAGAGCGCTACAAAAAATTCATTTTCTCGAAAACTATAAATCGAATCCCGAATCCGAAAGCAGATTCGGATTCAGGAAAGATGCGGGCTCAATTCTACATTAAAAATATTAAAATCGAAAACGATAAAAAATTCGCCATTTTTTACCGAGGGCGGTAGTGCAACTTTTGACCCCCGAAGAGCCCTACAAAAAATTAATTTTCTCGAAAACTATAAATCGAATCCCGAATCTGAAAGCAGATTCGGATGCAGGAAAGATGCGGGCTCAATTCTACATAAAAAAATATTAAAATCGAAAACGATAAAAAATTCGCCATTTTTTACCGAGGGCGGTAGTGCAACTTTTGACCCCCGAAGAGCGCTACAAAAAATTCATTTTCTCGAAAACTATAAATCGAATCCCGAATCCGTTAGCAGATTCGGATTCAGTAAAGATGGGGGCTCAATTCTACATTAAAAATATTAAAATCGAAAACGATAAAAAATTCGCCATTTTTTACCTAGGGCGGTAGTGCAACTTTGGACCCCCGAAGAGCCCTACAAAAAATTCATTTTCTCGAAAACTATAAATCGAATCCCGAATCCGAAAGCAGATTCGGATTCAGGAAAGATGCGGGCTCAATTCTACATTAAAAATATTAAAATCGAAAACGATAAAAAATTCGCCATTTTTTACCGAGGGCGGTAGTGCAACTTTTGACCCCCGAAGAGCGCTACAAAAAATTCATTTTCTCGAAAACTATAAATCGAATCCCGAATCCGTGAGCAGATTCGGATTCAGTAAAGATGCGGGCTCAATTCTACATAAAAAATATTAAAATCGAAAACGATAAAAAATTCTCGATTTTTTACCGAGGGCGGTAGTGCAACTTTTGACCCCCGAAGAGCCCTACAAAAAATTCACTTTCTCGAAAACTATAAATCGAATCCCGAATCCGAAAGCAGATTCGGATTCAGGAAAGATGCGGGCTCAATTCTACATAAAAAATGTTAAAATCGAAAACGATAAAAAATTCGCCATTTTTTACCGAGGGCGGTAGTGCAACTTTTGACCCCCGAAGAGCCCTACAAAAAATTCATTTTCTCGAAAACTATAAATCGAATCCCGAATCCGAAAGCAGATTCGGATTCAGGAAAGATGCGGGCTCAATTCTACATTAAAAATGTTAAAATCGAAAACGATAAAAAATTCGCCATTTTTTACCGAGGGCGGTAGTGCAACTTTTGACCCCCGAAGAGCGCTACAAAAAATTCATTTTCTCGAAAACTATAAATCGAATCCCGAATCCGTGAGCAGATTCGGATTCAGTAAAGATGGGGGCTCAATTCTACATAAAAAATATTAAAATCGAAAACGATAAAAAATTCGCCATTTTTTACCGAGGGCGGTAGTGCAACTTTTGACCCCCGAAGAGCCCTACAAAAAATTCATTTTCTCGAAAACTATAAATCGAATCCCGAATCCGAAAGCAAATTCGGATTCAGGAAAGATGCGGGCTCAATTCTACATTAAAAATATTAAAATCGAAAACGATAAAAAATTCGCCATTTTTTACCGAGGGCGGTAGTGCAACTTTTGACCCCCGAAGAGCCCTACAAAAATTCATTTTCTCGAAAACTATAAATCGAATCCCGAATCCGAAAGCAGATTCGGATTCAGGAAAGATGGGGGCTCAATTCTACATAAAAAATGTTAAAATCGAAAACGATAAAAAATTCGCCATTTTTTACCGAGGGCGGTAGTGCAACTTTTGACCCCCGAAGAGCCCTACAAAAAATTCATTTTCTCGAAAACTATAAATCGAATCCCGAATCCGAAAGCAGATTCGGATTCAGGAAAGATGCGGGCTCAATTCTACATAAAAAAATGTTAAAATCGAAAACGATAAAAAATTCGCCATTTTTTACCGAGGGCGGTAGTGCAACTTTTGACCCCCGAAGAGCGCTACAAAAAATTCATTTTCTCGAAAACTATAAATCGAATCCCGAATCCGAAAGCAGATTCGGATTCAGGAAAGATGCGGGCTCAATTCTACATAAAAGATGTTAAAATCGAAAACGATAAAAAATTCGCCATTTTTTACCGAGGGCGGTAGTGCAACTTTTGACCCCCGAAGAGCGCTACAAAAAATTCATTTTCTCGAAAACTATAAATCGAATCCCGAATCCGAAAGCAGATTCGGATTCAGGAAAGATGCGGGCTCAATTCTACATTAAAAATATTAAAATCGAAAACGATAAAAAATTCGCCATTTTTTACCGAGGGCGGTAGTGCAACTTTTGACCCCCGAAGAGCCCTACAAAAAATTAATTTTCTCGAAAACTATAAATCGAATCCCGAATCTGAAAGCAGATTCGGATTCAGGAAAGATGCGGGCTCAATTCTACATAAAAAATATTAAAATCGAAAACGATAAAAAATTCGCCATTTTTTACCGAGGGCGGTAGTGCAACTTTTGACCCCCGAAGAGCGCTACAAAAAATTCATTTTCTCGAAAACTATAAATCGAATCCCGAATCCGTTAGCAGATTCGGATTCAGTAAAGATGGGGGCTCAATTCTACATTAAAAATATTAAAATCGAAAACGATAAAAAATTCGCCATTTTTTACCGAGGGCGGTAGTGCAACTTTGGACCCCCGAAGAGCCCTACAAAAAATTCATTTTCTCGAAAACTATAAATCGAATCCCGAATCCGAAAGCAGATTCGGATTCAGGAAAGATGCGGGCTCAATTCTACATTAAAAATATTAAAATCGAAAACGATAAAAAATTCGCCATTTTTTACCGAGGGCGGTAGTGCAACTTTTGACCCCCGAAGAGCGCTACAAAAAATTCATTTTCTCGAAAACTATAAATCGAATCCCGAATCCGTGAGCAGATTCGGATTCAGTAAAGATGCGGGCTCAATTCTACATAAAAAATATTAAAATCGAAAACGATAAAAAATTCTCGATTTTTTACCGAGGGCGGTAGTGCAACTTTTGACCCCCGAAGAGCCCTACAAAAAATTCACTTTCTCGAAAACTATAAATCGAATCCCGAATCCGAAAGCAGATTCGGATTCAGGAAAGATGCGGGCTCAATTCTACATAAAAAATGTTAAAATCGAAAACGATAAAAAATTCGCCATTTTTTACCGAGGGCGGTAGTGCAACTTTTGACCCCCGAAGAGCCCTACAAAAAATTCACTTTCTCGAAAACTATAAATCGAATCCCGAATCCGAAAGCAAATTCGGATTCAGGAAAGATGCGGGCTCAATTCTACATTAAAAATATTAAAATCGAAAACGATAAAAAATTCGCCATTTTTTACCGAGGGCGGTAGTGCAACTTTTGACCCCCGAAGAGCCCTACAAAAATTCATTTTCTCGAAAACTATAAATCGAATCCCGAATCCGAAAGCAGATTCGGATTCAGGAAAGATGGGGGCTCAATTCTACATAAAAAATGTTAAAATCGAAAACGATAAAAAATTCGCCATTTTTTACCGAGGGCGGTAGTGCAACTTTTGACCCCCGAAGAGCCCTACAAAAAATTCATTTTCTCGAAAACTATAAATCGAATCCCGAATCCGTGAGCAGATTCGGATTCAGTAAAGATGGGGGCTCAATTCTACATAAAAAATGTTAAAATCGAAAACGATAAAAAATTCGCCATTTTTTACCGAGGGCGGTAGTGCAACTTTTGACCCCCGAAGAGCCCTACAAAAAATTCACTTTCTCGAAAACTATAAATCGAATCCCGAATCCGAAAGCAGATTCGGATTCAGGAAAGATGCGGGCTCAATTCTACATAAAAATGTTAAAATCGAAAACGATAAAAAATTCGCCATTTTTTACCGAGGGCGGTAGTGCAACTTTTGACCCCCGAAGAGCGCTACAAAAAATTCATTTTCTCGAAAACTATAAATCGAATCCCGAATCCGAAAGCAGATTCGGATTCAGGAAAGATGCGGGCTCAATTCTACATAAAAAAATCATAAAATCGAAAACGATAAAAAATTCGCTATTTTTTACCGAGGGCGGTAGTGCAACTTTTGACCCCCGAAGAGCCCTACAAAAAATTCATTTTCTCGAAAACTATAAATCGAATCCCGAATCCGTGAGCAGATTCGGATTCAGTAAAGATGGGGGCTCAATTCTACATAAAAAATATTAAAATCGAAAACGATAAAAAATTCGCCATTTTTTACCGAGGGCGGTAGTGCAACTTTTGACCCCCGAAGAGCCCTACAAAAAATTCATTTTCTCGAAAACTATAAATCGAATCCCGAATCCGTGAGCAGATTCGGATTCAGTAAAGATGGGGGCTCAATTCTACATAAAAAATATTAAAATCGAAAACGATAAAAAATTCGCCATTTTTTACCGAGGGCGGTAGTGCAACTTTTGACCCCCGAAGAGCCCTACAAAAATTCATTTTCTCGAAAACTATAAATCGAATCCCGAATCCGAAAGCAGATTCGGATTCAGGAAAGATGGGGGCTCAATTCTACATAAAAAATGTTAAAATCGAAAACGATAAAAAATTCGCCATTTTTTACCGAGGGCGGTAGTGCAACTTTTGACCCCCGAAGAGCCCTACAAAAAATTCATTTTCTCGAAAACTATAAATCGAATCCCGAATCCGTGAGCAGATTCGGATTCAGTAAAGATGGGGGCTCAATTCTACATAAAAAATGTTAAAATCGAAAACGATAAAAAATTCGCCATTTTTTACCGAGGGCGGTAGTGCAACTTTTGACCCCCGAAGAGCCCTACAAAAAATTCACTTTCTCGAAAACTATAAATCGAATCCCGAATCCGAAAGCAGATTCGGATTCAGGAAAGATGCGGGCTCAATTCTACATAAAAAATGTTAAAATCGAAAACGCTAAAAAATTCGCCATTTTTTACCGAGGGCGGTAGTGCAACTTTTGACCCCCGAAGAGCGCTACAAAAAATTCATTTTCTCGAAAACTATAAATCGAATCCCGAATCCGAAAGCAGATTCGGATTCAGGAAAGATGCGGGCTAAATTCTACATAAAAAATCATAAAATCGAAAACGATAAAAAATTCGCTATTTTTTACCGAGGGCGGTAGTGCAACTTTTGACCCCCGAAGAGCCCTACAAAAAATTCATTTTCTCGAAAACTATAAATCGAATCCCGAATCCGTGAGCAGATTCGGATTCAGTAAAGATGGGGGCTCAATTCTACATAAAAAATATTAAAATCGAAAACGATAAAAAATTCGCCATTTTTTACCGAGGGCGGTAGTGCAACTTTTGACCCCCGAAGAGCCCTACAAAAAATTCATTTTCTCGAAAACTATAAATCGAATCCCGAATCCGAAAGCAGATTCGGATTCAGGAAAGATGCGGGCTCAATTCTACATAAAAAATGTTAAAATCGAAAACGATAAAAAATTCGCCATTTTTTACCGAGGGCGGTAGTGCAACTTTTGACCCCCGAAGAGCCCTACAAAAAATTCATTTTCTCGAAAACTATAAATCGAATCCCGAATCCGAAAGCAGATTCGGATTCAGGAAAGATGCGGGCTCAATTCTACATAAAAAATATTAAAATCGAAAACGATAAAAAATTCGCCATTTTTTACCGAGGGCGGTAGTGCAACTTTTGACCCCCGAAGAGCCCTACAAAAAATTCATTTTCTCGAAAACTATAAATCGAATCCCGAATCCGAAAGCAGATTCGGATTCAGGAAAGATGCGGGCTCAATTCTACATTAAAAATATTAAAATCGAAAACGATAAAAAATTCGCCATTTTTTACCGAGGGCGGTAGTGCAACTTTTGACCCCCGAAGAGCCCTACAAAAAATTCATTTTCTCGAAAACTATAAATCGAATCCCGAATCCGAAAGCAGATTCGGATTCAGGAAAGATACGGGCTCAATTCTACATAAAAAATGTTAAAATCGAAAACGATAAAAAATTCGCCATTTTTTACCGAGGGCGGTAGTGCAACTTTTGACCCCCGAAGAGCGCTACAAAAAATTCATTTTCTCGAAAACTATAAATCGAATCCCGAATCCGTGAGCAGATTCGGATTCAGTAAAGATGGGGGCTCAATTCTACATAAAAAATATTAAAATCGAAACGATAAAAAATTCGCCATTTTTTACCGAGGGCGGTAGTGCAACTTTTGACCCCCGAAGAGCCCTACAAAAAATTCATTTTCTCGAAAACTATAAATCGAATCCCGAATCCGAAAGCAGATTCGGATTCAGGAAAGATGCGGGCTCAATTCTACATAAAAAATGTTAAAATCGGAAACGATAAAAAATTCGCCATTTTTTACCGAGGGCGGTAGTGAAACTTTTGACCCCCGAAGAGCGCTACAAAAAATTCATTTTCTCGAAAACTATAAATCGAATCCCGAATCCGTGAGCAGATTCGGATTCAGTAAAGATGGGGGCTCAGTTCTACATTAAAAATATTAAAATCGAAAACGATAAAAAATTCGCCATTTTTTACCGAGGGCGGTAGTGCAACTTTTGACCCCCGAAGAGCCCTACAAAAAATTCATTTTCTCGAAAACTATAAATCGAATCCCGAATCCGAAAGCAGATTCGGATTCAGGAAAGATGCGGGCTCAATTCTACATTAAAAATATTAAAATCGAAAACGATAAAAAATTCTCCATTTTTTACCGAGGGCGGTAGTGCAACTTTTGACCCCCGAAGAGCGCTACAAAAAATTCATTTTCTCGAAAACTATAAATCGAATCCCGAATCCGTGAGCAGATTCGGATTCAGTAAAGATGCGGGCTCAATTCTACATAAAAAATATTAAAATCGAAAACGATAAAAAATTCTCCATTTTTTACCGAGGGCGGTAGTGCAACTTTTGACCCCCGAAGAGCCCTACAAAAAATTCACTTTCTCGAAAACTATAAATCGAATCCCGAATCCGAAAGCAGATTCGGATTCAGGAAAGATGCGGGCTCAATTCTACATAAAAAATGTTAAAATCGAAAACGATAAAAAATTCGCCATTTTTTACCGAGGGCGGTAGTGCAACTTTTGACCCTCGAAGAGCCCTACAAAAAATTCATTTTCTCGAAAACTATAAATCGAATCCCGAATCCGAAAGCAGATTCGGATTCAGGAAAGATGCGGGCTCAATTCTACAAAAAAATGTTCAAATCGAAAACGAGAAAAAATTCGCCATTTTTTACCGAGGGCGGTAGTGCAACTTTTGACCCCCGAAGAGCGCTACAAAAAATTCATTTTCTCGAAAACTATAAATCGAATCCCGAATCCGTGAGCAGATTCGGATTCAGTAAAGATGGGGGCTCAATTCTACATAAAAAATATTAAAATCGAAAACGATAAAAAATTCGCCATTTTTTACCGAGGGCGGTAGTGCAACTTTTGACCCCCGAAGAGCCCTACAAAAAATTCATTTTCTCGAAAACTATAAATCGAATCCCGAATCCGAAAGCAGATTCGGATTCAGGAAAGATGCGGGCTCAATTCTACATTAAAAATATTAAAATCGAAAACGATAAAAAATTCGCCATTTTTTACCGAGGGCGGTAGTGCAACTTTTGACCCCCGAAGAGAACTACAAAAATTCATTTTCTCGAAAACTATAAATAGAATCCCGAATCCGAAAGCAGATTCGGATTCAGGAAAGATGGGGGCTCAATTCTACATAAAAAATGTTAAAATCGAAAACGATAAAAAATTCGCCATTTTTTACCGAGGGCGGTAGTGCAACTTTTGACCCCCGAAGAGCCCTACAAAAAATTCATTTTCTCGAAAACTATAAATCGAATCCCGAATCCGAATGCAGATTTGGATTCAGGAAAGATGCGGGCTCAATTCTACATAAAAAATGTTAAAATCGAAAACGATAAAAAATTCGCCATTTTTTACCGAGGGCGGTAGTGCAACTTTTGACCCCGGAAGAGCGCTACAAAAAATTCATTTTCTCGAAAACTATAAATCGAATCCCGAATCCGTGAGCAGATTCGGATTCAGTAAAGATGGGGGCTCAATTCTACATAAAAAATGTTAAAATCGAAAACGATAAAAAATTCGCCATTTTTTACCGAGGGCGGTAGTGCAACTTTTGACCCCCGAAGAGCCCTACAAAAAATTCACTTTCTCGAAAACTATAAATCGAATCAGGAATCCGAAAGCGGTAGTGCAACTTTTGACCCCCGAAGAGCCCTACAAAAAATTCATTTTCTCGAAAACTATAAATCGAATCCCGAATCCGTGAGCAGATTCGGATTCAGTAAAGATGGGGGCTCAATTCTACATTAAAAATATTAAAATCGAAAACGATAAAAAATTCGCCATTTTTTACCGAGGGCGGTAGTGCAACTTTTGACCCCCGAAGAGCCCTACAAAAAATTCATTTTCTCGAAATCTATAAATCGAATCCCGAATCCGAAAGCAGATTCGGATTCAGGAAAGATGCGGGCTCAATTCTACATAAAAAATGTTAAAATCGAAAATGATAAAAAATTCGCCATTTTTTACCGAGGGCGGTAGTGCAACTTTTGACCCCCGAAGAGCCCTACAAAAAATTCATTTTCTCGAAAACTATAAATCGAATCCCGAATCCGAAAGCAGATTCGGATTCAGGAAAGATGCGGGCTCAATTCTACATAAAAAATATTAAAATCGAAAACGATAAAAAATTCGCCATTTTTTACCGAGGGCGGTAGTGCAACTTTTGACCCCCGAAGAGCCCTACAAAAAATTCATTTTCTCGAAAACTATAAATCGAATCCCGAATCCGAAAGCAGATTCGGATTCAGGAAAGATGCGGGCTCAATTCTACATTAAAAATATTAAAATCGAAAACGATAAAAAATTCGCCATTTTTTACCGAGGGCGGTAGTGCAACTTTTGACCCCCGAAGAGCCCTACAAAAAATTCATTTTCTCGAAAACTATAAATCGAATCCCGAATCCGAAAGCAGATTCGGATTCAGGAAAGATGCGGGCTCAATTCTACATAAAAAATGTTAAAATCGAAAACGATAAAAAATTCGCCATTTTTTACCGAGGGCGGTAGTGCAACTTTTGACCCCCGAAGAGCCCTACAAAAAATTCATTTTCTCGAAAACTATAAATCGAATCCCGAATCCGAAAGCAGATTCGGATTCAGGAAAGATGCGGGCTCAATTCTACATAAAAAATGTTAAAATCGAAAACGATAAAAAATTCGCCATTTTTTACCGAGGGCGGTAGTGCAACTTTTGACCCCCGAAGAGCGCTACAAAAAATTCATTTTCTCGAAAACTATAAATCGAATCCCGAATCCGAAAGCAGATTCGGATTCAGGAAAGATGCGGGCTCAATTCTACATTAAAAATATTAAAATCGAAAACGATAAAAAATTCGCCATTTTTTACCGAGGGCGGTAGTGCAACTTTTGACCCCCGAAGAGCCCTACAAAAAATTCATTTTCTCGAAAACTATAAATCGAATCCCGAATCCGAAAGCAGATTCGGATTCAGGAAAGATGGGGGCTCAATTCTACATAAAAAATGTTAAAATCGAAAACGATAAAAAATTCGCCATTTTTTACCGAGGGCGGTAGTGCAACTTTTGACCCCCGAAGAGCCCTACAAAAAATTCATTTTCTCGAAAACTATAAATCGAATCCCGAATCCGAAAGCAGATTCGGATTCAGGAAAGATGCGGGCTCAATTCTACAAAAAAATGTTAAAATCGAAAACGAGAAAAAATTCGCCATTTTTTACCGAGGGCGGTAGTGCAACTTTTGACCCCCGAAGAGCGCTACAAAAAATTCATTTTCTCGAAAACTATAAATCGAATCCCGAATCCGTGAGCAGATTCGGATTCAGTAAAGATGGGGGCTCAATTCTACATAAAAAATATTAAAATCGAAAACGATAAAAAATTCGCCATTTTTTACCGAGGGCGGTAGTGCAACTTTTGACCCCCGAAGAGCCCTACAAAAAATTCATTTTCTCGAAAACTATAAATCGAATCCCGAATCCGAAAGCAGATTCGGATTCAGGAAAGATGCGGGCTCAATTCTACATTAAAAATATTAAAATCGAAAACGATAAAAAATTCGCCATTTTTTACCGAGGGCGGTAGTGCAACTTTTGACCCCCGAAGAGAACTACAAAAATTCATTTTCTCGAAAACTATAAATAGAATCCCGAATCCGAAAGCAGATTCGGATTCAGGAAAGATGGGGGCTCAATTCTACATAAAAAATGTTAAAATCGAAAACGATAAAAAATTCGCCATTTTTTACCGAGGGCGGTAGTGCAACTTTTGACCCCCGAAGAGCCCTACAAAAAATTCATTTTCTCGAAAACTATAAATCGAATCCCGAATCCGAATGCAGATTCGGATTCAGGAAAGATGCGGGCTCAATTCTACATAAAAAATGTTAAAATCGAAAACGATAAAAAATTCGCCATTTTTTACCGAGGGCGGTAGTGCAACTTTTGACCCCCGAAGAGCCCTACAAAAAATTCACTTTCTCGAAAACTATAAATCGAATCAGGAATCCGAAAGCGGTAGTGCAACTTTTGACCCCCGAAGAGCCCTACAAAAAATTCATTTTCTCGAAAACTATAAATCGAATCCCGAATCCGTGAGCAGATTCGGATTCAGTAAAGATGGGGGCTCAATTCTACATTAAAAATATTAAAATCGAAAACGATAAAAAATTCGCCATTTTTTACCGAGGGCGGTAGTGCAACTTTTGACCCCCGAAGAGCCCTACAAAAAATTCATTTTCTCGAAAACTATAAATCGAATCCCGAATCCGAAAGCAGATTCGGATTCAGGAAAGATGGGGGCTCAATTCTACATAAAAAATGTTAAAATCGAAAACGATAAAAAATTCGCCATTTTTTACCGAGGGCGGTAGTGCAACTTTTGACCCCCGAAGAGCGCTACAAAAAATTCATTTTCTCGAAAACTATAAATCGAATCCCGAATCCGTGAGCAGATTCGGATTCAGTAAAGATGGGGGCTCAATTCTACATAAAAAATATTAAAATCGAAAACGATAAAAAATTCGCCATTTTTTACCGAGGGCGGTAGTGCAACTTTTGACCCCCGAAGAGCGCTACAAAAAATTCATTTTCTCGAAAACTATAAATCGAATCCCGAATCCGTGAGCAGATTCGGATTCAGTAAAGATGGGGGCTCAATTCTACATAAAAAATATTAAAATCGAAAACGATAAAAAATTCGCCATTTTTTACCGAGGGCGGTAGTGCAACTTTTGACCCCCGAAGAGCCCTACAAAAAATTCATTTTCTCGAAAACTATAAATCGAATCCCGAATCCGAAAGCAGATTCGGATTCAGGAAAGATGCGGGCTCAATTCTACATAAAAAATTTTAAAATCGAAAACGATAAAAAATTCGCCATTTTTTACCGAGGGCGGTAGTGCAACTTTTGACCCCCGAAGAGCGCTACAAAAAATTCATTTTCTCGAAAACTATAAATCGAATCCCGAATCCGAAAGCAGATTCGGATTCAGGAAAGATGCGGGCTCAATTCTACATTAAAAATATTAAAATCGAAAACGATAAAAAATTCGCCATTTTTTACCGAGGGCGGTAGTGCAACTTTTGACCCCCGAAGAGCCCTACAAAAAATTCATTTTCTCGAAAACTATAAATCGAATCCCGAATCCGAAAGCAGATCCGGATTCAGGAAAGATGGGGGCTCAATTCTACATAAAAAAATGTTAAAATCGAAAACGATAAAAAATTCGCCATTTTTTACCGAGGGCGGTAGTGCAACTTTTGACCCCCGAAGAGCCCTACAAAAAATTCATTTTCTCGAAAACTATAAATCGAATCCCGAATCCGAAAGCAGATTCGGATTCAGGAAAGATGCGGGCTCAATTCTACAAAAAAATGTTAAAATCGAAAACGATAAAAAATTCGCCATTTTTTACCGAGGGCGGTAGTGCAACTTTTGACCCCCGAAGAGCGCTACAAAAAATTCATTTTCTCGAAAACTATAAATCGAATCCCGAATCCGTGAGCAGATTCGGATTCAGTAAAGATGGGGGCTCAATTCTACATAAAAAATATTAAAATCGAAAACGATAAAAAATTCGCCATTTTTTACCGAGGGCGGTAGTGCAACTTTTGACCCCCGAAGAGCCCTACAAAAAATTCATTTTCTCGAAAACTATAAATCGAATCCCGAATCCGAAAGCAGATTCGGATTCAGGAAAGATGCGGGCTCAATTCTACATTAAAAATATTAAAATCGAAAACGATAAAAAATTCGCCATTTTTTACCGAGGGCGGTAGTGCAACTTTTGACCCCCGAAGAGAACTACAAAAATTCATTTTCTCGAAAACTATAAATAGAATCCCGAATCCGAAAGCAGATTCGGATTCAGGAAAGATGGGGGCTCAATTCTACATAAAAAATGTTAAAATCGAAAACGATAAAAAATTCGCCATTTTTTACCGAGGGCGGTAGTGCAACTTTTGACCCCCGAAGAGCCCTACAAAAAATTCATTTTCTCGAAAACTATAAATCGAATCCCGAATCCGAATGCAGATTCGGATTCAGGAAAGATGCGGGCTCAATTCTACATAAAAAATGTTAAAATCGAAAACGATAAAAAATGCGCCATTTTTTACCGAGGGCGGTAGTGCAACTTTTGACCCCCGAAGAGCCCTACAAAAAATTCACTTTCTCGAAAACTATAAATCGAATCAGGAATCCGAAAGCGGTAGTGCAACTTTTGACCCCCGAAGAGCCCTACAAAAAATTCATTTTCTCGAAAACTATAAATCGAATCCCGAATCCGTGAGCAGATTCGGATTCAGTAAAGATGGGGGCTCAATTCTACATTAAAAATATTAAAATCGAAAACGATAAAAAATTCGCCATTTTTTACCGAGGGCGGTAGTGCAACTTTTGACCCCCGAAGAGCCCTACAAAAAATTCATTTTCTCGAAAACTATAAATCGAATCCCGAATCCGAAAGCAGATTCGGATTCAGGAAAGATGGGGGCTCAATTCTACATAAAAAATGTTAAAATCGAAAACGATAAAAAATTCGCCATTTTTTACCGAGGGCGGTAGTGCAACTTTTGACCCCCGAAGAGCGCTACAAAAAATTCATTTTCTCGAAAACTATAAATCGAATCCCGAATCCGTGAGCAGATTCGGATTCAGTAAAGATGGGGGCTCAATTCTACATAAAAAATATTAAAATCGAAAACGATAAAAAATTCGCCATTTTTTACCGAGGGCGGTAGTGCAACTTTTGACCCCCGAAGAGCGCTACAAAAAATTCATTTTCTCGAAAACTATAAATCGAATCCCGAATCCGTGAGCAGATTCGGATTCAGTAAAGATGGGGGCTCAATTCTACATAAAAAATATTAAAATCGAAAACGATAAAAAATTCGCCATTTTTTACCGAGGGCGGTAGTGCAACTTTTGACCCCCGAAGAGCCCTACAAAAAATTCATTTTCTCGAAAACTATAAATCGAATCCCGAATCCGAAAGCAGATTCGGATTCAGGAAAGATGCGGGCTCAATTCTACATTAAAAATATTAAAATCGAAAACGATAAAAAATTCGCCATTTTTTACCGAGGGCGGTAGTGCAACTTTTGACCCCCGAAGAGAACTACAAAAATTCATTTTCTCGAAAACTATAAATAGAATCCCGAATCCGAAAGCAGATTCGGATTCAGGAAAGATGGGGGCTCAATTCTACATAAAAAATGTTAAAATCGAAAACGATAAAAAATTCGCCATTTTTTACCGAGGGCGGTAGTGCAACTTTTGACCCCCGAAGAGCCCTACAAAAAATTCATTTTCTCGAAAACTATAAATCGAATCCCGAATCCGAATGCAGATTCGGATTCAGGAAAGATGCGGGCTCAATTCTACATAAAAAATGTTAAAATCGAAAACGATAAAAAATTCGCCATTTTTTACCGAGGGCGGTAGTGCAACTTTTGACCCCCGAAGAGCGCTACAAAAAATTCATTTTCTCGAAAACTATAAATCGAATCCCGAATCCGTGAGCAGATTCGGATTCAGTAAAGATGGGGGCTCAATTCTACATAAAAAATGTTAAAATCGAAAACGATTAAAAATTCGCCATTTTTTACCGAGGGCGGTAGTGCAACTTTTGACCCCCGAAGAGCCCTACAAAAAATTCACTTTCTCGAAAACTATAAATCGAATCAGGAATCCGAAAGCGGTAGTGCAACTTTTGACCCCCGAAGAGCCCTACAAAAAATTCATTTTCTCGAAAACTATAAATCGAATCCCGAATCCGTGAGCAGATTCGGATTCAGTAAAGATGGGGGCTCAATTCTACATTAAAAATATTAAAATCGAAAACGATAAAAAATTCGCCATTTTTTACCGAGGGCGGTAGTGCAACTTTTGACCCCCGAAGAGCCCTACAAAAAATTCATTTTCTCGAAATCTATAAATCGAATCCCGAATCCGAAAGCAGATTCGGATTCAGGAAAGATGCGGGCTCAATTCTACATAAAAAATGTTAAAATCGAAAATGATAAAAAATTCGCCATTTTTTACCGAGGGCGGTAGTGCAACTTTTGACCCCCGAAGAGCCCTACAAAAAATTCATTTTCTCGAAAACTATAAATCGAATCCCGAATCCGAAAGCAGATTCGGATTCAGGAAAGATGCGGGCTCAATTCTACATAAAAAATATTAAAATCGAAAACGATAAAAAATTCGCCATTTTTTACCGAGGGCGGTAGTGCAACTTTTGACCCCCGAAGAGCCCTACAAAAAATTCATTTTCTCGAAAACTATAAATCGAATCCCGAATCCGAAAGCAGATTCGGATTCAGGAAAGATGCGGGCTCAATTCTACATTAAAAATATTAAAATCGAAAACGATAAAAAATTCGCCATTTTTTACCGAGGGCGGTAGTGCAACTTTTGACCCCCGAAGAGCCCTACAAAAAATTCATTTTCTCGAAAACTATAAATCGAATCCCGAATCCGAAAGCAGATTCGGATTCAGGAAAGATGCGGGCTCAATTCTACATAAAAAATGTTAAAATCGAAAACGATAAAAAATTCGCCATTTTTTACCGAGGGCAGTAGTGCAACTTTTGACCCCCGAAGAGCCCTACAAAAAATTCATTTTCTCGAAAACTATAAATCGAATCCCGAATCCGAAAGCAGATTCGGATTCAGGAAAGATGCGGGCTCAATTCTACATAAAAAATGTTAAAATCGAAAACGATAAAAAATTCGCCATTTTTTACCGAGGGCGGTAGTGCAACTTTTGACCCCCGAAGAGCGCTACAAAAAATTCATTTTCTCGAAAACTATAAATCGAATCCCGAATCCGAAAGCAGATTCGGATTCAGGAAAGATGCGGGCTCAATTCTACATTAAAAATATTAAAATCGAGAACGATAAAAAATTCGCCATTTTTTACCGAGGGCGGTAGTGCAACTTTTGACCCCCGAAGAGCCCTACAAAAAATTCATTTTCTCGAAAACTATAAATCGAATCCCGAATCCGAAAGCAGATTCGGATTCAGGAAAGATGGGGGCTCAATTCTACATAAAAAATGTTAAAATCGAAAACGATAAAAAATTCGCCATTTTTTACCGAGGGCGGTAGTGCAACTTTTGACCCCCGAAGAGCCCTACAAAAAATTCATTTTCTCGAAAACTATAAATCGAATCCCGAATCCGAAAGCAGATTCGGATTCAGGAAAGATGCGGGCTCAATTCTACAAAAAAATGTTAAAATCGAAAACGAGAAAAAATTCGCCATTTTTTACCGAGGGCGGTAGTGCAACTTTTGACCCCCGAAGAGCGCTACAAAAAATTCATTTTCTCGAAAACTATAAATCGAATCCCGAATCCGTGAGCAGATTCGGATTCAGTAAAGATGGGGGCTCAATTCTACATAAAAAATATTAAAATCGAAAACGATAAAAAATTCGCCATTTTTTACCGAGGGCGGTAGTGCACCTTTTGACCCCCGAAGAGCCCTACAAAAAATTCATTTTCTCGAAAACTATAAATCGAATCCCGAATCCGAAAGCAGATTCGGATTCAGGAAAGATGCGGGCTCAATTCTACATTAAAAATATTAAAATCGAAAACGATAAAAAATTCGCCATTTTTTACCGAGGGCGGTAGTGCAACTTTTGACCCCCGAAGAGAACTACAAAAATTCATTTTCTCGAAAACTATAAATAGAATCCCGAATCCGAAAGCAGATTCGGATTCAGGAAAGATGGGGGCTCAATTCTACATAAAAAATGTTAAAATCGAAAACGATAAAAAATTCGCCATTTTTTACCGAGGGCGGTAGTGCAACTTTTGACCCCCGAAGAGCCCTACAAAAAATTCATTTTCTCGAAAACTATAAATCGAATCCCGAATCCGAATGCAGATTCGGATTCAGGAAAGATGCGGGCTCAATTCTACATAAAAAATGTTAAAATCGAAAACGATAAAAAATTCGCCATTTTTTACCGAGGGCGGTAGTGCAACTTTTGACCCCCGAAGAGCCCTACAAAAAATTCACTTTCTCGAAAACTATAAATCGAATCAGGAATCCGAAAGCGGTAGTGCAACTTTTGACCCCCGAAGAGCCCTACAAAAAATTCATTTTCTCGAAAACTATATATCGAATCCCGAATCCGTGAGCAGATTCGGATTCAGTAAAGATGGGGGCTCAATTCTACATTAAAAATATTAAAATCGAAAACGATAAAAAATTCGCCATTTTTTACCGAGGGCGGTAGTGCAACTTTTGACCCCCGAAGAGCCCTACAAAAAATTCATTTTCTCGAAATCTATAAATCGAATCCCGAATCCGAAAGCAGATTCGGATTCAGGAAAGATGCGGGCTCAATTCTACATAAAAAATGTTAAAATCGAAAATGATAAAAAATTCGCCATTTTTTACCGAGGGCGGTAGTGCAACTTTTGACCCCCGAAGAGCCCTACAAAAAATTCATTTTCTCGAAAACTATAAATCGAATCCCGAATCCGAAAGCAGATTCGGATTCAGGAAAGATGCGGGCTCAATTCTACATAAAAAATATTAAAATCGAAAACGATAAAAAATTCGCCATTTTTTACCGAGGGCGGTAGTGCAACTTTTGACCCCCGAAGAGCCCTACAAAAAATTCATTTTCTCGAAAACTATAAATCGAATCCCGAATCCGAAAGCAGATTCGGATTCAGGAAAGATGCGGGCTCAATTCTACATTAAAAATATTAAAATCGAAAACGATAAAAAATTCGCCATTTTTTACCGAGGGCGGTAGTGCAACTTTTGACCCCCGAAGAGCCCTACAAAAAATTCATTTTCTCGAAAACTATAAATCGAATCCCGAATCCGAAAGCAGATTCGGATTCAGGAAAGATGCGGGCTCAATTCTACATAAAAAATGTTAAAATCGAAAACGATAAAAAATTCGCCATTTTTTACCGAGGGCGGTAGTGCAACTTTTGACCCCCGAAGAGCGCTACAAAAAATTCATTTTCTCGAAAACTATAAATCGAATCCCGAATCCGGAAGCAGATTCGGATTCAGGAAAGATGCGGGCTCAATTCTACATTAAAAATATTAAAATCGAAAACGATAAAAAATTCGCCATTTTTTACCGAGGGCGGTAGTGCAACTTTTGACCCCCGAAGAGCCCTACAAAAAATTCATTTTCTCGAAAACTATAAATCGAATCCCGAATCCGAAAGCAGATTCGGATTCAGGAAAGATGGGGGCTCAATTCTACATAAAAAATATTAAAATCGAAAACGATAAAAAATTCGCCATTTTTTACCGAGGGCGGTAGTGCAACTTTTGACCCCCGAAGAGCCCTACAAAAAATTCATTTTCTCGAAAACTATAAATCGAATCCCGAATCCGAAAGCAGATTCGGATTCAGGAAAGATGCGGGCTCAATTCTACATAAAAAATATTAAAATCGAAAACGATAAAAAATTCGCCATTTTTTACCGAGGGCGGTAGTGCAACTTTTGACCCCCGAAGAGCCCTACAAAAAATTCATTTTCTCGAAAACTATAAATCGAATCCCGAATCCGAAAGCAGATTCGGATTCAGGAAAGATGCGGACTCAATTCTACATTAAAAATATTAAAATCGAAAACGATAAAAAATTCGCCATTTTTACCGAGGGCGGTAGTGCAACTTTTGACCCCCGAAGAGCCCAACAAAAAATTCATTTTCTCGAAAACTATAAATCGAATCCCGAATCCGAAAGCAGATTCGGATTCAGGAAAGATGCGGGCTCAATTCTACATAAAAAATCATAAAATCGAAAACGATAAAAAATTCGCCATTTTTTACCGAGGGCGGTAGTGCAACTTTTGACCCCCGAAGAGCCCTACAAAAAAATCATTTTCTCGAAAACTATAAATCGAATCCCGAATCCGTGAGCAGATTCGGATTCAGTAAAGATGGGGGCTCAATTCTACATAAAAAATATTAAAATCGAAAACGATAAAAAATTCGCCATTTTTTACCGAGGGCGGTAGTGCAACTTTTGACCCCCGAAGAGCCCTACAAAAAATTCATTTTCTCGAAAACTATAAATCGAATCCCGAATCCGAAAGCAGATTCGGATTCAGGAAAGATGCGGGCTCAATTCTACATAAAAAATATTAAAATCGAAAACGATAAAAAATTCGCCATTTTTTACCGCGGGCGGTAGTGCAACTTTTGACCCCCGAAGAGCCCTACAAAAAATTCATTTTCTCGAAAACTATAAATCGAATCCCGAATCCGAAAGCAGATTCGGATTCAGGAAAGATGCGGGCTCAATTCTACTTAAAAAAAATATTAAAATCGAAAACGATAAAAAATTCGCCATTTTTTACCGAGGGCGGTAGTGCAACTTTTGACCCCCGAAGAGCCCTACAAAAAATTCATTTTCTCGAAAACTATAAATCGAATCCCGAATCCGAAAGCAGATTCGGATTCAGGAAAGATGCGGGCTCAATTCTACATAAAAAATGTTAAAATCGAAAACGATAAAAAATTCGGCATTTTTTACCGAGGGCGGTAGTGCAACTTTTGACCCCCGAAGAGCGCTACAAAAAATTCATTTTCTCGAAAACTATAAATCGAATCCCGAATCCGTGAGCAGATTCGGATTCAGTAAAGATGGGGGCTCAATTCTACATAAAAAATATTAAAATCGAAAACGATAAAAAATTCGCCATTTTTTACCGAGGGCGGTAGTGCAACTTTTGACCCCCGAAGAGCCCTACAAAAAATTCATTTTCTCGAAAACTATAAATCGAATCCCGAATCCGAAAGCTGATTCGGATTCAGGAAAGATGCGGGCTCAATTCTACATAAAAAATATTAAAATCGAAAACGATAAAAAATTCGCCATTTTTTACCGAGGGCGGTAGTGCAACTTTTGACCCCCGAAGAGCCCTACAAAAAATTCATTTTCTCGAAAACTATAAATCGAATCCCGAATCCGAAAGCAGATTCGGATTCAGGAAAGATGCGGGCTCAATTCTACTTAAAAAAAATATTAAAATCGAAAACGATAAAAAATTCGCCATTTTTTACCGAGGGCGGTAGTGCAACTTTTGACCCCCGAAGAGCCCTACAAAAAATTCATTTTCTCGAAAACTATAAATCGAATCCCGAATCCGAAAGCAGATTCGGATTCAGGAAAGATGCGGGCTCAATTCTACATAAAAAATGTTAAAATCGAAAACGATAAAAAATTCGCCATTTTTTACCGAGGGCGGTAGTGCAACTTTTGACCCCCGAAGAGCCCTACAAAAAATTCATTTTCTCGAAAACTATAAATCGAATCCCGAATCCGAAAGCAGATACGGATTCAGGAAAGATGCGGGCTCAATTCTACATAAAAAATGTTAAAATCGAAAACGATAAAAAATTCGCCATTTTTTACCGAGGGCGGTAGTGCAACTTTTGACCCCCGAAGAGCGCTACAAAAAATTAATTTTCTCGAAAACTATAAATCGAATCCCGAATCCGTGAGCAGATTCGGATTCAGTAAAGATGGGGGCTCAATTCTACATTAAAAATATTAAAATCGAAAACGATAAAAAATTCGCCATTTTTTACCGAGGGCGGAAGTGCAACTTTTGACCCCCGAAGAGCGCTACAAAAAATTCATTTTCTCGAAAACTATAAATCGAATCCCGAATCCGAAAGCAGATTCGGATTCAGGAAAGATGCGGGCTCAATTCTATATAAAAATGTTAAAATCGAAAACGATAAAAAATTCGCCATTTTTTACCGAGGGCGGTAGTGCAACTTTTGACCCCCGAAGAGCGCTACAAAAAATTCATTTTCTCGAAAACTATAAATCGAATCCCGAATCCGTGAGCAGATTCGGATTCAGTAAAGATGCGGGCTCAATTCTACATAAAAAATATTAAAATCGAAAACGATAAAAAATTCTCCATTTTTTACCGAGGGCGGTAGTGCAACTTTTGACCCCCGAAGAGCCCTACAAAAAATTCATTTTCTCGAAAACTATAAATCGAATCCCGAATCCGAAAGCAGATTCGGATTCAGGAAAGATGCGGGCTCAATTCTACATAAAAAATGTTAAAATCGAAAACGATAAAAAATTCGCCATTTTTTACCGAGGGCGGTAGTGCAACTTTTGACCCCCGAAGAGCCCTACAAAAAATTCATTTTCTCGAAAACTATAAATCGAATCCCGAATCCGAAAGCAGATTCGGATTCAGGAAAGATGCGGGCTCAATTCTACAAAAAAATGTTAAAATCGAAAACGATAAAAAATTCGCCATTTTTTACCGAGGGCGGTAGTGCAACTTTTGACCCCCGAAGAGCGCTACAAAAAATTCATTTTCTCGAAAACTATAAATCGAATCCCGAATCCGTGAGCAGATTCGGATTCAGTAAAGATGGGGGCTCAATTCTACATAAAAAATATTAAAATCGAAAACAATAAAAAATTCGCCATTTTTTACCGAGGGCGGTAGTGCAACTTTTGACCCCCGAAGAGCCCTACAAAAATTCATTTTCTCGAAAACTATAAATCGAATCCCGAATCCGAAAGCAGATTCGGATTCAGGAAAGATGCGGGCTCAATTCTACATTAAAAATATTAAAATCGAAAACGATAAAAAATTCGCCATTTTTTACCGAGGGCGGTAGTGCAACTTTTGACCCCCGAAGAGCCCTACAAAAATTCATTTTCTCGAAAACTATAAATCGAATCCCGAATCCGAAAGCAGATTCGGATTCAGGAAAGATGGGGGCTCAATTCTACATAAAAAATGTTAAAATCGAAAACGATAAAAAATTCGCCATTTTTTACCGAGGGCGGTAGTGCAACTTTTGACCCCCGAAGAGCCCTACAAAAAATTCATTTTCTCGAAAACTATAAATCGAATCCCGAATCCGAATGCAGATTCGGATTCAGGAAAGATGCGGGCTCAATTCTACATAAAAAATGTTAAAATCGAAAACGATAAAAAATTCGCCATTTTTTACCGAGGGCGGTAGTGCAACTTTTGACCCCCGAAGAGCGCTACAAAAAATTCATTTTCTCGAAAACTATAAATCGAATCCCGAATCCGTGAGCAGATTCGGATTCAGTAAAGATGGGGGCTCAATTTTACATAAAAAATGTTAAAATCGAAAACGATAAAAAATTCGCCATTTTTTACCGAGGGCGGTAGTGCAACTTTTGACCCCCGAAGAGCCCTACAAAAAATTCACTTTCTCGAAAACTATAAATCGAATCCCGAATCCGAAAGCAGATTCGGATTCAGGAAAGATGCGGGCTCAATTCTACATAAAAAATGTTAAAATCGAAAACGATAAAAAATTCGCCATTTTTTACCGAGGGCGGTAGTGCAACTTTTGACCCCCGAAGAGCGCTACAAAAAATTCATTTTCTCGAAAACTATAAATCGAATCCCGAATCCGAAAGCAGATTCGGATTCAGGAAAGATGCGGGCTCAATTCTACATAAAAAACTCATAAAATCGAAAACGATAAAAAATTCGCCATTTTTTACCGAGGGCGGTAGTGCAACTTTTGACCCCCGAAGAGCCCTACAAAAAATTCATTTTCTCGAAAACTATAAATCGAATCCCGAATCCGTGAGCAGATTCGGATTCAGTAAAGATGGGGGCTCAATTCTACATAAAAAATATTAAAATCGAAAACGATAAAAAATTCGCCATTTTTTACCGAGGGCGGTAGTGCAACTTTTGACCCCCGAAGAGCCCTACAAAAAATTCATTTTCTCGAAAACTATAAATCGAATCCCGAATCCGAAAGCAGATTCGGATTCAGGAAAGATGCGGGCTCAATTCTACATAAAAAATGTTAAAATCGAAAACGATAAAAAATTCGCCATTTTTTACCGAGGGCGGTAGTGCAACTTTTGACCCCCGAAGAGCCCTACAAAAAATTCATTTTCTCGAAAACTATAAATCGAATCCCGAATCCGAAAGCAGATTCGGATTCAGGAAAGATGCGGGCTCAATTCTACATAAAAAATATTAAAATCGAAAACGATAAAAAATTCGCCATTTTTTACCGAGGGCGGTAGTGCAACTTTTGACCCCCGAAGAGCGCTACAAAAAATTCATTTTCTCGAAAACTATAAATCGAATCCCGAATCCGAAAGCAGATTCGGATTCAGGAAAGATGCGGGCTCAATTCTACATAAAAAATATTAAAATCGAAAACGATAAAAAATTCGCCATTTTTTACCAAGGGCGGTAGTGCAACTTTTGACCCCCGAAGAGCGCTACAAAAAATTCATTTTCTCGAAAACTATAAATCGAATCCCGAATCCGAAAGCAGATTCGGATTCAGGAAAGATGCGGGCTCAATTCTACATAAAAAATATTAAAATCGAAAACGATAAAAAATTCGCCATTTTTTACCGAGGGCGGTAGTGCAACTTTTGACCCCCGAAGAGCCCTACAAAAAATTCATTTTCTCGAAAACTATAAATCGAATCCCGAATCCGAAAGCAGATTCGGATTCAGGAAAGATGCGGGCTCAATTCTACATTAAAAATATTAAAATCGAAAACGATAAAAAATTCGCCATTTTTTACCGAGGGCGGTAGTGCAACTTTTGACCCCCGAAGAGCCCTACAAAAAATTCATTTTCTCGAAAACTATAAATCGAATCCCGAATCCGAAAGCAGATTCGGATTCAGGAAAGATGCGGGCTCAATTCTACATAAAAAATGTTAAAATCGAAAACGATAAAAAATTCGCCATTTTTTACCGAGGGCGGTAGTGCAACTTTTGACCCCCGAAGAGCGCTACAAAAAATTCATTTTCTCGAAAACTATAAATCGAATCCCGAATCCGTGAGCAGATTCGGATTCAGTAAAGATGGGGGCTCAATTCTACATTAAAAATATTAAAATCGAAAACGATAAAAAATTCGCCATTTTTTACCGAGGGCGGTAGTGCAACTTTTGACCCCCGAAGAGCCCTACAAAAAATTCATTTTCTCGAAAACTATAAATCGAATCCCGAATCCGAAAGCAGATTCGGATTCAGGAAAGATGGGGGCTCAATTCTACATAAAAAATGTTAAAATCGAAAACGATAAAAAATTCGCCATTTTTTACCGAGGGCGGTAGTGCAACTTTTGACCCCCGAAGAGCCCTACAAAAAATTAATTTTCTCGAAAACTATAGATTCGGATTCAGTAAAGATGGGGGCTCAATTCTACATAAAAAATATTTAAATCGAAAACGATAAAAAATTCGCCATTTTTTACCGAGGGCGGTAGTGCAACTTTTGACCCCCGAAGAGCCCTACAAAAAATTCATTTTCTCGAAAACTATAAATCGAATCCCGAATCCGAAAGCAGATTCGGATTCAGGAAAGATGCGGGCTCAATTCTACATAAAAAATGTTAAAATCGAAAACGATAAAAAATTCGCCATTTTTTACCGAGGGCGGTAGTGCAACTTTTGACCAACGAAGAGCGCTACAAAAAATTCATTTTCTCGAAAACTATAAATCGAATCCCGAATCCGAAAGCAGATTCGGATTCAGGAAAGATGCGGGCTCAATTCCACATTAAAAATATTAAAATCGAAAACGATAAAAAATTCGCCATTTTTTACCGAGGGCGGTAGTGCAACTTTTGACCCCCGAAGAGCCCTACAAAAAATTCATTTTCTCGAAAACTATAAATCGAATCCCGAATCCGAAAGCAGATTCGGATTCAGGAAAGATGCGGGCTCAATTCTACATAAAAAATATTAAAATCGAAAACGATAAAAAATTCGCCATTTTTTACCAAGGGCGGTAGTGCAACTTTTGACCCCCGAAGAGCCCTACAAAAAATTCATTTTCTCGAAAACTATAAATCGAATCCCGAATCCGAAAGCAGATTCGGATTCAGGAAAGATGCGGGCTCAATTCTACATAAAAAAATGTTAAAATCGAAAACGATAAAAAATTCGCCATTTTTTACCGAGGGCGGTAGTGCAACTTTTGACCCCCGAAGAGCCCTACAAAAAATTCATTTTCTCGAAAACTATAAATCGAATCCCGAATCCGTGAGCATATTCGGATTCAGTAAAGATGGGGGCTCAATTCTACATAAAAAATATTAAAATCGAAAACGATAAAAAATTCGCCATTTTTTACCGAGGGCGGTAGTGCAACTTTTGACCCCCGAAGAGCCCTACAAAAAATTCATTTTCTTGAAAACTATAAATCGAATCTCGAATCCCGAATCCGAAAGCAGATTCGGATTCAGTAAAGATGAGGGCTCAATTCTACATTAAAAATATTAAAATCGAAAACGATAAAAAATTCGCCATTTTTTACCGAGGGCGGTAGTGCAACTTTTGACCCCCGAAGAGCCCTACAAAAAATTCATTTTCTCGAAAACTATAAATCGAATCCCGAATCCGAAAGCAGATTCGGATTCAGGAAAGATGCGGGCTCAATTCTACATTAAAAATATTAAAATCGAAAACGATAAAAAATTCGCCATTTTCTACCGAGGGCGGTAGTGCAACTTTTGACCCCCGAAGAGCGCTACAAAAAATTCATTTTCTCGAAAACTATAAATCGAATCCCGAATCCGTGAGCAGATTCGGATTCAGTAAAGATGGGGGCTCAATTCTACATAAAAAATGTTAAAATCGAAAACGATAAAAAATTCGTAATTTTTTACCGAGGGCGGTAGTGCAACTTTTGACCCCCGAAGAGCCCTACAAAAAATTCATTTTCTCGAAAACTATAAATCGAATCCCGAATCCGAAAGCAGATTCGGATTCAGGAAAGATGCGGGCTCAATTCTACAAAAAAATGTTAAAATCGAAAACGATAAAAAATTCGACATTTTTTACCGAGGGCGGTAGTGCAACTTTTGACCCCCGAAGAGCGCTACAAAAAATTCATTTTCTCGAAAACTATAAATCGAATCCCGAATCCGTGAGCAGATTTGGATTCAGTAAAGATGGGGGCTCAATTCTACATTAAAAATATTAAAATCGAAAACGATAAAAAATTCGCCATTTTCTACCGAGGGCGGTAGTGCAACTTTTGACCCCCGAAGAGCGCTACAAAAAATTGATTTTCTCGAAAACTATAAATCGAATCCCGAATCCGAAAGCAGATTCGGATTCAGGAAAGATGCGGGCTCAATTCTACAAAAAAATGTTAAAATCGAAAACGATAAAAAATTCGACATTTTTTACCGAGGGCGGTAGTGCAACTTTTGACCCCCGAAGAGCGCTACAAAAAATTCATTTTCTCGAAAACTATAAATCGAATCCCGAATCCGTGAGCAGATTTGGATTCAGTAAAGATGGGGGCTCAATTCTACATAAAAAATATTAAAATCGAAAACGATAAAAAATTCGCCATTTTTTACCGAGGGCGGTAGTGCAACTTTTGACCCCCGAAGAGCGCTACAAAAAATTCATTTTCTCGAAAACTATAAATCGAATCCCGAATCCGAAAGCAGATTCGGATTCAGGAAAGATGGGGGCTCAATTCTACATTAAAAATGTTAAAATCGAAAACGATAAAAAATTCGCCATTTTTTACCGAGGGCGGTAGTGCAACTTTTGACCCCCGAAGAGCCCTACAAAAAATTCATTTTCTCGAAAACTATAAATCGAATCCCGAATCCGTGAGCAGATTCGGATTCAGTAAAGATGGGGGCTCAATTCTACATAAAAAATGTTAAACTCGAAAACGATAAAAAATTCGCCATTTTTTACCGAGGGCGGTAGTGCAACTTTTGACCCCGGAAGAGCCCTACAAAAAATTCACTTCCTCGAAAACTATAAATCGAATCCCGAATCCGAAAGCAGATTCGGATTCAGGAAAGATGCGGGCTCAATTCTACATAAAAAATGTTAAAATCGAAAACGATAAAAAATTCGCCATTTTTTACCGAGGGCGGTAGTGCAACTTTTGACCCCCGAAGAGCGCTACAAAAAATTCATTTTCTCGAAAACTATAAATCGAATCCCGAATCCGAAAGCAGATTCGGATTCAGGAAAGATGCGGGCTCAATTCTACATAAAAAATCATAAAATCGAAAACGATAAAAAATTCGCCATTTTTTACCGAGGGCGGTAGTGCAACTTTTGACCCCCGAAGAGCCCTACAAAAAATTCATTTTCTCGAAAACTATAAATCGAATCCCGAATCCGAAAGCAGATTCGGATTCAGGAAAGATGCGGGCTCAATTCTACATTAAAAATATTAAAATCGAAAACGATAAAAAATTCGCCATTTTTTACCGAGGGCGGTAGTGCAACTTTTGACCCCCGAAGAGAACTACAAAAAATTCATTTTCTCGAAAACTATAAATCGAATCCCGAATCCGAAAGCAGATTCGGATTCAGGAAAGATGCGGGCTCAATTCTACATAAAAAATGTTAAAATCGAAAACGATAAAAAATTCGCCATTTTTTACCGAGGGCGGTAGTGCAACTTTTGACCCCCGAAGAGCGCTACAAAAAATTCATTTTCTCGAAAACTATAAATCGAATCCCGAATCCGTGAGCAGATTCGGATTCAGTAAAGATGGGGGCTCAATTCTACATTAAAAATATTAAAATCGAAAACGATAAAAAATTCGCCATTTTTTACCGAGGGCGGTAGTGCAACTTTTGACCCCCGAAGAGCCCTACAAAAAATTGATTTTCTCGAAAACTATAAATCGAATCCCGAATCCGAAAGCAGATTCGGATTCAGGAAAGATGCGGGCTCAATTCTACATTAAAAATATTAAAATCGAAAACGATAAAAAATTCGCCATTTTTTACCGAGGGCGGTAGTGCAACTTTTGACCCCCGAAGAGCGCTACAAAAAATTCATTTTCTCGAAAACTATAAATCGAATCCCGAATCCGTGAGCAGATTCGGATTCAGTAAAGATGGGGGCTCAATTCTACATAAAAAATATTAAAATCGAAAACGATAAAAAATTCGCCATTTTTTACCGAGGGCGGTAGTGCAACTTTTGACCCCCGAAGAGCCCTACAAAAAATTCATTTTCTCGAAAACTATAAATCGAATCCCGAATCCGTGAGCAGATTCGGATTCAGTAAAGATGGGGGCTCAATTCTACATAAAAAATATTAAAATCGAAAACGATAAAAAATTCGCCATTTTTTACCGAGGGCGGTAGTGCAACTTTTGACCCCCGAAGAGCCCTACAAAAAATTCATTTTCTCGAAAACTATAAATCGAATCCCGAATCCGAAAGCAGATTCGGATTCAGGAAAGATGCGGGCTCAATTCTACAAAAAAATGTTAAAATCGAAAACGATAAAAAATTCGCCATTTTTTACCGAGGGCGGTAGTGCAACTTTTGACCCCCGAAGAGCGCTACAAAAAATTCATTTTCTCGAAAACTATAAATCGAATCCCGAATCCGTGAGCAGATTTGGATTCAGTAAAGATGGGGGCTCAATTCTACATAAAAAATATTAAAATCGAAAACGATAAAAAATTCGCCATTTTTTACCGAGGGCGGTAGTGCAACTTTTGACCCCCGAAGAGCGCTACAAAAAATTCATTTTCTCGAAAACTATAAATCGAATCCCGAATCCGAAAGCAGATTCGGATTCAGGAAAGATGGGGGCTCAATTCTACATAAAAAATGTTAAAATCGAAAACGATAAAAAATTCGCCATTTTTTACCGAGGGCGGTAGTGCAACTTTTGACCCCCGAAGAGCCCTACAAAAAATTCATTTTCTCGAAAACTATAAATCGAATCCCGAATCCGAATGCAGATTCGGATTCAGGAAAGATGCGGGCTCAATTCTACATAAAAAATGTTAAAATCGAAAACGATAAAAAATGCGCCATTTTTTACCGAGGGCGGTAGTGCAACTTTTGACCCCCGAAGAGCGCTACAAAAAATTCATTTTCTCGAAAACTATAAATCGAATCCCGAATCCGTGAGCAGATTCGGATTCAGTAAAGATGGGGGCTCAATTCTACATAAAAAATGTTAAACTCGAAAACGATAAAAAATTCGCCATTTTTTACCGAGGGCGGTAGTGCAACTTTTGACCCCGGAAGAGCCCTACAAAAAATTCACTTCCTCGAAAACTATAAATCGAATCCCGAATCCGAAAGCAGATTCGGATTCAGGAAAGATGGGGGCTCAATTCTACATAAAAAATGTTAAAATCGAAAACGATAGAAAATTCGCCATTTTTTACCGAGGGCGGTAGTGCAACTTTTGACCCCCGAAGAGCGCTACAAAAAATTCATTTTCTCGAAAACTATAAATCGAATCCCGAATCCGAAAGCAGATTCGGATTCAGGAAAGATGCGGGCTCAATTCTACATAAAAAATCATAAAATCGAAAACGATAAAAAATTCGCCATTTTTTACCGAGGGCGGTAGTGCAACTTTTGACCCCCGAAGAGCGCTACAAAAAATTCATTTTCTCGAAAACTATAAATCGAATCCCGAATCCGTGAGCAGATTCGGATTCAGTAAAGATGGGGGCTCAATTCTACATAAAAAATATTAAAATCGAAAACGATAAAAAATTCGCCATTTTTTACCGAGGGCGGTAGTGCAACTTTTGACCCCCGAAGAGCCCTACAAAAAATTCATTTTCTCGAAAACTATAAATCGAATCCCGAATCCGAAAGCAGATTCGGATTCAGGAAAGATGCGGGCTCAATTCTACATTAAAAATATTAAAATCGAAAACGATAAAAAATTCGCCATTTTTTACCGAGGGCGGTAGTGCAACTTTTGACCCCCGAAGAGCCCTACAAAAAATTCATTTTCTCGAAAACTATAAATCGAATCCCGAATCCGAAAGCAGATTCGGATTCAGGAAAGATGCGGGCTCAATTCTACATAAAAAAATGTTAAAATCGAAAACGATAAAAAATTCGCCATTTTTTACCGAGGGCGGTAGCGCAACTTTTGACCCCCGAAGAGCGCTACAAAAAATTCATTTTCTCGAAAACTATAAATCGAATCCCGAATCCGTGAGCAGATTCGGATTCAGTAAAGATGGGGGCTCAATTCTACATTAAAAATATTAAAATCGAAAACGATAAAAAATTCGCCATTTTTTACCGAGGGCGGTAGTGCAACTTTTGACCCCCGAAGAGCCCTACAAAAAATTCATTTTCTCGAAAACTATAAATCGAATCCCGAATCCGAAAGCAGATTCGGATTCAGGAAAGATGCGGGCTCAATTCTACATTAAAAATATTAAAATCGAAAACGATAAAAAATTCGCCATTTTTTACCGAGGGCGGTAGTGCAACTTTTGACCCCCGAAGAGCGCTACAAAAAATTCATTTTCTCGAAAACTATAAATCGAATCCCGAATCCGAAAGCAGATTCGGATTCAGGAAAGATGCGGGCTCAATTCTACATAAAAAATCATAAAATCGAAAACGATAAAAAATTCGCCATTTTTTACCGAGGGCGGTAGTGCAACTTTTGACCCCCGAAGAGCCCTACAAAAAATTCATTTTCTCGAAAACTATAAATCGAATCCCGAATTCGTGAGCAGATTCGGATTCAGTAAAGATGGGGGCTCAATTCTACATAAAAAATATTAAAATCGAAAACGATAAAAAATTCGCCATTTTTTACCGAGGGCGGTAGTGCAACTTTTGACCCCCGAAGAGCCCTACAAAAAATTCCTTTTCTCGAAAGCTATAAATCGAATCCCGAATCCGAAAGCAGATTCGGATTCAGGAAAGATGCGGGCTCAATTCTACATAAAAAATGTTAAAATCGAAAACGATAAAAAATTCGCCATTTTTTACCGAGGGCGGTAGTGCAACTTTTGACCCCCGAAGAGCCCTACAAAAAATTAATTTTCTCGAAAACTATAAATCGAATCCCGAATCCGAAAGCAGATTCGGATTCAGGAAAGATGCGGGCTCAATTCTACATAAAAAATGTTAAAATCGAAAACGATAAAAAATTCGCCATTTTTTACCGAGGGCGGTAGTGCAACTTTTGACCCCCGAAGAGCGCTACAAAAAATTCATTTTCTCGAAAACTATAAATCGAATCCCGAATCCGAAAGGAGATTCGGATTCAGGAAAGATGCGGGCTCAATTCTACATAAAAAAATGTTAAAATCGAAAACGATAAAAAATTCGCCATTTTTTACCGAGGGCAGTAGTGCAACTTTTGACCCCCGAAGAGCCCTACAAAAAATTCACTTTCTCGAAAACTATAAATCGAATCCCGAATCCGAAAGCAGATTCGGATTCAGGAAAGATGCGGGCTCAATTCTACATAAAAAATGTTAAAATCGAAAACGATAAAAAATTCGCCATTTTTTACCGAGGGCGGTAGTGCAACTTTTAACCCCCGAAGAGCCCTACAAAAAATTCATTTTCTCGAAAACTATAAATCGAATCCCGAATCCGAAAGCAGATTCGGATTCAGGAAAGATGCGGGCTCAATTCTACATTAAAAATATTAAAATCGAAAACGATAAAAAATTCGCCATTTTTTACCGAGGGCGGTAGTGCAACTTTTGACCCCCGAAGAGCGCTACAAAAAATTCATTTTCTCGAAAACTATAAATCGAATCAAGAATCCGTGAGCAGATTCGGATTCAGTAAAGATGCGGGCTCAATTCTACATAAAAAATATTAAAATCGAAAACGATAAAAAATTCTCCATTTTTTACCGAGGGCGGTAGTGCAACTTTTGACCCCCGAAGAGCCCTACAAAAAATTCACTTTCTCGAAAACTATAAATCGAATCCCGAATCCGAAAGCAGATTCGGATTCAGGAAAGATGCGGGCTCAATTCTACATAAAAAATGTTAAAATCGAAAACGATAAAAAATTCGCCATTTTTTACCGAGGGCGGTAGTGCAACTTTTGACCCCCGAAGAGCCCTACAAAAAATTCATTTTCTCGAAAACTATAAATCGAATCCCGAATCCGAAAGCAGATTCGGATTCAGGAAAGATGCGGGCTCAATTCTACAAAAAAATGTTAAAATCGAAAACGATAAAAAATTCGCCATTTTTTACCGAGGGCGGTAGTGCAACTTTTGACCCCCGAAGAGCGCTACAAAAAATTCATTTTCTCGAAAACTATAAATCGAATCCCGAATCCGTGAGCAGATTCGGATTCAGTAAAGATGGGGGCTCAATTCTACATAAAAAATATTAAAATCGAAAACGATAAAAAATTCGCCATTTTTTACCGAGGGCGGTAGTGCAACTTTTGACCCCCGAAGAGCCCTACAAAAAATTCATTTTCTCGAAAACTATAAATCGAATCCCGAATCCGAAAGCAGATTCGGATTCAGGAAAGATGGGGGCTCAATTCTACATTAAAAATATTAAAATCGAAAACGATAAAAAATTCGCCATTTTTTACCGAGGGCGGTAGTGCAACTTTTGACCCCCGAAGAGCCCTACAAAAATTCATTTTCTCGAAAACTATAAACCGAATCCCGAATCCGAAAGCAGATTCGGATTCAGGAAAGATGGGGGCTCAATTCTACATAAAAAATGTTAAAATCGAAAACGATAAAAAATTCGCCATTTTTTACCGAGGGCGGTAGTGCAACTTTTGACCCCCGAAAAGCCCTACAAAAAATTAATTTTCTCGAAAACTATAAATCGAATCCCGAATCCGTGAGCAGATTCGGATTCAGTAAAGATGGGGGCTCAATTCTACATAAAAAATGTTAAAATCGAAAACGATAAAAAATTCGCCATTTTTTACCGAGGGCGGTAGTGCAACTTTTGACCCCCGAAGAGCGCTACAAAAAATTCATTTTCTCGAAAACTATAAATCGAATCCCGAATCCGTGAGCAGATTCGGATTCAGTAAAGATGGGGGCTCAATTCTACATAAAAAATGTTAAAATCGAAAACGATAAAAAATTCGCCATTTTTTACCGAGGGCGGTAGTGCAACTTTTGACCCCCGAAGAGCCATACAAAAAATTCACTTTCTCGAAAACTATAAATCGAATCCCGAATCCGAAAGCAGATTCGGATTCAGGAAAGATGCGGGCTCAATTCTACATAAAAAAATGTTAAAATCGAAAACGATAAAAAATTCGCCATTTTTTACCGAGGGCGGTAGTGAGCCCCGAAGAGCCCTACAAAAAATTCATTTTCTCGAAAACTATAAATCGAATCCCGAATCCGTGAGCAGATTCGGATTCAGTAAAGATGGGGGCTCAATTCTACATAAAAAATATTAAAATCGAAAACGATAAAAAATTCGCCATTTTTTACCGAGGGCGGTAGTGCAACTTTTGACCCCCGAAGAGCCCTACAAAAAATTCATTTTCTCGAAAACTATAAATCGAATCCCGAATCCGAAAGCAGATTCGGATTCAGGAAAGATGCGGGCTCAATTCTACATAAAAAATGTTAAAATCGAAAACGATAAAAAATTCGCCATTTTTTACCGAGGGCGGTAGTGCAACTTTTGACCCCCGAAGAGCCCTACAAAAAATTCATTTTCTCGAAAACTATTAATCGAATCCCGAATCCGAAAGCAGATTCGGATTCAGGAAAGATGCGGGCTCAATTCTACATAAAAAATATTAAAATCGAAAACGATAAAAAATTCGCCATTTTTTACCGAGGGCGGTAGTGCAACTTTTGACCCCCGAAGAGCCCTACAAAAAATTCATTTTCTCGAAAACTATAAATCGAATCCCGAATCCGAAAGCAGATTCGGATTCAGGAAAGATGCGGGCTCAATTCTACATTAAAAATATTAAAATCGAAAACGATAAAAAATTCGCCATTTTTTACCGAGGGCGGTAGTGCAACTTTTGACCCCCGAAGAGCCCTACCAAAAATTAATTTTCTCGAAAACTATAAATCGAATCCCGAATCCGAAAGCAGATTCGGATTCAGTAAAGATGGGGGCTCAATTCTACATAAAAAATATTAAAATCGAAAACGATAAAAAATTCGCCATTTTTTACCGAGGGCGGTAGTGCAACTTTTGACCCCCGAAGAGCGCTACAAAAAATTCATTTTCTCGAAAACTATAAATCGAATCCCGAATCCGTGAGCAGATTCGGATTCAGTAAAGATGGGGGCTCAATTCTACATTAAAAATATTAAAATCGAAAACGATAAAAAATTCGCCATTTTTTACCGAGGGCGGTAGTGCAACTTTTGACCCCCGAAGAGCCCTACAAAAAATTCATTTTCTCGAAAACTATAAATCGAATCCCGAATCCGAAAGCAGATTCGGATTCAGGAAAGATGCGGGCTCAATTCTACTTTAAAAATATTAAAATCGAAAACGATAAAAAATTCGCCATTTTTTACCGAGGGCGGTAGTGCAACTTTTGACCCCCGAAGAGCGCTACAAAAAATTCATTTTCTCGAAAACTATAAATCGAATCCCGAATCCGTGAGCAGATTCGGATTCAGTAAAGATGCGGGCTCAATTCTACATAAAAAATATTAAAATCGAAAACGATAAAAAATTCTCCATTTTTTACCGAGGGCGGTAGTGCAACTTTTGACCCCCGAAGAGCCCTACAAAAAATTCACTTTCTCGAAAACTATAAATCGAATCCCGAATCCGAAAGCAGATTCGGATTCAGGAAAGATGCGGGCTCAATTCTACATAAAAAATGTTAAAATCGAAAACGATAAAAAATTCGCCATTTTTTACCGAGGGCGGTAGTGCAACTTTTGACCCCCGAAGAACCCTACAAAAAATTCATTTTCTCGAAAACTATAAATCGAATCCCGAATCCGTGAGCAGATTCGGATTCAGTAAAGACGGGGGCTCAATTCTACATAAAAAATATTAAAATCGAAAACGATAAAAAATTTGCCATTTTTTACCGAGGGCGGTAGTGCAACTTTTGACCCCCGAAGAGCCCTACAAAAAATTCATTTTCTCGAAAACTATAAATCGAATCCCGAATCCGAAAGCAGATTCGGATTCAGGAAAGATGCGGGCTCAATTCTACATTAAAAATATTAAAATCGAAAACGATAAAAAATTCGCCATTTTTTACCGAGGGCGGTAGTGCAACTTTTGACCCCCGAAGAGCCCTACAAAAATTCATTTTCTCGAAAACTATAAATCGAATCCCGAATCCGTGAGCAGATTCGGATTCAGTAAAGATGGGGGCTCAATTCTACATAAAAAATGTTAAAATCGAAAACGATAAAAAATTCGCCATTTTTTACCGAGGGCGGTAGTGCAACTTTTGACCCCCGAAGAGCCCTACAAAAAATTCACTTTCTCGAAAACTATAAATCGAATCCCGAATCCGAAAGCAGATTCGGATTCAGGAAAGATGCAGGCTCAATTCTACATAAAAAATGTTAAAATCGAAAACGATAAAAAATTCGCCATTTTTTACCGAGGGCGGTAGTGCAACTTTTGACCCCCGAAGAGCGCTACAAAAAATTCATTTTCTCGAAAACTATAAATCGAATCCCGAATCCGAAAGCAGATTCGGATTCAGGAAAGATGCGGGCTCAATTCTACATAAAAAATCATAAAATCGAAAACGATAAAAAATTCGCCATTTTTTACCGAGGGCGGTAGTGCAACTTTTGACCCCCGAAGAGCCCTACAAAAAATTCATTTTCTCGAAAACTATAAATCGAATCCCGAATCCGAATGCAGATTCGGATTCAGGAAAGATGCGGGCTCAATTCTACATAAAAAATATTAAAATCGAAAACGATAAAAAATTCGCCATTTTTTACCGAGGGCGGTAGTGCAACTTTTGACCCCCGAAGAGCCCAACAAAAAATTCATTTTCTCGAAAACTATAAATCGAATCCCGATTCCGAAAGCAGATTCGGATTCAGGAAAGATGCGGGCTCAATTCTACATAAAAAATGTTAATATCGAAAACGATAAAAAATTCGCCATTTTTTACCGAGGGCGGTAGTGCAACTTTTGACCCCCGAAGAGCCCTACAAAAAATTCATTTTCTCGAAAACTATAAATCGAATCCCGAATCCGAAAGCAGATTCGGATTCAGGAAAGATGCGGGCTCAATTCTACATAAAAAATATTAAAATCGAAAACGATAAAAAATTCGACATTTTTTACCGAGGGCGGTAGTGCAACTTTTGACCCCCGAAGAGCCCTACAAAAAATTCATTTTCTCGAAAACTATAAATCGAATCCCGAATCCGAAAGCAGATTCGGATTCAGGAAAGATGCGGGCTCAATTCTACAAAAAAATGTTAAAATCGAAAACGATAAAAAATTCGCCATTTTTTACCGAGGGCGGTAGTGCAACTTTTGACCCCCGAAGAGCGCTACAAAAAATTTATTTTCTCGAAAACTATAAATCGAATCCCGAATCCGTGAGCAGATTCGGATTCAGTAAAGATGGGGGCTCAATTCTACATAAAAAATGTTAAAATCGAAAACGATAAAAAATTCGCCATTTTTTACCGAGGGCGGTAGTGCAACTTTTGACCCCCGAAGAGCGCTACAAAAAATTCATTTTCTCGAAAACTATAAATCGAATCCCGAATCCGAAAGCAGATTCGTATTCAGGAAAGATGCGGGCTCAATTCTACATAAAAAATGTTAAAATCGAAAACGATAAAAAATTCGCCATTTTTTACCGAGGGCGGTAGTGCAACTTTTGACCCCCGAAGAGCGCTACAAAAAATTCATTTTCTCGAAAACTATAAATCGAATCCCGAATCCGTGAGCAGATTCGGATTCAGTAAAGATGCGGGCTCAATTCTACATAAAAAATATTAAAATCGAAAACGATAAAAAACTCTCCATTTTTTACCGAGGGCGGTAGTGCAACTTTTGACCCCCGAAGAGCCCTACAAAAAATTAATTTTCTCGAAAACTATAAATCGAATCCCGAATCCGAAAGCAGATTCGGATTCAGGAAAGATGCGGGCTCAATTCTACATAAAAAATGTTAAAATCGAAAACGATAAAAAATTCGCCATTTTTTACCGAGGGCGGTAGTGCAACTTTTGACCCCCGAAGAGCGCTACAAAAAATTCATTTTCTCGAAAACTATAAATCGAATCCCGAATCCGTGAGCAGATTCGGATTCAGTAAAGATGGGGGCTCAATTCTACATTAAAAATATTAAAATCGAAAACGATAAAAAATTCGACATTTTTTACCGAGGGCGGTAGTGCAACTTTTGACCCCCGAAGAGCGCTACAAAAAATTCATTTTCTCGAAAACTATAAATCGAATCCCGAATCCGTGAGCAGATTCGGATTCAGTAAAGATGCGGGCTCAATTCTACATAAAAAATATTAAAATCGAAAACGATAAAAAATTCGCCATTTTTTACCGAGGGCGGTAGTGCAACTTTTGACCCCCGAAGAGCCCTACAAAAAATTCACTTTCTCGAAAACTATAAATCGAATCCCGAATCCGAAAGCAGATTCGGATTCAGGAAAGATGCGGGCTCAATTCTACATTAAAAATATTAAAATCGAAAACGATAAAAAATTCGCCATTTTTTACCGAGGGCGGTAGTGCAACTTTTGACCCCCGAAGAGCCCTACAAAAAATTCATTTTCTCGAAAACTATAAATCGAATGCCGAATCCGAAAGCAGATTCGGATTCAGGAAAGATGCGGGCTCAATTCTACAAAAAAATGTTAAAATCGAAAACGATAAAAAATTCGCCATTTTTTACCGAGGGCGGTAGTGCAACTTTTGACCCCCGAAGAGCGCTACAAAAAATTCATTTTCTCGAAAACTATAAATCGAATCCCGAATCCGAAAGCAGATTCGGATTCAGGAAAGATGCGGGCTCAATTCTACACTAAAAATATTAAAATCGAAAACGATAAAAAATTCGCCATTTTTTACCGAGGGCGGTAGTGCAACTTTTGACCCCCGAAGAGCGCTACAAAAAATTCATTTTCTCGAAAACTATGAATCGAATCCCGAATCCGTGAGCAGATTCGGATTCAGTAAAGATGCGGGCTCAATTCTACATAAAAAATATTAAAATCGAAGACGATAAAAAATTCTCCATTTTTTACCGAGGGCGGTAGTGCAACTTTTGACCCCCGAAGAGCCCTACAAAAAATTCACTTTCTCGAAAACTATAAATCGAATCCCGAATCCGAAAGCAGATTCGGATTCAGGAAAGATGCGGGCTCAATTCTACATAAAAAATGTTAAAATCGAAAACGATAAAAAATTCTCCATTTTTTACCGAGGGCGGTAGTGCAACTTTTGACCCCCGAAGAGCGCTACAAAAAATTCATTTTCTCGAAAACTATAAATCGAATCCCGAATCCGAAAGCAGATTCGGATTCAGGAAAGATGCGGGCTCAATTCTACAAAAAAATGTTAAAATCGAAAACGATAAAAAATTCGCCATTTTTTACGGAGGGCGGTAGTGCAACTTTTGACCCCCGAAGAGCCCTACAAAAAATTCATTTTCTCGAAAACTATAAATCGAATCCCGAATCCGAAAGCAGATTCGGATTCAGGAAAGATGCGGGCTCAATTCTACATTAAAAATATTAAAATCGAAAACGATAAAAAATTCGCCATTTTTTACCGAGGGCGGTAGTACAACTTTTGACCGCCGAAGAGCCCTACAAAAATTCATTTTCTCGAAAACTATAAATCGAATCCCGAATCCGAAAGCAGATTCGGATTCAGGAAAGATGGGGGCTCAATTCTACATAAAAAATGTTAAAATCGAAAACGATAAAAAATTCGCCATTTTTAACCGAGGGCGGTAATGCAACTTTTGACCCCCGAAGAGCCCTACAAAAAATTCATTTTCTCGAAAACTATAAATCGAATCCCGAATCCGAATGCAGATTCGGATTCAGGAAAGATGCGGGCTCAATTCTACATAAAAAATGTTAAAATCGAAAACGATAAAAAATTCGCCATTTTTTACCGAGGGCGGTAGTGCAACTTTTGACCCCCGAAGAGCGCTACAAAAAATTTATTTTCTCGAAAACTATAAATCGAATCCCGAATCCGTGAGCAGATTCGGATTCAGTAAAGATGGGGGCTCAATTCTACATAAAAAATGTTAAAATCGAAAACGATAAAAAATTCGCCATTTTTTACCGAGGGCGGTAGTGCAACTTTTGACCCCCGAAGAGCCCTACAAAAAATTAATTTTCTCGAAAACTATAAATCGAATCCCGAATCCGAAAGCAGATTCGGATTCAGGAAAGATGCGGGCTCAATTCTACATAAAAAAATGTTTAAATCGAAAACGATAAAAAATTCGCCATTTTTTACCGAGGGCGGTAGTGCAACTTTTGACCCCCGAAGAGCGCTACAAAAAATTCATTTTCTCGATAACTATAAATCGAATCCCGAATCCGTGAGCAGATTCGGATTCAGTAAAGATGGGGGCTCAATTCTACATAAAAAATATTAAAATCGAAAACGATAAAAAATTCGCCATTTTTTACCGAGGGCGGTAGTGCAACTTTTGACCCCCGAAGAGCCCTACAAAAAATTAATTTTCTCGAAAACTATAAATCGAATCCCGAATCCGAAAGCAGATTCGGATTCAGGAAGGATGCGGGCTCAATTCTACATAAAAAATGTTAAAATCGAAAACGATAAAAAATTCGCCATTTTTTACCGAGGGCGGTAGTGCAACTTTTGACCCCCGAAGAGCGCTACAAAAAATTTATTTTCTCGAAAACTATAAATCGAATCCCGAATCCGTGAGCAGATTCGGATTCAGTAAAGATGGGGGCTCAATTCTACATAAAAAATGTTAAAATCGAAAACGATAAAAAATTCGCCATTTTTTACCGAGGGCGGTAGTGCAACTTTTGACCCCCGAAGAGCGCTACAAAAAATTCATTTTCTCGAAAACTATAAATCGAATCCCGAATCCGAAAGCAGATTCGTATTCAGGAAAGATGCGGGCTCAATTCTACATAAAAAATGTTAAAATCGAAAACGATAAAAAATTCGCCATTTTTTACCGAGGGCGGTAGTGCAACTTTTGACCCCCGAAGAGCGCTACAAAAAATTCATTTTCTCGAAAACTATAAATCGAATCCCGAATCCGTGAGCAGATTCGGATTCAGTAAAGATGCGGGCTCAATTCTACATAAAAAATATTAAAATCGAAAACGATAAAAAACTCTCCATTTTTTACCGAGGGCGGTAGTGCAACTTTTGACCCCCGAAGAGCGCTACAAAAAATTAATTTTCTCGAAAACTATAAATCGAATCCCGAATCCGAAAGCAGATTCGGATTCAGGAAAGATGCGGGCTCAATTCTACATAAAAAATGTTAAAATCGAAAACGATAAAAAATTCGCCATTTTTTACCGAGGGCGGTAGTGCAACTTTTGACCCCCGAAGAGCGCTACAAAAAATTCATTTTCTCGAAAACTATAAATCGAATCCCGAATCCGTGAGCAGATTCGGATTCAGTAAAGATGGGGGCTCAATTCTACATTAAAAATATTAAAATCGAAAACGATAAAAAATTCGACATTTTTTACCGAGGGCGGTAGTGCAACTTTTGACCCCCGAAGAGCGCTACAAAAAATTCATTTTCTCGAAAACTATAAATCGAATCCCGAATCCGTGAGCAGATTCGGATTCAGTAAAGATGCGGGCTCAATTCTACATAAAAAATATTAAAATCGAAAACGATAAAAAATTCTCCATTTTTTACCGAGGGCGGTAGTGCAACTTTTGACCCCCGAAGAGCCCTACAAAAAATTCACTTTCTCGAAAACTATAAATCGAATCCCGAATCCGAAAGCAGATTCGGATTCAGGAAAGATGCGGGCTCAATTCTACATTAAAAATATTAAAATCGAAAACGATAAAAAATTCGCCATTTTTTACCGAGGGCGGTAGTGCAACTTTTGACCCCCGAAGAGCGCTACAAAAAATTCATTTTCTCGAAAACTATAAATCGAATCCCGAATCCGTGAGCAGATTCGGATTCAGCAAAGATGCGGGCTCAATTCTACATAAAAAATATTAAAATCGAAAACGATAAAAAATTCTCCATTTTTTACCGAGGGCGGTAGTGCAACTTTTGACCCCCGAAGAGCCCTACAAAAAATTCACTTTCTCGAAAACTATAAATCGAATCCCGAATCCGAAAGCAGATTCGGATTCAGGAAAGATGCGGGCTCAATTCTACATAAAAAATGTTAAAATCGAAAACGATAAAAAATTCGCCATTTTTTACCGAGGGCGGTAGTGCAACTTTTGACCCCCGAAGAGCGCTACAAAAAATTCATTTTCTCGAAAACTATAAATCGAATCCCGAATCCGAAAGCAGATTCGTATTCAGGAAAGATGCGGGCTCAATTCTACATAAAAAATGTTAAAATCGAAAACGATAAAAAATTCGCCATTTTTTACCGAGGGCGGTAGTGCAACTTTTGACCCCCGAAGAGCGCTACAAAAAATTCATTTTCTCGATAACTATAAATCGAATCCCGAATCCGTGAGCAGATTCGGATTCAGTAAAGATGGGGGCTCAATTCTACATAAAAAATATTAAAATCGAAAACGATAAAAAATTCGCCATTTTTTACCGAGGGCGGTAGTGCAACTTTTGACCCCCGAAGAGCCCTACAAAAAATTAATTTTCTCGAAAACTATAAATCGAATCCCGAATCCGAAAGCAGATTCGGATTCAGGAAGGATGCGGGCTCAATTCTACATAAAAAATGTTAAAATCGAAAACGATAAAAAATTCGCCATTTTTTACCGAGGGCGGTAGTGCAACTTTTGACCCCCGAAGAGCGCTACAAAAAATTTATTTTCTCGAAAACTATAAATCGAATCCCGAATCCGTGAGCAGATTCGGATTCAGTAAAGATGGGGGCTCAATTCTACATAAAAAATGTTAAAATCGAAAACGATAAAAAATTCGCCATTTTTTACCGAGGGCGGTAGTGCAACTTTTGACCCCCGAAGAGCGCTACAAAAAATTCATTTTCTCGAAAACTATAAATCGAATCCCGAATCCGAAAGCAGATTCGTATTCAGGAAAGATGCGGGCTCAATTCTACATAAAAAATGTTAAAATCGAAAACGATAAAAAATTCGCCATTTTTTACCGAGGGCGGTAGTGCAACTTTTGACCCCCGAAGAGCGCTACAAAAAATTCATTTTCTCGAAAACTATAAATCGAATCCCGAATCCGTGAGCAGATTCGGATTCAGTAAAGATGCGGGCTCAATTCTACATAAAAAATATTAAAATCGAAAACGATAAAAAACTCTCCATTTTTTACCGAGGGCGGTAGTGCAACTTTTGACCCCCGAAGAGCGCTACAAAAAATTAATTTTCTCGAAAACTATAAATCGAATCCCGAATCCGTGAGCAGATTCGGATTCAGTAAAGATGGGGGCTCAATTCTACATTAAAAATATTAAAATCGAAAACGATAAAAAATTCGACATTTTTTACCGAGGGCGGTAGTGCAACTTTTGACCCCCGAAGAGCGCTACAAAAAATTCATTTTCTCGAAAACTATAAATCGAATCCCGAATCCGTGAGCAGATTCGGATTCAGTAAAGATGCGGGCTCAATTCTACATAAAAAATATTAAAATCGAAAACGATAAAAAATTCTCCATTTTTTACCGAGGGCGGTAGTGCAACTTTTGACCCCCGAAGAGCCCTACAAAAAATTCACTTTCTCGAAAACTATAAATCGAATCCCGAATCCGAAAGCAGATTCGGATTCAGGAAAGATGCGGGCTCAATTCTACATTAAAAATATTAAAATCGAAAACGATAAAAAATTCGCCATTTTTTACCGAGGGCGGTAGTGCAACTTTTGACCCCCGAAGAGCGCTACAAAAAATTCATTTTCTCGAAAACTATAAATCGAATCCCGAATCCGTGAGCAGATTCGGATTCAGCAAAGATGCGGGCTCAATTCTACATAAAAAATATTAAAATCGAAAACGATAAAAAATTCTCCATTTTTTACCGAGGGCGGTAGTGCAACTTTTGACCCCCGAAGAGCCCTACAAAAAATTCACTTTCTCGAAAACTATAAATCGAATCCCGAATCCGAAAGCAGATTCGGATTCAGGAAAGATGCGGGCTCAATTCTACATAAAAAATGTTAAAATCGAAAACGATAAAAAATTCGCCATTTTTTACCGAGGGCGGTAGTGCAACTTTTGACCCCCGAAGAGCGCTACAAAAAATTCATTTTCTCGAAAACTATAAATCGAATCCCGAATCCGAAAGCAGATTCGTATTCAGGAAAGATGCGGGCTCAATTCTACATAAAAAATGTTAAAATCGAAAACGATAAAAAATTCGCCATTTTTTACCGAGGGCGGTAGTGCAACTTTTGACCCCCGAAGAGCGCTACAAAAAATTCATTTTCTCGATAACTATAAATCGAATCCCGAATCCGTGAGCAGATTCGGATTCAGTAAAGATGGGGGCTCAATTCTACATAAAAAATATTAAAATCGAAAACGATAAAAAATTCGCCATTTTTTACCGAGGGCGGTAGTGCAACTTTTGACCCCCGAAGAGCCCTACAAAAAATTAATTTTCTCGAAAACTATAAATCGAATCCCGAATCCGAAAGCAGATTCGGATTCAGGAAGGATGCGGGCTCAATTCTACATAAAAAATGTTAAAATCGAAAACGATAAAAAATTCGCCATTTTTTACCGAGGGCGGTAGTGCAACTTTTGACCCCCGAAGAGCGCTACAAAAAATTTATTTTCTCGAAAACTATAAATCGAATCCCGAATCCGTGAGCAGATTCGGATTCAGTAAAGATGGGGGCTCAATTCTACATAAAAAATGTTAAAATCGAAAACGATAAAAAATTCGCCATTTTTTACCGAGGGCGGTAGTGCAACTTTTGACCCCCGAAGAGCGCTACAAAAAATTCATTTTCTCGAAAACTATAAATCGAATCCCGAATCCGAAAGCAGATTCGTATTCAGGAAAGATGCGGGCTCAATTCTACATAAAAAATATTAAAATCGAAAACGATAAAAAACTCTCCATTTTTTACCGAGGGCGGTAGTGCAACTTTTGACCCCCGAAGAGCGCTACAAAAAATTAATTTTCTCGAAAACTATAAATCGAATCCCGAATCCGAAAGCAGATTCGGATTCAGGAAAGATGCGGGCTCAATTCTACATAAAAAATGTTAAAATCGAAAACGATAAAAAATTCGCCATTTTTTACCGAGGGCGGTAGTGCAACTTTTGACCCCCGAAGAGCGCTACAAAAAATTCATTTTCTCGAAAACTATAAATCGAATCCCGAATCCGTGAGCAGATTCGGATTCAGTAAAGATGGGGGCTCAATTCTACATTAAAAATATTAAAATCGAAAACGATAAAAAATTCGACATTTTTTACCGAGGGCGGTAGTGCAACTTTTGACCCCCGAAGAGCGCTACAAAAAATTCATTTTCTCGAAAACTATAAATCGAATCCCGAATCCGTGAGCAGATTCGGATTCAGTAAAGATGCGGGCTCAATTCTACATAAAAAATATTAAAATCGAAAACGATAAAAAATTCTCCATTTTTTACCGAGGGCGGTAGTGCAACTTTTGACCCCCGAAGAGCCCTACAAAAAATTCACTTTCTCGAAAACTATAAATCGAATCCCGAATCCGAAAGCAGATTCGGATTCAGGAAAGATGCGGGCTCAATTCTACATTAAAAATATTAAAATCGAAAACGATAAAAAATTCGCCATTTTTTACCGAGGGCGGTAGTGCAACTTTTGACCCCCGAAGAGCGCTACAAAAAATTCATTTTCTCGAAAACTATAAATCGAATCCCGAATCCGTGAGCAGATTCGGATTCAGCAAAGATGCGGGCTCAATTCTACATAAAAAATATTAAAATCGAAAACGATAAAAAATTCTCCATTTTTTACCGAGGGCGGTAGTGCAACTTTTGACCCCCGAAGAGCCCTACAAAAAATTCACTTTCTCGAAAACTATAAATCGAATCCCGAATCCGAAAGCAGATTCGGATTCAGGAAAGATGCGGGCTCAATTCTACATAAAAAATGTTAAAATCGAAAACGATAAAAAATTCTCCATTTTTTACCGAGGGCGGTAGTGCAACTTTTGACCCCCGAAGAGCCCTACAAAAAATTCATTTTCTCGAAAACTATAAATCGAATCCCGAATCCGAAAGCAGATTCGGATTCAGGAAAGATGCGGGCTCAATTCTACATTAAAAATATTAAAATCGAAAACGATAAAAAATTCGCCATTTTTTAAAGAGGGCGGTAGTGCAACTTTTGACCCCCGAAGAGCCCTACAAAAATTCATTTTCTCGAAAACTATAAATCGAATCCCGAATCCGAAAGCAGATTCGGATTCAGGAAAGATGGGGGCTCAATTCTACATAAAAAATGTTAAAATCGAAAACGATAAAAAATTCGCCATTTTTAACCGAGGGCGGTAATGCAACTTTTGACCCCCGAAGAGCCCTACAAAAAATTCATTTTCTCGAAAACTATAAATCGAATCCCGAATCCGAATGCAGATTCGGATTCAGGAAAGATGCGGGCTCAATTCTACATAAAAAATGTTAAAATCGAAAACGATAAAAAATTCGCCATTTTTTACCGAGGGCGGTAGTGCAACTTTTGACCCCCGAAGAGCGCTACAAAAAATTCATTTTCTCGAAAACTATAAATCGAATCCCGAATCCGTGAGCAGATTCGGATTCAGTAAAGATGGGGGCTCAATTCTACATAAAAAATGTTAAAATCGAAAACGATAAAAAATTCGCCATTTTTTACCGAGGGCGGTAGTGCAACTTTTGACCCCCGAAGAGCCCTACAAAAAATTAATTTTCTCGAAAACTATAAATCGAATCCCGAATCCGAAAGCAGATTCGGATTCAGGAAAGATGCGGGCTCAATTCTACATAAAAAAATGTTAAAATCGAAAACGATAAAAAATTCGCCATTTTTTACCGAGGGCGGTAGTGCAACTTTTGACCCCCGAAGAGCGCTACAAAAAATTCATTTTCTCGATAACTATAAATCGAATCCCGAATCCGTGAGCAGATTCGGATTCAGTAAAGATGGGGGCTCAATTCTACATAAAAAATATTAAAATCGAAAACGATAAAAAATTCGCCATTTTTTACCGAGGGCGGTAGTGCAACTTTTGACCCCCGAAGAGCCCTACAAAAAATTAATTTTCTCGAAAACTATAAATCGAATCCCGAATCCGAAAGCAGATTCGGATTCAGGAAGGATGCGGGCTCAATTCTACATAAAAAATGTTAAAATCGAAAACGATAAAAAATTCGCCATTTTTTACCGAGGGCGGTAGTGCAACTTTTGACCCCCGAAGAGCGCTACAAAAAATTCATTTTCTCGAAAACTATAAATCGAATCCCGAATCCGTGAGCAGATTCGGATTCAGTAAAGATGGGGGCTCAATTCTACATTAAAAATATTAAAATCGAAAACGATAAAAAATTCGCCATTTTTTACCGAGGGCGGTAGTGCAACTTTTGAGCCCCGAAGAGCCCTACAAAAAATTCATTTTCTCGAAAACTATAAATCGAATCCCGAATCCGAAAGCAGATTCGGATTCAGGAAAGATGCGGGCTCAATTCTACATTAAAAATATTAAAATCGAAAACGATAAAAAATTCTCCATTTTTTACCGAGGGCGGTAGTGCAACTTTTGACCCCCGAAGAGCCCTACAAAAAATTCACTTTCTCGAAAACTATAAATCGAATCCCGAATCCGAAAGCAGATTCGGATTCAGGAAAGATGCGGGCTCAATTCTACATAAAAAATGTTAAAATCGAAAACGATAAAAAATTCGCCATTTTTTACCGAGGGCGGTAGTGCAACTTTTGACCCCCGAAGAGCCCTACACAAAATTCATTTTCTCGAAAACTATAAATCGAATCCCGAATCCGAAAGCAGATTCGGATTCAGGAAAGATGCGGGCTCAATTTTACAAAAAAATGTTAAAATCGAAAACGATAAAAAATTCGCCATTTTTTACCGAGGGCGGTAGTGCAACTTTTGACCCCCGAAGAGCGCTACAAAAAATTCATTTTCTCGAAAACTATAAATCGAATCCCGAATCCGAAAGCAGATTCGGATTCAGGAAAGATGCGGGCTCAATTCTACATTAAAAATATTAAAATCGAAAGCGATAAAAATTCGCCATTTTTTACCGAGGGCGGTAGTGCAACTTTTGACCCCCGAAGAGCCCTACAAAAAATTCATTTTCTCGAAAACTATAAATCGAATCCCGAATCCGAAAGCAGATTCGGATTCAGGAAAGATGCGGGCTCAATTCTACATAAAAAATGTTAAAATCGAAAACGATAAAAAATTCGCCATTTTTTACCGAGGGCGGTAGTGCAACTTTTGACCCCCGAAGAGCGCTACAAAAAATTCATTTTCTCGAAAACTATAAATCGAATCCCGAATCCGTGAGCAGATTCGGATTCAGTAAAGATGGGGGCTCAATTCTACATAAAAAATATTAAAATCGAAAACGATAAAAAATTCGCCATTTTTTACCGAGGGCGGTAGTGCAACTTTTGACCCCCGAAGAGCCCTACAAAAAATTAATTTTCTCGAAAACTGTAAATCGAATCCCGAATCCGAAAGCAGATTCGGATTCAGGAAAGATGCGGGCTCAATTCTACATAAAAAATGTTAAAATCGAAAACGATAAAAAATTCGCCATTTTTTACCGAGGGTGGTAGTGCAACTTTTGACCCCCGAAGAGCCCTACAAAAAATTCATTTTCTCGAAAACTATAAATCGAATCCCGAATCCGAAAGCAGATTCGGATTCAGGAAAGATGCGGGCTCAATTCTACATAAAAAATATTAAAATCGAAAACGATAAAAAATTCGCCATTTTTTACGGAGGGCGGTAGTGCAACTTTTGACCCCCGAAGAGCCCTACAAAAAATTCATTTTCTCGAAAACTATAAATCGAATCCCGAATCCGAAAGCAGATTCGGATTCAGGAAAGATGCGGGCTCAATTCTACATTAAAAATATTAAAATCGAAAACGATAAAAAATTCGCCATTTTTTACCGAGGGCGGTAGTGCAACTTTTGACCCCCGAAGAGCGCTACAAAAAATTCATTTTCTCGAAAACTATAAATCGAATCCCGAATCCGTGAGCAGATTCGGATTCAGTAAAGATGCGGGCTCAATTCTACATAAAAAATATTAAAATCGAAAACGATAAAAAATTCTCCATTTTTTACCGAGGGCGGTAGTGCAACTTTTGACCCCCGAAGAGCCCTACAAAAAATTCACTTTCTCGAAAACTATAAATCGAATCCCGAATCCGAAAGCAGATTCGGATTCAGGAAAGATGCGGGCTCAATTCTACATAAAAAATGTTAAAATCGAAAACGATAAAAAATTCGCCATTTTTTACCGAGGGCGGTAGTGCAACTTTTGACCCCCGAAGAGCCCTACAAAAAATTCATTTTCTCGAAAACTATAAATCGAATCCCGAATCCGAAAGCAGATTCGGATTCAGGAAAGATGCGGGCTCAATTCTACATTAAAAATATTAAAATCGAAAACGATAAAAAATTCGCCATTTTTTACCGAGGGCGGTAATGCAACTTTTGACCCCCGAAGAGCCCTACAAAAATTCATTTTCTCGAAAACTATAAATCGAATCCCGAATCCGAAAGCAGATTCGGATTCAGGAAAGATGGGGGCTCAATTCTACATAAAAAATGTTAAAATCGAAAACGATAAAAAATTCGCCATTTTTTACCGAGGGCGGTAATGCAACTTTTGACCCCCGAAGAGCCCTACAAAAAATTCACTTTCTCGAAAACTATAAATCGAATCCCGAATCCGAAAGCAGATTCGGATTCAGGAAAGATGCGGGCTCAATTCTACATAAAAAATGTTAAAATCGAAAACGATAAAAAATTCGCCATTTTTTACCGAGGGCGGTAGTGCAACTTTTGACCCCCGAAGAGCCCTACAAAAAATTCATTTTCTCGAAAACTATAAATCGAATCCCGAATCCGAAAGCAGATTCGGATTCAGGAAAGATGCGGGCTCAATTCTACATAAAAAATGTTAAAATCGAAAACAATAAAAAATTCGCCATTTTTTACCGAGGGCGGTAGTGCAACTTTTGACCCCCGAAGAGCGCTACAAAAAATTCATTTTCTCGAAAACTATAAATCGAATCCCGAATCCGTGAGCAGATTCGGATTCAGTAAAGATGCGGGCTCAATTCTACATAAAAAATGTTAAAATCGAAAACGATAAAAAATTCGCCATTTTTTACCGAGGGCGGTAGTGCAACTTTTGACCCCCGAAGAGCCCTACAAAAAATTAATTTTCTCGAAAACTATAAATCGAATCCCGAATCCGAAAGCAGATTCGGATTCAGGAAAGATGCGGGCTCAATTCTACATAAAAAAATGTTAAAATCGAAAACGATAAAAAATTCGCCATTTTTTACCGAGGGCGGTAGTGCAACTTTTGACCCCCGAAGAGCGCTACAAAAAATTCATTTTCTCGATAACTATAAATCGAATCCCGAATCCGTGAGCAGATTCGGATTCAGTAAAGATGGGGGCTCAATTCTACATAAAAAATATTAAAATCGAAAACGATAAAAAATTCGCCATTTTTTACCGAGGGCGGTAGTGCAACTTTTGACCCCCGAAGAGCCCTACAAAAAATTAATTTTCTCGAAAACTATAAATCGAATCCCGAATCCGAAAGCAGATTCGGATTCAGGAAGGATGCGGGCTCAATTCTACATAAAAAATGTTAAAATCGAAAACGATAAAAAATTCGCCATTTTTTACCGAGGGCGGTAGTGCAACTTTTGACCCCCGAAGAGCGCTACAAAAAATTCATTTTCTCGAAAACTATAAATCGAATCCCGAATCCGTGAGCAGATTCGGATTCAGTAAAGATGGGGGCTCAATTCTACATTAAAAATATTAAAATCGAAAACGATAAAAAATTCGCCATTTTTTACCGAGGGCGGTAGTGCAACTTTTGACCCCCGAAGAGCCCTACAAAAAATTCATTTTCTCGAAAACTATAAATCGAATCCCGAATCCGAAAGCAGATTCGGATTCAGGAAAGATGCGGGCTCAATTCTACATTAAAAATATTAAAATCGAAAACGATAAAAAATTCGCCATTTTTTACCGAGGGCGGTAGTGCAACTTTTGACCCCCGAAGAGCGCTACAAAAATTCATTTTCTCGAAAACTATAAATCGAATCCCGAATCCGAAAGCAGATTCGGATTCAGGAAGGATGCGGGCTCAATTCTACATAAAAAATGTTAAAATCGAAAACGATAAAAAATTCGCCATTTTTTACCGAGGGCGGTAGTGCAACTTTTGACTCCCGAAGAGCGCTACAAAAAATTTATTTTCTCGAAAACTATAAATCGAATCCCGAATCCGTGAGCAGATTCGGATTCAGTAAAGATGGGGGCTCAATTCTACATAAAAAATGTTAAAATCGAAAACGATAAAAAATTCGCCATTTTTTACCGAGGGCGGTAGTGCAACTTTTGACCCCCGAAGAGCGCTACAAAAAATTCATTTTCTCGAAAACTATAAATCGAATCCCGAATCCGAAAGCAGATTCGTATTCAGAAAAGATGCGGGCTCAATTCTACATAAAAAATGTTAAAATCGAAAACGATAAAAAATTCGCCATTTTTTACCGAGGGCGGTAGTGCAACTTTTGACCCCCGAAGAGCGCTACAAAAAATTCATTTTCTCGAAAACTATAAATCGAATCCCGAATCCGTGAGCAGATTCGGATTCAGTAAAGATGCGGGCTCAATTCTACATAAAAAATATTAAAATCGAAAACGATAAAAAACTCTCCATTTTTTACCGAGGGCGGTAGTGCAACTTTTGACCCCCGAAGAGCGCTACAAAAAATTAATTTTCTCGAAAACTATAAATCGAATCCCGAATCCGAAAGCAGATTCGGATTCAGGAAAGATGCGGGCTCAATTCTACATAAAAAATGTTAAAATCGAAAACGATAAAAAATTCGCCATTTTTTACCGAGGGCGGTAGTGCAACTTTTGACCCCCGAAGAGCGCTACAAAAAATTCATTTTCTCGAAAACTATAAATCGAATCCCGAATCCGTGAGCAGATTCGGATTCAGTAAAGATGGGGGCTCAATTCTACATTAAAAATATTAAAATCGAAAACGATAAAAAATTCGACATTTTTTACCGAGGGCGGTAGTGCAACTTTTGACCCCCGAAGAGCGCTACAAAAAATTCATTTTCTCGAAAACTATAAATCGAATCCCGAATCCGTGAGCAGATTCGGATTCAGTAAAGATGCGGGCTCAATTCTACATAAAAAATATTAAAATCGAAAACGATAAAAAATTCTCCATTTTTTACCGAGGGCGGTAGTGCAACTTTTGACCCCCGAAGAGCCCTACAAAAAATTCACTTTCTCGAAAACTATAAATCGAATCCCGAATCCGAAAGCAGATTCGGATTCAGGAAAGATGCGGGCTCAATTCTACATTAAAAATATTAAAATCGAAAACGATAAAAAATTCGCCATTTTTTACCGAGGGCGGTAGTGCAACTTTTGACCCCCGAAGAGCCCTACAAAAAATTCATTTTCTCGAAAACTATAAATCGAATGCCGAATCCGAAAGCAGATTCGGATTCAGGAAAGATGCGGGCTCAATTCTACAAAAAAATGTTAAAATCGAAAACGATAAAAAATTCGCCATTTTTTACCGAGGGCGGTAGTGCAACTTTTGACCCCCGAAGAGCGCTACAAAAAATTCATTTTCTCGAAAACTATAAATCGAATCCCGAATCCGAAAGCAGATTCGGATTCAGGAAAGATGCGGGCTCAATTCTACATTAAAAATATTAAAATCGAAAACGATAAAAAATTCGCCATTTTTTACCGAGGGCGGTAGTGCAACTTTTGACCCCCGAAGAGCGCTACAAAAAATTCATTTTCTCGAAAACTATAAATCGAATCCCGAATCCGTGAGCAGATTCGGATTCAGTAAAGATGCGGGCTCAATTCTACATAAAAAATATTAAAATCGAAAACGATAAAAAATTCTCCATTTTTTACCGAGGGCGGTAGTGCAACTTTTGACCCCCGAAGAGCCCTACAAAAAATTCACTTTCTCGAAAACTATAAATCGAATCCCGAATCCGAAAGCAGATTCGGATTCAGGAAAGATGCGGGCTCAATTCTACATAAAAAATGTTAAAATCGAAAACGATAAAAAATTCTCCATTTTTTACCGAGGGCGGTAGTGCAACTTTTGACCCCCGAAGAGCCCTACAAAAAATTCATTTTCTCGAAAACTATAAATCGAATCCCGAATCCGAAAGCAGATTCGGATTCAGGAAAGATGCGGGCTCAATTCTACAAAAAAATGTTAAAATCGAAAACGATAAAAAATTCGCCATTTTTTACGGAGGGCGGTAGTGCAACTTTTGACCCCCGAAGAGCCCTACAAAAAATTCATTTTCTCGAAAACTATAAATCGAATCCCGAATCCGAAAGCAGATTCGGATTCAGGAAAGATGCGGGCTCAATTCTACATTAAAAATATTAAAATCGAAAACGATAAAAAATTCGCCATTTTTTACCGAGGGCGGTAGTGCAACTTTTGACCCCCGAAGAGCCCTACAAAAATTCATTTTCTCGAAAACTATAAATCGAATCCCGAATCCGAAAGCAGATTCGGATTCAGGAAAGATGGGGGCTCAATTCTACATAAAAAATGTTAAAATCGAAAACGATAAAAAATTCGCCATTTTTAACCGAGGGCGGTAATGCAACTTTTGACCCCCGAAGAGCCCTACAAAAAATTCATTTTCTCGAAAACTATAAATCGAATCCCGAATCCGAATGCAGATTCGGATTCAGGAAAGATGCGGGCTCAATTCTACATAAAAAATGTTAAAATCGAAAACGATAAAAAATTCGCCATTTTTTACCGAGGGCGGTAGTGCAACTTTTGACCCCCGAAGAGCGCTACAAAAAATTCATTTTCTCGAAAACTATAAATCGAATCCCGAATCCGTGAGCAGATTCGGATTCAGTAAAGATGGGGGCTCAATTCTACATAAAAAATGTTAAAATCGAAAACGATAAAAAATTCGCCATTTTTTACCGAGGGCGGTAGTGCAACTTTTGACCCCCGAAGAGCCCTACAAAAAATTAATTTTCTCGAAAACTATAAATCGAATCCCGAATCCGAAAGCAGATTCGGATTCAGGAAAGATGCGGGCTCAATTCTACATAAAAAAATGTTAAAATCGAAAACGATAAAAAATTCGCCATTTTTTACCGAGGGCGGTAGTGCAACTTTTGACCCCCGAAGAGCGCTACAAAAAATTCATTTTCTCGATAACTATAAATCGAATCCCGAATCCGTGAGCAGATTCGGATTCAGTAAAGATGGGGGCTCAATTCTACATAAAAAATATTAAAATCGAAAACGATAAAAAATTCGCCATTTTTTACCGAGGGCGGTAGTGCAACTTTTGACCCCCGAAGAGCCCTACAAAAAATTAATTTTCTCGAAAACTATAAATCGAATCCCGAATCCGAAAGCAGATTCGGATTCAGGAAGGATGCAGGCTCAATTCTACATAAAAAATGTTAAAATCGAAAACGATAAAAAATTCGCCATTTTTTACCGAGGGCGGTAGTGCAACTTTTGACCCCCGAAGAGCGCTACAAAAAATTCATTTTCTCGAAAACTATAAATCGAATCCCGAATCCGTGAGCAGATTCGGATTCAGTAAAGATGGGGGCTCAATTCTACATTAAAAATATTAAAATCGAAAACGATAAAAAATTCGCCATTTTTTACCGAGGGCGGTAGTGCAACTTTTGAGCCCCGAAGAGCCCTACAAAAAATTCATTTTCTCGAAAACTATAAATCGAATCCCGAATCCGAAAGCAGATTCGGATTCAGGAAAGATGCGGGCTCAATTCTACATTAAAAATATTAAAATCGAAAACGATAAAAAATTCTCCATTTTTTACCGAGGGCGGTAGTGCAACTTTTGACCCCCGAAGAGCCCTACAAAAAATTCACTTTCTCGAAAACTATAAATCGAATCCCGAATCCGAAAGCAGATTCGGATTCAGGAAAGATGCGGGCTCAATTCTACATAAAAAATGTTAAAATCGAAAACGATAAAAAATTCGCCATTTTTTACCGAGGGCGGTAGTGCAACTTTTGACCCCCGAAGAGCCCTACAAAAAATTCATTTTCTCGAAAACTATAAATCGAATCCCGAATCCGAAAGCAGATTCGGATTCAGGAAAGATGCGGGCTCAATTCTACATTAAAAATATTAAAATCGAAAACGATAAAAAATTCGCCATTTTTTACCGAGGGCGGTAGTGCAACTTTTGACCCCCGAAGAGCGCTACAAAAAATTCATTTTCTCGAAAACTATAAATCGAATCCCGAATCCGTGAGCAGATTCGGATTCAGTAAAGATGCGGGCTCAATTCTACATAAAAAATATTAAAATCGAAAACGATAAAAAATTCTCCATTTTTTACCGAGGGCGGTAGTGCAACTTTTGACCCCCGAAGAGCCCTACAAAAAATTCACTTTCTCGAAAACTATAAATCGAATCCCGAATCCGAAAGCAGATTCGGATTCAGGAAAGATGCAGGCTCAATTCTACATAAAAAATGTTAAAATCGAAAACGATAAAAAATTCGCCATTTTTTACCGAGGGCGGTAGTGCAACTTTTGACCCCCGAAGAGCCCTACAAAAAATTCATTTTCTCGAAAACTATAAATCGAATCCCGAATCCGAAAGCAGATTCGGATTCAGGAAAGATGCGGGCTCAATTCTACATTAAAAATATTAAAATCGAAAACGATAAAAAATTCGCCATTTTTTACCGAGGGCGGTAGTGCAACTTTTGACCCCCGAAGAGCCCTACAAAAATTCATTTTCTCGAAAACTATAAATCGAATCCCGAATCCGAAAGCAGATTCGGATTCAGGAAAGATGGGGGCTCAATTCTACATAAAAAATGTTAAAATCGAAAACGATAAAAAATTCGCCATTTTTTACCGAGGGCGGTAATGCAACTTTTGACCCCCGAAGAGCCCTACAAAAAATTCACTTTCTCGAAAACTATAAATCGAATCCCGAATCCGAAAGCAGATTCGGATTCAGGAAAGATGCGGGCTCAATTCTACATAAAAAATGTTAAAATCGAAAACGATAAAAAATTCGCCATTTTTTACCGAGGGCGGTAGTGCAACTTTTGACCCCCGAAGAGCCCTACACAAAATTCATTTTCTCGAAAACTATAAATCGAATCCCGAATCCGAAAGCAGATTCGGATTCAGGAAAGATGCGGGCTCAATTTTACAAAAAAATGTTAAAATCGAAAACGATAAAAAATTCGCCATTTTTTACCGAGGGCGGTAGTGCAACTTTTGACCCCCGAAGAGCCCTACAAAAAATTCATTTTCTCGAAAACTATAAATCGAATCCCGAATCCGAAAGCAGATTCGGATTCAGGAAAGATGCGGGCTCAATTCTACATAAAAAAAATGTTAAAATCGAAAACGATAAAAAATTCGCCATTTTTTACCGAGGGCGGTAGTGCAACTTTTGACCCCCGAAGAGCCCTACAAAAAATTCATTTTCTCGAAAACTATAAATCGAATCCCGAATCCGAAAGCAGATTCGGATTCAGGAAAGATGCGGGCTCAATTCTACATTAAAAATATTAAAATCGAAAGCGATAAAAATTCGCCATTTTTTACCGAGGGCGGTAGTGCAACTTTTGACCCCCGAAGAGCCCTACAAAAAATTCATTTTCTCGAAAACTATAAATCGAATCCCGAATCCGAAAGCAGATTCGGATTCAGGAAAGATGTGGGCTCAATTCTACATAAAAAATGTTAAAATCGAAAACGATAAAAAATTCGCCATTTTTTACCGAGGGCGGTAGTGCAACTTTTGACCCCCGAAGAGCGCTACAAAAAATTCATTTTCTCGAAAACTATAAATCGAATCCCGAATCCGTGAGCAGATTCGGATTCAGTAAAGATGGGGGCTCAATTCTACATAAAAAATATTAAAATCGAAAACGATAAAAAATTCGCCATTTTTTACCGAGGGCGGTAGTGCAACTTTTGACCCCCGAAGAGCCCTACAAAAAATTAATTTTCTCGAAAACTATAAATCGAATCCCGAATCCGAAAGCAGATTCGGATTCAGGAAAGATGCGGGCTCAATTCTACATAAAAAATGTTAAAATCGAAAACGATAAAAAATTCGCCATTTTTTACCGAGGGTGGTAGTGCAACTTTTGACCCCCGAAGAGCCCTACAAAAAATTCATTTTCTCGAAAACTATAAATCGAATCCCGAATCCGAAAGCAGATTCGGATTCAGGAAAGATGCGGGCTCAATTCTACATAAAAAATATTAAAATCGAAAACGATAAAAAATTCGCCATTTTTTACGGAGGGCGGTAGTGCAACTTTTGACCCCCGAAGAGCCCTACAAAAAATTCATTTTCTCGAAAACTATAAATCGAATCCCGAATCCGAAAGCAGATTCGGATTCAGGAAAGATGCGGGCTCAATTCTACATTAAAAATATTAAAATCGAAAACGATAAAAAATTCGCCATTTTTTACCGAGGGCGGTAGTGCAACTTTTGACCCCCGAAGAGCCCTACAAAAATTCATTTTCTCGAAAACTATAAATCGAATCCCGAATCCGAAAGCAGATTCGGATTCAGGAAAGATGGGGGCTCAATTCTACATAAAAAATGTTAAAATCGAAAACGATAAAAAATTCGCCATTTTTTACCGAGGGCGGTAATGCAACTTTTGACCCCCGAAGAGCCCTACAAAAAATTCACTTTCTCGAAAACTATAAATCGAATCCCGAATCCGAAAGCAGATTCGGATTCAGGAAAGATGCGGGCTCAATTCTACATAAAAAATGTTAAAATCGAAAACGATAAAAAATTCGCCATTTTTTACCGAGGGCGGTAGTGCAACTTTTGACCCCCGAAGAGCCCTACAAAAAATTCATTTTCTCGAAAACTATAAATCGAATCCCGAATCCGAAAGCAGATTCGGATTCAGGAAAGATGCGGGCTCAATTCTACATAAAAAATGTTAAAATCGAAAACAATAAAAAATTCGCCATTTTTTACCGAGGGCGGTAGTGCAACTTTTGACCCCCGAAGAGCGCTACAAAAAATTCATTTTCTCGAAAACTATAAATCGAATCCCGAATCCGTGAGCAGATTCGGATTCAGTAAAGATGCGGGCTCAATTCTACATAAAAAATGTTAAAATCGAAAACGATAAAAAATTCGCCATTTTTTACCGAGGGCGGTAGTGCAACTTTTGACCCCCGAAGAGCGCTACAAAAAATTCATTTTCTCGAAAACTATAAATCGAATCCCGAATCCGTGAGCAGATTCGGATTCAGTAAAGATGGGGGCTCAATTCTACATAAAAAAATGTTAAAATCGAAAACGATAAAAAATTCGCCATTTTTTACCGAGGGCGGTAGTGCAACTTTTGACCCCCGAAGAGCGCTACAAAAAATTCATTTTCTCGATAACTATAAATCGAATCCCGAATCCGTGAGCAGATTCGGATTCAGTAAAGATGGGGGCTCAATTCTACATAAAAAATATTAAAATCGAAAACGATAAAAAATTCGCCATTTTTTACCGAGGGCGGTAGTGCAACTTTTGACCCCCGAAGAGCCCTACAAAAAATTAATTTTCTCGAAAACTATAAATCGAATCCCGAATCCGAAAGCAGATTCGGATTCAGGAAGGATGCGGGCTCAATTCTACATAAAAAATGTTAAAATCGAAAACGATAAAAAATTCGCCATTTTTTACCGAGGGCGGTAGTGCAACTTTTGACCCCCGAAGAGCGCTACAAAAAATTCATTTTCTCGAAAACTATAAATCGAATCCCGAATCCGTGAGCAGATTCGGATTCAGTAAAGATGGGGGCTCAATTCTACATTAAAAATATTAAAATCGAAAACGATAAAAAATTCGCCATTTTTTACCGAGGGCGGTAGTGCAACCTTTGACCCCCGAAGAGCCCTACAAAAAATTCATTTTCTCGAAAACTATAAATCGAATCCCGAATCCGAAAGCAGATTCGGATTCAGGAAAGATGCGGGCTCAATTCTACATTAAAAATATTAAAATCGAAAACGATAAAAAATTCGCCATTTTTTACCGAGGGCGGTAGTGCAACTTTTGACCCCCGAAGAGCGCTACAAAAATTCATTTTCTCGAAAACTATAAATCGAATCCCGAATCCGTGAGCAGATTCGGATTCAGTAAAGATGCGGGCTCAATTCTACATAAAAAATATTAAAATCGAAAACGATAAAAAATTCTCCATTTTTTACCGAGGGCGGTAGTGCAACTTTTGACCCCCGACGAGCCCTACAAAAAATTCACTTTCTCGAAAACTATAAATCGAATCCCGAATCCGAAAGCAGATTCGGATTCAGGAAAGATGTGGGCTCAATTCTACATAAAAAATGTTAAAATCGAAAACGATAAAAAAATTCGCCATTTTTTACCGAGGGCGGTAGTGCAACTTTTGACCCCCGAAGAGCCCTACAAAAAATTCATTTTCTCGAAAACTATAAATCGAATCCCGAATCCGAAAGCAGATTCGGATTCAGGAAAGATGCGGGCTCAATTCTACAAAAAAATGTTAAAATCGAAAACGATAAAAAATTCGCCATTTTTTACCGAGGGCGGTAGTGCAACTTTTGACCCCCGAAGAGCGCTACAAAAAATTCATTTTCTCGAAAACTATAAATCGAATCCCGAATCCGTGAGCAGATTCGGATTCAGTAAAGATGGGGGCTCAATTCTACATAAAAAATATTAAAATCGAAAACGATAAAAAATTCGCCATTTTTTAACGAGGGCGGTAGTGCAACTTTTGACCCCCGAAGAGCCCTACAAAAAATTCATTTTCTCGAAAACTATAAATCGAATCCCGAATCCGAAAGCAGATTCGGATTCAGGAAAGATGCGGGCTCAATTCTACATAAAAAATGTTAAAATCGAAAACGATAAAAAATTCGCCATTTTTTACCGAGGGCGGTAGTGCAACTTTTGACCCCCGAAGAGCCCTACAAAAATTCATTTTCTCGAAAACTATAAATCGAATCCCGAATCCGAAAGCAGATTCGGATTCAGGAAAGATGGGATCTCAATTCTACATAAAAAATGTTAAAATCGAAAACGATAAAAAATTCGCCATTTTTTACCGAGGGCGGTAGTGCAACTTTTGACCCCCGAAGAGCCCTACAAAAAATTGATTTTCTCGAAAACTATAAATCGAATCCCGAATCCGAATGCAGATTCGGATTCAGGAAAGATGCGGGCTCAATTCTACATAAAAAATCATAAAATCGAAAACGATAAAAATTTCGCCATTTTTTACCGAGGGCGGTAGTGCAACTTTTGACCCCCGAAGAGCCCTACAAAAAATTCATTTTCTCGAAAACTATAAATCGAATCCCGAATCCGAAAGCAGATTCGGATTCAGGAAAGATGCGGGCTCAATTCTACATAAAAAATGTTAAAATCGAAAACGATAAAAAATTCGCCATTTTTTACCGAGGGCGGTAGTGCAACTTTTGACCCCCGAAGAGCCCTACAAAAAATTCATTTTCTCGAAAACTATAAATCGAATCCCGAATCCGAAAGCAGATTCGGATTCAGGAAAGATGCGGGCTCAATTCTACATAAAAAATATTAAAATCGAAAACGATAAAAAATTCGCCATTTTTTACCGAGGGCGGTAGTGCAACTTTTGACCCCCGAAGAGCCCTACAAAAAATTCATTTTCTCGAAAACTATAAATCGAATCCCGAATCCGAAAGCAGATTCGGATTCAGTAAAGATGGGGGCTCAATTCTACATTAAAAATATTAAAATCGAAAACGATAAAAAATTCGCCATTTTTTACCGAGGGCGGTAGTGCAACTTTTGACCCCCGAAAAGCCCTACAAAAAATTCATTTTCTCGAAAACTATAAATCGAATCCCGAATCCGAAAGCAGATTCGGATTCAGGAAAGATGCGGGCTCAATTCTACATTAAAAATATTAAAATCGAAAACGATAAAAAATTCGCCATTTTTTACCGAGGGCGGTAGTGCAACTTTTGACCCCCAAAGAGCGCTACAAAAAATTCATTTTCTCGAAAACTATAAATCGAATCCCGAATCCGTGAGCAGATTCGGATTCAGTAAAGATGCGGGCTCAATTCTACATAAAAAATATTAAAATCGAAAACGATAAAAAATTCTCCATTTTTTACCGAGGGCGGTAGTGCAACTTTTGACCCCCGAAGAGCCCTACAAAAAATTCACTTTCTCGAAAACTATAAATCGAATCCCGAATCCGAAAGCAGATTCGGATTCAGGAAAGATGCGGGCTCAATTCTACATAAAAAATGTTAAAATCGAAAACGATAAAAAATTCGCCATTTTTTACCGAGGGCGGTAGTGCAACTTTTGACCCCCGAAGAGCCCTACAAAAAATTCATTTTCTCGAAAACTATAAATCGAATCCCGAATCCGAAAGCAGATTCGGATTCAGGAAAGATGCGGGCTCAGTTCTACATAAAAAATATTAAAATCGAAAACGATAAAAAATTCGCCATTTTTTACCGAGGGCGGTAGTGCACCTTTTGACCCCCGAAGAGCGCTACAAAAAATTCATTTTCTCGAAAACTATAAATCGAATCCCGAATCCGTGAGCAGATTCGGATTCAGTAAAGATGGGGGCTCAATTCTACATAAAAAATATTAAAATCGAAAACGATAAAAAATTCGCCATTTTTTACCGAGGGCGGTAGTGCAACTTTTGACCCCCGAAGAGCCCTACAAAAAATTCATTTTCTCGAAAACTATAAATCGAATCCCGAATCCGAAAGCAGATTCGGATTCAGGAAAGATGCGGGCTCAATTCTACATAAAAAATGTTAAAATCGAAAACGATAAAAAATTCGCCATTTTTTACCGAGGGCGGTAGTGCAACTTTTGACCCCCGAAGAGCCCTACAAAAAATTCATTTTCTCGAAAACTATAAATCGAATCCCGAATCCGAAAGCAGATTCGGATTCAGGAAAGATGCGGGCTCAATTCTACATAAAAATATTAAAATCGAAAACGATAAAAAATTCGCCATTTTTTACCGAGGGCGGTAGTGCAACTTTTGACCCCCGAAGAGCCCTACAAAAAATTCATTTTCTCGAAAACTATAAATCGAATCCCGAATCCGAAAGCAGATTCGGATTCAGGAAAGATGTGGGCTCAATTCTACATAAAAAATGTTAAAATCGAAAACGATAAAAAATTCGCCATTTTTTACCGAGGGCGGTAGTGCAACTTTTGACCCCCGAAGAGCCCTACAAAAAATTCATTTTCTCGAAAACTATAAATCGAATCCCGAATCCGAAAGCAGATTCGGATTCAGGAAAGATGCGGGCTCAATTCTACATTAAAAATATTAAAATCGAAAACGATAAAAAATTCGCCATTTTTTACCGAGGGCGGTAGTGCAACTTTTGACCCCCGAAGAGCGCTACAAAAAATTCATTTTCTCGAAAACTATAAATCGAATCCCGAATCCGTGAGCAGATTCGGATTCAGTAAAGATGCGGGCTCAATTCTACATAAAAAATATTAAAATCGAAAACGATAAAAAATTCTCCATTTTTTACCGAGGGCGGTAGTGCAACTTTTGACCCCCGAAGAGCCCTACAAAAAATTCACTTTCTCGAAAACTATAAATCGAATCCCGAATCCGAAAGCAGATTCGGATTCAGGAAAGATGCGGGCTCAATTCTACATAAAAAAATGTTAAAATCGAAAACGATAAAAAATTCGCCATTTTTTACCGAGGGCGGTAGTGCAACTTTTGACCCCCGAAGAGCCCTACAAAAAATTCATTTTCTCGAAAACTATAAATCGAATCCCGAATCCGAAAGCAGATTCGGATTCAGGAAAGATGCGGGCTCAATTCTACCTAAAAAATATTAAAATCGAAAACGATAAAAAATTCGCCATTTTTTACCGAGGGCGGTAGTGCAACTTTTGACCCCCGAAGAGCGCTACAAAAAATTCATTTTCTCGAAAACTATAAATCGAATCCCGAATCCGTGAGCAGATTCGGATTCAGTAAAGATGGGGGCTCAATTCTACATAAAAAATATTAAAATCGAAAACGATAAAAAATTCGCCATTTTTTACCGAGGGCGGTAGTGCAACTTTTGACCCCCGAAGAGCCCTACAAAAAATTCATTTTCTCGAAAACTATAAATCGAATCCCGAATCCGAAAGCAGATTCGGATTCAGGAAAGATGCGGGCTCAATTCTACATTAAAAATATTAAAATCGAAAACGATAAAAAATTCGCCATATTTTACCGAGGGCGGTAGTGCAACTTTTGACCCCCGAAGAGCACTACAAAAATTCATTTTCTCGAAAACTATAAATCGAATCCCGAATCCGAAAGCAGATTCGGATTCAGGAAAGATGGGGGCTCAATTCTACATAAAAAATGTTAAAATCGAAAACGATAAAAAATTCGCCATTTTTTACCGAGGGCGGTAGTGCAACTTTTGACCCCCGAAGAGCCCTACAAAAAATTCATTTTCTCGAAAACTGTAAATCGAATCCCGAATCCGTGAGCAGATTCGGATTCAGTAAAGATGGGGGCTCAATTCTACATTAAAAATATTAAAATCGAAAACGATAAAAAATTCGCCATTTTTTACCGAGGGCGGCAGTGCAACTTTTGACCCCCGAAGAGCCCTACAAAAAATTCATTTTCTCGAAAACTATAAATCGAATCCCGAATCCGAAAGCAGATTCGGATTCAGTAAAGATGCGGGCTCAATTCTACATAAAAAATATTAAAATCGAAAACGATAAAAAATTCTCCATTTTTTACCGAGGGCGGTAGTGCAACTTTTGACCCCCGAAGAGCCTTACAAAAAATTCACTTTCTCGAAAACTATAAATCGAATCCCGAATCCGAAAGCAGATTCGGATTCAGGAAAGATGCGGGCTCAATTCTACATAAAAAATGTTAAAATCGAAAACGATAAAAAATTCGCCATTTTTTACCGAGGGCGGTAGTGCAACTTTTGACCCCCGAAGAGCCCTACAAAAAATTCATTTTCTCGAAAACTATAAATCGAATCCCGAATCCGAAAGCAGATTCGGATTCAGGAAAGATGCGGGCTCAATTCTACATAAAAAATATTAAAATCGAAAACGATAAAAAATTCGCCATTTTTTACCGAGGGCGGTAGTGCACCTTTTGACCCCCGAAGAGCGCTACAAAAAATTCATTTTCTCGAAAACTATAAATCGAATCCCGAATCCGTGAGCAGATTCGGATTCAGTAAAGATGGGGGCTCAATTCTACATAAAAAATATTAAAATCGAAAACGATAAAAAATTCGCCATTTTTTACCGAGGGCGGTAGTGCAACTTTTGACCCCCGAAGAGCCCTACAAAAAATTCATTTTCTCGAAAACTATAAATCGAATCCCGAATCCGAAAGCAGATTCGGATTCAGGAAAGATGGGGGCTCAATTCTACATAAAAAATGTTAAAATCGAAAACGATAAAAAATTCGCCATTTTTTACCGAGGGCGGTAGTGCAACTTTTGACCCCCGAAGAGCCCTACAAAAAATTCATTTTCTCGAAAACTATAAATCGAATCCCGAATCCGAAAGCAGATTCGGATTCAGGAAAGATGCGGGCTCAATTCTACATAAAAAATGTTAAAATCGAAAACGATAACAAATTCGCCATTTTTTACCGAGGGCGGTAGTGCAACTTTTGACCCCCGAAGAGCGCTACAAAAAATTCATTTTCTCGAAAACTATAAATCGAATCCCGAATCCGTGAGCAGATTCGGATTCAGTAAAGATGGGGGCTCAATTCTACATAAAAAATGTTAAAATCGAAAACGATAAAAAATTCGCCATTTTTTACCGAGGGCGGTAGTGCAACTTTTGACCCCCGAAGAGCCCTACAAAAAATTCACTTTCTCGAAAACTATAAATCGAATCCCGAATCCGAAAGCAGATTCGGATTCAGGAAAGATACGGGCTCAATTCTACATAAAAAATGTTAAAATCGAAAACGATAAAAAATTCGCCATTTTTTACCGAGGGCGGTAGTGCAACTTTTGACCCCCGAAGAGCCCTACAAAAAATTCATTTTCTCGAAAACTATAAATCGAATCCCGAATCCGAAAGCAGATTCGGATTCAGGAAAGATGCGGGCTCAATTCTACATAAAAAATGTTAAAATCGAAAACGATAAAAAATTCGCCATTTTTTACCGAGGGCGGTAGTGCAACTTTTGACCCCCGAAGAGCCCTACAAAAAATTCATTTTCTCGAAAACTATAAATCGAATCCCGAATCCGAAAGCAGATTCGGATTCAGGAAAGATGCGGGCTCAATTCTACATTAAAAATATTAAAATCGAAAACGATAAAAAATTCGCCATTTTTTACCGAGGGCGGTAGTGCAACTTTTGACCCCCGAAGAGCCCTACAAAAAATTCACTTTCTCGAAAACTATAAATCGAATCCCGAATCCGAAAGCAGATTCGGATTCAGGAAAGATGCGGGCTCAATTCTACATAAAAAATGTTAAAATCGAAAACGATAAAAAATTCGCCATTTTTTACCGAGGGCGGTAGTGCAACTTTTGACCCCCGAAGAGCCCTACAAAAAATTCATTTTCTCGAAAACTATAAATCGAATCCCGAATCCGAAAGCAGATTCGGATTCAGGAAAGATGCGGGCTCAATTCTACATTAAAAATATTAAAATCGAAAACGATAAAAAATTCGCCATTTTTTACCGAGGGCGGTAGTGCAACTTTTGACCCCCGAAGAGCCCTACAAAAAATTCACTTTCTCGAAAACTATAAATCGAATCCCGAATCCGAAAGCAGATTCGGATTCAGGAAAGATGCGGGCTCAATTCTACATAAAAAATGTTAAAATCGAAAACGATAAAAAATTCGCCATTTTTTACCGAGGGCGGTAGTGCAACTTTTGACCCCCGAAGAGCCCTACAAAAAATTCATTTTCTCGAAAACTATAAATCGAATCCCGAATCCGAAAGCAGATTCGGATTCAGGAAAGATGCGGGCTCAATTCTACATTAAAAATATTAAAATCGAAAACGATAAAAAATTCGCCATTTTTTACCGAGGGCGGTAGTGCAACTTTTGACCCCGAAGAGCGCTACAAAAAATTCATTTTCTCGAAAACTATAAATCGAATCCCGAATCCGTGAGCAGATTCGGATTCAGTAAAGATGGGGGCTCAATTCTACATAAAAAAATATTAAAATCGAAAACGATAAAAAATTCGCCATTTTTTACCGAGGGCGGTAGTGCAACTTTTGACCCTCGAAGAGCCCTACAAAAAATTCATTTTCTCGAAAACTATAAATCGAATCCCGAATCCGAAAGCAGATTCGGATTCAGGAAAGATGCGGGCTCAATTTTACATTAAAAATATTAAAATCGAAAACGATAAAAAATTCGCCATTTTTTACCGAGGGCGGTAGTGCAACTTTTGACCCCCGAAGAGCCCTACAAAAAATTCATTTTCTCGAAAACTATAAATCGAATCCCGAATCCGAAAGCAGATTCGGATTCAGGAAAGATGCGGGCTCAATTCTACATAAAAAAATGTTAAAATCGAAAACGATAAAAAATTCGCCATTTTTTACCGAGGGCGGTAGTGCAACTTTTGACCCCCGAAGAGCCCTACAAAAAATTCATTTTCTCGAAAACTATAAATCGAATCCCGAATCCGAAAGCAGATTCGGATTCAGGAAAGATGCGGGCTCAATTCTACATAAAAAATGTTAAAATCGAAAACGATAAAAAATTCGCCATTTTTTACCGAGGGCGGTAGTGCAACTTTTGACCCACGAAGAGCCCTACAAAAAATTCATTTTCTCGAAAACTATAAATCGAATCCCGAATCCGAAAGCAGATTCGGATTCAGGAAAGATGGGGGCTCAATTCTACATAAAAAATATTAAAATCGAAAACGATAAAAAATTCGCCATTTTTTACCGAGGGCGGTAGTGCACCTTTTGACCCCCGAAGAGCAATACAAAAAATTCATTTAGTCGAAAACTATAAATCGAAGCCCGAATCCGTGAGCAGATTCGGATTCAGTAAAGATGGGGGCTCAATTCTACATTAAAAATATTAAAATCGAAAACGATAAAAAATTCGCCATTTTTTACCGAGGGTGGTAGTGCAACTTTTGACCCCCGAAGAGCGCTATAAAAAATTCATTTTCTCGAAAACTATAAATCGAATCCCGAATCCGTGAGCAGATTCGGATTCAGTAAAGATGCGGGCTCAATTCTACATAAAAAATATTAAAATCGAAAACGATAAAAAATTCGCCATTTTTTACCGAGGGCGGTAGTGCAACTTTTGACCCCCGAAGAGCCCTACAAAAATTCACTTTCTCGAAAACTATAAATCGAATCCCGAATCCGAAAGCAGATTCGGATTCAGGAAAGATGCGGGCTCAATTCTACATAAAAAATATTAAAATCGAAAACGATAAAAAATTCGCCATTTTTTACCGAGGGCGGTAGTGCAACTTTTGACCCCCGAAGAGCCCTACAAAAAATTCATTTTCTCGAAAACTATAAATCGAATCCCGAATCCGAAAGCAGATTCGGATTCAGGAAAGATGCGGGCTCAATTCTACAAAAAAAAATGTTAAAATCGAAAACGATAAAAAATTCGCCATTTTTTACCGAGGGCGGTAGTGCAACTTTTGACCCCCGAAGAGCGCTACAAAAAATTCATTTTCTCGAAAACTATAAATCGAATCCCGAATCCGTGAGCAGATTCGGATTCAGTAAAGATGGGGGCTCAATTCTACATAAAAAATATTAAAATCGAAAACGATAAAAAATTCGCCATTTTTTACCGAGGGCGGTAGTGCACCTTTTGACCCCCGAAGAGCCCTACAAAAAATTAATTTTCTCGAAAACTATAAATCGAATCCCGAATCCGTGAGCAGATTCGGATTCAGGAAAGATGCGGGCTCAATTCTACATTAAAAATATTAAAATCGAAAACGATAAAAAATTCGCCATTTTTTTACCGAGGGCGGTAGTGCAACTTTTGACCCCCGAAGAGCCCTACAAAAAATTCATTTTCTCGAAAACTATAAATCGAATCCCGAATCCGAAAGCAGATTCGGATTCAGGAAAGATGCGGGCTCAATTCTACATAAAAAATGTTAAAATCGAAAACGATAAAAAATTCGCCATTTTTTACCGAGGGCGGTAGTGCAACTTTTGACCCCCGAAGAGCCCTACAAAAAATTCACTTTCTCGAAAACTATAAATCGAATCCCGAATCCGAAAGCAGATTCGGATTCAGGAAAGATGCGGGCTCAATTCTACATAAAAAATATTAAAATCGAAAACGATAAAAAATTCGCCATTTTTTACCGAGGGCGGTAGTGCAACTTTTGACCCCCGAAGAGCCCTACAAAAAATTCATTTTCTCGAAAACTATAAATCGAATCCCGAATCCGAAAGCAGATTCGGATTCAGGAAAGATGCGGGCTCAATTCTACAAAAAAATGTTAAAATCGAAAACGATAAAAAATTCGCCATTTTTTACCGAGGGCGGTAGTGCAACTTTTGACCCCCGAAGAGCGCTACAAAAAATTCATTTTCTCGAAAACTATAAATCGAATCCCGAATCCGTGAGCAGATTCGGATTCAGGAAAGATGCGGGCTCAATTCTACATTAAAAATATTAAAATCGAAAACGATAAAAAATTCGCCATTTTTTTTACCGAGGGCGGTAGTGCAACTTTTGACCCCCGAAGAGCCCTACAAAAAATTCATTTTCTCGAAAACTATAAATCGAATCCCGAATCCGAAAGCAGATTCGGATTCAGGAAAGATGCGGGCTCAATTCTACATAAAAATGTTAAAATCGAAAACGATAAAAAATTCGCCATTTTTTACCGAGGGCGGTAGTGCAACTTTTGACCCCCGAAGAGCCCTACAAAAAATTCATTTTCTCGAAAACTATAAATCGAATCCCGAATCCGAAAGCAGATTCGGATTTAGGAAAGATGCGGGCTCAATTCTACAAAAAAAATGTTAAAATCGAAAACGATAAAAAATTCGCCATTTTTTACCGAGGGCGGTAGTGCAACTTTTGACCCCCGAAGAGCGTTACAAAAAATTCATTTTCTCGAAAACTATAAATCGAATCCCGAATCCGTGAGCAGATTCGGATTCAGTAAAGATGGGGGCTCAATTCTACATAAAAAAATATTAAAATCGAAAACGATAAAAAATTCGCCATTTTTTACCGAGGGCGGTAGTGCAACTTTTGACCCCCGAAGAGCCCTACAAAAAATTCATTTTCTCGAAAACTATAAATCGAATCCCGAATCCGAAAGCAGATTCGGATTCAGGAAAGATGCGGGCTCAATTCTACATAAAAAAATATTAAAATCGAAAACGATAAAAAATTCGCCATTTTTTACCGAGGGCGGTAGTGCACCTTTTGACCCCCGAAGAGCCCTACAAAAAATTCATTTTCTCGAAAACTATAAATCGAATCCCGAATCCGAAAGCAGATTCGGATTCAGGAAAGATGCGGGCTCAATTCTACATAAAAAATATTAAAATCGAAAACGATAAAAAATTCGCCATTTTTTACCGAGGGCGGTAGTGCAACTTTTGACCCCCGAAGAGCCCTACAAAAAATTCATTTTGTCGAAAACTATAAATCGAATCCCGAATCCGAATGCAGATTCGGATTCAGTAAAGATGGGGGCTCAATTCTACATAAAAAATGTTAAAATCGAAAACGATAAAAAATTCGCCATTTTTTACCGAGGGCGGTATTGCAACTTTTGACCCCCGAAGAGCCCTACAAAAAATTCATTTTCTCGAAAACTATAAATCGAATCCCGAATCCGTGAGCAGATTCGGATTCAGGAAAGATGCGGGCTCAATTCTACATTAAAAATATTAAAATCGAAAACGATAAAAAATTCGCCATTTTTTTTACCGAGGGCGGTAGTGCAACTTTTGACCCCCGAAGAGCCCTACAAAAAATTCATTTTCTCGAAAACTATAAATCGAATCCCGAATCCGAAAGCAGATTCGGATTCAGGAAAGATGCGGGCTCAATTCTACATAAAAATGTTAAAATCGAAAACGATAAAAAATTCGCCATTTTTTACCGAGGGCGGTAGTGCAACTTTTGACCCCCGAAGAGCCCTACAAAAAATTCATTTTCTCGAAAACTATAAATCGAATCCCGAATCCGAAAGCAGATTCGGATTTAGGAAAGATGCGGGCTCAATTCTACAAAAAAAATGTTAAAATCGAAAACGATAAAAAATTCGCCATTTTTTACCGAGGGCGGTAGTGCAACTTTTGACCCCCGAAGAGCGTTACAAAAAATTCATTTTCTCGAAAACTATAAATCGAATCCCGAATCCGTGAGCAGATTCGGATTCAGTAAAGATGGGGGCTCAATTCTACATAAAAAAATATTAAAATCGAAAACGATAAAAAATTCGCCATTTTTTACCGAGGGCGGTAGTGCAACTTTTGACCCCCGAAGAGCCCTACAAAAAATTCATTTTCTCGAAAACTATAAATCGAATCCCGAATCCGAAAGCAGATTCGGATTCAGGAAAGATGCGGGCTCAATTCTACATAAAAAAATATTAAAATCGAAAACGATAAAAAATTCGCCATTTTTTACCGAGGGCGGTAGTGCACCTTTTGACCCCCGAAGAGCCCTACAAAAAATTCATTTTCTCGAAAACTATAAATCGAATCCCGAATCCGTGAGCAGATTCGGATTCAGTAAAGATGGGGGCTCAATTCTACATAAAAAATATTAAAATCGAAAACGATAAAAAATTCGCCATTTTTTTACCGAGGGCGGTAGTGCAACTTTTGACCCCCGAAGAGCCCTACAAAAAATTCATTTTCTCGAAAACTATAAATCGAATCCCGAATCCGAAAGCAGATTCGGATTCAGGAAAGATGCGGGCTCAATTCTACATAAAAAAATGTTAAAATAGAAAACGATAAAAAATTCGCCATTTTTTACCGAGGGCGGTAGTGCAACTTTTGACCCCCGAAGAGCCCTACAAAAAATTCATTTTCTCGAAAACTATAAATCGAATCCCGAATCCGAAAGCAGATTCGGATTCAGGAAAGATGCGGGCTCAATTCTACATAAAAAATATTAAAATCGAAAACGATAAAAAATTCGCCATTTTTTACCGAGGGCGGTAGTGCAACTTTTGACCCCCGAAGAGCCCTACAAAAAATTCATTTTGTCGAAAACTATAAATCGAATCCCGAATCCGAATGCAGATTCGGATTCAGTAAAGATGGGGGCTCAATTCTACATAAAAAATGTTAAAATCGAAAACGATAAAAAATTCGCCATTTTTTACCGAGGGCGGTATTGCAACTTTTGACCCCCGAAGAGCCCTACAAAAAATTCATTTTCTCGAAAACTATAAATCGAATCCCGAATCCGAAAGCAGATTCGGATTCAGGAAAGATGCGGGCTCAATTCTACATAAAAAATATTAAAATCGAAAACGAAAAAAAATTCGCCATTTTTTACCGAGGGCGGTAGTGCACCTTTTGACCCCCGAAGAGCCCTACAAAAAATTCATTTAGTCGAAAACTATAAATCGAATCCCGAATCCGTGAGCAGATTCGGATTCAGTAAAGATGGGGGCTCAATTCTACATTAAAAATATTAAAATCGAAAACGATAAAAAATTCGCCATTTTTTACCGAGGGTGGTAGTGCAACTTTTGACCCCCGAAGAGCGCTATAAAAAATTCATTTTCTCGAAAACTATAAATCGAATCCCGAATCCGTGAGCAGATTCGGATTCAGTAAAGATGGGGGCTCAATTCTACATAAAAAATATTAAAATCGAAAACGATAAAAAATTCGCCATTTTTTACCGAGGGCGGTAGTGCAACTTTTGACCCCCGAAGAGTCCTACAAAAAATTCATTTTCTCGAAAACTATAAATCGAATCCCGAATCCGAAAGCAGATTCGGATTCAGTAAAGATGGGGGCTCAATTCTACATTAAAAATATTAAAATCGAAAACGATAAAAAATTCGCCATTTTTTACCGAGGGCGGTAGTGCAACTTTTGACCCCCGAAGAGCCCTACAAAAAATTCATTTTCTCGAAAACTATAAATCGAATCCCGAATCCGAAAGCAGATTCGGATTTAGGAAAGATGCGGGCTCAATTCTGCAAAAAAAATGTTAAAATCGAAAACGATAAAAAATTCGCCATTTTTTACCGAGGGCGGTACTGCAACTTTTGACCCCCGAAGAGCGCTACAAAAAATTCATTTTCTCGAAAACTATAAATCGAATCCCGAATCCGTGAGCAGATTCGGATTCAGTAAAGATGGGGGCTCAATTCTACATAAAAAATATTAAAATCGAAAACGATAAAAAATTCGCCATTTTTTACCGAGGGCGGTAGTGCAACTTTTGACCCCCGAAGAGCCCTACAAAAAATTCATTTTCTCGAAAACTATAAATCGAATCCCGAATCCGAAAGCAGATTCGGATTCAGGAAAGATGCGGGCTCAATTCTACATAAAAAATGTTAAAATCGAAAACGATAAAAAATTCGCCATTTTTTACCTAGGGCGGCAGTGGAACTTTTGACCACCGAAGAACGCTACAAAAAATTCATTTTCTCGAAAATTATAAATCGAATCCCGAATCCGAAAGCAGATTCGGATTCAGGAAAGATGGGGGCTCAATTCTACATAAAAAATGTTAAAATCGAAAACGATAAAAAATTCGCCATTTTTTAGTGCAACTTTTGACCCCCGAAGAGCCCTACAAAAAATTCATTTTCTCGAAAACTATAAATCGAATCCCGAATCCGAAAGCAGATTCGGATTTAGGAAAGATGCGGGCTCAATTCTACAAAAAAAATGTTAAAATCGAAAACGATAAAAAATTCGCCATTTTTTACCGAGGGCGGTAGTGCAACTTTTGACCCCCGAAGAGCGCTACAAAAAATTCATTTTCTCGAAAACTATAAATCGAATCCCGAATCCGTGAGCAGATTCGGATTCAGTAAAGATGGGGGCTCAATTCTACATAAAAAATATTAAAATCGAAAACGATAAAAAATTCGCCATTTTTTACCGAGGGCGGTAGTGCAACTTTTGACCCCCGAAGAGCCCTACAAAAAATTCATTTTCTCGAAAACTATAAATCGAATCCCGAATCCGAAAGCAGATTCGGATTCAGGAAAGATGCGGGCTCAATTCTACATAAAAAATGTTAAAATCGAAAACGATAAAAAATTCGCCATTTTTTACCTAGGGCGGCAGTGGAACTTTTGACCACCGAAGAACGCTACAAAAAATTCATTTTCTCGAAAATTATAAATCGAATCCCGAATCCGAAAGCAGATTCGGATTCAGGAAAGATGGGGGCTCAATTCTACATAAAAAATGTTAAAATCGAAAACGATAAAAAATTCGCCATTTTTTACCGAGGGCGGTAGTGCAACTTTTGACCCCCGAAGAGCGCTACAAAAAATTCATTTTCTCGAAAACTATAAATCGAATCCCGAATCCGTGAGCAGATTCGGATTCAGTAAAGATGAGGGCTCAATTCTACATTAAAAATATTAAAATCGAAAACGATAAAAAATTCGCCATTTTTTACCGATGGCGGTAGTGCAACTTTTGACCCCCGAAGAGCCCTACAAAAAATTCATTTTCTCGAAAACTATAAATCGAATCCCGAATCCGAAAGCAGATTCGGATTCAGGAAAGATGCGGGCTCAATTCTACATAAAAAATTTTAAAATCGAAAACGATAAAAAATTCGCCATTTTTTACCTAGGGCGGCAGTGGAACTTTTGACCCCCGAAGAGCGCTACAAAAAATTCATTTTCTCGAAAACTATAAATCGAATCCCGAATCCGTGAGCAGATTCGGATTCAGTAAAGATGAGGGCTCAATTCTACATTAAAAATATTAAAATCGAAAACGATAAAAAATTCGCCATTTTTTACCGAGGGCGGTAGTGCACCTTTTGACCCCCGAAGAGCCCTACAAAAAATTCATTTTCTCGAAAACTATAAATCGAATCCCGAATCCGTGAGCAGATTCGGATTCAGTAAAGATGGGGGCTCAATTCTACATAAAAAATATTAAAATCGAAAACGATAAAAAATTCGCCATTTTTTACCGAGGGCGGTAGTGCAACTTTTGACCCCCGAAGAGCCCTACAAAAAATTCATTTTCTCGAAAACTATAAATCGAATCCCGAATTCGAATGCAGATTCGGATTCAGGAAAGATGCGGGCTCAATTCTACATAAAAAATGTTAAAATTGAAAACGATAAAAAATTCGCCATTTTTTACCGAGGGCGGTAGTGCAACTTTTGACCCCCGAAGAGCGCTACAAAAAATTCATTTTCTCGAAAACTATAAATCGAATCCCGAATCCGTGAGCAGATTCGGATTCAGTAAAGATGGGGGCTCAATTCTACATAAAAAAATGTTAAAATCGAAAACGATAAAAAATTCGCCATTTTTTACCGAGGGCGGTAGTGCAACTTTTGACCCCCGAAGAGCCCTACCAAAAATTCATTTTCTCGAAAACTATAAATCGAATCCCGAATCCGAAAGCAGATTCGGATTCAGGAAAGATGCGGGCTCAATTCTACATAAAAAATATTAAAATCGAAAACGATAAAAAATTCGCCATTTTTTACCGAGGGCGGTAGTGCACCTTTTGACCCCCGAAGAGCCCTACAAAAAATTCATTTAGTCGAAAACTATAAATCGAATCCCGAATCCGTGAGCAGATTCGGATTCAGTAAAGATGGGGGCTCAATTCTACATAAAAAATGTTAAAATCGAAAACGATAAAAAATTCGCCAATTTTTACCGAGGGCGGTAGTGCAACTTTTGACCCCCGAAGAGCCCTACAAAAAATTCATTTTCTCGAAAACTATACATCGAATCCCGAATCCGAAAGCAGATTCGGATTCAGGAAAGATGCGGGCTCAATTCTACAAAAAAAATGTTAAAATCGAAAACGATAAAAAATTCGCCATTTTTTACCGAGGGCGGTAGTGCAACTTTTGACCCCCGAAGAGCGCTACAAAAAATTCATTTTCTCGAAAACTATAAATCGAATCCCGAATCCGTGAGCAGATTCGGATTCAGTAAAGATGGGGGCTCAATTCTACATAAAAAATATTAAAATCGAAAACGATAAAAAATTCGCCATTTTTTTACCGAGGGCGGTAGTGCAACTTTTGACCCCCGAAGAGCCCTACAAAAAATTCACTTTCTCGAAAACTATAAATCGAATCCCGAATCCGAAAGCAGATTCGGATTCGGGAAAGATGCGAGCTCAATTCTACATAAAAAATGTTAAAATCGAAAACGATAAAAAATTCGCCATTTTTTACCGAGGGCGGTAGTGCAACTTTTGACCCCCGAAGAGCCCAACAAAAAATTCATTTTCTCGAAAACTATAAATCGAAACCCGAATCCGAAAGCAGATTCGGATTCAGGAAAGATGCGGGCTCAATTCTACATAAAAAATATTAAGATCGAAAACGATAAAAAATTCGCCATTTTTTACCGAGGGCGGTAGTGCACCTTTTGACCTCCGAAGAGCCATACAAAAAATTCATTTTCTCGAAAACTATAAATCGAATCCCGAATCCGTGAGCAGATTCGGATTCAGGAAAGATGCGGGCTCAATTCTACATTAAAAATATTAAAATCGAAAACGATAAAAAATTCGCCATTTTTTTAACGAGGGCGGTAGTGCAACTTTTGACCCCCGAAGAGCCCTACAAAAAATTCATTTTCTCGAAAACTATAAATCGAATCCCGAATCCGAAAGCAGATTCGGATTCAGGAAAGATGCGGGCTCAATTCTACATAAAAAATGTTAAAATCGAAAACGATAAAAAATTCGCCATTTTTTACCGAGGGCGGTAGTGCAACTTTTGACCCCCGAAGAGCCCTACAAAAAATTCATTTTCTCGAAAACTATAAATCGAATCCCGAATCCGAAAGCAGATTCGGATTCAGGAAAGATGTGGGCTCAATTCTACATAAAAAATGTTAAAATCGAAAACGATAAAAAATTCGCCATTTTTTACCGAGGGCGGTAGTGCAACTTTTGACCCCCGAAGAGCCCTACAAAAAATTCATTTTCTCGAAAACTATAAATCGAATCCCGAATCCGAAAGCAGATTCGGATTCAGGAAAAATGCGGGCTCAATTCTACATAAAAAATGTTAAAATCGAAAACGATAAAAAATTCGCCATTTTTTACCGAGGGCGGTAGTGCAACTTTTGACCCCCGAAGAGCAATACAAAAAATTCATTTTCTCGAAAACTATAAATCGAATCCCGAATCCGAAAGCAGATTCGGATTCAGGAAAGATGCGGGCTCAATTCTACATAAAAAAATATTAAAATCGAAAACGATAAAAAATTCGAGATTTTTTACCGAGGGCGGTAGTGCAACTTTTGACCCCCGAAGAGCCCTACAAAAAATTCATTTTCTCGAAAACTATAAATCGAATCCCGAATCCGAATGCAGATTCGGATTCAGGAAAGATGCGGGCTCAATTCTACATAAAAAATGTTAAAATCGAAAACGATAAAAAATTCGCCATTTTTTACCGAGGGCGGTAGTGCAACTTTTGACCCCCGAAGAGCCCAACAAAAAATTCATTTTCTCGAAAACTATAAATCGAATCCCGAATCCGAAAGCAGATTCGGATTCAGGAAAGATGCGGGCTCAATTCTACATAAAAAATATTAAAATCGAAAACGATAAAAAATTCGCCATTTTTTTACCGAGGGCGGTAGTGCAACTTTTGACCCCCGAAGAGCCCTACAAAAAATTCACTTTCTCGAAAACTATAAATCGAATCCCGAATCCGAAAGCAGATTCGGATTCAGGAAAGATGCGGGCTCAATTCTACATAAAAAATGTTAAAATCGAAAACGATAAAAAATTCGCCATTTTTTACCGAGGGCGGTAGTGCAACTTTTGACCCCCGAAGAGCCCAACAAAAATTCATTTTCTCGAAAACTATAAATCGAAACCCGAATCCGAAAGCAGATTCGGATTCAGGAAAGATGCGGGCTCAATTCTACATAAAAAATATTAAAATCGAAAACGATAAAAAATTCGCCATTTTTTACCGAGGGCGGTAGTGCACCTTTTGACCTCCGAAGAGCCATACAAAAAATTCATTTTCTCGAAAACTATAAATCGAATCCCGAATCCGTGAGCAGATTCGGATTCAGGAAAGATGCGGGCTCAATTCTACATAAAAAATGTTAAAATCGAAAACGATAAAAAATTCGCCATTTTTTACCGAGGGCGGTAGTGCAACTTTTGACCCCCGAAGAGCCCTACAAAAAATTCATTTTCTCGAAAGCTATAAATCGAATCCCGAATCCGAAAGCAGATTCGGATTCAGGAAAGATGCGGGCTCAATTCTACATAAAAAATGTTAAAATCGAAAACGATAAAAAATTCGCCATTTTTTACCGAGGGCGGTAGTGCAACTTTTGACCCCCCAAGAGCGCTACAAAAAATTCATTTTCTCGAAAACTATAAATCGAATCCCGAATCCGTGAGCAGATTCGGATTCAGTAAAGATGGGGGCTCAATTCTACATAAAAAATATTAAAATCGAAAACGATAAAAAATTCGCCATTTTTTACCGAGGGCGGTAGTGCAACTTTTGACCCCCGAAGAGCCCTACAAAAAATTCATTTTCTCGAAAACTATAAGTCGAATCCCGAATCCGAAAGCAGATTCGGATTCAGGAAAGATGCGGGCTCAATTCTACATAAAAAATGTTAAAATCGAAAACGATAAAAAATTCGCCATTTTTTACCGAGGGCGGTAGTGCAACTTTTGACCCCCGAAGAGCCCTACAAAAAATTCATTTTCTCGAAAACTATAAATCGAATCCCGAATCCGAAAGCAGATTCGGATTCAGGAAAGATGCGGGCTCAATTCTACATAAAAAATATTAAAATCGAAAACGATAAAAAATTCGCCATTTTTTACCGAGGGCGGTAGTGCACCTTTTGACCCCCGAAGAGCCCTACAAAAAATTCATTTTCTCGAAAACTATAAATCGAATCCCGAATCCGAAAGCAGATTCGGATTCAGGAAAAATGCGGGCTCAATTCTACATAAAAAATGTTAAAATCGAAAATGATAAAAAATTCGCCATTTTTTACCGAGGGCGGTAGTGCAACTTTTGACCCCCGAAGAGCAATACAAAAAATTCATTTTCTCGAAAACTATAAATCGAATCCCGAATCCGAAAGCAGATTCGGATTCAGGAAAGATGCGGGCACAATTCTACATAAAAAAATATTAAAATCGAAAACGATAAAAAATTCGCCATTTTTTACCGAGGGCGGTAGTGCAACTTTTGACCCCCGAAGAGCCCTACAAAAAATTCATTTTCTCGAAAACTATAAATCGAATCCCGAATCCGAATGCAGATTCGGATTCAGGAAAGATGCGGGCTCAATTCTACATAAAAAATGTTAAAATCGAAAACGATAAAAAATTCGCCATTTTTTACCGAGGGCGGTAGTGCAAATTTTGACCCCCGAAGAGCGCTACAAAAAATTCATTTTCTCGAAAACTATAAATCGAATCCCGAATCCGTGAGCAGATTCGGATTCAGTAAAGATGGGGGCTCAATTCTACATAAAAAATGTTAAAATCGAAAACGATAAAAAATTCGCCATTTTTTACCGAGGGCGGTAGTGCAACTTTTGACCCCCGAAGAGCCCTACCAAAAATTCATTTTCTCGAAAACTATAAATCGAATCCCGAATCCGAAAGCAGATTCGGATTCAGGAAAGATGCGGGCTCAATTCTACATAAAAAATGTTAAAATCGAAAACGATAAAAAATTCGCCATTTTTTACCGAGGGTGGTAGTGCAACTTTTGACCCCCGAAGAGCGCTACAAAAAATTCATTTTCTCGAAAACTATAAATCGAATCCCGAATCCGTGAGCAGATTCGGATTCAGTAAAGATGCGGGCTCAATTCTACATAAAAAATATTAAAATCGAAAACGATAAAAAATTCGCCATTTTTTACCGAGGGCGGTAGTGCAACTTTTGACCCCCCAAGAGCGCTACAAAAAATTCATTTTCTCGAAAACTATAAATCGAATCCCGAATCCGTGAGCAGATTCGGATTCAGTAAAGATGGGGGCTCAATTCTACATAAAAAATATTAAAATCGAAAACGATAAAAAATTCGCCATTTTTTACCGAGGGCGGTAGTGCAACTTTTGACCCCCGAAGAGCCCTACAAAAAATTCATTTTCTCGAAAACTATAAGTCGAATCCCGAATCCGAAAGCAGATTCGGATTCAGGAAAGATGCGGGCTCAATTCTACATAAAAAATGTTAAAATCGAAAACGATAAAAAATTCGCCATTTTTTACCGAGGGCGGTAGTGCAACTTTTGACCCCCGAAGAGCCCTACAAAAAATTCATTTTCTCGAAAACTATAAATCGAATCCCGAATCCGAAAGCAGATTCGGATTCAGGAAAGATGCGGGCTCAATTCTACATAAAAAATATTAAAATCGAAAACGATAAAAAATTCGCCATTTTTTACCGAGGGCGGTAGTGCACCTTTTGACCCCCGAAGAGCCCTACAAAAAATTCATTTTCTCGAAAACTATAAATCGAATCCCGAATCCGAAAGCAGATTCGGATTCAGGAAAAATGCGGGCTCAATTCTACATAAAAAATGTTAAAATCGAAAATGATAAAAAATTCGCCATTTTTTACCGAGGGCGGTAGTGCAACTTTTGACCCCCGAAGAGCAATACAAAAAATTCATTTTCTCGAAAACTATAAATCGAATCCCGAATCCGAAAGCAGATTCGGATTCAAGAAAGATGCGGGCTCAATTCTACATAAAAAAATATTAAAATCGAAAACGATAAAAAATTCGCCATTTTTTACCGAGGGCGCTAGTGCAACTTTTGACCCCCGAAGAGCCCTACAAAAAATTCATTTTCTCGAAAACTATAAATCGAATCCCGAATCCGAATGCAGATTCGGATTCAGGAAAGATGCGGGCTCAATTCTACATAAAAAATGTTAAAATCGAAAACGATAAAAAATTCGCCATTTTTTACCGAGGGCGGTAGTGCAAATTTTGACCCCCGAAGAGCGCTACAAAAAATTCATTTTCTCGAAAACTATAAATCGAATCCCGAATCCGTGAGCAGATTCGGATTCAGTAAAGATGGGGGCTCAATTCTACATAAAAAATGTTAAAATCGAAAACGATAAAAAATTCGCCATTTTTTACCGAGGGCGGTAGTGCAACTTTTGACCCCCGAAGAGCCCTACCAAAAATTCATTTTCTCGAAAACTATAAATCGAATCCCGAATCCGAAAGCAGATTCGGATTCAGGAAAGATGCGGGCTCAATTCTACATAAAAAATGTTAAAATCGAAAACGATAAAAAATTCGCCATTTTTTACCGAGGGTGGTAGTGCAACTTTTGACCCCCGAAGAGCGCTACAAAAAATTCATTTTCTCGAAAACTATAAATCGAATCCCGAATCCGTGAGCAGATTCGGATTCAGTAAAGATGCGGGCTCAATTCTACATAAAAAATATTAAAATCGAAAACGATAAAAAATTCGCCATTTTTTACCGAGGGCGGTAGTGCAACTTTTGACCCCCGAAGAGCCCTACACAAAATTCACTTTCTCGAAAACTATAAATCGAATCCCGAATCCGAAAGCAGATTCGGATTCAGGAAAGATGCGGGCTCAATTCTACATAAAAAATGTTAAAATCGAAAACGATAAAAAATTCGCCATTTTTTACCGAGGGCGGTAGTGCAACTTTTGACCCCCGAAGAGCCCTACAAAAAATTCATTTTCTCGAAAACTATAAATCGAATCCCGAATCCGAAAGCAGATTCGGATTCAGGAAAGATGCGGGCTCAATTCTACAAAAAAATGTTAAAATCGAAAACGATAAAAAACTCGCCATTTTTTACCGAGGGCGGTAGTGCAACTTTTGACCCCCGAAGAGCGCTACAAAAAATTCATTTTCTCGAAAACTATAAATCGAATCCCAAATCCGTGAGCAGATTCGGATTCAGTAAAGATGGGGGCTCAATTCTACATAAAAAATATTAAAATCGAAAACGATAAAAAATTCGCCATTTTTTACCGAGGGCGGTAGTGCAACTTTTGACCCCCGAAGAGCCCTACAAAAAATTCATTTTCTCGAAAACTATAAATCGAATCCCGAATCCGAAAGCAGATTCGGATTCAGGAAAGATGCGGGCTCAATTCTACATCAAAAATGTTAAAATCGAAAACGATAAAAAATTCGCCATTTTTTACCGAGGGCGGTAGTGCAACTTTTGACCCCCGAAGAGCCCTACAAAAAATTCATTTTCTCGTAAACAATAAATCGAATCCCGAATCCGAAAGCAGATTCGGATTCAGGAAAGATGCGGGCTCAATTCTACAAAAAAACGTTAAAATCGAAAACGATAAAAACTCGCCATTTTTTACCGAGGGCGGTAGTGCAACTTTTGACCCCCGAAGAGCCCTACAAAAAATTCATTTTCTCGAAAACTATAAATCGAATCCCGAATCCGTGAGCAGATTCGGATTCAGTAAAGATGGGGGCTCAATTCTACATTAAAAATATTAAAATCGAAAACGATAAAAAACTCGCCATTTTTTTACCGAGGGCGGTAGTGCAACTTTTGCCCCCGAAGAGCATTACAAAAAATTCATTTTCTCGAAAACTATAAATCGAATCCCGAATCCGAAAGCAGATTCGGATTCAGGAAAGATGCGGGCTCAATTCTACATAAAAAATGTTAAAATCGAAAACGATAAAAAATTCGCCATTTTTTACCGAGGGCGGTAGTGCAACTTTTGACCCCCGAAGAGCCCTACAAAAAATTCATTTTCTCGAAAACTATAAATCGAATCCCGAATCCGAAAGCAGATTCGGATTTAGGAAAGATGCGGGCTCAATTCTACATAAAAAATATTAAAATCGAAAACGATAAAAAATTCGTCATTTTTTACCGAGGGCGGTAGTGCAACTTTTGACCCCCGAAGAGCCCTACAAAAAATTCATTTTCTCGAAAACTATAAATCGAATCCCGAATCCGAAAGCAGATTCGGATTCAGGAAAGATGCGGGCTCAATTCTACATTAAAAATATTAAAATCGAAAACTATAAAAAACTCGCCATTTTTTACCGAGGGCGGTAGTGCAACTTTTGACCCCCGAAGAGCCCTACACAAAATTCATTTTCTCGAAAACTATAAATCGAATCCCGAATCCGAAAGCAGATTCGGATTCAGGAAAGATGCGGGCTCAATTCTACATAAAAAATGTTAAAATCGAAAACGATAAAAAATTCGCCATTTTTTACCGAGGGCGGTAGTGCAACTTTTGACCCCCGAAGAGCCCTACAAAAAATTCATTTTCTCGAAAACTATAAATCGAATCCCGAATCCGAAAGCAGATTCGGATTCAGGAAAGATGCGGGCTCAATTCTACATAAAAAATATGAAAATCGAAAACGATAAAAAATTCGCCATTTTTTACCGAGGGCGGTAGTGCAACTTCTGACCCCCGAAGAGCCCTACAAAAAATTCATTTTCTCGAAAACTATAAATCGAATCCCGAATCCGAAAGCAGATTCGGATTCAGGAAAGATGGGGGCTCAATTCTACAAAAAAAATGTTAAAATCGAAAACGATAAAAAATTCGCCATTTTTTACCGAGGGCGGTAGTGCAACTTTTGACCCCCGAAGAGCGCTACAAAAAATTCATTTTCTCGAAAACTATAAATCGAATCCCGAATCCGTGAGCAGATTCGGATTCAGTAAAGATGGGGGCTCAATTCTACATAAAAAATATTAAAATCGAAAACGATAAAAAATTCGCCATTTTTTACCGAGGGCGGTAGTGCAACTTTTGACCCCCGAAGAGCCCTACAAAAAATTCATTTTCTCGAAAACTATAAGTCGAATCCCGAATCCGAAAGCAGATTCGGATTCAGGAAAGATGCGGGCTCAATTCTACATAAAAAAATGTTAAAATCGAAAACGATAAAAAATTCGCCATTTTTTACCGAGGGCGGTAGTGCACCTTTTGACCCCCGAAGAGCCCTACAAAAAATTCATTTTCTCGAAAACTATAAATCGAATCCCGAATCCGAAAGCAGATTCGGATTCAGGAAAGATGCGGGCTCAATTCTACAAAAAAAATGTTAAAATCGAAAACGATAAAAAATTCGCCATTTTTTACCGAGGGCGGTAGTGCAACTTTTGACCCCCGAAGAGCGGTACAAAAAATTCATTTTCTCGAAAACTATAAATCGAATCCCGAATCCGAAAGCAGATTCGGATTCAGTAAAGATGGGGGCTCAATTCTACATTAAAAATATTAAAATCGAAAACGATAAAAAATTCGCCATTTTTTACCGAGGGCGGTAGTGCAACTTTTGACCCCCGAAGAGCCCTACAAAAAATTCATTTTCTCGAAAACTATAAATCGAATCTCGAATCCGAAAGCAGATTCGGATTCAGGAAAGATGAGGGCTCAATTCTACATAAAAAAATGTTAAAATCGAAAACGATAAAAAATTCGCCATTTTTTACCGAGGGCGGTAGTGCAACTTTTGACCCCCGAAGAGCCCTACAAAAAATTCATTTTCTCGAAAACTATAAATCGAATCCCGAATCCGAAAGCAGATTCGGATTCAGGAAAGATGCGGGCTCAATTCTACATAAAAAATATGAAAATCGAAAACGATAAAAAAATCGCCATTTTTTACCGAGGGCGGTAGTGCACCTTTTGACCCCCGAAGAGCCCTACAAAAAATTCATTTTCTCGAAAACTATAAATCGAATCCCGAATCCGAAAGCAGATTCGGATTCAGGAAAGATGCGGGCTCAATTCTACAAAAAAAATGTTAAAATCGAAAACGATAAAAAATTCGCCATTTTTTACCGAGGGCGGTAGTGCAACTTTTGACCCCCGAAGAGCCCTACAAAAAATTCATTTTCTCGAAAACTATAAATCGAATCCCGAATCCGAAAGCAGATTCGGATTCAGGAAAGATGCGGGCTCAATTCTACATAAAAAATATTAAAATCGAAAACGATAAAAAATTCGCCATTTTTTACCGAGGGCGGTAGTGCACCTTTTGACCCCCGAAGAGCCCTACAAAAAATTCATTTTCTCGAAAACTATAAATCGAATCCCGAATCCGAAAGCAGATTCGGATTCAGTAAAGATGGGGGCTCAATTCTACATTAAAAATATTAAAATCGAAAACGATAAAAAATTCGCCATTTTTTTACCGAGGGCGGTAGTGCAACTTTTGACCCCCGAAGAGCCCTACAAAAAATTCATTTTCTCGAAAACTATAAATCGAATCCCGAATCCGAAAGCAGATTCGGATTCAGGAAAGATGCGGGCTCAATTCTACATAAAAAATGTTAAAATCGAAAACGATAAAAAATTCGCCATTTTTTACCGAGGGCGGTAGTGCAACTTTTGACCACCGAAGAGCTCTACAAAAAATTCATTTTCTCGAAAACTATAAATTGAATCCCGAATCCGAAAGCAGATTCGGATTCAGGAAAGATGCGGGCTCAATTCTACATTAAAAATATTAAAATCGAAAACGATAAAAAATTCGCCATTTTTTACCGAGGGCGGTAGTGCAACTTTTGACCCCCGAAGAGCCCTACAAACAATTCATTTTCTCGAAAACTATAAATCGAATCCCGAATCCGAAAGCAGATTCGGATTCAGGAAAGATGCGGGCTCAATTCTACAAAAAAAATGTTAAAATCGAAAACGATAAAAAATTCGCCATTTTTCACCGAGGGCGGTAGTGCAACTTTTGACCCCCGAAGAGCACTACACAAAATTCATTTTCTCGAAAACTATAAATCGAATCCCGAATCCGAAAGCAGATTCGGATTCAGGAAAGATGCGGGCTGAATTCTACATAAAAAATTTTAAAATCGAAAACGATAAAAAATTCGCCATTTTTTACCGAGGGCGGTAGTGCAACTTTTGACCCCCGAAGAGCCCTACAAAAAATTCATTTTCTCGAAAACTATAAATCGAATCCCGAATCCGAAAGCAGATTCGGATTCAGGAAAGATGCGGGCTCAATTCTACATAAAAAATATTAAAATCGAAAACGATAAAAAATTCGCCATTTTTTACCGAGGGCGGTAGTGCACCTTTTGACCCCCGAAGAGCCCTACAAAAAATTCATTTTCTCGAAAACTATAAATCGAATCCCGAATCCGAAAGCAGATTCGGATTCAGTAAAGATGGGGGCTCAATTCTACATTAAAAATATTAAAATCGAAAACGATAAAAAATTCGCCATTTTTTTACCGAGGGCGGTAGTGCAACTTTTGACCCCCGAAGAGCCCTACAAAAAATTCATTTTCTCGAAAACTATAAATCGAATCCCGAATCCGAAAGCAGATTCGGATTCAGGAAAGATGCGGGCTCAATTCTACATAAAAAATGTTAAAATCGAAAACGATAAAAAATTCGAAATTTTTTACCGAGGGCGGTAGTGCAACTTTTGACCCCCGAAGAGCCCTACAAAAAATTCATTTTCTCGAAAACTATAAATCGAATCCCGAATCCGAAAGCAGATTCGGATTCAGGAAAGATGCGGGCTCAATTCTACATAAAAAATGTTAAAATCGAAAATGATAAAAAATTCGCCATTTTTTACCGAGGGCGGTAGTGCAACTTTTGACCCCCGAAGAGCGCTACAAAAAATTCATTTTCTCGAAAACTATAAATCGAATCCCGAATCCGTGAGCAGATTCGGATTCAGTAAAGATGGGGGCTCAATTCTACATAAAAAATATTAAAATCGAAAACGATAAAAAATTCGAAATTTTTTACCGAGGGTGGTAGTGCAACTTTTGACCCCCGAAGAGCGCTACAAAAAATTCATTTTCTCGAAAACTATAAATCGAATCCCGAATCCGTGAGCAGATTCGGATTCAGTAAAGATGGGGGCTCAATTCTACATTAAAAATATTAAAATCGAAAACGATAAAAAATTCGCCATTTTTTACCGAGGGTGGTAGTGTAACTTTTGACCCCCGAAGAGCGCTACAAAAAATTCATTTTCTCGAAAACTATAAATCGAATCCCGAATCCGAAAGCAGATTCGGATTCAGGAAAGATGCGGGCTCAATTCTACATAAAAAATGTTAAAATCGAAAACGATAAAAAATTCGCCATTTTTTTACCGAGGGCGGTAGTGTAACTTTTGACCCCCGAAGAGCGCTACAAAAATTCATTTTCTCGAAAACTATAAATCGAATCCCGAATCCGAAAGCAGATTCGGATTCAGGAAAGATGCGGGCTCAATTCTACATAAAAAAATGTTAAAATCGAAAACGATAAAAAATTCGCCATTTTTTACCGAGGGCGGTAGTGCAACTTTTGACCCCCGAAGAGCCCTACAAAAAATTCATTTTCTCTAAAACTATAAATCGAATCCCGAATCCGAAAGCAGATTCGGATTCAGGAAAGATGCGGGCTCAATTCTACATAAAAAATGGTAAAATCGAAAACGATAAAAAATTCGCCATTTTTTACCGAGGGCGGTAGTGCAACTTTTGACCCCCGAAGAGCCCTACAAAAAATTCATTTTCTCGAAAACTATAAATCGAATCCCGAATCCGAAAGCAGATTCGGATTCAGGAAAGATGCGGGCTCAATTCTACATAAAAAATATTAAAATCGAAAACGATAAAAAATTCGCCATTTTTTACCGACCCCCGAAGAGCCCTACAAAAAATTCATTTTGTCGAAAACTATAAATCGAATCCCGAATCCGTGAGCAGATTCGGATTCGGTAAAGATGGGGGCTCAATTCTACATTAAAAATATTAAAATCGAAAACGATAAAAAATTCGCCATTTTTTACCGAGGGTGGTAGTGCAACTTTTGACCCCCGAAGAGCGCTACAAAAAATTCATTTTCTCGAAAACTATAAATCGAATCCCGAATCCGTGAGCAGATTCGGATTCAGTAGAGATGCGGGCTCAATTCTACATAAAAAATATTAAAATCGAAAACGATAAAAAATTCGCCATTTTTTACCGAGGGCGGTAGTGCAACTTTTGACCCCCGAAGAGCGCTACAAAAAATTCATTTTCTCGAAAACTATAAATCGAATCCCGAATCCGAAAGCAGATTCGGATTCAGGAAAGTTGCGGGCTCAATTCTACATAAAAAAATGTTAAAATCGAAAACGATAAAAAATTCGCCATTTTTTACCGAGGGCGGTAGTGCACCTTTTGACCCCCGAAGAGCCCTACAAAAAATTCATTTTCTCGAAAACTATAAATCGAATCCCGAATCCGAAAGCAGATTCGGATTCAGGAAAGATGCGGGCTCAATTCTACAAAAAAAATGTTAAAATCGAAAACGATAAAAAATTCGCCATTTTTTACCGAGGGCGGAAGTGCAATTTTTGACCCCCGAAGAGCGCTACAAAAAATTCATTTTCTCGAAAACTATAAATCGAATCCCGAATCCGTGAGCAGATTCGGATTCAGTAAAGATGGGGCCTCAATTCTACATAAAAAATATTAAGATCGAAAACGATAAAAAATTCGCCATTTTTTACCGAGGGCGGTAGTGCAACTTTTGACCCCCGAAGAGCCCTACAAAAAATTCATTTTCTCGAAAACTATAAATCGAATCCCGAATCCGAAAGCAGATTCGGATTCAGGAAAGATGCGGGCTCAATTCTACATAAAAAATATTACAATCGAAAACGATAAAAAATTCGCCATTTTTTACCGAGGGCGGTAGTGCACCTTTTGACCCCCGAAGAGCCCTACAAAAAATTCATTTTCTCGAAAACTATAAATCGAATCCCGAATCCGTGAGCAGATTCGGATTCAGTAAAGATGGGGGCTCAATTCTACATTAAAAATATTAAAATCGAAAACGATCAAAAATTCGCCATTTTTTTACCGAGGGCGGTAGTGCAACTTTTGACCCCCGAAGAGCGCTACAAAAAATTCATTTTCTCGAAAACTATAAATCGAATCCCGAATCCGAAAGCAGATTCGGATTCAGGAAAGATGCGGGCTCAATTCTACATAAAAAATGTTAAAATCGAAAACGATAAAAAATTCGCCATTTTTTACCGAGGGCGGTAGTGCAACTTTTGACCCCCGAAGAGCCCTACAAAAAATTCATTTTCTCGAAAACTATAAATCGAATCCCGAATCCGAAAGCAGATTCGGATTCAGGAAAGATGCGGGCTCAATTCTACATAAAAAATGTTAAAATCGAAAACGATAAAAAATTCGCCATTTTTTACCGAGGGCGGTAGTGCAACTTTTGACCCCCGAAGAGCCCTACAAAAAATTCATTTTCTGGAAAACTATAAATCGAATCCCGAATCCGAAAGCAGATTCGGATTCAGGAAAGATGCGGGCTCAATTCTACATAAAAAATATTAAAATCGAAAACGATAAAAAATTCGCCATTTTTTACCGAGGGCGGTAGTGCAACTTTTGACCCCCGAAGAGCCCTACAAAAAATTCACTTTCTCGAAAACTATAAATCGAATCCCGAATCCGAAAGCAGATTCGGATTCAGGAAAGATGCGGGATCAATTCTACATAAAAAATGTTAAAATCGAAAACGATAAAAAATTCGCCATTTTTTACCGAGGGCGGTAGTGCAACTTTTGACCCCCGAAGAGCCCTACAAAAAATTCATTTTCTCGAAAACTATAAATCGAATCCCGAATCCGAAAGCAGATTCGGATTCAGGAAAGATGCGGGCTCAATTCTACAAAAAAAATGTTAAAATCGAAAACGATAAAAAATTCGCCATTTTTTACCGAGGGCGGTAGTGCAACTTTTGACCCCCGAAGAGCCCTACAAAAAATTCATTTTCTCGAAAACTATAAATCGAGTCCCGAATCCGAAAGCAGATTCGGATTCAGGAAAGATGCGGGCTCAATTCTACATAAAAAATATTAAAATCGAAAACGATAAAAAATTCGCCATTTTTTACCGAGGGCGGTAGTGCACCTTTTGACCCCCGAAGAGCGCTACAAAAAATTCATTTTCTCGAAAACTATAAATCGAATCCCGAATCCGAAAGCAGATTCGGATTCAGTAAAGATGGGGGCTCAATTCTACATTAAAAATATTAAAATCGAAAACGATAAAAAATTCGCCATTTTTTACCGAGGGTGGTAGTGCAACTTTTGACCCCCGAAGAGCGCTACAAAAAATTCATTTTCTCGAAAACTATAAATCGAATCCCGAATCCGTGAGCAGATTCGGATTCAGTAAAGATGCGGGCTCAATTCTACATAAAAAATATTAAAATCGAAAACGATAAAAAATTCGAAATTTTTTACCGAGGGCGGTAGTGCAACTTTTGACCCCCGAAGAGCCCTACAAAAAATTCACTTTCTCGAAAACTATAAATCGAATCCCGAATCCGAAAGCAGATTCGGATTCAGGAAAGATGCGGGCTCAATTCTACAAAAAAAATGTTAAAATCGAAAACGATAAAAAATTCGCCATTTTTTACCGAGGGCGGTAGTGCACCTTTTGACCCCCGAAGAGCCCTACAAAAAATTCATTTTGTCGAAAACTATAAATCGAATCCCGAATCCGTGAGCAGATTCGGATTCAGTAAAGATGGGGGCTCAATTCTACATTAAAAATATTAAAATCGAAAACGATAAAAAATTCGCCATTTTTTACCGAGGGTGGTAGTGCAACTTTTGACCCCCGAAGAGCGCTACAAAAAATTCATTTTCTCGAAAACTATAAATCGAATCCCGAATCCGTGAGCAGATTCGGATTCAGTAAAGATGCGGGCTCAATTCTACATAAAAAATATTAAAATCGAAAACGTTAAAAAATTCGCCATTTTTTACCGAGGGCGGTAGTGCAACTTTTGACCCCCGAAGAGCCCTACAAAAAATTCATTTTCTCGAAAACTATAAATCGAATCCCGAATCCGAAAGCAGATTCGGATTCAGGAAAGATGCGGGCTCAATTCTACATAAAAAATATTACAATCGAAAACGATAAAAAATTCGCCATTTTTTACCGAGGGCGGTAGTGCACCTTTTGACCCCCGAAGAGCCCTACAAAAAATTCATTTTCTCGAAAACTATAAATCGAATCCCGAATCCGAAAGCAGATTCGGATTCAGGAAAGATGCGGGCTCAATTCTACATAAAAAATGTTAAAATCGAAAACGATAAAAAATTCGCCATTTTTTACCGAGGGCGGTAGTGCAACTTTTGACCCCCGAAGAGCCCTACAAAAAATTCATTTTCTCGAAAACTATAAATCGAATCCCGAATCCGAAAGCAGATTCGGATTCAGGAAAGATGCGGGCTCAATTCTACATAAAAAATATTAAAATCGAAAACGATAAAAAATTCGCCATTTTTTACCGAGGGCGGTAGTGCACCTTTTGACCCCCGAAGAGCCCTACAAAAAATTCATTTTGTCGAAAACTATAAATCGAATCCCGAATCCGTGAGCAGATTCGGATTCAGTAAAGATGGGGGCTCAATTCTACATTAAAAATATTAAAATCGAAAACGATAAAAAATTCGCCATTTTTTACCGAGGGTGGTAGTGCAACTTTTGACCCCCGAAGAGCGCTACAAAAAATTCATTTTCTCGAAAACTATAAATCGAATCCCGAATCCGTGAGCAGATTCGGATTCAGTAAAGATGCGGGCTCAATTCTACATAAAAAATATTAAAATCGAAAACGATAAAAAATTCGCCATTTTTTACCGAGGGCGGTAGTGCAACTTTTGACCCCCGAAGAGCGCTACAAAAAATTCATTTTCTCGAAAACTATAAATCGAATCCCGAATCCGAAAGCAGATTCGGATTCAGGAAAGTTGCGGGCTCAATTCTACATAAAAAATGTTAAAATCGAAAACGATAAAAAATTCGCCATTTTTTACCGAGGGCGGTAGTGCAACTTTTGACCCCCGAAGAGCCCTACAAAAAATTCATTTTCTCGAAAACTATAAATCGAATCCCGAATCCGAAAGCAGATTCGGATTCAGGAAAGATGCGGGCTCAATTCTACAAAAAAAATGTTAAAATCGAAAACGATAAAAAATTCGCCATTTTTTACCGAGGGCGGTAGTGCAACTTTTGACCCCCGAAGAGCGCTACAAAAAATTCATTTTCTCGAAAACTATAAATCGAATCCCGAATCCGTGAGCAGATTCGGATTCAGTAAAGATGGGGCCTCAATTCTACATAAAAAATATTAAAATCGAAAACGATAAAAAATTCGCCATTTTTTACCGAGGGCGGTAGTGCAACTTTTGACCCCCGAAGAGCCCTACAAAAAATTCATTTTCTCGAAAACTATAAATCGAATCCCGAATCCGAAAGCAGATTCGGATTCAGGAAAGATGCGGGCTCAATTCTACATAAAAAATATTACAATCGAAAACGATAAAAAATTCGCCATTTTTTACCGAGGGCGGTAGTGCACCTTTTGACCCCCGAAGAGCCCTACAAAAAATTCATTTTCTCGAAAACTATAAATCGAATCCCGAATCCGTGAGCAGATTCGGATTCAGTAAAGATGGGGGCTCAATTCTACATTAAAAATATTAAAATCGAAAACGATAAAAAATTCGCCATTTTTTTACCGAGGGCGGTAGTGCAACTTTTGACCCTCGAAGAGCGCTACAAAAAATTCATTTTCTCGAAAACTATAAATCGAATCCCGAATCCGAAAGCAGATTCGGATTCAGGAAAGATGCGGGCTCAATTCTACATAAAAAAATGTTAAAATCGAAAACGATAAAAAATTCGCCATTTTTTACCGAGGGCGGTAGTGCAACTTTTGACCCCCGAAGAGCCCTACAAAAAATTCATTTTCTCGAAAACTATAAATCGAATCCCGAATCCGAAAGCAGATTCGGATTCAGGAAAGATGCGGGCTCAATTCTACATAAAAAATGTTAAAATCGAAAACGATAAAAAATTCGCCATTTTTTACCGAGGGCGGTAGTGCAACTTTTGACCCCCGAAGAGCCCTACAAAAAATTCATTTTCTCGAAAACTATAAATCGAATCCCGAATCCGAAAGCAGATTCGGATTCAGGAAAGATGCGGGCTCAATTCTACATAAAAAATGGTAAAATCGAAAACGATAAAAAATTCGCCATTTTTTACCGAGGGCGGTAGTGCAACTTTTGACCCCCGAAGAGCCCTACAAAAAATTCATTTTCTCGAAAACTATAAATCGAGTCCCGAATCCGAAAGCAGATTCGGATTCAGGAAAGATGCGGGCTCAATTCTACATAAAAAATATTAAAATCGAAAACGATAAAAAATTCGCCATTTTTTACCGAGGGCGGTAGTACACCTTTTGACCCCCGAAGAGCCCTACAAAAAATTCATTTTGTCGAAAACTATAAATCGAATCCCGAATCCGTGAGCAGATTCGGATTCAGTAAAGATGCGGGCTCAATTCTACATAAAAAATATTAAAATCGAAAACGATAAAAAATTCGCCATTTTTTACCGAGGGCGGTAGTGCAACTTTTGACCCCCGAAGAGCCCTACAAAAAATTCACTTTCTCGAAAACTATAAATCGAATCCCGAATCCGAAAGCAGATTCGGATTCAGGAAAGATGCGGGATCAATTCTACATAAAAAATGTTAAAATCGAAAACGATAAAAAATTCGCCATTTTTTACCGAGGGCGGTAGTGCAACTTTTGACCCCCGAAGAGCCCTACAAAAAATTCATTTTCTCGAAAACTATAAATCGAATCCCGAATCCGAAAGCAGATTCGGATTCAGGAAAGATGCGGGCTCAATTCTACAAAAAAAATGTTAAAATCGAAAACGATAAAAAATTCGCCATTTTTTACCGAGGGCGGTAGTGCAACTTTTGACCCCCGAAGAGCCCTACAAAAAATTCATTTTCTCGAAAACTATAAATCGAGTCCCGAATCCGAAAGCAGATTCGGATTCAGGAAAGATGCGGGCTCAATTCTACATAAAAAATATTAAAATCGGAAACGATAAAAAATTCGCCATTTTTTACCGAGGGCGGTAGTGCACCTTTTGACCCCCGAAGAGCGCTACAAAAAATTCATTTTCTCGAAAACTATAAATCGAATCCCGAATCCGAAAGCAGATTCGGATTCAGTAAAGATGGGGGCTCAATTCTACATTAAAAATATTAAAATCGAAAACGATAAAAAATTCGCCATTTTTTACCGAGGGTGGTAGTGCAACTTTTGACCCCCGAAGAGCGCTACAAAAAATTCATTTTCTCGAAAACTATAAATCGAATCCCGAATCCGTGAGCAGATTCGGATTCAGTAAAGATGCGGGCTCAATTCTACATAAAAAATATTAAAATCGAAAACGATAAAAAATTCGCCATTTTTTACCGAGGGCGGTAGTGCACCTTTTGACCCCCGAAGAGCCCTACAAAAAATTCATTTTCTCGAAAACTATAAATCGAATCCCGAATCCGTGAGCAGATTCGGATTCAGTAAAGATGGGGGCTTAATTCTACATTAAAAATATTAAAATCGAAAACGATAAAAAATTCGCCATTTTTTTACCGAGGGCGGTAGTGCAACTTTTGACCCCCGAAGAGCGCTACAAAAAATTCATTTTCTCGAAAACTATAAATCGAATCCCGAATCCGAAAGCAGATTCGGATTCAGGAAAGATGCGGGCTCAATTCTACATAAAAAATGTTAAAATCGAAAACGATAAAAAATTCGCCATTTTTTACCGAGGGCGGTAGTGCAACTTTTGACCCCCGAAGAGCCCTACAAAAAATTCATTTTCTCGAAAACTATAAATCGAATCCCGAATCCGAAAGCAGATTCGGATTCAGGAAAGATGCGGGCTCAATTCTACATAAAAAATGTTAAAATCGAAAACGATAAAAAATTCGCCATTTTTTACCGAGGGCGGTAGTGCAACTTTTGACCCCCGAAGAGCCCTACAAAAAATTCATTTTCTCGAAAACTATAAATCGAATCCCGAATCCGAAAGCAGATTCGGATTCAGGAAAGATGCGGGCTCAATTCTACATAAAAAATGTTAAAATCGAAAACGATAAAAAATTCGCCATTTTTTACCGAGGGCGGTAGTGCAACTTTTGACCCCCGAAGAGCCCTACAAAAAATTCATTTTCTCGAAAACTATAAATCGAATCCCGAATCCCGAATCCGAAAGCAGATTCGGATTCAGGAAAAATGCGGGCTCAATTCTACATAAAAATGTTAAAATCGAAAACGATAAAAAATTCGCCATTTTTTACCGAGGGCGGTAGTGCAACTTTTGACCCCCGAAGAGCGCTACAAAAAATTCATTTTCTCGAAAACTATAAATCGAATCCCGAATCCGAAAGCAGATTCGGATTCAGGAAAGATGCGGGCTCAATTCTACATAAAAAATGTTAAAATCGAAAACGATAAAAAATTCGCCATTTTTTACCGAGGGCGGTAGTGCAACTTTTGACCCCCGAAGAGCGCTACAAAAAATTCATTTTCTCGAAAACTATAAATCGAATCCCGAATCCGTGAGCAGATTCGGATTCAGTAAAGATGGGGGCTCAATTCTACATAAAAAAATGTTAAAATCGAAAACGATAAAAAATTCGCCATTTTTTACCGAGGGCGGTAGTGCAACTTTTGACCCCCGAAGAGCCCTACAAAAAATTCATTTTCTCGAAAACTATAAATCGAATCCCGAATCCGAAAGCAGATTCGGATTCAGGTAAGATGCGGGCTCAATTCTACATAAAAAATATTAAAATCGAAAACGATAAAAAATTCGCCATTTTTTTACCGAGGGCGGTAGTGCAACTTTTGACCCCCGAAGAGCCCTACAAAAAATTCATTTTCTCGAAAACTATAAATCGAATCCGAAAGCAGATTCGGATTCAGGAAAGATGCGGGCTCAATTCTACATAAAAAATGTTAAAATCGAAAACGATAAAAAATTCGCCATTTTTTACCGAGGGCGGTAGTGCAACTTTTGACCCCCGAAGAGCCCTACAAAAAATTCATTTTCTCGAAAACTATAAATCGAATCCCGAATCCGAAAGCAGATTCGGATTCAGGAAAGATGCGGGCTGAATTCTACATAAAAAATGTTAAAATCGAAAACGATAAAAAATTCGCCATTTTTTACCGAGGGCGGTAGTGCAACTTTTGACCCCCGAAGAGCACTACACAAAATTCATTTTCTCGAAAACTATAAATCGAATCCCGAATCCGAAAGCAGATTCGGATTCAGGAAAGATGCGGGCTCAATTCTACATAAAAAATTTTAAAATCGAAAACGATAAAAAATTCGCCATTTTTTACCGAGGGCGGTAGTGCAACTTTTGACCCCCGAAGAGCCCTACAAAAAATTCATTTTCTCGAAAACTATAAATCGAATCCCGAATCCGAAAGCAGATTCGGATTCAGGAAAGATGCGGGCTCAATTCTACATAAAAAATATTAAAATCGAAAACGATAAAAAATTCGCCATTTTTTACCGAGGGCGGTAGTGCACCTTTTGACCCCCGAAGAGCCCTACAAAAAATTCATTTTCTCGAAAACTATAAATCGAATCCCGAATCCGTGAGCAGATTCGGATTCAGGAAAGATGCGGGCTCAATTCTACATAAAAAATGTTAAAATCGAAAACGATAAAAAATTCGCCATTTTTTACCGAGGGCGGTAGTGCACCTTTTGACCCCCGAAGAGCCCTACAAAAAATTCATTTTCTCGAAAACTATAAATCGAATCCCGAATCCGAAAGCAGATTCGGATTCAGTAAAGATGGGGGCTCAATTCTACATTAAAAATGTTAAAATCGAAAACGATAAAAAATTCGCCATTTTTTACCGAGGGCGGTAGTGCAACTTTTGACCCCCGAAGAGCGCTACAAAAAATTCATTTTCTCGAAAACTATAAATCGAATCCCGAATCCGAAAGCAGATTCGGATTCAGGAAAGATGCGGGCTCAATTCTACATAAAAAATATTAAAATCGAAAACGATAAAAAATTCGCCATTTTTTACCGAGGGCGGTAGTGCAACTTTTGACCCCCGAAGAGCGCTACAAAAAATTCATTTTCTCGAAAACTATAAATCGAATCCCGAATCCGTGAGCAGATTCGGATTCAGGAAAGATGCGGGCTCAATTCTACATAAAAAATATTAAAATCGAAAACGATAAAAAATTCGCCATTTTTTACCGAGGGCGGTAGTGTAACTTTTGACCCCCGAAGAGCCCTACAAAAAATTCATTTTCTCGAAAACTATAAATCGAATCCCGAATCCGAAAGCAGATTCGGATTCAGGAAAGATGCGGGCTCAATTCTACATAAAAAATATTACAATCGAAAACGATAAAAAATTCGCCATTTTTTACCGAGGGCGGTAGTGCACCTTTTGACCCCCGAAGAGCCCTACAAAAAATTCATTTTCTCGAAAATTATAAATCGAATCCCGAATCCGAAAGCAGATTCGGATTCAGGAAAGATGCGGGCTCAATTCTACATAAAAAATGTTAAAATCGAAAACGATAAAAAATTCGCCATTTTTTACCGAGGGCGGTAGTGCAACTTTTGACCCCCGAAGAGCCCTACAAAAAATTCATTTTCTCGAAAACTATAAATCGAATCCCGAATCCGTGAGCAGATTCGGATTCAGTAAAGATGGGGGCTCAATTCTACATTAAAAATATTAAAATCGAAAACGATAAAAAATTCGCCATTTTTTACCGAGGGTGGTAGTGCAACTTTTGACCCCCGAAGAGCGCTACAAAAAATTCATTTTCTCGAAAACTATAAATCGAATCCCGAATCCGTGAGCAGATTCGGATTCAGTAAAGATGCGGGCTCAATTCTACATAAAAAATACTAAAATCGAAAACGATAAAAAATTCGCCATTTTTTACCGAGGGCGGTAGTGCAACTTTTGACCCCCGAAGAGCGCTACAAAAAATTCATTTTCTCGAAAACTATAAATCGAATCCCGAATCCGAAAGCAGATTCGGATTCAGGAAAGTTGCGGGCTCAATTCTACATAAAAAATGTTAAAATCGAAAACGATAAAAAATTCGCCATTTTTTACCGAGGGCGGTAGTGCAACTTTTGACCCCCGAAGAGCCCTACAAAAAATTCATTTTCTCGAAAACTATAAATCGAATCCCGAATCCGAAAGCAGATTCGGATTCAGTAAAGATGCGGGCTCAATTCTACATAAAAAATATTAAAATCGAAAACGATAAAAAATTCGCCATTTTTTACCGAGGGCGGTAGTGCAACTTTTGACCCCCGAAGAGCCCTACAAAAAATTCACTTTCTCGAAAACTATAAATCGAATCCCGAATCCGAAAGCAGATTCGGATTCAGGAAAGATGTGGGATCAATTCTACATAAAAAATGTTAAAATCGAAAACGATAAAAAATTCGCCATTTTTTACCGAGGGCGGTAGTGCAACTTTTGACCCCCGAAGAGCCCTACAAAAAATTCATTTTCTCGAAAACTATAAATCGAATCCCGAATCCGAAAGCAGATTCGGATTCAGGAAAGATGCGGGCTCAATTCTACAAAAAAAATGTTAAAATCGAAAACGATAAAAAATTCGCCATTTTTTACCGAGGGCGGTAGTGCAACTTTTGACCCCCGAAGAGCCCTACAAAAAATTCATTTTCTCGAAAACTATAAATCGAGTCCCGAATCCGAAAGCAGATTCGGATTCAGGAAAGATGCGGGCTCAATTCTACATAAAAAATATTAAAATCGAAAACGATAAAAAATTCGCCATTTTTTACCGAGGGCGGTAGTGCACCTTTTGACCCCCGAAGAGCGCTACAAAAAATTCATTTTCTCGAAAACTATAAATCGAATCCCGAATCCGAAAGCAGATTCGGATTCAGTAAAGATGGGGGCTCAATTCTACATTAAAAATATTAAAATCGAAAACGATAAAAAATTCGCCATTTTTTACCGAGGGTGGTAGTGCAACTTTTGACCCCCGAAGAGCGCTACAAAAAATTCATTTTCTCGAAAACTATAAATCGAATCCCGAATCCGTGAGCAGATTCGGATTCAGTAAAGATGCGGGCTCAATTCTACATAAAAAATATTAAAATCGAAAACGATAAAAAATTCGCCATTTTTTACCGAGGGCGGTAGTGCACCTTTTGACCCCCGAAGAGCCCTACAAAAAATTCATTTTCTCGAAAACTATAAATCGAATCCCGAATCCGTGAGCAGATTCGGATTCAGTAAAGATGGGGGCTCAATTCTACATTAAAAATATTAAAATCGAAGACGATAAAAAATTCGCCATTTTTTTACCGAGGGCGGTAGTGCAACTTTTGACCCCCGAAGAGCGCTACAAAAAATTCATTTTCTCGAAAACTATAAATCGAATCCCGAATCCGAAAGCAGATTCGGATTCAGGAAAGATGCGGGCTCAATTCTACATAAAAAATGTTAAAATCGAAAACGATAAAAAATTCGCCATTTTTTACCGAGGGCGGTAGTGCAACTTTTGACCCCCGAAGAGCCCTACAAAAAATTCATTTTCTCGAAAACTATAAATCGAATCCCGAATCCGAAAGCAGATTCGGATTCAGGAAAGATGCGGGCTCAATTCTACATAAAAAATGTTAAAATCGAAAACGATAAAAAATTCGCCATTTTTTACCGAGGGCGGTAGTGCAACTTTTGACCCCCGAAGAGCCCTACAAAAAATTCATTTTCTCGAAAACTATAAATCGAATCCCGAATCCCGAATCCGAAAGCAGATTCGGATTCAGGAAAAATGCGGGCTCAATTCTACATAAAAAATGTTAAAATCGAAAACGATAAAAAATTCGCCATTTTTTACCGAGGGCGGTAGTGCAACTTTTGACCCCCGAAGAGCGCTACAAAAAATTCATTTTCTCGAAAACTATGAATCGAATCCCGAATCCGAAAGCAGATTCGGATTCAGGAAAGATGCGGGCTCAATTCTACATAAAAAATGTTAAAATCGAAAACGATAAAAAATTCGCCATTTTTTACCGAGGGCGGTAGTGCAACTTTTGACCCCCGAAGAGCGCTACAAAAAATTCATTTTCTCGAAAACTATAGATCGAATCCCGAATCCGTGAGCAGATTCGGATTCAGGAAAGTTGCGGGCTCAATTCTACATAAAAAATGTTAAAATCGAAAACGATAAAAAATTCGCCATTTTTTACCGAGGGCGGTAGTGCAACTTTTGACCCCCGAAGAGCCCTACAAAAAATTCATTTTCTCGAAAACTATAAATCGAATCCCGAATCCGAAAGCAGATTCGGATTCAGTAAAGATGCGGGCTCAATTCTACATAAAAAATATTAAAATCGAAAACGATAAAAAATTCGCCATTTTTTACCGAGGGCGGTAGTGCAACTTTTGACCACCGAAGAGCCCTACAAAAAATTCACTTTCTCGAGAACTATAAATCGAATCCCGAATCCGAAAGCAGATTCGGATTCAGGAAAGATGCGGGATCAATTCTACATAAAAAATGTTAAAATCGAAAACGATAAAAAATTCGCCATTTTTTACCGAGGGCGGTAGTGCAACTTTTGACCCCCGAAGAGCCCTACAAAAAATTCATTTTCTCGAAAACTATAAATCGAATCCCGAATCCGAAAGCAGATTCGGATTCAGGAAAGATGCGGGCTCAATTCTACAAAAAAAATGTTAAAATCGAAAACGATAAAAAATTCGCCATTTTTTACCGAGGGCGGTAGTGCAACTTTTGACCCCCGAAGAGCCCTACAAAAAATTCAGGAAAGATGCGGGCTCAATTCTACATTAAAAATATTAAAATCGAAAACGATAAAAAATTCGCCATTTTTTTACCGAGGGCGGTAGTGCAACTTTTGACCCCCGAAGAGCGCTACAAAAAATTCATTTTCTCGAAAACTATAAATCGAATCCCGAATCCGAAAGCAGATTCGGATTCAGGAAAGATGCGGGCTCAATTCTACATAAAAAATGTTAAAATCGAAAACGATAAAAAATTCGCCATTTTTTACCGAGGGCGGTAGTGCAACTTTTGACCCCCGAAGAGCCCTACAAAAAATTCATTTTCTCGAAAACTATAAATCGAATCCCGAATCCGAAAGCAGATTCGGATTCAGGAAAGATGCGGGCTCAATTCTACATAAAAAATGTTAAAATCGAAAACGATAAAAAATTCGCCATTTTTTACCGAGGGCGGTAGTGCAACTTTTGACCCCCGAAGAGCCCTACAAAAAATTCATTTTCTCGAAAACTATAAATCGAATCCCGAATCCGAAAGCAGATTCGGATTCAGGAAAGATGCGGGCTCAATTCTACATAAAAAATGTTGAAATCGAAAACGATAAAAAATTCGCCATTTTTTACCGAGGGCGGTAGTGCAACTTTTGACCCCCGAAGAGCCCTACAAAAAATTCATTTTCTCGAAAACTATAAATCGAATCCCGAATCCCGAATCCGAAAGCAGATTCGGATTCAGGAAAAATGCGGGCTCAATTCTACATAAAAAATGTTAAAATCGAAAACGATAAAAAATTCGCCATTTTTTACCGAGGGCGGTAGTGCAACTTTTGACCCCCGAAGAGCGCTACAAAAAATTCATTTTCTCGAAAACTATAAATCGAATCCCGAATCCGAAAGCAGATTCGGATTCAGGAAAGATGCGGGCTCAATTCTACATAAAAAATGTTAAAATCGAAAACGATAAAAAATTCGCCATTTTTTACCGAGGGCGGTAGTGCAACTTTTGACCCCCGAAGAGCGCTACAAAAAATTCATTTTCTCGAAAACTATAGATCGAATCCCGAATCCGTGAGCAGATTCGGATTCAGTAAAGATGGGGGCTCAATTCTACATAAAAAAATGTTAAAATCGAAAACGATAAAAAATTCGCCATTTTTTACCGAGGGCGGTAGTGCAACTTTTGACCCCCGAAGAGCCCTACAAAAAATTCATTTTCTCGAAAACTATAAATCGAATCCCGAATCCGAAAGCAGATTCGGATTCAGGTAAGATGCGGGCTCAATTCTACATAAAAAATATTAAAATCGAAAACGATAAAAAATTCGCCATTTTTTTACCGAGGGCGGTAGTGCAACTTTTGACCCCCGAAGAGCCCTACAAAAAATTCATTTTCTCGAAAACTATAAATCGAATCCGAAAGCAGATTCGGATTCAGGAAAGATGCGGGCTCAATTCTACATAAAAAATGTTAAAATCGAAAACGATAAAAAATTCGCCATTTTTTACCGAGGGCGGTAGTGCAACTTTTGACCCCCGAAGAGCCCTACAAAAAATTCATTTTCTCGAAAACTATAAATCGAATCCCGAATCCGAAAGCAGATTCGGATTCAGGAAAGATGCGGGCTCAATTCTACATAAAAAATTTTAAAATCGAAAACGATAAAAAATTCGCCATTTTTTACCGAGGGCGGTAGTGCAACTTTTGACCCCCGAAGAGCCCTACAAAAAATTCATTTTCTCGAAAACTATAAATCGAATCCCGAATCCGAAAGCAGATTCGGATTCAGGAAAGATGCGGGCTCAATTCTACATAAAAAATATTAAAATCGAAAACGATAAAAAATTCGCCATTTTTTACCGAGGGCGGTAGTGCACCTTTTGACCCCCGAAGAGCCCTACAAAAAATTCATTTTCTCGAAAACTATAAATCGAATCCCGAATCCGTGAGCAGATTCGGATTCAGGAAAGATGCGGGCTCAATTCTACATAAAAAATGTTAAAATCGAAAACGATAAAAAATTCGCCATTTTTTACCGAGGGCGGTAGTGCACCTTTTGACCCCCGAAGAGCCCTACAAAAAATTCATTTTCTCGAAAACTATAAATCGAATCCCGAATCCGAAAGCAGATTCGGATTCAGTAAAGATGGGGGCTCAATTCTACATTAAAAATGTTAAAATCGAAAACGATAAAAAATTCGCCATTTTTTTACCGAGGGCGGTAGTGCAACTTTTGACCCCCGAAGAGCCCTACAAAAAATTCATTTTCTCGAAAACTATAAATCGAATCCCGAATCCGAAAGCAGATTCGGATTCAGGAAAGATGCGGGCTCAATTCTACATAAAAAATGTTAAAATCGAAAACGATAAAAAATTCGCCATTTTTTACCGAGGGCGGTAGTGCAACTTTTGACCCCCGAAGAGCCCTACAAAAAATTCATTTTCTCGAAAACTATAAATCGAATCCCGAATCCGAAAGCAGATTCGGATTCAGGAAAGATGCGGGCTCAATTCTACATAAAAAATATTAAAATCGAAAATGATAAAAAATTCGCCATTTTTTACCGAGGGCGGTAGTGCAACTTTTGACCCCCGAAGAGCGCTACAAAAAATTCATTTTCTCGAAAACTATAAATCGAATCCCGAATCCGTGAGCAGATTCGGATTCAGTAAAGATGGGGGCTCAATTCTACATTAAAAATATTAAAATCGAAAACGATAAAAAATTCGCCATTTTTTACCGAGGGTGGTAGTGCAACTTTTGACCCCCGAAGAGCGCTACAAAAAATTCATTTTCTCGAAAACTATAAATCGAATCCCGAATCCGTGAGCAGATTCGGATTCAGTAAAGATGGGGGCTCAATTCTACATTAAAAATATTAAAATCGAAAACGATAAAAAATTCGCCATTTTTTACCGAGGGTGGTAGTGTAACTTTTGACCCCCGAAGAGCGCTACAAAAAATTCATTTTCTCGAAAACTATAAATCGAATCCCGAATCCGAAAGCAGATTCGGATTCAGGAAAGATGCGGGCTCAATTCTACATAAAAAATGTTAAAATCGAAAACGATAAAAAATTCGCCATTTTTTACCGAGGGCGGTAGTGCAACTTTTGACCCCCGAAGAGCCCTACAAAAAATTCATTTTCTCGAAAACTATAAATCGAATCCCGAATCCGAAAGCAGATTCGGATTCAGGAAAGATGCGGGCTCAATTCTACATAAAAAATGTTAAAATCGAAAACGATAAAAAATTCGCCATTTTTTACCGAGGGCGGTAGTGCAACTTTTGACCCCCGAAGAGCCCTACAAAAAATTCATTTTCTCGAAAACTATAAATCGAATCCCGAATCCGAAAGCAGATTCGGATTCAGGAAAGATGCGGGCTCAATTCTACATAAAAAATATTAAAATCGAAAACGATAAAAAATTCGCCATTTTTTACCGAGGGCGGTAGTGCAACTTTTGACCCCCGAAGAGCGCTACAAAAAATTCATTTTCTCGAAAACTATAAATCGAATCCCGAATCCGTGAGCAGATTCGGATTCAGGAAAGATGCGGGCTCAATTCTACAAAAAAAATGTTAAAATCGAAAACGATAAAAAATTCGCCATTTTTTACCGAGGGCGGTAGTGCAACTTTTGACCCCCGAAGAGCGCTACAAAAAATTCATTTTCTCGAAAACTATAAATCGAATCCCGAATCCGTGAGCAGATTCGGATTCAGTAAAGATGGGGGCTCAATTCTACATAAAAAATATTAAAATCGAAAACGATAAAAAATTCGCCATTTTTTACCGAGGGCGGTAGTGTAACTTTTGACCCCCGAAGAGCCCTACAAAAAATTCATTTTCTCGAAAACTATAAATCGAATCCCGAATCCGAAAGCAGATTCGGATTCAGGAAAGATGCGGGCTCAATTCTACATAAAAAATATTACAATCGAAAACGATAAAAAATTCGCCATTTTTTACCGAGGGCGGTAGTGCACCTTTTGACCCCCGAAGAGCCCTACAAAAAATTCATTTTCTCGAAAACTATAAATCGAATCCCGAATCCGAAAGCAGATTCGGATTCAGGAAAGATGCGGGCTCAATTCTACATAAAAAATATTACAATCGAAAACGATAAAAAATTCGCCATTTTTTACCGAGGGCGGTAGTGCACCTTTTGACCCCCGAAGAGCCCTACAAAAAATTCATTTTCTCGAAAACTATAAATCGAATCCCGAATCCGAAAGCAGATTCGGATTCAGGAAAGATGCGGGCTCAATTCTACATAAAAAATATTACAATCGAAAACGATAAAAAATTCGCCATTTTTTACCGAGGGCGGTAGTGCAACTTTTGACCCCCGAAGAGCCCTACAAAAAATTCATTTTCTCGAAAACTATAAATGGGGGCTCAATTCTACATAAAAAATATTAAAATCGAAAACGATAAAAAATTCGCCATTTTTTACCGAGGGCGGTAGTGTAACTTTTGACCCCCGAAGAGCCCTACAAAAAATTCATTTTCTCGAAAACTATAAATCGAATCCCGAATCCGAAAGCAGATTCGGATTCAGGAAAGATGCGGGCTCAATTCTACATAAAAAATATTACAATCGAAAACGATAAAAAATTCGCCATTTTTTACCGAGGGCGGTAGTGCACCTTTTGACCCCCGAAGAGCCCTACAAAAAATTCATTTTCTCGAAAACTATAAATCGAATCCCGAATCCGAAAGCAGATTCGGATTCAGGAAAGATGCGGGCTCAATTCTACATAAAAAATGTTAAAATCGAAAACGATAAAAAATTCGCCATTTTTTACCGAGGGCGGTAGTGCAACTTTTGACCCCCGAAGAGCCCTACAAAAAATTCATTTTCTCGAAAACTATAAATCGAATCCCGAATCCGAAAGCAGATTCGGATTCAGGAAAGATGCGGGCTCAATTCTACATAAAAAATGTTAAAATCGAAAACGATAAAAAATTCGCCATTTTTTACCGAGGGCGGTAGTGCAACTTTTGACCCCCGAAGAGCCCTACAAAAAATTCATTTTCTCGAAAACTATAAATCGAATCCCGAATCCGAAAGCAGATTCGGATTCAGGAAAGATGCGGGCTCAATTCTACATAAAAAATGTTAAAATCGAAAACGATAAAAAATTCGCCATTTTTTACCGAGGGCGGTAGTGCAACTTTTGACCCCCGAAGAGCCCTACAAAAAATTCATTTTCTCGAAAACTATAAATCGAATCCCGAATCCGAAAGCAGATTCGGATTCAGGAAAGATGCGGGCTCAATTCTACATAAAAAATATTAAAATCGAAAACGATAAAAAATTCGCCATTTTTTACCGAGGGCGGTAGTGCAACTTTTGACCCCCGAAGAGCGCTACAAAAAATTCATTTTCTCGAAAACTATAAATCGAATCCCGAATCCGTGAGCAGATTCGGATTCAGGAAAGATGCGGGCTCAATTCTACAAAAAAAATGTTAAAATCGAAAACGATAAAAAATTCGCCATTTTTTACCGAGGGCGGTAGTGCAACTTTTGACCCCCGAAGAGCGCTACAAAAAATTCATTTTCTCGAAAACTATAAATCGAATCCCGAATCCGTGAGCAGATTCGGATTCAGTAAAGATGGGGGCTCAATTCTACATTAAAAATATTAAAATCGAAAACGATAAAAAATTCGCCATTTTTTACCGAGGGCGGTAGTGTAACTTTTGACCCCCGAAGAGCCCTACAAAAAATTCATTTTCTCGAAAACTATAAATCGAATCCCGAATCCGAAAGCAGATTCGGATTCAGGAAAGATGCGGGCTCAATTCTACATAAAAAATATTACAATCGAAAACGATAAAAAATTCGCCATTTTTTACCGAGGGCGGTAGTGCACCTTTTGACCCCCGAAGAGCCCTACAAAAAATTCATTTTCTCGAAAACTATAAATCGAATCCCGAATCCGAAAGCAGATTCGGATTCAGGAAAGATGCGGGCTCAATTCTACATAAAAAATATTACAATCGAAAACGATAAAAAATTCGCCATTTTTTACCGAGGGCGGTAGTGCACCTTTTGACCCCCGAAGAGCCCTACAAAAAATTCATTTTCTCGAAAACTATAAATCGAATCCCGAATCCGAAAGCAGATTCGGATTCAGGAAAGATGCGGGCTCAATTCTACATAAAAAATATTACAATCGAAAACGATAAAAAATTCGCCATTTTTTACCGAGGGCGGTAGTGCAACTTTTGACCCCCGAAGAGCCCTACAAAAAATTCATTTTCTCGAAAACTATAAATGGGGGCTCAATTCTACATAAAAAATATTAAAATCGAAAACGATAAAAAATTCGCCATTTTTTACCGAGGGCGGTAGTGTAACTTTTGACCCCCGAAGAGCCCTACAAAAAATTCATTTTCTCGAAAACTATAAATCGAATCCCGAATCCGAAAGCAGATTCGGATTCAGGAAAGATGCGGGCTCAATTCTACATAAAAAATATTACAATCGAAAACGATAAAAAATTCGCCATTTTTTACCGAGGGCGGTAGTGCACCTTTTGACCCCCGAAGAGCCCTACAAAAAATTCATTTTCTCGAAAACTATAAATCGAATCCCGAATCCGAAAGCAGATTCGGATTCAGGAAAGATGCGGGCTCAATTCTACATAAAAAATGTTAAAATCGAAAACGATAAAAAATTCGCCATTTTTTACCGAGGGCGGTAGTGCAACTTTTGACCCCCGAAGAGCCCTACAAAAAATTCATTTTCTCGAAAACTATAAATCGAATCCCGAATCCGAAAGCAGATTCGGATTCAGGAAAGATGCGGGCTCAATTCTACATAAAAAAATATTAAAATCGAAAACGATAAAAAATTCGCCATTTTTTACCGAGGGCGGTAGTGCACCTTTTGACCCCCGAAGAGCCCTACAAAAAATTCATTTTGTCGAAAACTATAAATCGAATCCCGAATCCGTGAGCAGATTCGGATTCAGTAAAGATGGGGGCTCAATTCTACATTAAAAATATTAAAATCGAAAACGATAAAAAATTCGCCATTTTTTACCGAGGGTGGTAGTGCAACTTTTGACCCCCGAAGAGCGCTACAAAAAATTCATTTTCTCGAAAACTATAAATCGAATCCCGAATCCGTGAGCAGATTCGGATTCAGTAAAGATGCGGGCTCAATTCTACATAAAAAATACTAAAATCGAAAACGATAAAAAATTCGCCATTTTTTACCGAGGGCGGTAGTGCAACTTTTGACCCCCGAAGAGCGCTACAAAAAATTCATTTTCTCGAAAACTATAAATCGAATCCCGAATCCGAAAGCAGATTCGGATTCAGGAAAGTTGCGGGCTCAATTCTACATAAAAAATGTTAAAATCGAAAACGATAAAAAATTCGCCATTTTTTACCGAGGGCGGTAGTGCAACTTTTGACCCCCGAAGAGCCCTACAAAAAATTCATTTTCTCGAAAACTATAAATCGAATCCCGAATCCGAAAGCAGATTCGGATTCAGGAAAGATGCGGGCTCAATTCTACAAAAAAAATGTTAAAATCGAAAACGATAAAAAATTCGCCATTTTTTACCGAGGGCGGTAGTGCAACTTTTGACCCCCGAAGAGCGCTACAAAAAATTCATTTTCTCGAAAACTATAAATCGAATCCCGAATCCGTGAGCAGATTCGGATTCAGTAAAGATGGGGGCTCAATTCTACATAAAAAATATTAAAATCGAAAACGATAAAAAATTCGCCATTTTTTACCGAGGGCGGTAGTGTAACTTTTGACCCCCGAAGAGCCCTACAAAAAATTCATTTTCTCGAAAACTATAAATCGAATCCCGAATCCGAAAGCAGATTCGGATTCAGGAAAGATGCGGGCTCAATTCTACATAAAAAATATTACAATCGAAAACGATAAAAAATTCGCCATTTTTTACCGAGGGCGGTAGTGCACCTTTTGACCCCCGAAGAGCCCTACAAAAAATTCATTTTCTCGAAAACTATAAATCGAATCCCGAATCCGAAAGCAGATTCGGATTCAGGAAAGATGCGGGCTCAATTCTACATAAAAAATGTTAAAATCGAAAACGATAAAAAATTCGCCATTTTTTACCGAGGGCGGTAGTGCAACTTTTGACCCCCGAAGAGCCCTACAAAAAATTCATTTTCTCGAAAACTATAAATCGAATCCCGAATCCGAAAGCAGATTCGGATTCAGGAAAGATGCGGGCTCAATTCTACATAAAAAATATTAAAATCGAAAACGATAAAAAATTCGCCATTTTTTACCGAGGGCGGTAGTGCACCTTTTGACCCCCGAAGAGCCCTACAAAAAATTCATTTTGTCGAAAACTATAAATCGAATCCCGAATCCGTGAGCAGATTCGGATTCAGTAAAGATGGGGGCTCAATTCTACATTAAAAATATTAAAATCGAAAACGATAAAAAATTCGCCATTTTTTACCGAGGGTGGTAGTGCAACTTTTGACCCCCGAAGAGCGCTACAAAAAATTCATTTTCTCGAAAACTATAAATCGAATCCCGAATCCGTGAGCAGATTCGGATTCAGTAAAGATGCGGGCTCAATTCTACATAAAAAATATTAAAATCGAAAACGATAAAAAATTCGCCATTTTTTACCGAGGGCGGTAGTGCAACTTTTGACCCCCGAAGAGCGCTACAAAAATTTCATTTTCTCGAAAACTATAAATCGAATCCCGAATCCGAAAGCAGATTCGGATTCAGGAAAGTTGCGGGCTCAATTCTACATAAAAAATGTTAAAATCGAAAACGATAAAAAATTCGCCATTTTTTACCGAGGGCGGTAGTGCAACTTTTGACCCCCGAAGAGCCCTACAAAAAATTCATTTTCTCGAAAACTATAAATCGAATCCCGAATCCGAAAGCAGATTCGGATTCAGGAAAGATGCGGGCTCAATTCTACAAAAAAAATGTTAAAATCGAAAACGATAAAAAATTCGCCATTTTTTACCGAGGGCGGTAGTGCAACTTTTGACCCCCGAAGAGCGCTACAAAAAATTCATTTTCTCGAAAACTATAAATCGAATCCCGAATCCGTGAGCAGATTCGGATTCAGTAAAGATGGGGGCTCAATTCTACATAAAAAATATTAAAATCGAAAACGATAAAAAATTCGCCATTTTTTACCGAGGGCGGTAGTGCAACTTTTGACCCCCGAAGAGCCCTACAAAAAATTCATTTTCTCGAAAACTATAAATCGAATCCCGAATCCGAAAGCAGATTCGGATTCAGGAAAGATGCGGGCTCAATTCTACATAAAAAATATTACAATCGAAAACGATAAAAAATTCGCCATTTTTTACCGAGGGCGGTAGTGCACCTTTTGACCCCCGAAGAGCGCTACAAAAAATTCATTTTCTCGAAAACTATAAATCGAATCCCGAATCCGAAAGCAGATTCGGATTCAGGAAAGATGCGGGCTCAATTCTACATAAAAAATGTCAAAATCGAAAACGATAAAAAATTCGCCATTTTTTACCGAGGGCGGTAGTGCAACTTTTGACCCCCGAAGAGCCCTACAAAAAATTCATTTTCTCGAAAACTATAAATCGAATCCCGAATCCGAAAGCAGATTCGGATTCAGGAAAGATGCGGGCTCAATTCTACATAAAAAATGTTAAAATCGAAAACGATAAAAAATTCGCCATTTTTTACCGAGGGCGGTAGTGTAACTTTTGACCCCCGAAGAGCCCTACAAAAAATTCATTTTCTCGAAAACTATAAATCGAATCCCGAATCCGAAAGCAGATTCGGATTCAGGAAAGATGCGGGCTCAATTCTACATAAAAAAATGTTAAAATCGAAAACGATAAAAAATTCGCCATTTTTTACCGAGGGCGGTAGTGCAACTTTTGACCCCCGAAGAGCCCTACAAAAAATTCATTTTCTCGAAAACTATAAATCGAGTCCCGAATCCGAAAGCAGATTCGGATTCAGGAAAGATGCGGGCTCAATTCTACATAAAAAATATTAAAATCGAAAACGATACAAAATTCGCCATTTTTTACCGAGGGCGGTAGTGCAACTTTTGACCCCCGAAGAGCCCTACAAAAAATTCATTTTGTCGAAAACTATAAATCGAATCCCGAATCCGTGAGCAGATTCGGATTCAGTAAAGATGCGGGCTCAATTCTACATAAAAAATATTAAAATCGAAAACGATAAAAAATTCGCCATTTTTTACCGAGGGCGGTAGTGCAACTTTTGACCCCCGAAGAGCCCTACAAAAAATTCACTTTCTCGAAAACTATAAATCGAATCCCGAATCCGAAAGCAGATTCGGATTCAGGAAAGATGCGGGATCAATTCTACATAAAAAATGTTAAAATCGAAAACGATAAAAAATTCGCCATTTTTTACCGAGGGCGGTAGTGCAACTTTTGACCCCCGAAGAGCCCTACAAAAAATTCATTTTCTCGAAAACTATAAATCGAGTCCCGAATCCGAAAGCAGATTCGGATTCAGGAAAGATGCGGGCTCAATTCTACATAAAAAAATATTAAAATCGAAAACGATAAAAAATTCGCCATTTTTTACCGAGGGCGGTAGTGCACCTTTTGACCCCCGAAGAGCGCTACAAAAAATTCATTTTCTCGAAAACTATAAATCGAATCCCGAATCCGAAAGCAGATTCGGATTCAGTAAAGATGGGGGCTCAATTCTACATTAAAAATATTAAAATCGAAAACGATAAAAAATTCGCCATTTTTTACCGAGGGTGGTAGTGCAACTTTTGACCCCCGAAGAGCGCTACAAAAAATTCATTTTCTCGAAAACTATAAATCGAATCCCGAATCCGTGAGCAGATTCGGATTCAGTAAAGATGCGGGCTCAATTCTACATAAAAAATATTAAAATCGAAAACGATAAAAAATTCGCCATTTTTTACCGAGGGCGGTAGTGCAACTTTTGACCCCCGAAGAGCCCTACAAAAAATTCACTTTCTCGAAAACTATAAATCGAATCCCGAATCCGAAAGCAGATTCGGATTCAGGAAAGATGCGGGCTCAATTCTACAAAAAAAATGTTAAAATCGAAAACGATAAAAAATTCGCCATTTTTTACCGAGGGCGGTAGTGCAACTTTTGACCCCCGAAGAGCCCTACAAAAAATTCACTTTCTCGAAAACTATAAATCGAATCCCGAATCCGAAAGCAGATTCGGATTCAGGAAAGATGCGGGCTCAATTCTACATAAAAAATATTAAAATCGAAAACGATAAAAAATTCGCCATTTTTTACCGAGGGCGGTAGTGCACCTTTTGACCCCCGAAGAGCCCTACAAAAAATTCATTTTCTCGAAAACTATAAATCGAATCCCGAATCCGTGAGCAGATTCGGATTCAGTAAAGATGGGGGCTCAATTCTACATTAAAAATATTAAAATCGAAAACGATAAAAAATTCGCCATTTTTTTACCGAGGGCGGTAGTGCAACTTTTGACCCCCGAAGAGCCCTACAAAAAATTCATTTTCTCGAAAACTATAAATCGAATCCCGAATCCGAAAGCAGATTCGGATTCAGGAAAGATGCGGGCTCAATTCTACATAAAAAATATTAAAATCGAAAACGATAAAAAATTCGCCATTTTTTACCGAGGGCGGTAGTGCACCTTTTGACCCCCGAAGAGCCCTACAAAAAATTCATTTTGTCGAAAACTATAAATCGAATCCCGAATCCGAAAGCAGATTCGGATTCAGTAAAGATGGGGGCTCAATTCTACATTAAAAATATTAAAATCGAAAACGATAAAAAATTCGCCATTTTTTACCGAGGGCGGTAGTGCAACTTTTGACCCCCGAAGAGCCCTACAAAAAATTCATTTTCTCGAAAACTATAAATCGAATCCCGAATCCCGAATCCGAAAGCAGATTCGGATTCAGGAAAAATGCGGGCTCAATTCTACATAAAAAATGTTAAAATCGAAAACGATAAAAAATTCGCCATTTTTTACCGAGGGCGGTAGTGCAACTTTTGACCCCCGAAGAGCGCTACAAAAAATTCATTTTCTCGAAAACTATAAATCGAATCCCGAATCCGAAAGCAGATTCGGATTCAGGAAAGATGCGGGCTCAATTCTACATAAAAAATGTTAAAATCGAAAACGATAAAAAATTCGCCATTTTTTACCGAGGGCGGTAGTGCAACTTTTGACCCCCGAAGAGCCCTACAAAAAATTCATTTTCTCGAAAACTATAAATCGAATCCCGAAACCGAAAGCAGATTCGGATTCAGGAAAGATGCGGGCTCAATTCTACATAAAAAATGTTAAAATCGAAAACGATAAAAAATTCGCCATTTTTTACCGAGGGCGGTAGCGCAACTTTTGACCCCCGAAGAGCGCTACAAAAAATTCATTTTCTCGAAAACTATAAATCGAATTCCGAATCCGTGAGCAGATTCGGATTCAGTAAAGATGGGGGCTCAATTCTACATAAAAAATATTAAAATCGAAAACGATAAAAAATTCGCCATTTTTTACCGAGGGCGGTAGTGCAACTTTTGACCCCCGAAGAGCCCTACAAAAAATTCATTTTCTCGAAAACTATAAATCGAATCCCGAATCCGAAAGCAGATTCGGATTCAGGAAAGATGCGGGCTCAATTCTACATAAAAAATATTAAAATCGAAAACGATAAAAAATTCGCCATTTTTTACCGAGGGCGGTAGTGCACCTTTTGACCCCCGAAGAGCCCTACAAAAAATTCATTTTCTCGAAAACTATAAATCGAATCCCGAATCCGTGAGCAGATTCGGATTCAGTAAAGATGGGGGCTCAATTCTACATTAAAAATATTAAAATCGAAAACGATAAAAAATTCGCCATTTTTTACCGAGGGCGGTAGTGCAACTTTTGACCCCCGAAGAGCCCTACAAAAAATTCATTTTCTCGAAAACTATAAATCGAATCCCGAATCCGTGAGCAGATTCGGATTCAGTAAAGATGGGGGCTCAATTCTACATAAAAAATATTAAAATCGAAAACGATAAAAAATTCGCCATTTTTTACCGAGGGCGGTAGTGTAACTTTTGACCCCCGAAGAGCCCTACAAAAAATTAATTTTCTCGAAAACTATAAATCGAATCCCGAATCCGAAAGCAGATTCGGATTCAGGAAAGATGCGGGCTCAATTCTACATAAAAAATGTTAAAATCGAAAACGATAAAAAATTCGCCATTTTTTACCGAGGGCGGTAGTGCAACTTTTGACCCCCGAAGAGCCCTACAAAAAATTCATTTTCTCGAAAACTATAAATCGAATCCCGAATCCGAAAGCAGATTCGGATTCAGGAAAGATGCGGGCTCAATTCTACATAAAAAATGTTAAAATCGAAAACGATAAAAAATTCGCCATTTTTTACCGAGGGCGGTAGTGCAACTTTTGACCCCCGAAGAGCCCTACAAAAATTCATTTTCTCGAAAACTATAAATCGAATCCCGAATCCGAAAGCAGATTCGGATTCAGGAAAGATGCGGGCTCAATTCTACATAAAAAATGTTAAAATCGAAAACGATAAAAAATTCGCCATTTTTTACCGAGGGCGGTAGTGCAACTTTTGACCCCCGAAGAGCGCTACAAAAAATTCATTTTCTCGAAAACTATAAATCGAATCCCGAATCCGTGAGCAGATTCGGATTCAGTAAAGATGGGGGCTCAATTCTACATAAAAAATATTAAAATCGAAAACGATAAAAAATTCGCCATTTTTTACCGAGGGTGGTAGTGCAACTTTTGACCCCCGAAGAGCCCTACAAAAAATTCATTTTCTCGAAAACTATAAATCGAATCCCGAATCCGAAAGCAGATTCGGATTCAGGAAAGATGCGAGCTCAATTCTACATAAAAAATGTTAAAATCGAAAACGATAAAAAATTCGCCATTTTTTACCGAGGGCGGGCGCAACTTTTGACCCCCGAAGAGCGCTACAAAAAATTCATTTTCTCGAAAACTATAAATCGAATCCCGAATCCGTGAGCAGATTCGGATTCAGTAAAGATGGGGGCTCAATTCTACATTAAAAATATTAAAATCGAAAACGATAAAAAATTCGCCATTTTTTACCGAGGGCAGTAGTGCAACTTTTGACCCCCGAAGAGCCCTACAAAAAATTCATTTTCTCGAAAACTATAAATCGAATCCCGAATCCGAAAGCAGATTCGGATTCAGGAAAGATGCGGGCTCAATTCTACATAAAAAATATTAAAATCGAAAACGATAAAAAATTCGCCATTTTTTACCGAGGGCGGTAGTGCACCTTTTGACCCCCGAAGAGCCCTACAAAAAATTCATTTTCTCGAAAACTATAAATCGAATCCCGAATCCGTGAGCAGATTCGGATTCAGTAAAGATGGGGGCTCAATTCTACATTAAAAATATTAAAATCGAAAACGATAAAAAATTCGCCATTTTTTACCTAGGGCGGTAGTGCAACTTTTGACCCCCGAAGAGCCCTACAAAAATTTCATTTTCTCGAAAACTATAAATCGAATCCCGAATCCGAAAGCAGATTCGGATTCAGGAAAGATGCGGGCTCAATTCTACATAAAAAAATATTAAAATCGAAAACGATAAAAAATTCGCCATTTTTTACCCAGGGCGGTAGTGCACCTTTTGACCCCCGAAGAGCCCTACAAAAAATTCATTTTCTCGAAAACTATAAATCGAATCCCGAATCCGTGAGCAGATTCGGATTCAGTAAAGATGGGGGCTCAATTCTACATAAAAAATATTAAAATCGAAAACGATAAAAAATTCGCCATTTTTTTACCGAGGGCGGTAGTGCAACTTTTGACCCCCGAAGAGCCCTACAAAAAATTCATTTTCTCGAAAACTATAAATCGAATCCCGAATCCGAAAGCAGATTCGGATTCAGGAAAGATGGGGGCTCAATTCTACATAAAAAATGTTAAAATCGAAAACGATAAAAAATTCGCCACTTTTTACCGAGGGCGGTAGTGCAACTTTTGACCCCCGAAGAGCCCTACAAAAAATTCATTTTCTCGAAAACTATAAATCGAATCCCGAATCCAAAAGCAGATTCGGATTCAGGAAAGATGCGGGCTCAATTCTACATAAAAAATATTAAAATCGAAAACGATAAAAAATTCGCCATTTTTTACCGAGGGCGGTAGTGCACCTTTTGACCCCCGAAGAGCCCTACAAAAAATTCATTTTGTCGGAAACTATAAATCGAATCCCAAATCAGTGAGGAGATTCGGATTCAGTAAAGATGGGTGCTCAATTCTACATTAAAAATATTAAAATCGAAAACGATAAAAAATTCGCCATTTTTTACCGAGGGCGGTAGCGCAACTTTTGACCCCCGAAGAGCGCTACAAAAAATTAATTTTCTCGAAAACTATAAATCGAATCCCGAATCCGAAAGCAGATTCGGATTCAGTAAAGATGGGGGCTCAATTCTACATAAAAAATGTTAAAATCGAAAACGATAAAAAATTCGCCATTTTTTACCGAGGGCGGTAGCGCAACTTTTGACCCCCGAAGAGCGCTACAAAAAATTCATTTTCTCGAAAACTATAAATCGAATCCCGAATCCGTGAGCAGATTCGGATTCAGTAAAGATGGGGGCTCAATTCTACATTAAAAATATTAAAATCGAAAACGATAAAAAATTCGCCATTTTTTACCGAGGGCGGTAGTGCAACTTTTGACCCCCGAAGAGCCCTACAAAAAATTCATTTTCTCGAAAACTATAAATCGAATCCCGAATCCGAAAGCAGATTCGGATTCAGGAAAGATGCGGGCTCAATTCTACATAAAAAAATATTAAAATCGAAAACGATAAAAAATTCGCCATTTTTTACCGAGGGCGGTAGTGCACCTTTTGACCCCCGAAGAGCCCTACAAAAAATTCATTTTCTCGAAAACTATAAATCGAATCCCGAATCCGTGAGCAGATTCGGATTCAGTAAAGATGGGGGCTCAATTCTACATTAAGAATATTAAAATCGAAAACGATAAAAAATTCGCTATTTTTTTACCGAGGGCGGTAGTGCAACTTTTGACCCCCGAAGAGCCCTACAAAAAATTCATTTTCTCGAAAACTATAAATCGAATCCCGAATCCGAACGCAGATTCGGATTCAGGAAAGATGCGGACTCAATTCTACATAAAAAATATTAAAATCGAAAACGATAAAAAATTCGCCATTTTTTACCGAGGGCGGTAGTGCACCTTTTGACCCCCGAAGAGCCCTACAAAAAATTCATTTTCTCGAAAACTATAAATCGAATCCCGAATCCGAAAGCAGATTCGGATTCAGTAAAGATGGGGGCTCAATTCTACATAAAAAATGTTAAAATCGAAAACGATAAAAAATTCGCCATTTTTTACCGAGGGCGGTAGCGCAACTTTTGACCCCCGAAGAGCGCTACAAAAAATTCATTTTCTCGAAAACTATAAATCGAATCCCGAATCCGTGAGCAGATTCGGATTCAGTAAAGATGGGGGCTCAATTCTACATTAAAAATATTAAAATCGAAAACGATAAAAAATTCGCCATTTTTTACCGAGGGCGGTAGTGCAACTTTTGACCCCCGAAGAGCCCTACAAAAAATTCATTTTCTCGAAAACTATAAATCGAATCCCGAATCCGAAAGCAGATTCGGATTCAGTAAAGATGGGGGCTCAATTCTACATAAAAAATGTTAAAATCGAAAACGATAAAAAATTCGCCATTTTTTACCGAGGGCGGTAGTGCAACTTTTGACCCCCGAAGAGCGCTACAAAAAATTCATTTTCTCGAAAACTATAAATCGAATCCCGAATCCGTGAGCAGATTCGGATTCAGTAAAGATGGGGGCTCAATTCTACATTAAAAATATTAAAATCGAAAACGATAAAAAATTCGCCATTTTTTACCGAGGGCGGTAGTGCAACTTTTGACCCCCGAAGAGCCCTACAAAAAATTCATTTTCTCGAAAACTATAAATCGAATCCCGAATCCGAAAGCAGATTCGGATTCAGGAAAGATGCGGGCTCAATTCTACATAAAAAAATATTAAAATCGAAAACGATAAAAAATTCGCCATTTTTTACCGAGGGCGGTAGTGCACCTTTTGACCCCCGAAGAGCCCTACAAAAAATTCATTTTCTCGAAAACTATAAATCGAATTTCGAATCCGTGAGCAGATTCGGATTCAGTAAAGATGGGGGCTCAATTCTACATTAAGAATATTAAAATCGAAAACGATAAAAAATTCGCTATTTTTTTACCGAGGGCGGTAGTGCAACTTTTGACCCCCGAAGAGCCCTACAAAAAATTCATTTTCTCGAAAACTATAAATCGAATCCCGAATCCGAACGCAGATTCGGATTCAGGAAAGATGCCGGCTCAATTCTACATAAAAAATGTTAAAATCGAAAACGATAAAAAATTCGCCATTTTTTACCGAGGGCGGTAGCGCAACTTTTGACCCCCGAAGAGCGCTACAAAAAATTCATTTTCTCGAAAACTATAAATCGAATTCCGAATCCGTGAGCAGATTCGGATTCAGTAAAGATTGGGGCTCAATTCTACATAAAAAATATTAAAATCGAAAACGATAAAAAATTCGCCATTTTTTACCGAGGGCGGTAGTGCAACTTTTGACCCCCGAAGAGCCCTACAAAAAATTCATTTTCTCGAAAACTATAAATCGAATCCCGAATCCGAAAGCAGATTCGGATTCAGGAAAGATGCGGGCTCAATTCTACATAAAAAATGTTAAAATCGAAAACGATAAAAAATTCGCCATTTTTTACCGAGGGCGGTAGTGCAACTTTTGACCCCCGAAGAGCCCTACAAAAAATTCATTTTCTCGAAAACTATAAATCGAATCCCGAATCCGTGAGCAGATTCGGATTCAGTAAAGATGGGGGCTCAATTCTACATTAAAAATATTAAAATCGAAAACGATAAAAAATTCGCTATTTTTTTACCGAGGGCGGTAGTGCAACTTTTGACCCCCGAAGAGCCCTACAAAAAATTCATTTTCTCGAAAACTATAAATCGAATCCCGAATCCGAAAGCAGATTCGGATTCAGGAAAGATGCGGGCTCAATTCTACATAAAAAATGTTAAAATCGAAAACGATAAAAAATTCGCCATTTTTTACCGAGGGCGGTAGCGCAACTTTTGACCCCCGAAGAGCGCTACAAAAAATTCATTTTCTCGAAAACTATAAATCGAATTCCGAATCCGTGAGCAGATTCGGATTCAGTAAAGATGTGGGCTCAATTCTACATAAAAAATATTAAAATCGAAAACGATAAAAAATTCGCCATTTTTTACCGAGGGCGGTAGTGCAACTTTTGACCCCCGAAGAGCCCTACAAAAAATTCATTTTCTCGAAAACTATAAATCGAATCCCGAATCCGAAAGCAGATTCGGATTCAGGAAAGATGCGGGCTCAATTCTACATAAAAAATATTAAAATCGAAAACGATAAAAAATTCGCCATTTTTTACCGAGGGCGGTAGTGCACCTTTTGACCCCCGAAGAGCCCTACAAAAAATTCATTTTCTCGAAAACTATAAATCGAATCCCGAATCCGAAAGCAGATTCGGATTCAGGAAAGATGCGGGCTCAATTCTACATAAAAAATGTTAAAATCGAGAACGATAAAAAATTCGCCATTTTTTACCGAGGGCGGTAGTGCAACTTTTGACCCCCGAGGAGCCCTACAAAAAATTCATTTTCTCGAAAACTATAAATCGAATCCCGAATCCGAAAGCAGATTCGGATTCAGGAAAGATGGGGGCTCAATTCTACATAAAAAATATTAAAATCGAAAACGATAAAAAATTCGCCATTTTTTACCGAGGGCGGTAGTGCACCTTTTGACCCCCGAAGAGCCCTACAAAAAATTCATTTTCTCGAAAACTATAAATCGAATCCCGAATCCGAAAGCAGATTCGGATTCAGGAAAGATGCGGGCTCAATTCTACATAAAAAATGTTAAAATCGAAAACGATAAAAAATTCGCCATTTTTTACCGAGGGCGGTAGCGCAACTTTTGACCCCCGAAGAGCGCTACAAAAAATTCATTTTCTCGAAAACTATAAATCGAATTCCGAATCCGTGAGCAGATTCGGATTCAGTAAAGATGTGGGCTCAATTCTACATAAAAAATATTAAAATCGAAAACGATAAAAAATTCGCCATTTTTTACCGAGGGCGGTAGTGCAACTTTTGACCCCCGAAGAGCCCTACAAAAAATTCATTTTCTCGAAAACTATAAATCGAATCCCGAATCCGAAAGCAGATTCGGATTCAGGAAAGATGCGGGCTCAATTCTACATAAAAAATATTAAAATCGAAAACGATAAAAAATTCGCCATTTTTTACCGAGGGCGGTAGTGCACCTTTTGACCCCCGAAGAGCCCTACAAAAAATTCATTTTCTCGAAAACTATAAATCGAATCCCGAATCCGTGAGCAGATTCGGATTCAGTAAAGATGGGGGCTCATTTCTACATTAAAAATATTAAAATCGAAAACGATAAAAAATTCGCCATTTTTTACCGAGGGCGGTAGTGCAACTTTTGACCCCCGAAGAGCCCTACAAAAAATTCATTTTCTCGAAAACTATAAATCGAATCCCGAATCCGAAAGCAGATTCGGATTCAGGAAAGATGCGGGCTCAATTCTACATAAAAAATGTTAAAATCGAGAACGATAAAAAATTCGCCATTTTTTACCGAGGGCGGTAGTGCAACTTTTGACCCCCGAGGAGCCCTACAAAAAATTCATTTTCTCGAAAACTATAAATCGAATCCCGAATCCGAAAGCAGATTCGGATTCAGGAAAGATGGGGGCTCAATTCTACATAAAAAATATTAAAATCGAAAACGATAAAAAATTCGCCATTTTTTACCGAGGGCGGTAGTGCAACTTTTGACCCCCGAAGAGCCCTACAAAAAATTCATTTTCTCGAAAACTATAAATCGAATCCCGAATCCGAAAGCAGATTCGGATTCAGGAAAGATGCGGGCTCAATTCTACATAAAAACTGTTAAAATCGAAAACGATAAAAAATTCGCCATTTTTTACCGAGGGCGGTAGCGCAACTTTTGACCCCCGAAGAGCGCTACAAAAAATTCATTTTCTCGAAAACTATAAATCGAATCCCGAATCCGTGAGCAGATTCGGATTCAGTAAAGATGGGGGCTCAATTCTACATTAAAAATATTAAAATCGAAAACGATAAAAAATTCGCCATTTTTTACCGAGGGCGGTAGTGCAACTTTTGACCCCCGAAGAGCCCTACAAAAAATTCATTTTCTCGAAAACTATAAATCGAATCCCGAATCCGAAAGCAGATTCGGATTCAGGAAAGATGCGGGCTCAATTCTACATAAAAAATATTAAAATCGAAAACGATAAAAAATTCGCCATTTTTTACCCAGGGCGGTAGTGCACCTTTTGACCCCCGAAGAGCACTACAAAAAATTCATTTTCTCGAAAACTATAAATCGAATCCCGAATCCGTGAGCAGATTCGGATTCAGTAAAGATGGGGGTTCAATTCTACATTAAAAATATTAAAATCGAAAACGATAAAAAATTCGCCATTTTTTTATCGAGGGCGATAGTGCAACTTTTGACCCCCGAAGAGCGCTACAAAAAATTCATTTTCTCGAAAACTATAAATCGAATCCCGAATCCGTGAGCAGATTCGGATTCAGTAAAGATGGGGGCTCAATTCTACATTAAAAATATTAAAATCGAAAACGATAAAAAATTCGCCATTTTTTACCGAGGGCGGTAGTGCAACTTTTGACCCCCGAAGAGCCCTACAAAAAATTCATTTTCTCGAAAACTATAAATCGAATCCCGAATCCGAAAGCAGATTCGGATTCAGGAAAGATGCGGACTCAATTCTACATAAAAAATATTAAAATCGAAAACGATAAAAAATTCGCCATTTTTTACCGAGGGCGGTAGTGCACCTTTGACCCCCGAAGAGCCCTACAAAAAATTCATTTTCTCGAAAACTATAAATCGAATCCCGAATCCGTGAGCAGATTCGGATTCAGTAAAGATGGGGGCTCAATTCTACATTAAAAATATTAAAATCGAAAACGATAAAAAATTCGCCATTTTTTACCGAGGGCGGTAGTGCAACTTTTGACCCCCGAAGAGCCCTACAAAAAATTCATTTTCTCGAAAACTATAAATCGAATCCCGAATCCGAAAGCAGATTCGGATTCAGGAAAGATGCGGGCTCAATTCTACATAAAAAATGTTAAAATCGAAAGCGATAAAAAATTCGCCATTTTTTACCGAGGGCGGTAGCGCAACTTTTGACCCCCGAAGAGCGCTACAAAAAATTCATTTTCTCGAAAACTATAAATCGAATCCCGAATCCGTGAGCAGATTCGGATTCAGTAAAGATGGGGGCTCAATTCTACATTAAAAATATTAAAATCGAAAACGATAAAAAATTCGCCATTTTTTACCGAGGGCGGTAGTGCAACTTTTGACCCCCGAAGAGCCCTACAAAAAATTCATTTTCTCGAAAACTATAAATCGAATCCCGAATCCGAAAGCAGATTCGGATTCAGGAAAGATGCGGGCTCAATTCTACATAAAAAATATTAAAATCGAAAACGATAAAAAATTCGTCATTTTTTACCCAGGGCGGTAGTGCACCTTTTGACCCCCGAAGAGCCCTACAAAAAATTCATTTTCTCGAAAACTATAAATCGAATCCCGATTCCGTGAGCAGATTCGGATTCAGTAAAGATGGGGGCTCAATTCTACATTAAAAATATTAAAATCGAAAACGATAAAAAATTCGCCATTTTTTTATCGAGGGCGATAGTGCAACTTTTGACCCCCGAAGAGCCCTACAAAAAATTCATTTTCTCGAAAACTATAAATCGAATCCCGAATCCGAAAGCAGATTCGGATTCAGGAAAGATGGGGGCTCAATTCTACATACAAAATGTTAAAATCGAAAACGATAAAAAATTCGCCACTTTTTACCGAGGGCGGTAGTGCAACTTTTGACCCCCGAAGAGCCCTACAAAAAATTCATTTTCTCGAAAACTATAAATCGAATCCCGAATCCAAAAGCAGATTCGGATTCAGGAAAGATGCGTGCTCAATTCTACATAAAAAATATTAAAATCGAAAACGATAAAAAATTCGCCATTTTTTACCGAGGGCGGTAGCGCAACTTTTGACCCCCGAAGAGCGCTACAAAAAATTCATTTTGTCGAAAACTATAAATCGAATCCCAAATCAGTGAGGAGATTCGGATTCAGTAAAGATGGGGGCTCAATTCTACATTAAAAATATTAAAATCGAAAACGATAAAAAATTCGCCATTTTTTACCGAGGGCGGTAGCGCAACTTTTGACCCCCGAAGAGCGCTACAAAAAATTCATTTTCTCGAAAACTATAAATCGAATCCCGAATCCGAAAGCAGATTCGGATTCAGGAAAGATGCGGGCTCAATTCTACATAAAAAATGTTAAAATCGAAAACGATAAAAAATTCGCCATTTTTTACCGAGGGCGGTAGCGCAACTTTTGACCCCCGAAGAGCGCTACAAAAAATTCATTTTCTCGAAAACTATAAATCGAATCCCGAATCCGAAAGCAGATTCGGATTCAGTAAAGATGGGGGCTCAATTCTACATAAAAAATGTTAAAATCGAAAACGATAATAAATTCGCCATTTTTTACCGAGGGCGGTAGTGCACCTTTTGACCCCCGAAGAGCCCTACAAAAAATTCATTTTCTCGAAAACTATAAATCGAATCCCGAATCCGTGAGCAGATTCGGATTCAGTAAAGATGGGGGCTCAATTCTACATAAAAAATATTAAAATCGAAAACGATAAAAAATTCGCCATTTTTTACCGAGGGCGGTAGTGCAACTTTTGACCCCCGAAGAGCCCTACAAAAAATTCATTTTCTCGAAAACTATAAATCGAATCCCGAATCCGAACGCAGATTCGGATTCAGGAAAGATGCGGACTCAATTCTACATAAAAAATATTAAAATCGAAAACGATAAAAAATTCGCCATTTTTTACCGAGGGCGGTAGTGCACCTTTTGACCCCCGAAGAGCCCTACAAAAAATTCATTTTCTCGAAAACTATAAATCGAATCCCGAATCCGTGAGCAGATTCGGATTCAGTAAAGATGGGGGCTCAATTCTACATAAAAAATATTAAAATCGAAAACGATAAAAAATTCGCCATTTTTTACCGAGGGCGGTAGTGCAACTTTTGACCCCCGAAGAGCCCTACAAAAGATTCATTTTCTCGAAAACTATAAATCGAATCCCGAATCCGAAAGCAGATTCGGATTCAGGAAAGATGCGGGCTCAATTCTACATAAAAAATATTAAAATCGAAAACGATAAAAAATTCGCCATTTTTTACCGAGGGCGGTAGTGCACCTTTTGACCCCCGAAGAGCCCTACAAAAAATTCATTTTCTCGAAAACTATAAATCGAATCCCGAATCCGTGAGCAGATTCGGATTCAGTAAAGATGGGGGCTCAATTCTTAATTTTGACCCCCGAAGAGCCCTACAAAAAATTCAAATTCAAAACTATAAATCGAATCCCGAATCCGAAAGCAGATTCGGATTCAGGAAAGATGCGGGCTCAATTCTACATAAAAAATGTTAAAATCGAAAACGATAAAAAATTCGCCATTTTTTACCGAGGGCGGTAGTGCAACTTTTGACCCCCGAAGAGCGCTACAAAAAATTCATTTTCTCGAAAACTATAAATCGAATCCCGAATCCGTGAGCAGATTCGGATTCAGTAAAGATGGGGGCTCAATTCTACATAAAAAATATTAAAATCGAAAACGATAAAAAATTCGCCATTTTTTACCGAGGGCGGTAGTGCAACTTTTGACCCCCGAAGAGCCCTACAAAAAATTCATTTTCTCGAAAACTATAAATCGAATCCCGAATCCGAAAGCAGATTCGGATTCAGGAAAGATGCGGGCTCAATTCTACATAAAAAATGTTAAAATCAAAAACGATAAAAAATTCGCCATTTTTTACCGAGGGCGGTAGCGCAACTTTTGACCCCCGAAGAGCCCTACAAAAAATTCATTTTCTCGAAAACTATAAATCGAATACCGAATCCGTGAGCAGATTCGGATTCAGTAAAGATGGAGGCTCAATTCTACATTAAAAATATTAAAATCGAAAACGATAAAAAATTCGCCATTTTTTACCGAGGGCGGTAGTGCAACTTTTGACCCCCGAAGAGCCCTACAAAAAATTCATTTTCTCGAAAACTATAAATCGAATCCCGAATCCGAAAGCAGATTCGGATTCAGGAAAGATGCGGGCTCAATTCTACATAAAAAATATTAAAATCGAAAACGATAAAAAATTCGCCATTTTTTACCGAGGGCGGTAGCGCAACTTTTGACCCCCGAAGAGCCCTACAAAAAATTCATTTTCTCGAAAACTATAAATCGAATCCCGAATCCGTGAGCAGATTCGGATTCAGTAAAGATGGGGGCTCAATTCTACATTAAAAATATTAAAATCGAAAACGATAAAAAATTCGCCATTTTTTACCGAGGGCGGTAGTGCAACTTTTGACCCCCGAAGAGCCCTACAAAAAAATCATTTTCTCGAAAACTATAAATCGAATCCCGAATCCGAAAGCAGATTCGGATTCAGGAAAGATGCGGGCTCAATTCTACATAAAAAATGTTAAAATCGAAAACGATAAAAAATTCGCCATTTTTTACCGAGGGCGGTAGCGCAACTTTTGACCCCCGAAGAGCGCTACAAAAAATTCATTTTCTCGAAAACTATAAATCGAATCCCGAATCCGTGAGCAGATTCGGATTCAGTAAAGATGGGGGCTCAATTCTACATAAAAAATATTAAAATCGAAAACGATAAAAAATTCGCCATTTTTTACCGAGGGCGGTAGTGTAACTTTTGACCCCCGAAGAGCCCTACAAAAAATTCATTTTCTCGAAAACTATAAATCGAATCCCGAATCCGAAAGCAGATTCGGATTCAGTAAAGATGGGGGCTCAATTCTACATAAAAAATGTTAAAATCGAAAACGATAAAAAATTCGCCATTTTTTACCGAGGGCGGTAGCGCAACTTTTGACCCCCGAAGAGCGCTACAAAAAATTCATTTTCTCGAAAACTATAAATCGAATCCCGAATCCGTGAGCAGATTCGGATTCAGTAAAGATGGGGGCTCAATTCTACATTAAAAGTATTAAAATCGAAAACGATAAAAAATTCGCTATTTTTTTACCAAGGGCGGTAGTGCAACTTTTGACCCCCGAAGAGCCCTACAAAAAATTCATTTTCTCGAAAACTATAAATCGAATCCCGAATCCGAACGCAGATTCGGATTCAGGAAAGATGCGGACTCAATTCTACATAAAAAATATTAAAATCGAAAACGATAAAAAATTCGCCATTTTTTACCGAGGGCGGTAGTGCACCTTTTGACCCCCGAAGAGCCCTACAAAAAATTCATTTTCTCGAAAACTATAAATCGAATCCCGAATCCGTGAGCAGATTCGGATTCAGTAAAGATGGGGGCTCAATTCTTAATTTTGACCCCCGAAGAGCCCTACAAAAAATTCAAATTCAAAACTATAAATCGAATCCCGAATCCGAAAGCAGATTCGGATTCAGGAAAGATGCGGGCTCAATTCTACATAAAAAATGTTAAAATCGAAAACGATAAAAAATTCGCCATTTTTTACCGAGGGCGGTAGTGCAACTTTTGACCCCCGAAGAGCGCTACAAAAAATTCATTTTCTCGAAAACTATAAATCGAATCCCGAATCCGTGAGCAGATTCGGATTCAGTAAAGATGGGGGCTCAATTCTACATAAAAAATATTAAAATCGAAAACGATAAAAAATTCGCCATTTTTTACCGAGGGCGGTAGTGCAACTTTTGACCCCCGAAGAGCCCTACAAAAAATTCATTTTCTCGAAAACTATAAATCGAATCCCGAATCCGAAAGCAGATTCGGATTCAGGAAAGATGCGGGCTCAATTCTACATAAAAAATGTTAAAATCAAAAACGATAAAAAATTCGCCATTTTTTACCGAGGGCGGTAGCGCAACTTTTGACCCCCGAAGAGCGCTACAAAAAATTCATTTTCTCGAAAACTATAAATCGAATACCGAATCCGTGAGCAGATTCGGATTCAGTAAAGATGGAGGCTCAATTCTACATTAAAAATATTAAAATCGAAAACGATAAAAAATTCGCCATTTTTTACCGAGGGCGGTAGTGCAACTTTTGACCCCCGAAGAGCCCTACAAAAAATTCATTTTCTCGAAAACTATAAATCGAATCCCGAATCCGAAAGCAGATTCGGATTCAGGAAAGATGCGGGCTCAATTCTACATAAAAAATATTAAAATCGAAAACGATAAAAAATTCGCCATTTTTTACCGAGGGCGGTAGCGCAACTTTTGACCCCCGAAGAGCCCTACAAAAAATTCATTTTCTCGAAAACTATAAATCGAATCCCGAATCCGTGAGCAGATTCGGATTCAGTAAAGATGGGGGCTCAATTCTACATTAAAAATATTAAAATCGAAAACGATAAAAAATTCGCCATTTTTTACCGAGGGCGGTAGTGCAACTTTTGACCCCCGAAGAGCCCTACAAAAAAATCATTTTCTCGAAAACTATAAATCGAATCCCGAATCCGAAAGCAGATTCGGATTCAGGAAAGATGCGGGCTCAATTCTACATAAAAAATGTTAAAATCGAAAACGATAAAAAATTCGCCATTTTTTACCGAGGGCGGTAGCGCAACTTTTGACCCCCGAAGAGCGCTACAAAAAATTCATTTTCTCGAAAACTATAAATCGAATCCCGAATCCGTGAGCAGATTCGGATTCAGTAAAGATGGGGGCTCAATTCTACATAAAAAATATTAAAATCGAAAACGATAAAAAATTCGCCATTTTTTACCGAGGGCGGTAGTGTAACTTTTGACCCCCGAAGAGCCCTACAAAAAATTCATTTTCTCGAAAACTATAAATCGAATCCCGAATCCGAAAGCAGATTCGGATTCAGTAAAGATGGGGGCTCAATTCTACATAAAAAATGTTAAAATCGAAAACGATAAAAAATTCGCCATTTTTTACCGAGGGCGGTAGCGCAACTTTTGACCCCCGAAGAGCGCTACAAAAAATTCATTTTCTCGAAAACTATAAATCGAATCCCGAATCCGTGAGCAGATTCGGATTCAGTAAAGATGGGGGCTCAATTCTACATTAAAAGTATTAAAATCGAAAACGATAAAAAATTCGCTATTTTTTTACCAAGGGCGGTAGTGCAACTTTTGACCCCCGAAGAGCCCTACAAAAAATTCATTTTCTCGAAAACTATAAATCGAATCCCGAATCCGAACGCAGATTCGGATTCAGGAAAGATGCGGACTCAATTCTACATAAAAAATATTAAAATCGAAAACGATAAAAAATTCGCCATTTTTTACCGAGGGCGGTAGTGCACCTTTTGACCCCCGAAGAGCCCTACAAAAAATTCATTTTCTCGAAAACTATAAATCGAATCCCGAATCCGTGAGCAGATTCGGATTCAGTAAAGATGGGGGCTCAATTCTACATAAAAAATATTAAAATCGAAAACGATAAAAAATTCGCCATTTTTTACCGAGGGCGGTAGTGCAACTTTTGACCCCCGAAGAGCCCTACAAAAAATTCATTTTCTCGAAAACTATAAATCGAATCCCGAATCCGAAAGCAGATTCGGATTCAGGAAAGATGCGGGCTCAATTCTACATAAAAAATATTAAAATCGAAAACGATAAAAAATTCGCCATTTTTTACCGAGGGCGGTAGTGCACCTTTTGACCCCCGAAGAGCCCTACAAAAAATTCATTTTCTCGAAAACTATAAATCGAATCCCGAATCCGTGAGCAGATTCGGATTCAGTAAAGATGGGGGCTCAATTCTCAATTTTGACCAACGAAGAGCCCTACAAAAAATTCAAATTCAAAACTATAAATCGAATCCCGAATCCGAAAGCAGATTCGGATTCAGGAAAGATGCGGGCTCAATTCTACATAAAAAATGTTAAAATCGAAAACGATAAAAAATTCGCCATTTTTTACCGAGGGCGGTAGCGCAACTTTTGACCCCCGAAGAGCGCTACAAAAAATTCATTTTCGCGAAAACTATAAATCGAATCCCGAATCCGTGAGCAGATTCGGATTCAGTAAAGATGGGGGCTCAATTCTACATAAAAAATATTAAAATCGAAAACGATAAAAAATTAGCCATTTTTTACCGAGGGCGGTAGTGTAACTTTTGACCCCCGAAGAGCCCTACAAAAAATTCATTTTCTCGAAAACTATAAATCGAATCCCGAATCCGAAAGCAGATTCGGATTCAGTAAAGATGGGGGCTCAATTCTACATAAAAAATGTTAAAATCGAAAACGATAAAAAATTCGCCATTTTTTACCGAGGGCGGTAGTGCACCTTTTGACCCCCGAAGAGCCCTACAAAAAATTCATTTTCTCGAAAACTATAAATCGAATCCCGAATCCGTGAGCAGATTCGGATTCAGTAAAGATGGGGGCTCAATTCTACATAAAAAATATTAAAATCGAAAACGATAAAAAATTCGCCATTTTTTACCGAGGGCGGTAGTGCAACTTTTGACCCCCGAAGAGCCCTACAAAAAATTCATTTTCTCGAAAACTATAAATCGAATCCCGAATCCGAACGCAGATTCGGATTCAGGAAAGATGCGGACTCAATTCTACATAAAAAATATTAAAATCGAAAACGATAAAAAATTCGAAATTTTTTACCGAGGGCGGTAGTGCACCTTTTGACCCCCGAAGAGCCCTACAAAAAATTCATTTTCTCGAAAACTATAAATCGAATCCCGAATCCGTGAGCAGATTCGGATTCAGTAAAGATGGGGGCTCAATTCTACATAAAAAATATTAAAATCGAAAACGATAAAAAATTCGCCATTTTTTACCGAGGGCGGTAGTGCAACTTTTGACCCCCGAAGAGCCCTACAAAAAATTCATTTTCTCGAAAACTATAAATCGAATCCCGAATCCGAAAGCAGATTCGGATTCAGGAAAGATGCGGGCTCAATTCTACATAAAAAATATTAAAATCGAAAACGATAAAAAATTCGCCATTTTTTACCGAGGGCGGTAGTGCACCTTTTGACCCCCGAAGAGCCCTACAAAAAATTCATTTTCTCGAAAACTATAAATCGAATCCCGAATCCGTGAGCAGATTCGGATTCAGTAAAGATGTAGGCTCAATTCTTAATTTTGACCCCCGAAGAGCCCTACAAAAAATTCAAATTCAAAACTATAAATCGAATCCCGAATCCGAAAGCAGATTCGGATTCAGGAAAGATGCGGGCTCAATTCTACATAAAAAATGTTAAAATCGAAAACGATAAAAAATTCGCCATTTTTTACCGAGGGCGGTAGTGCAACTTTTGACCCCCGAAGAGCGCTACAAAAAATTCATTTTCTCGAAAACTATAAATCGAATCCCGAATCCGTGAGCAGATTCGGATTCAGTAAAGATGGGGGCTCAATTCTACATAAAAAATATTAAAATCGAAAACGATAAAAAATTCGCCATTTTTTACCGAGGGCGGTAGTGCAACTTTTGACCCCCGAAGAGCCCTACAAAAAATTCATTTTCTCGAAAACTATAAATCGAATCCCGAATCCGAAAGCAGATTCGGATTCAGGAAAGATGCGGGCTCAATTCTACATAAAAAATGTTAAAATCAAAAACGATAAAAAATTCGACATTTTTTACCGAGGGCGGTAGCGCAACTTTTGACCCTCGAAGAGCCCTACAAAAAATTCATTTTCTCGAAAACTATAAATCGAATCCCGAATCCGTGAGCAGATTCGGATTCAGTAAAGATGGAGGCTCAATTCTACATTAAAAATATTAAAATCGAAAACGATAAAAAATTCGCCATTTTTTACCGAGGGCGGTAGTGCAACTTTTGACCCCCGAAGAGCCCTACAAAAAATTCATTTTCTCGAAAACTATAAATCGAATCCCGAATCCGAAAGCAGATTCGGATTCAGGAAAGATGCGGGCTCAATTCTACATAAAAAATGTTAAAATCGAAAACGATAAAAAATTCGCCATTTTTTACCGAGGGCGGTAGCGCAACTTTTGACCCCCGAAGAGCGCTACAAAAAATTCATTTTCTCGAAAACTATAAATCGAATCCCGAATCCGTGAGCAGATTCGGATTCAGTAAAGATGGGGGCTCAATTCTACATAAAAAATATTAAAATCGAAAACGATAAAAAATTCGCCATTTTTTACCGAGGGCGGTAGCGCAACTTTTGACCCCCGAAGAGCGCTACAAAAAATTCATTTTCTCGAAAACTATAAATCGAATCCCGAATCCGTGAGCAGATTCGGATTCAGTAAAGATGGGGGCTCAATTCTACATAAAAAATATTAAAATCGAAAACGATAAAAAATTCGCCATTTTTTACCGAGGGCGGTAGTGCACCTTTTGACCCCCGAAGAGCCCTACAAAAAATTCATTTTCTCGAAAACTATAAATCGAATCCCGAATCCGTGAGCAGATTCGGATTCAGTAAAGATGGGGGCTCAATTCTCAATTTTGACCAACGAAGAGCCCTACAAAAAATTCAAATTCAAAACTATAAATCGAATCCCGAATCCGAAAGCAGATTCGGATTCAGGAAAGATGCGGGCTCAATTCTACATAAAAAATGTTAAAATCGAAAACGATAAAAAATTCGCCATTTTTTACCGAGGGCGGTAGCGCAACTTTTGACCCCCGAAGAGCGCTACAAAAAATTCATTTTCGCGAAAACTATAAATCGAATCCCGAATCCGTGAGCAGATTCGGATTCAGTAAAGATGGGGGCTCAATTCTACATAAAAAATATTAAAATCGAAAACGATAAAAAATTAGCCATTTTTTACCGAGGGCGGTAGTGTAACTTTTGACCCCCGAAGAGCCCTACAAAAAATTCATTTTCTCGAAAACTATAAATCGAATCCCGAATCCGAAAGCAGATTCGGATTCAGTAAAGATGGGGGCTCAATTCTACATAAAAAATGTTAAAATCGAAAACGATAAAAAATTCGCCATTTTTTACCGAGGGCGGTAGTGCACCTTTTGACCCCCGAAGAGCCCTACAAAAAATTCATTTTCTCGAAAACTATAAATCGAATCCCGAATCCGTGAGCAGATTCGGATTCAGTAAAGATGGGGGCTCAATTCTACATAAAAAATATTAAAATCGAAAACGATAAAAAATTCGCCATTTTTTACCGAGGGCGGTAGTGCAACTTTTGACCCCCGAAGAGCCCTACAAAAAATTCATTTTCTCGAAAACTATAAATCGAATCCCGAATCCGAACGCAGATTCGGATTCAGGAAAGATGCGGACTCAATTCTACATAAAAAATATTAAAATCGAAAACGATAAAAAATTCGAAATTTTTTACCGAGGGCGGTAGTGCACCTTTTGACCCCCGAAGAGCCCTACAAAAAATTCATTTTCTCGAAAACTATAAATCGAATCCCGAATCCGTGAGCAGATTCGGATTCAGTAAAGATGGGGGCTCAATTCTACATAAAAAATATTAAAATCGAAAACGATAAAAAATTCGCCATTTTTTACCGAGGGCGGTAGTGCAACTTTTGACCCCCGAAGAGCCCTACAAAAAATTCATTTTCTCGAAAACTATAAATCGAATCCCGAATCCGAAAGCAGATTCGGATTCAGGAAAGATGCGGGCTCAATTCTACATAAAAAATATTAAAATCGAAAACGATAAAAAATTCGCCATTTTTTACCGAGGGCGGTAGTGCACCTTTTGACCCCCGAAGAGCCCTACAAAAAATTCATTTTCTCGAAAACTATAAATCGAATCCCGAATCCGTGAGCAGATTCGGATTCAGTAAAGATGTAGGCTCAATTCTTAATTTTGACCCCCGAAGAGCCCTACAAAAAATTCAAATTCAAAACTATAAATCGAATCCCGAATCCGAAAGCAGATTCGGATTCAGGAAAGATGCGGGCTCAATTCTACATAAAAAATGTTAAAATCGAAAACGATAAAAAATTCGCCATTTTTTACCGAGGGCGGTAGTGCAACTTTTGACCCCCGAAGAGCGCTACAAAAAATTCATTTTCTCGAAAACTATAAATCGAATCCCGAATCCGTGAGCAGATTCGGATTCAGTAAAGATGGGGGCTCAATTCTACATAAAAAATATTAAAATCGAAAACGATAAAAAATTCGCCATTTTTTACCGAGGGCGGTAGTGCAACTTTTGACCCCCGAAGAGCCCTACAAAAAATTCATTTTCTCGAAAACTATAAATCGAATCCCGAATCCGAAAGCAGATTCGGATTCAGGAAAGATGCGGGCTCAATTCTACATAAAAAATGTTAAAATCAAAAACGATAAAAAATTCGACATTTTTTACCGAGGGCGGTAGCGCAACTTTTGACCCTCGAAGAGCCCTACAAAAAATTCATTTTCTCGAAAACTATAAATCGAATCCCGAATCCGTGAGCAGATTCGGATTCAGTAAAGATGGAGGCTCAATTCTACATTAAAAATATTAAAATCGAAAACGATAAAAAATTCGCCATTTTTTACCGAGGGCGGTAGTGCAACTTTTGACCCCCGAAGAGCCCTACAAAAAATTCATTTTCTCGAAAACTATAAATCGAATCCCGAATCCGAAAGCAGATTCGGATTCAGGAAAGATGCGGGCTCAATTCTACATAAAAAATGTTAAAATCGAAAACGATAAAAAATTCGCCATTTTTTACCGAGGGCGGTAGCGCAACTTTTGACCCCCGAAGAGCGCTACAAAAAATTCATTTTCTCGAAAACTATAAATCGAATCCCGAATCCGTGAGCAGATTCGGATTCAGTAAAGATGGGGGCTCAATTCTACATAAAAAATATTAAAATCGAAAACGATAAAAAATTCGCCATTTTTTACCGAGGGCGGTAGCGCAACTTTTGACCCCCGAAGAGCGCTACAAAAAATTCATTTTCTCGAAAACTATAAATCGAATCCCGAATCCGTGAGCAGATTCGGATTCAGTAAAGATGGGGGCTCAATTCTACATTAAAAGTATTAAAATCGAAAACGATAAAAAATTCGCTATTTTTTTACCAAGGGCGGTAGTGCAACTTTTGACCCCCGAAGAGCCCTACAAAAAATTCATTTTCTCGAAAACTATAAATCGAATCCCGAATCCGAACGCAGATTCGGATTCAGGAATGATGCGGGCTCAATTCTACATAAAAAAATGTTAAAATCGAAAACGATAAAAAATTCGCCATTTTTTACCGAGGGCGGTAGTGCAACTTTTGACCCCCGAAGAGCGCTACAAAAAATTCATTTTCTCGAAAACTATAAATCGAATCCCGAATCCGTGAGCAGATTCGGATTCAGTAAAGATGGGGGCTCAATTCTACATAAAAAAATGTTAAAATCGAAAACGATAAAAAATTCGCCATTTTTTACCGAGGGCGGTAGTGCAACTTTTGACCCCCGAAGAGCCCTACAAAAAATTCATTTTCTCGTAAACTATAAATCGAATCCCGAATCCGAAAGCAGATTCGGATTCAGGAAAGATGCGGGCTCAATTCTACATAAAAAATGTTAAAATCAAAAACGATAAAAAATTCGCCATTTTTTACCGAGGGCGGTAGCGCAACTTTTGACCCCCGAAGAGCGCTACAAAAAATTCATTTTCTCGAAAACTATAAATCGAATCCCGAATCCGTGAGCAGATTCGGATTCAGTAAAGATGGGGGCTCAATTCTACATTAAAAATATTAAAATCGAAAACGATAAAAAATTCGCCATTTTTTACCGAGGGCGGTAGTGCAACTTTTGACCCCCGAAGAGCCCTACAAAAAATTCATTTTCTCGAAAACTATAAATCGAATCCCGAATCCGAAAGCAGATTCGGATTCAGGAAAGATGGGGGCTCAATTCTACATAAAAAATGTTAAAATCGAAAACGATAAAAAATTCGCCACTTTTTACCGAGGGCGGTAGTGCAACTTTTGACCCCCGAAGAGCCCTACAAAAAATCATTTTCTCGAAAACTATAAATCGAATCCCGAATCCAAAAGCAGATTCGGATTCAGGAAAGATGCGGGCTCAATTCTACATAAAAAATATTAAAATCGAAAACGATAAAAAATTCGCCATTTTTTACCGAGGGCGGTAGTGCACCTTTTGACCCCCGAAGAGCCCTACAAAAAATTCATTTTGTCGAAAACTATAAATCGAATCCCAAATCAGTGAGGAGATTCGGATTCAGTAAAGATGGGGGCTCAATTCTACATTAAAAATATTAAAATCGAAAACGATAAAAAATTCGCCATTTTTTACCGAGGGCGGTAGCGCAACTTTTGACCCCCGAAGAGCGCTACAAAAAATTCATTTTCTCGAAAACTATAAATCGAATCCCGAATCCGTGAGCAGATTCGGATTCAGTAAAGATGGGGGCTCAATTCTACATTAAAAATATTAAAATCGAAAACGATAAAAAATTCGCCATTTTTTACCGAGGGCGGTAGTGCAACTTTTGACCCCCGAAGAGCATTACAAAAAATTCATTTTCTCGAAAACTATAAATCGAATCCCGAATCCGAAAGCAGATTCGGATTCAGGAAAGATGCGGGCTCAATTCTACATAAAAAATATTAAAATCGAAAACGATAAAAAATTCGCCATTTTTTACCGAGGGCGGTAGTGCACCTTTTGACCCCCGAAGAGCCCTACAAAAAATTCATTTTCTCGAAAACTATAAATCGAATCCCGAATCCGTGAGCAGATTCGGATTCAGTAAAGATGGGGGCTCAATTCTACATTAAAAATATTAAAATCGAAAACGATAAAAAATTCGCCATTTTTTACCTAGGGCGGTAGTGCAACTTTTGACCCCCGAAGAGCCCTACAAAAAATTCATTTTCTCGAAAACTATAAATCGAATCCCGAATCCGAAAGCAGATTCGGATTCAGGAAAGATGCGGGCTCAATTCTACATAAAAAATATTAAAATCGAAAACGATAAAAAATTCGCCATTTTTTACCCAGGGCGGTAGTGCACCTTGTGACCCCCGAAGAGCCCTACAAAAAATTCATTTTCTCGAAAACTATAAATCGAATCCCGAATCCGTGAGCAGATTCGGATTCAGTAAAGATGGGGGCTCAATTCTACATTAAAAATATTAAAATCGAAAACGATAAAAAATTCGCCATTTTTTTACCGAGGGCGGTAATGCAACTTTTGACCCCCGAAGAGCCCTACAAAAAATTCATTTTCTCGAAAACTATAAATCGAATCCCGAATCCGAAAGCAGATTCGGATTCAGGAAAGATGGGGGCTCAATTCTACATAAAAAATGTTAAAATCGAAAACGATAAAAAATTCGCCACTTTTTACCGAGGGCGGTAGTGCAACTTTTGACCCCCGAAGAGCCCTACAAAAAATTCATTTTCTCGAAAACTATAAATCGAATCCCGAATCCAAAAGCAGATTCGGATTCAGGAAAGATGCGGGCTCAATTCTACATAAAAAATATTAAAATCGAAAACGATAAAAAATTCGCCATTTTTTACCGAGGGCGGTAGTGCACCTTTTGACCCCCGAAGAGCCCTACAAAAAATTCATTTTGTCGAAAACTATAAATCGAATCCCAAATCAGTGAGGAGATTCGGATTCAGTAAAGATGGGGGCTCAATTCTACATTAAAAATATTAAAATCGAAAACGATAAAAAATTCGCCATTTTTTACCGAGGGCGGTAGCGCAACTTTTGACCCCCGAAGAGCGCTACAAAAAATTCATTTTCTCGAAAACTATAAATCGAATCCCGAATCCGTGAGCAGATTCGGATTCAGTAAAGATGGGGGCTCAATTCTACATTAAAAATATTAAAATCGAAAACGATAAAAAATTCGCCATTTTTTACCGAGGGCGGTAGTGCAACTTTTGACCCCCGAAGAGCCCTACAAAAAATTCATTTTCTCGAAAACTATAAATCGAATCCCGAATCCGAAAGCAGATTCGGATTCAGGAAAGATGCGGGCTCAATTCTACATAAAAAATGTTAAAATCGAAAACGATAAAAAATTCGCCATTTTTTACCGAGGGCGGTAGCGCAACTTTTGACCCCCGAAGAGCCCTACAAAAAATTCATTTTCTCGAAAACTATAAATCGAATCCCGAATCCGAAAGCAGATTCGGATTCAGGAAAGATGGGGGCTCAATTCTACATAAAAAATGTTAAAATCTAAAACGATAAAAAATTCGCCATTTTTTACCGAGGGCGGTAGCGCAACTTTTGACCCCCGAAGAGCGCTACAAAAAATTCATTTTCTCGAAAACTATAAATCGAATCCCGAATCCGTGAGCAGATTCGGATTCAGTAAAGATGGGGGCTCAATTCTACATTAAAAATATTAAAATCGAAAACGATAAAAAGTTCGCCATTTTTTACCGAGGGCGGTAGTGCAACTTTTGACCCCCGAAGAGCCCTACAAAAAATTCATTTTCTCGAAAACTATAAATCGAATCCCGAATCCGAAAGCAGATTCGGATTCAGGAAAGATGCGGGCTCAATTCTACATAAAAAATATTAAAATCGAAAACGATAAAAAATTCGAGATTTTTTACCGAGGGCGGTAGTGCACCTTTTGACCCCCGAAGAGCCCTACAAAAAATTCATTTTCTCGAAAACTATAAATCGAATCCCGAATCCGTGAGCAGATTCGGATTCAGTAAAGATGGGGGCTCAATTCTACATTAAAAATATTAAAATCGAAAACGATAAAAAATTCGCCATTTTTTACCGAGGGCGGTAGTGCAACTTTTGACCCCCGAAGAGCCCTACAAAAAATTCATTTTCTCGAAAACTATAAATCGAATCCCGAATCCGAAAGCAGATTCGGATTCAGGAAAGATGCGGGCTCAATTCTACATTAAAAATATTAAAATCGAAAACGATAAAAAATTCGCCATTTTTTACCGAGGGCGGCAGTGCAACTTTTGACCCCCGAAGAGCCCTACAAAAAATTCATTTTCTCGAAAACTATAAATCGATTCCCGAATCCGAAAGCAGATTCGGATTCAGGAAAGATGCGGGCTCAATTCTACATAAAAAATGTTCAAATCGAAAACTATAAAAAATTCGCCATTTTTTACCGAGGGCGGTAGTGCAACTTTTGACCCCCGAAGAGCCCTACAAAAAATTCATTTTCCCGAAAACTATAAATCGAATCCCGAATCCGAAAGCAGATTCGGATTCAGGAAAGATGCGGGCTCAATTCTACATAAAAAATGTTAAAATCGAAAACGATAAAAAATTCGCCATTTTTTACCGAGGGCGGTAGTGCAACTTTTGACCCCCGAAGAGCCCTACAAAAAATTCATTTTCTCGAAAACTATAAATCGAATCCCGAATCCGAAAGTAGATTCGGATTCAGGAAAGATGCGGGCTCAATTCTACATAAAAAATGTTAAAATCGAAAACGATAAAAAATTCGCCATTTTTTACCGAGGGCGGTAGTGCAACTTTTGACCCCCGAAGAGCCCTACAAAAAATTCATTTTCTCGAAAACTATAAATCGAATCCCGAATCCGAAAGCAGATTCGGAATCAGGAAAGATGCGGGCTCAATTCTACATAAAAAATGTTAAAATCGAAAACGATAAAAAATTCGCCATTTTTTACCGAGGGCGGTAGTGCAACTTTTGACCCCCGAAGAGCCCTACAAAAAATTCATTTTCTCGAAAACTATAAATCGAATCCCGAATCCGAAAGCAGATTCGGAATCAGGAAAGATGCGGGCTCAATTCTACATAAAAAATGTTAAAATCGAAAACGATAAAAAATTCGCCATTTTTTACCGAGGGCGGTAGTGCAACTTTTGACCCCGAAGAGCGCTACAAAAAATTCATTTTCTCGAAAACTATAAATCGAATCCCGAATCCGTGAGCAGATTCGGATTCAGTAAAGATGGGAGCTCAATTCTACATAAAAAATATTAAAATCGAAAACGATAAAAAATTCGCCATTTTTTACCGAGGGCGGTAGTGCAACTTTTGACCCCCGAAGAGCCCTACAAAAAATTCATTTTCTCGAAAACTATAAATCGAATCTCGAATCCCGAATCCGAAAGAAGATTCGGATTCAGGAAAGATGCGGGCTCAATTCTACATAAAAAATGTTAAAATCGAAAACGATAAAAAATTCGCCATTTTTTACCGAGGGCGGTAGCGCAACTTTTGACCCCCGAAGAGCGCTACAAAAAATTCATTTTCTCGAAAACTATAAATCGAATCCCGAATCCGTGAGCAGATTCGGATTCAGTAAAGATGGGGGCTCAATTCTACATAAAAAATGTTAAAATCGAAAACGATAAAAAATTCGCCATTTTTTACCGAGGGCGGTAGTGCAACTTTTGACCCCCGAAGAGCCCTACAAAAAATTCATTTTCTCGAAAACTATAAATCGAATCCCGAATCCGAAAGCAGATTCGGATTCAGGAAAGATGCGGGCTCAATTCTACATAAAATATGTTAAAATCGAAAACGATAAAAAATTCGCCATTTTTTACCGAGGGCGGTAGTGCAACTTTTGACCCCCGAAGAGCGCTACAAAAAATTCATTTTCTCGAAATCTATAAATCGAATCCCGAATCCGTGAGCAGATTCGGATTCAGTAAAGATGGGGGCTCAATTCTACATAAAAAATATTAAAATCGAAAACGATAAAAAATTCTCCATTTTTTACCGAGGGCGGTAGTGCAACTTTTGACCCCCGAAGAGCCCTACAAAAAATTCATTTTCTCGAAAACTCTAAATCGAATCTCGAATCCCGAATCCGAAAGAAGATTCGGATTCAGGAAAGATGCGGGCTCAATTCTACATAAAAAATGTTAAAATCGAAAACGATAAAAAATTCGCCATTTTTTACCGAGGGCGGTAGCGCAACTTTTGACCCCCGAAGAGCGCTACAAAAAATTCATTTTCTCGAAAACTATAAATCGAATCCCGAATCCGTGAGCAGATTCGGATTCAGTAAAGATGGGGGCTCAATTCTACATAAAAAATGTTAAAATCGAAAACGATAAAAAATTCGCCATTTTTTACCGAGGGCGGTAGTGCAACTTTTGACCCCCGAAGAGCCCTACAAAAAATTCATTTTCTCGAAAACTATAAATCGAATCCCGAATCCGAAAGCAGATTCGGATTCAGGAAAGATGCGGGCTCAATTCTACATAAAATATGTTAAAATCGAAAACGATAAAAAATTCGCCATTTTTTACCGAGGGCGGTAGTGCAACTTTTGACCCCCGAAGAGCGCTACAAAAAATTCATTTTCTCGAAATCTATAAATCGAATCCCGAATCCGTGAGCAGATTCGGATTCAGTAAAGATGGGGGCTCAATTCTACATAAAAAATATTAAAATCGAAAACGATAAAAAATTCGCCATTTTTTACCGAGGGCGGTAGTGCAACTTTTGACCCCCGAAGAGCCCTACAAAAAATTCATTTTCTCGAAAACTATAAATCGCATCCCGAATCCGAAAGCAGATTCGGATTCAGGAAAGATGCGGGCTCAATTCTACATAAAAAAATGTTAAAATCGAAAACGACAAAAAATTCGCCATTTTTTACCGAGGGCGGTAGCGCAACTTTTGACCCCCGAAGAGCGCTACAAAAAATTCATTTTCTCGAAAACTATAAATCGAATCCCGAATCCGTGAGCAGATTCGGATTCAGTAAAGATGGGGGCTCAATTCTACATTAAAAATATTAAAATCGAAAACGATAAAAAATTCGCCATTTTTTACCGAGGGCGGTAGTGCAACTTTTGACCCCCGAAGAGCCCTACAAAAAATTAATTTTCTCGAAAACTATAAATCGAATCCCGAATCCGAAAGCAGGTTCGGATTCAGGAAAGATGCGGGCTCAATTCTACATAAAAAATGTTAAAATCGAAAACGATAAAAAATTCGCCATTTTTTACCGAGGGCGGTAGTGCAACTTTTGACCCCCGAAGAGCCCTACAAAAAATTCATTTTCTCGAAAACTATAAATCGAATCCCGAATCCAAAAGCTGATTCGGATTCAGGAAAGATGCGGGCTCAATTCTACATAAAAAAATATTAAAATCGAAAACGATAAAAAATTCGCCATTTTTTACCGAGGGCGGTAGTGCAACTTTTGACCCCCGAAGAGCCCTACAAAAAATTCATTTTGTCGAAAACTATAAATCGAATCCCGAATCCGTGAGCAGATTCGGATTCAGTAAAGATGGGGGCTCAATTCTACATTAAAAATATTAAAATCGAAAACGATAAAAAATTCGCCATTTTTTACCGAGGGCGGTAGTGCAACTTTTGACCCCCGAAGAGCCCTACAAAAAATTCATTTTCTCGAAAACTATAAATCGAATCCCGAATCCGAAAGCAGATTCGGATTCAGGAAAGATGCGGGCTCAATTCTACATTAAAAATATTAAAATCGAAAACGATAAAAAATTCGCCATTTTTTACCGAGGGCGGTAGTGCAACTTTTGACCCCCGAAGAGCCCTACAAAAAATTCATGTTCTCGAAAACTATAAATCGAATCCCGAATCCGAAAGCAGATTCGGATTCAGGAAAGATGCGGGCTCAATTCTACATAAAAAATGTTCAAATCGAAAACGATAAAAAATTCGCCATTTTTTACCGAGGGCGGTAGTGCAACTTTTGACCCCCGAAGAGCCCTACAAAAAATTCATTTTCCCGAAAACTATAAATCGAATCCCGAATCCGAAAGCAGATTCGGATTCAGGAAAGATGCGGGCTCAATTCTACATAAAAAATGTTAAAATCGAAAACGATAAAAAATTCGCCATTTTTTACCGAGGGCGGTAGTGCAACTTTTGACCCCCGAAGAGCCCTACAAAAAATTCATTTTCTCGAAAACTATAAATCGAATCCCGAATCCGAAAGTAGATTCGGATTCAGGAAAGATGCGGGCTCAATTCTACATAAAAAATGTTAAAATCGAAAACGATAAAAAATTCGCCATTTTTTACCGAGGGCGGTAGTGCAACTTTTGACCCCCGAAGAGCCCTACAAAAAATTCATTTTCTCGAAAACTATAAATCGAATCCCGAATCCGAAAGCAGATTCGGAATCAGGAAAGATGCGGGCTCAATTCTACATAAAAAATGTTAAAATCGAAAACGATAAAAAATTCGCCATTTTTTACCGAGGGCGGTAGTGCAACTTTTGACCCCGAAGAGCGCTACAAAAAATTCATTTTCTCGAAAACTATAAATCGAATCCCGAATCCGTGAGCAGATTCGGATTCAGTAAAGATGGGAGCTCAATTCTACATAAAAAATATTAAAATCGAAAACGATAAAAAATTCGCCATTTTTTACCGAGGGCGGTAGTGCAACTTTTGACCCCCGAAGAGCCCTACAAAAAATTCATTTTCTCGAAAACTATAAATCGAATCTCGAATCCCGAATCCGAAAGAAGATTCGGATTCAGGAAAGATGCGGGCTCAATTCTACATAAAAAATGTTAAAATCGAAAACGATAAAAAATTCGCCATTTTTTACCGAGGGCGGTAGCGCAACTTTTGACCCCCGAAGAGCGCTACAAAAAATTCATTTTCTCGAAAACTATAAATCGAATCCCGAATCCGTGAGCAGATTCGGATTCAGTAAAGATGGGGGCTCAATTCTACATAAAAAATGTTAAAATCGAAAACGATAAAAAATTCGCCATTTTTTACCGAGGGCGGTAGTGCAACTTTTGACCCCCGAAGAGCCCTACAAAAAATTCATTTTCTCGAAAACTATAAATCGAATCCCGAATCCGAAAGCAGATTCGGATTCAGGAAAGATGCGGGCTCAATTCTACATAAAATATGTTAAAATCGAAAACGATAAAAAATTCGCCATTTTTTACCGAGGGCGGTAGTGCAACTTTTGACCCCCGAAGAGCGCTACAAAAAATTCATTTTCTCGAAAACTATAAATCGAATCCCGAATCCGTGAGCAGATTCGGATTCAGTAAAGATGGGGGCTCAATTCTACATAAAAAATATTAAAATCGAAAACGATAAAAAATTCGCCATTTTTTACCGAGGGCGGTAGTGCAACTTTTGACCCCCGAAGAGCCCTACAAAAAATTCATTTTCTCGAAAACTATAAATCGCATCCCGAATCCGAAAGCAGATTCGGATTCAGGAAAGATGCGGGCTCAATTCTACATAAAAAAATGTTAAAATCGAAAACGACAAAAAATTCGCCATTTTTTACCGAGGGCGGTAGCGCAACTTTTGACCCCCGAAGAGCGCTACAAAAAATTCATTTTCTCGAAAACTATAAATCGAATCCCGAATCCGAAAGCAGATTCGGATTCAGTAAAGATGCGGGCTCAATTCTACATTAAAAATATTAAAATCGAAAACGATAAAAAATTCGCCATTTTTTACCGAGGGCGGTAGTGCAACTTTTGACCCCCGAAGAGCCCTACAAAAAATTCATTTTCTCGAAAACTATAAATCGAATCCCGAATCCGAAAGCAGATTCGGATTCAGGAAAGATGCGGGCTCAATTCTACATAAAAAATATTAAAATCGAAAACGATAAAAAATTCGCCATTTTTTACCGAGGGCGGTAGTGCACCTTTTGACCCCCGAAGAGCCCTACAAAAAATTCATTTTCTCGAAAACTATAAATCGAATCCCGAATCCGTGAGCAGATTCGGATTCAGTAAAGATGGGGGCTCAATTCTACATTAAAAATATTAAAATCGAAAACGATAAAAAAATCGCCATTTTTTACCTAGGGCGGTAGTGCAACTTTTGACCCCCGAAGAGCCCTACAAAAAATTCATTTTCTCGAAAACTATAAATCGAATCCCGAATCCGAAAGCAGATTCGGATTCAGGAAAGATGCGGGCTCAATTCTACATAAAAAATATTAAAATCGAAAACGATAAAAAATTCGCCATTTTTTACCCAGGGCGGTAGTGCACCTTGTGACCCCCGAAGAGCCCTACAAAAAATTCATTTTCTCGAAAACTATAAATCGAATCCCGAATCCGAAAGCAGATTCGGATTCAGGAAAGATGCGGGCTCAATTCTACATAAAAAATATTAAAATCGAAAACGATAAAAAATTCGCCATTTTTTACCGAGGGCGGTAGCGCAACTTTTGACCCCCGAAGAGCGCTACAAAAAATTCATTTTCTCGAAAACTATAAATCGAATCCCGAATCCGTGAGCAGATTCGGATTCAGTAAAGATGGGGGCTCAATTCTACATTAAAAATATTAAAATCGAAAACGGTATAAAATTCGCCATTTTTTACCGAGGGCGGTAGTGCAACTTTTGACCCCCGAAGAGCCCTACAAAAAATTCATTTTCTCGAAAACTATAAATCGAATCCCGAATCCGAAAGCAGATTCGGATTCAGGAAAGATGCGGGCTCAATTCTACATAAAAAATATTAAAATCGAAAACGATAAAAAATTCGCCATTTTTTACCGAGGGCGGTAGTGCACCTTTTGACCCCCGAAGAGCCCTACAAAAAATTCATTTTCTCGAAAACTATAAATCGAATCCCGAATCCGTGAGCAGATTCGGATTCAGTAAAGATGGGGGCTCAATTCTACATTAAAAATATTAAAATCGAAAACGATAAAAAATTCGCCATTTTTTACCTAGGGCGGTAGTGCAACTTTTGACCCCCGAAGAGCCCTACAAAAAATTCATTTTCTCGAAAACTATAAATCGAATCCCGAATCCGAAAGCAGATTCGGATTCAGGAAAGATGCGGGCTCAATTCTACATAAAAAATATTAAAATCGAAAACGATAAAAAATTCGCCATTTTTTACCCAGGGCGGTAGTGCACCTTGTGACCCCCGAAGAGCCCTACAAAAAATTCATTTTCTCGAAAACTATAAATCGAATCCCGAATCCGTGAGCAGATTCGGATTCAGTAAAGATGGGGGCTCAATTCTACATTAAAAATATTAAAATCGAAAACGATAAAAAATTCGCCATTTTTTTACCGAGGGCGGTAATGCAACTTTTGACCCCCGAAGAGCCCTACAAAAAATTCATTTTCTCGAAAACTATAAATCGAATCCCGAATCCGAAAGCAGATTCGGATTCAGGAAAGATGGGGGCTCAATTCTACATAAAAAATGTTAAAATCGAAAACGATAAAAAATTCGCCACTTTTTACCGAGGGCGGTAGTGCAACTTTTGACCCCCGAAGAGCCCTACAAAAAATTCATTTTCTCGAAAACTATAAATCGAATCCCGAATCCAAAAGCAGATTCGGATTCAGGAAAGATGCGGGCTCAATTCTACATAAAAAATATTAAAATCGAAAACGATAAAAATTTCGCCATTTTTTACCGAGGGCGGTAGTGCACCTTTTGACCCCCGAAGAGCCCTACAAAAAATTCATTTTGTCGAAAACTATAAATCGAATCCCAAATCAGTGAGGAGATTCGGATTCAGTAAAGATGGGGGCTCAATTCTACATTAAAAATATTAAAATCGAAAACGATAAAAAATTCGCCATTTTTTACCGAGGGCGGTAGCGCAACTTTTGACCCCCGAAGAGCGCTACAAAAAATTCATTTTCTCGAAAACTATAAATCGAATCCCGAATCCGTGAGCAGATTCGGATTCAGTAAAGATGGGGGCTCAATTCTACATTAAAAATATTAAAATCGAAAACGATAAAAAATTCGCCATTTTTTACCGAGGGCGGTAGTGCAACTTTTGACCCCCGAAGAGCCCTACAAAAAATTCATTTTCTCGAAAACTATAAATCGAATCCCGAATCCGAAAGCAGATTCGGATTCAGGAAAGATGCGGGCTCAATTCTACATAAAAAATGTTAAAATCGAAAACGATAAAAAATTCGCCATTTTTTACCGAGGGCGGTAGTGCAACTTTTGACCCCCGAAGAGCCCTACAAAAAATTCATTTTCTCGAAAACTATAAATCGAATCCCGAATCCGAAAGCAGATTCTGATTCAGGAAAGATGGGGGCTCAATTCTACACAAAAAATGTTAAAATCTAAAACGATAAAAAATTCGCCATTTTTTACCGAGGGCGGTAGCGCAACTTTTGACCCCCGAAGAGCGCTACAAAAAATTCATTTTCTCGAAAACTATAAATCGAATCCCGAATCCGTGAGCAGATTCGGATTCAGTAAAGATGGGGGCTCAATTCTACATTAAAAATATTAAAATCGAAAACGATAAAAAGTTCGCCATTTTTTACCGAGGGCGGTAGTGCAACTTTTGACCCCCGAAGAGCCCTACAAAAAATTCATTTTCTCGAAAACTATAAATCGAATCCCGAATCCGAAAGCAGATTCGGATTCAGGAAAGATGCGGGCTCAATTCTACATAAAAAATATTAAAATCGAAAACGATAAAAAATTCGAGATTTTTTACCGAGGGCGGTAGTGCACCTTTTGACCCCCGAAGAGCCCTACAAAAAATTCATTTTCTCGAAAACTATAAATCGAATCCCGAATCCGTGAGCAGATTCGGATTCAGTAAAGATGGGGGCTCAATTCTACATTAAAAATATTAAAATCGAAAACGATAAAAAATTCGCTATTTTTTTACCGAGGGCGGTAGTGCAACTTTTGACCCCCGAAGAGCCCTACAAAAAATTCATTTTCTCGAAAACTATAAATCGAATCCCGAATCCGAACGCAGATTCGGATTCAGGAAAGATGCGGACTCAATTCTACATAAAAAATATTAAAATCGAAAACGATAAAAAATTCGCCATTTTTTTACCGAGGGCGGTAGTGCAACTTTTGACCCCCGAAGAGCCCTACAAAAAATTCATTTTCTCGAAAACTATAAATCGAATCCCGAATCCGAAAGCAGATTCGGATTCAGGAAAGATGCGGGCTCAATTCTACATAAAAAAATGTTAAAATCGAAAACGATAAAAAATTCGCCATTTTTTACCGAGGGCGGTAGTGCAACCTTTGACCCCCGAAGAGCCCTACAAAAAATTCATTTTCTCGAAAACTATAAATCGAATCCCGAATCCAAAAGCAGATTCGGATTCAGGAAAGATGCGGGCTCAATTCTACATAAAAAATATTAAAATCGAAAACGATAAAAAATTCGCCATTTTTTACCGAGGGCGGTAGTGCACCTTTTGACCCCCGAAGAGCCCTACAAAAAATTCATTTTGTCGAAAACTATAAATCGAATCCCGAATCCGTGAGCAGATTCGGATTCAGTAAAGATGGGGGCTCAATTCTATATTAAAAATATTAAAATCGAAAACGATAAAAAATTCGCCATTTTTTACCGAGGGCGGTAGTGCAACTTTTGACCCCCGAAGAGCCCTACAAAAAATTCATTTTCTCGAAAACTATAAATCGAATCCCGAATCCGAAAGCAGATTCGGATTCAGGAAAGATGCGGGCTCAATTCTACATTGAAAATATTAAAATCGAAAACGATAAAAAACTCGCCATTTTTTACCGAGGGCGGTAGTGCAACTTTTGACCCCCGAAGAGCCCTACAAAAAATTCATTTTCTCGAAAACTATAAATCGAATCCCGAATCCGAAAGCAGATTCGGATTCAGGAAAGATGCGGGCTCAATTCTACATAAAAATGTTAAAATCGAAAACGATAAAAAATTCGCCATTTTTTACCGAGGGCGGTAGTGCAACTTTTGACCCCCGAAGAGCCCTACAAAAAATTCATTTTCTCGAAAACTGTAAATCGAATCCCGAATCCGAAAGCAGATTCGGATTCAGGAAAGATGCGGGCTCAATTCTACATAAAAAATGTTAAAATCGAAAACGATAAAAAATTCGCCATTTTTTTACCGAGGGCGGTAGTGCAACTTTTGACCCCCGAAGAGCCCTACAAAAAATTCATTTTCTCGAAAACTATAAATCGAATCCCGAATCCGAAAGCAGATTCGGATTCAGGAAAGATGCGGGCTCAATTCTACATAAAAAATGTTAAAATCGAAAACGATAAAAAATTCGCCATTTTTTACCGAGGGCGGTAGTGCAACTTTTGACCCCCGAAGAGCCCTACAAAAAATTCATTTTCTCGAAAACTATAAATCGAATCCCGAATCCAAAAGCTGATTCGGATTCAGGAAAGATGCGGGCTCAATTCTACATAAAAAAATATTAAAATCGAAAACGATAAAAAATTCGCCATTTTTTACCGAGGGCGGTAGTGCACCTTTTGACCCCCGAAGAGCCCTACAAAAAATTCATTTTGTCGAAAACTATAAATCGAATCCCGAATCCGTGAGCAGATTCGGATTCAGTAAAGATGGGGGCTCAATTCTACATTAAAAATATTAAAATCGAAAACGATAAAAAATTCGCCATTTTTTACCGAGGGCGGTAGTGCAACTTTTGACCCCCGAAGAGCCCTACAAAAAATTCATTTTCTCGAAAACTATAAATCGAATCCCGAATCCGAAAGCAGATTCGGATTCAGGAAAGATGCGGGCTCAATTCTACATAAAAAATGTTAAAATCGAAAACGATAAAAAATTCGCCATTTTTTACCGAGGGCGGTAGTGCAACTTTTGACCCCCGAAGAGCGCTACAAAAAATTCATTTTCTCGAAAACTATAAATCGAATCCCGAATCCGTGAGCAGATTCGGATTCAGTAAAGATGGGGGCTCAATTCTACATAAAAAATATTAAAATCGAAAACGATAAAAAATTCGCCATTTTTTACCGAGAGCGGTAGTGCAACTTTTGACCCCCGAAGAGCCCTACAAAAAATTCATTTTCTCGAAAACTATAAATCGAATCCCGAATCCGAAAGCAGATTCGGATTCAGGAAAGATGCGGGCTCAATTCTACATAAAAAATGTCAAAATCGAAAACGATAAAAAATTCGCCATTTTTTACCGAGGGCGGTAGTGCAACTTTTGACCCCCGAAGAGCGCTACAAAAAATTCATTTTCTCGAAAACTATAAATCGAATCCCGAATCCGAAAGCAGATTCGGATTCAGGAAAGATGCGGGCTCAATTCTACATAAAAAATATTAAAATCGAAAACGATAAAAAATTCGCCATTTTTTACCGAGGGCGGTAGTGCAACTTTTGACCCCCGAAGAGCCCTACAAAAAATTCATTTTCTCGAAAACTATAAATCGAATCCCGAATCCGAAAGCAGATTCGGATTCAGGAAAGATGCGGGCTCAATTCTACATAAAAAATGTTAAAATCGAAAACGATAAAAAATTCGCCATTTTTTACCGAGGGCGGTAGTGCAACTTTTGACCCCCGAAGAGCCCTACAAAAAATTCATTTTCTCGAAAACTATAAATCGAATCCCGAATCCGAGAGCAGATTCGGATTCAGGAAAAATGCGGGCTCAATTCTACATAAAAAATATTAAAATCGAAAACGATAAAAAATTCGCCATTTTTTACCGAGGGCGGTAGTGCACCTTTTGACCCCCGAAGAGCGCTACAAAAAATTCGAATCCCGAATCCGTGAGCAGATTCGGATTCAGTAAAGATGGGGGCTCAATTCTACATAAAAAATGTTAAAATCGAAAACGATAAAAAATTCGCCATTTTTTACCGAGGGCGGTAGTGCAACTTTTGACCCCCGAAGAGCCCTACAAAAAATTCATTTTCTCGAAAACTATAAATCGAATCCCGAATCCGAAAGCAGATTCGGATTCAGGAAAGATGGGGGCTCAATTCTACATAAAAAAATGTTAAAATCGAAATCGATAAAAAATTCGCCATTTTTTACCGAGGGCGGTAGTGCAACTTTTGACCCCCGAAGAGCCCTACAAAAAATTCATTTTCTCGAAAACTATAAATCGAATCCCGAATCCGAAAGCAGATTCGGATTCAGGAAAGATGCGGGCTCAATTCTACATTAAAAATATTAAAATCGAAAACGATAAAAAATTCGCCATTTTTTACCGAGGGCGGTAGTGCAACTTTTGACCCCCGAAGAGCGCTTCAAAAAATTCATTTTCTCGAAAACTATAAATCGAATCCCGAATCCGTGAGCAGATTCGGATTCAGTAAAGATGGGGGCTCAATTCTACATAAAAAATGTTAAAATCGAAAACGATAAAAAATTCGCCATTTTTTACCGTGGGCGGTAGTGCAACTTTTGACCCCCGAAGAGCCCTACAAAAAATTCATTTTCTCGAAAACTATAAATCGAATCCCGAATCGGAAAGCAGATTCGGATTCAGGAAAGATGGGGGCTCAATTCTACATAAAAAATGTTAAAATCGAAAACGATAAAAAATTCGCCATTTTTTATCGAGGGCGGTAGTGCAACTTTTGACCCCCGAAGAGCCCTACAAAAAATTCATTTTCTCGAAAACTATAAATCGAATCCCGAATCCGAAAGCAGATTCGGATTCAGGAAAGATGCGGGCTCAATTCTACATTAAAAATATTAAAATCGAAAACGATAAAAAATTCGCCATTTTTTACCGAGGGCGGTAGTGCAACTTTTGACCCCCGAAGAGCCCTACAAAAAATTCATTTTCTCGAAAACTATAAATCGAATCTCGAATCCGTGAGCAGATTCGGATTCAGTAAAGATGGGGGCTCAATTCTACATTAAAAATATTAAAATCGAAAACGATAAAAAATTCGCCATTTTTTACCGAGGGCGGTAGTGCAACTTTTGACCCCCGAAGAGCCCTACAAAAAATTCATTTTCTCGAAAACTATAAATCGAATCCCGAATCCGAAAGCAGATTCGGATTCAGGTAGATGCGGGCTCAGTTCTACATCAAAAAAAATATTAAAATCGAAAACGATAAAAAATTCGCAATTTTTTACCGAGGGCGGTAGTGCGACTTTTGACCCCCGAAGAGCGCTACAAAAAATTCATTTTCTCGAAAACTATAAATCGAATCCCGAATCCGAGAGCAGATTCGGATTCAGGAAAGATGCGGGCTCAATTCTACATAAAAAATTTTAAAATCGAAAACGATAAAATATTCGCCATTTTTTACCGAGGGCGGTAGTGCAACTTTTGACCCCCGAAGAGCCCTACAAAAAATTCATTTTCTCGAAAACTATAAATCAAATCCCGAATCCGAAAGCAGATTCGGATTCAGGAAAGATGCGGGCTCAATTCTACATTAAAAATATTAAAATCGAAAACGATAAAAAATTCGCCATTTTTTACCGAGGGCGGTAGTGCAACTTTTGACCCCCGAAGAGCGCTACAAAAAATTCATTTTCTCGAAAACTATAAATCAAATCCCGAATCCGAAAGCAGATTCGGATTCAGGAAAGATGTGGGCTCAATTCTACATTAAAAATATTAAAATCGAAAACGATAAAAAATTCGCCATTTTTTACCGAGGGCGGTAGTGCAACTTTTGAACCCCGAAGAGCCCTACAAAAAATTCATTTTCTCGAAAACTATAAATCGAATCCCGAATCCGAAAGCAGATTCGGATTCAGGAAAGATGCGGGCTCAATTCTACATTAAAAATATTAAAATCGAAAACGATAAAAAATTCGCCATTTTTTACCGAGGGCGGTAGTGCAACTTTTGACCCCCGAAGAGCCCTACAAAAAATTCATTTTCTCGAAAACTATAAATCGAATCCCGAATCCGAAAGCAGATTCGGATTCAGGAAAGATGCGGGCTCAATTCTACATAAAAAATGTTAAACTCGAAAACGATAAAAAATTCGCCATTTTTTACCGAGGGCGGTAGTGCAACTTTTGACCCCCGAAGAGCCCTACAAAAAATTCATTTTCTCGAAAACTATAAATCGAATCCCGAATCCGAGAGCAGATTCGGATTCAGGAAAAATGCGGGCTCAATTCTACATAAAAAATATTAAAATCGAAAACGATAAAAAATTCGCCATTTTTTACCGAGGGCGGTAGTGCAACTTTTGACCCCCGAAGAGCGCTACAAAAAATTCATTTTCTCGAAAACTATAAATCGAATCCCGAATCCGAAAGCAGATTCGGATTCAGGAAAGATGCGGGCTCAATTCTACATAAAAAATGTTCAAATCGAAAACGATAAAAAATTCGCCATTTTTTACCGAGGGCGGTAGTGCAACTTTTGACCCCCGAAGAGCCCTACAAAAAATTCATTTTCCCGAAAACTATAAATCGAATCCCGAATCCGAAAGCAGATTCGGATTCAGGAAAGATGCGGGCTCAATTCTACATAAAAAATGTTAAAATCGAAAACGATAAAAAATTCGCCATTTTTTACCGAGGGCGGTAGTGCAACTTTTGACCCCCGAAGAGCCCTACAAAAAATTCATTTTCTCGAAAACTATAAATCGAATCCCGAATCCGAAAGTAGATTCGGATTCAGGAAAGATGCGGGCTCAATTCTACATAAAAAATGTTAAAATCGAAAACGATAAAAAATTCGCCATTTTTTACCGAGGGCGGTAGTGCAACTTTTGACCCCCGAAGAGCCCTACAAAAAATTCATTTTCTCGAAAACTATAAATCGAATCCCGAATCCGAAAGCAGATTCGGAATCAGGAAAGATGCGGGCTCAATTCTACATAAAAAATGTTAAAATCGAAAACGATAAAAAATTCGCCATTTTTTACCGAGGGCGGTAGTGCAACTTTTGACCCCCGAAGAGCCCTACACAAAATTCATTTTCTCGAAAACTATAAATCGAATCCCGAATCCGAAAGTAGATTCGGATTCAGGAAAGATGCGGGCTCAATTCTACATAAAAAATGTTAAAATCGAAAACGATAAAAAATTCGCCATTTTTTACCGAGGGCGGTAGTGCAACTTTTGACCCCCGAAGAGCCCTACAAAAAATTCATTTTCTCGAAAACTATAAATCGAATCCCGAATCCGAAAGCAGATTCGGAATCAGGAAAGATGCGGGCTCAATTCTACATAAAAAATGTTAAAATCGAAAACGATAAAAAATTCGCCATTTTTTACCGAGGGCGGTAGTGCAACTTTTGACCCCGAAGAGCGCTACAAAAAATTCATTTTCTCGAAAACTATAAATCGAATCCCGAATCCGTGAGCAGATTCGGATTCAGTAAAGATGGGAGCTCAATTCTACATAAAAAATATTAAAATCGAAAACGATAAAAAATTCGCCATTTTTTACCGAGGGCGGTAGTGCAACTTTTAACCCCCGAAGAGCCCTACAAAAAATTCATTTTCTCGAAAACTATAAATCGAATCTCGAATCCCGAATCCGAAAGAAGATTCGGATTCAGGAAAGATGCGGGCTCAATTCTACATAAAAAATGTTAAAATCGAAAACGATAAAAAATTCGCCATTTTTTACCGAGGGCGGTAGCGCAACTTTTGACCCCCGAAGAGCGCTACAAAAAATTCATTTTCTCGAAAACTATAAATCGAATCCCGAATCCGTGAGCAGATTCGGATTCAGTAAAGATGGGGGCTCAATTCTACATAAAAAATGTTAAAATCGTAAACGATAAAAAATTCGCCATTTTTTACCGAGGGCGGTAGTGCAACTTTTAACCCCCGAAGAGCCCTACAAAAAATTCATTTTCTCGAAAACTATAAATCGAATCCCGAATCCGAAAGCAGATTCGGATTCAGGAAAGATGCGGGCTCAATTCTACATAAAATATGTTAAAATCGAAAACGATAAAAAATTCGCCATTTTTTACCGAGGGCGGTAGTGCAACTTTTGACCCCCGAAGAGCGCTACAAAAAATTCATTTTCTCGAAATCTATAAATCGAATCCCGAATCCGTGAGCAGATTCGGATTCAGTAAAGATGGGGGCTCAATTCTACATAAAAAATATTAAAATCGAAAACGATAAAAAATTCGCCATTTTTTACCGAGGGCGGTAGTGCAACTTTTGACCCCCGAAGAGCCCTACAAAAAATTCATTTTCTCGAAAACTATAAATCGAATCTCGAATCCCGAATCCGAAAGAAGATTCGGATTCAGGAAAGATGCGGGCTCAATTCTACATAAAAAATGTTAAAATCGAAAACGATAAAAAATTCGCCATTTTTTACCGAGGGCGGTAGCGCAACTTTTGACCCCCGAAGAGCGCTACAAAAAATTCATTTTCTCGAAAACTATAAATCGAATCCCGAATCCGTGAGCAGATTCGGATTCAGTAAAGATGGGGGCTCAATTCTACATAAAAAATGTTAAAATCGAAAACGATAAAAAATTCGCCATTTTTTACCGAGGGCGGTAGTGCAACTTTTGACCCCCGAAGAGCCCTACAAAAAATTCATTTTCTCGAAAACTATAAATCGAATCCCGAATCCGAAAGCAGATTCGGATTCAGGAAAGATGCGGGCTCAATTCTACATAAAATATGTTAAAATCGAAAACGATAAAAAATTCGCCATTTTTTACCGAGGGCGGTAGTGCAACTTTTGACCCCCGAAGAGCGCTACAAAAAATTCATTTTCTCGAAATCTATAAATCGAATCCCGAATCCGTGAGCAGATTCGGATTCAGTAAAGATGGGGGCTCAATTCTACATAAAAAATATTAAAATCGAAAACGATAAAAAATTCGCCATTTTTTACCGAGGGCGGTAGTGCAACTTTTGACCCCCGAAGAGCCCTACAAAAAATTCATTTTCTCGAAAACTATAAATCGCATCCCGAATCCGAAAGCAGATTCGGATTCAGGAAAGATGCGGGCTCAATTCTACATAAAAAAAATGTTAAAATCGAAAACGACAAAAAATTCGCCATTTTTTACCGAGGGCGGTAGCGCAACTTTTGACCCCCGAAGAGCGCTACAAAAAATTCATTTTCTCGAAAACTATAAATCGAATCCCGAATCCAAAAGCTGATTCGGATTCAGGAAAGATGCGGGCTCAATTCTACATAAAAAAATATTAAAATCGAAAACGATAAAAAATTCGCCATTTTTTACCGAGGGCGGTAGTGCAACTTTTGACCCCCGAAGAGCCCTACAAAAAATTAATTTTCTCGAAAACTATAAATCGAATCCCGAATCCGAAAGCAGGTTCGGATTCAGGAAAGATGCGGGCTCAATTCTACATAAAAAATGTTAAAATCGAAAACGATAAAAAATTCGCCATTTTTTACCGAGGGCGGTAGTGCAACTTTTGACCCCCGAAGAGCCCTACAAAAAATTCATTTTCTCGAAAACTATAAATCGAATCCCGAATCCGTGAGCAGATTCGGATTCAGTAAAGATGGGGGCTCAATTCTACATTAAAAATATTAAAATCGAAAACGATAAAAAATTCGCCATTTTTTACCGAGGGCGGTAGTGCAACTTTTGACCCCCGAAGAGCCCTACAAAAAATTAATTTTCTCGAAAACTATAAATCGAATCCCGAATCCGAAAGCAGGTTCGGATTCAGGAAAGATGCGGGCTCAATTCTACATAAAAAATGTTAAAATCGAAAACGATAAAAAATTCGCCATTTTTTACCGAGGGCGGTAGTGCAACTTTTGACCCCCGAAGAGCCCTACAAAAAATTCATTTTCTCGAAAACTATAAATCGAATCCCGAATCCAAAAGCTGATTCGGATTCAGGAAAGATGCGGGCTCAATTCTACATAAAAAAATATTAAAATCGAAAACGATAAAAAATTCGCCATTTTTTACCGAGGGCGGTAGTGCACCTTTTGACCCCCGAAGAGCCCTACAAAAAATTCATTTTGTCGAAAACTATAAATCGAATCCCGAATCCGTGAGCAGATTCGGATTCAGTAAAGATGGGGGCTCAATTCTACATTAAAAATATTAAAATCGAAAACGATAAAAAATTCGCCATTTTTTACCGAGGGCGGTAGTGCAACTTTTGACCCCCGAAGAGCCCTACAAAAAATTCATTTTCTCGAAAACTATAAATCGAATCCCGAATCCGAAAGCAGATTCGGATTCAGGAAAGATGCGGGCTCAATTCTACATTAAAAATATTAAAATCGAAAACGATAAAAAATTCGCCATTTTTTACCGAGGGCGGTAGTGCAACTTTTGACCCCCGAAGAGCCCTACAAAAAATTCATTTTCTCGAAAACTATAAATCGAATCCCGAATCCGAAAGCAGATTCGGATTCAGGAAAGATGCGGGCTCAATTCTACATAAAAAATGTTCAAATCGAAAACGATAAAAAATTCGCCATTTTTTACCGAGGGCGGTAGTGCAACTTTTGACCCCCGAAGAGCCCTACAAAAAATTCATTTTCCCGAAAACTATAAATCGAATCCCGAATCCGAAAGCAGATTCGGATTCAGGAAAGATGCGGGCTCAATTCTACATAAAAAATGTTAAAATCGAAAACGATAAAAAATTCGCCATTTTTTACCGAGGGCGGTAGTGCAACTTTTGACCCCCGAAGAGCCCTACAAAAAATTCATTTTCTCGAAAACTATAAATCGAATCCCGAATCCGAAAGTAGATTCGGATTCAGGAAAGATGCGGGCTCAATTCTACATAAAAAATGTTAAAATCGAAAACGATAAAAAATTCGCCATTTTTTATCGAGGGCGGTAGTGCAACTTTTGACCCCCGAAGAGCCCTACAAAAAATTCATTTTCTCGAAAACTATAAATCGAATCCCGAATCCGAAAGCAGATTCGGAATCAGGAAAGATGCGGGCTCAATTCTACATAAAAAATGTTAAAATCGAAAACGATAAAAAATTCGCCATTTTTTACCGAGGGCGGTAGTGCAACTTTTGACCCCGAAGAGCGCTACAAAAAATTCATTTTCTCGAAAACTATAAATCGAATCCCGAATCCGTGAGCAGATTCGGATTCAGTAAAGATGGGAGCTCAATTCTACATAAAAAATATTAAAATCGAAAACGATAAAAAATTCGCCATTTTTTACCGAGGGCGGTAGTGCAACTTTTGACCCCCGAAGAGCCCTACAAAAAATTCATTTTCTCGAAAACTATAAATCGAATCTCGAATCCCGAATCCGAAAGAAGATTCGGATTCAGGAAAGATGCGGGCTCAATTCTACATAAAAAATGTTAAAATCGAAAACGATAAAAAATTCGCCATTTTTTACCGAGGGCGGTAGCGCAACTTTTGACCCCCGAAGAGCGCTACAAAAAATTCATTTTCTCGAAAACTATAAATCGAATCCCGAATCCGTGAGCAGATTCGGATTCAGTAAAGATGGGGGCTCAATTCAACATAAAAAATGTTAAAATCGAAAACGATAAAAAATTCGCCATTTTTTACCGAGGGCGGTAGTGCAACTTTTGACCCCCGAAGAGCCCTACAAAAAATTCATTTTCTCGAAAACTATAAATCGAATCCCAAATCCGAAAGCAGATTCGGATTCAGGAAAGATGCGGGCTCAATTCTACATAAAATATGTTAAAATCGAAAACGATAAAAAATTCGCCATTTTTTACCGAGGGCGGTAGTGCAACTTTTGACCCCCGAAGAGCGCTACAAAAAATTCATTTTCTCGAAATCTATAAATCGAATCCCGAATCCGTGAGCAGATTCGGATTCAGTAAAGATGGGGGCTCAATTCTACATAAAAAATATTAAAATCGAAAACGATAAAAAATTCGCCATTTTTTACCGAGGGCGGTAGTGCAACTTTTGACCCCCGAAGAGCCCTACAAAAAATTCATTTTCTCGAAAACTATAAATCGCATCCCGAATCCGAAAGCAGATTCGGATTCAGGAAAGATGCGGGCTCAATTCTACATAAAAAAATGTTAAAATCGAAAACGACAAAAAATTCGCCATTTTTTACCGAGGGCGGTAGCGCAACTTTTGACCCCCGAAGAGCGCTACAAAAAATTCATTTTCTCGAAAACTATAAATCGAATCCCGAATCCGTGAGCAGATTCGGATTCAGTAAAGATGGGGGCTCAATTCTACATTAAAAATATTAAAATCGAAAACGATAAAAAATTCGCCATTTTTTACCGAGGGCGGTAGTGCAACTTTTGACCCCCGAAGAGCCCTACAAAAAATTAATTTTCTCGAAAACTATAAATCGAATCCCGAATCCGAAAGCAGGTTCGGATTCAGGAAAGATGCGGGCTCAATTCTACATTAAAAATATTAAAATCGAAAACGATAAAAAATTCGCCATTTTTTACCGAGGGCGGTAGTGCAACTTTTGACCCCCGAAGAGCCCTACAAAAAATTAATTTTCTCGAAAACTATAAATCGAATCCCGAATCCCAAAGCAGATTCGGATTCAGTAGAGATGCGGGCTCAATTCTACATAAAAAATATTAAAATCGAAAACGGTAAAAAATTCGCCATTTTTTACCGAGGGCGGTAGTGCACCTTTTGACCCCCGAAGAGCCCTACGAAAAATTCAATTTTTCGAAAACTATAAATCGAATCCCGAATCCGTGAGCAGATTCGGATTCAGTAAAGATGGGGGCTCAATTCTACATTAAAAATATTAAAATCGAAAACGATAAAAAATTCGCCATTTTTTACCGAGGGCGGTAGTGCAACTTTTGACCCCCGAAGAGCCCTACAAAAAATTCATTTTCTCGAAAACTATAAATCGAATCCCGAATCCGAAAGCAGATTCGGATTCAGGAAAGATGCGGGCTCAATTCTACATAAAAAATGTTAAAATCGAAAACGATAAAAAATTCGCCATTTTTTACCGAGGGCGGTAGTGCAACTTTTGACCCCCGAAGAGCCCTACAAAAAATTCATTTTCTCGAAAACTATAAATCGAATCCCGAATCCGAAAGCAGATTCGGATTCAGTAAAGATGCGGGCTCAATTCTACATTAAAAATATTAAAATCGAAAACGATAAAAAATTCGCCATTTTTTACCGAGGGCGGTAGTGCAACTTTTGACCCCCGAAGAGCCCTACAAAAAATTCATTTTCTCGAAAACTATAAATCGAATCTCGAATCCCGAATCCGAAAGAAGATTCGGATTCAGGAAAGATGCGGGCTCAATTCTACATAAAAAATGTTAAAATCGAAAACGATAAAAAATTCGCCATTTTTTACCGAGGGCGGTAGCGCAACTTTTGACCCCCGAAGAGCGCTACAAAAAATTCATTTTCTCGAAAACTATAAATCGAATCCCGAATCCGTGAGCAGATTCGGATTCAGTAAAGATGGGGGCTCAATTCTACATAAAAAATGTTAAAATCGAAAACGATAAAAAATTCGCCATTTTTTACCGAGGGCGGTAGTGCAACTTTTGACCCCCGAAGAGCCCTACAAAAAATTCATTTTCTCGAAAACTATAAATCGAATCCCGAATCCGAAAGCAGATTCGGATTCAGGAAAGATGCGGGCTCAATTCTACATAAAATATGTTAAAATCGAAAACGATAAAAAATTCGCCATTTTTTACCGAGGGCGGTAGTGCAACTTTTGACCCCCGAAGAGCGCTACAAAAAATTCATTTTCTCGAAATCTATAAATCGAATCCCGAATCCGTGAGCAGATTCGGATTCAGTAAAGATGGGGGCTCAATTCTACATAAAAAATATTAAAATCGAAAACGATAAAAAATTCGCCATTTTTTACCGAGGGCGGTAGTGCAACTTTTGACCCCCGAAGAGCCCTACAAAAAATTCATTTTCTCGAAAACTATAAATCGCATCCCGAATCCGAAAGCTGATTCGGATTCAGGAAAGATGCGGGCTCAATTCTACATAAAAAATGTTAAAATCGAAAACGACAAAAAATTCGCCATTTTTTACCGAGGGCGGTAGCGCAACTTTTGACCCCCGAAGAGCGCTACAAAAAATTCATTTTCTCGAAAACTATAAATCGAATCCCGAATCCGTGAGCAGATTCGGATTCAGTAAAGATGGGGGCTCAATTCTACATTAAAAATATTAAAATCGAAAACGATAAAAAATTCGCCATTTTTTACCGAGGGCGGTAGTGCAACTTTTGACCCCCGAAGAGCCCTACAAAAAATTAATTTTCTCGAAAACTATAAATCGAATCCCGAATCCGAAAGCAGGTTCGGATTCAGGAAAGATGCGGGCTCAATTCTACATTAAAAATATTAAAATCGAAAACGATAAAAAATTCGCCATTTTTTACCGAGGGCGGTAGTGCAACTTTTGACCCCCGAAGAGCCCTACAAAAAATTAATTTTCTCGAAAACTATAAATCGAATCCCGAATCCGAAAGCAGATTCGGACTCAGGAAAGATGCGGGCTCAATTCTACATAAAAAATATTAAAATCGAAAACGGTGAAAAATTCGCCATTTTTTACCGAGGGCGGTAGTGCACCTTTTGACCCCCGAAGAGCCCTACAAAAAATTCATTTTTTCGAAAACTATAAATCGAATCCCGAATCCGTGAGCAGATTCGGATTCAGTAAAGATGGGGGCTCAATTCTACATTAAAAATATTAAAATCGAAAACGATAAAAAATTCGCCATTTTTTACCGAGGGCGGTAGTGCAACTTTTGACCCCCGAAGAGCCCTACAAAAAATTCATTTTCTCGAAAACCATAAATCGAATCCCGAATCCGAAAGCAGATTCGGATTCAGGAAAGATGCGGGCTCAATTCTACATAAAAAATGTTAAAATCGAAAACGATAAAAAATTCGCCATTTTTTACCGAGGGCGGTAGTGCAACTTTTGACCCCCGAAGAGCCCTACAAAAAATTCATTTTCTCGAAAACTATAAATCGAATCCCGAATCCGAAAGCAGATTCGGATTCAGTAAAGATGCGGGCTCAATTCTACATTAAAAATATTAAAATCGAAAACGATAAAAAATTCGCCATTTTTTACCGAGGGCGGTAGTGCAACTTTTGACCCCCGAAGAGCCCTACAAAAAATTCATTTTCTCGAAAACTATAAATCGAATCCCGAATCCGAAAGCAGATTCGGATTCAGGAAAGATGCGGGCTCAATTCTACATAAAAAATGTTAAAATCGAAAACGATAAAAAATTCGCCATTTTTTACCGAGGGCGGTAGTGCAACTTTTGACCCCCGAAGAGCGCTACAAAAAATTCATTTTCTCGAAAACTGTAAATCGAATCCCGAATCCGAAAGCAGATTCGGATTCAGGAAAGATGCGGGCTCAATTCTACATAAAAAATGTTAAAATCGAAAACGATAAAAAATTCGCCATTTTTTACCGAGGGCGGTAGTGCAACTTTTGACCCCCGAAGAGCCCTACAAAAAATTCATTTTCTCGAAAACTATAAATCGAATCCCGAATCCGAAAGCAGATTCGGATTCAGGAAAGATGCGGGCTCAATTCTACATTAAAAATATTAAAATCGAAAACGATAAAAAATTCGCCATTTTTTACCGAGGGCGGTAGTGCAACTTTTGACCCCCGAAGAGCCCTACAAAAAATTCATTTTCTCGAAAACTATAAATCGAATCCCGAATCCGAAAGCAGATTCGGATTCAGGAAAGATGCGGGCTCAATTCTACATAAAAAATGTTAAAATCGAAAACGATAAAAAATTCGCCATTTTTTACCGAGGGCGGTAGTGCAACTTTTGACCCCCGAAGAGCCCTACAAAAAATTCATTTTCTCGAAAACTATAAATCGAATCCCGAATCCGAAAGCAGATTCGGACTCAGGAAAGATGCGGGCTCAATTCTACATAAAAAATGTTAAAATCGAAAACGATAAAAAATTCGCCATTTTTTACCGAGGGCGGTAGTGCAACTTTTGACCCCCGAAGAGCGCTTCAAAAAATTCATTTTCTCGAAAACTATAAATCGAATCCCGAATCCGTGAGCAGATTCGGATTCAGTAAAGATGGGGGCTCAATTCTACATAAAAAATGTTAAAATCGAAAACGATAAAAAATTCGCCATTTTTTACCGAGGGCGGTAGTGCAACTTTTGACCCCCGAAGAGCCCTACAAAAAATTCATTTTCTCGAAAACTATAAATCGAATCCCGAATCCGAAAGCAGATTCGGATTCAGGAAAGATGGGGGCTCAATTCTACATAAAAAAATGTTAAAATCGAAAACGATAAAAAATTCGCCATTTTTTACCGAGGGCGGTAGTGCAACTTTTGACCCCCGAAGAGCCCTACAAAAAATTCATTTTCTCGAAAACTATAAATCGAATCCCGAATCCGAAAGCAGATTCGGATTCAGGAAAGATGCGGGCTCAATTCTACATTAAAAATATTAAAATCGAAAACGATAAAAAATTCGTCATTTTTTACCGAGGGCGGTAGTGCAACTTTTGACCCCCGAAGAGCCCTACAAAAAATTCATTTTCTCGATAACTATAAATCGAATCCCGAATCCGAAAGCAGATTCGGATTCAGGAAAGATGCGGGCTCAATTCTACATAAAAAAATGTTAAAATCGAAAACGATAAAAAATTCGCCATTTTTTACCGAGGGCGGTAGTGCAACTTTTGACCCCCGAAGAGCGCTTCAAAAAATTCATTTTCTCGAAAACTATAAATCGAATCCCGAATCCGTGAGCAGATTCGGATTCAGTAAAGATGGGGGCTCAATTCTACATAAAAAATGTTAAAATCGAAAACGATAAAAAATTCGCCATTTTTTACCGTGGGCGGTAGTGCAACTTTTGACCCCCGAAGAGCCCTACAAAAAATTCATTTTCTCGAAAACTATAAATCGAATCCCGAATCGGAAAGCAGATTCGGATTCAGGAAAGATGGGGGCTCAATTCTACATAAAAAAATGTTAAAATCGAAAACGATAAAAAATTCGCCATTTTTTATCGAGGGCGGTAGTGCAACTTTTGACCCCCGAAGAGCCCTACAAAAAATTCATTTTCTCGAAAACTATAAATCGAATCCCGAATCCGAAAGCAGATTCGGATTCAGGAAAGATGCGGGCTCAATTCTACATTAAAAATATTAAAATCGAAAACGATAAAAAATTCGCCATTTTTTACCGAGGGCGGTAGTGCAACTTTTGACCCCCGAAGAGCCCTACAAAAAATTCATTTTCTCGAAAACTATAAATCGAATCCCGAATCCGAAAGCAGATTCGGATTCAGGAAAGATGCGGGCTCAATTCTACATAAAAAATGTTAAAATCGAAAACGATAAAAAATTCGCCATTTTTTACCGAGGGCGGTAGTGCAACTTTTGACCCCCGAAGAGCGCTACAAAAAATTCATTTTCTCGAAAACTATAAATCGAATCCCGAATCCGTGAGCAGATTCGGATTCAGTAAAGATGGGGGCTCAATTCTACATAAAAAATATTAAAATCGAAAACGATAAAAAATTCGCCATTTTTTACCGAGAGCGGTAGTGCAACTTTTGACCCCCGAAGAGCCCTACAAAAAATTCATTTTCTCGAAAACTATAAATCGAATCCCGAATCCGAAAGCAGATTCGGATTCAGGAAAGATGCGGGCTCAATTCTACATAAAAAATGTCAAAATCGAAAACGATAAAAAATTCGCCATTTTTTACCGAGGGCGGTAGTGCAACTTTTGACCCCCGAAGAGCGCTACAAAAAATTCATTTTCTCGAAAACTATAAATCGAATCCCGAATCCGAAAGCAGATTCGGATTCAGGAAAGATGCGGGCTCAATTCTACATAAAAAATGTTAAAATCGAAAACGATAAAAAATTCGCCATTTTTTACCGAGGGCGGTAGTGCAACTTTTGACCCCCGAAGAGCCCTACAAAAAATTCATTTTCTCGAAAACTATAAATCGAATCCCGAATCCGAAAGCAGATTCGGATTCAGGAAAGATGCGGGCTCAATTCTACATAAAAAATGTTAAAATCGAAAACGATAAAAAATTCGCCATTTTTTACCGAGGGCGGTAGTGCAACTTTTGACCCCCGAAGAGCCCTACAAAAAATTCATTTTCTCGAAAACTATAAATCGAATCCCGAATCCGAGAGCAGATTCGGATTCAGGAAAAATGCGGGCTCAATTCTACATAAAAAATATTAAAATCGAAAACGATAAAAAATTCGCCATTTTTTACCGAGGGCGGTAGTGCACCTTTTGACCCCCGAAGAGCGCTACAAAAAATTCGAATCCCGAATCCGTGAGCAGATTCGGATTCAGTAAAGATGGGGGCTCAATTCTACATAAAAAATGTTAAAATCGAAAACGATAAAAAATTCGCCATTTTTTACCGAGGGCGGTAGTGCAACTTTTGACCCCCGAAGAGCCCTACAAAAAATTCATTTTCTCGAAAACTATAAATCGAATCCCGAATCCGAAAGCAGATTCGGATTCAGGAAAGATGCGGGCTCAATTCTACATTAAAAATATTAAAATCGAAAACGATAAAAAATTCGCCATTTTTTACCGAGGGCGGTAGTGCAACTTTTGACCCCCGAAGAGCCCTACAAAAAATTCATTTTCTCGAAAACTATAAATCGAATCCCGAATCCGAAAGCAGATTCGGATTCAGGAAAGATGCGGGCTCAATTCTACATAAAAAATGTTAAAATCGAAAACGATAAAAAATTCGCCATTTTTTACCGAGGGCGGTAGTGCAACTTTTGACCCCCGAAGAGCGCTACAAAAAATTCATTTTCTCGAAAACTATAAATCGAATCCCGAATCCGTGAGCAGATTCGGATTCAGTAAAGATGGGGGCTCAATTCTACATAAAAAATATTAAAATCGAAAACGATAAAAAATTCGCCATTTTTTACCGAGAGCGGTAGTGCAACTTTTGACCCCCGAAGAGCCCTACAAAAAATTCATTTTCTCGAAAACTATAAATCGAATCCCGAATCCGAAAGCAGATTCGGATTCAGGAAAGATGCGGGCTCAATTCCACATAAAAAATGTCAAAATCGAAAACGATAAAAAATTCGCCATTTTTTACCGAGGGCGGTAGTGCAACTTTTGACCCCCGAAGAGCAATACAAATAATTAATTTTCTCGAAAACTATAAATCGAATCCCGAATCCGAAAGCAGATTCGGATTCAGGAAAGATGCGGGCTCAATTCTACATAAAAAATATTAAAATCGAAAACCATAAAAAATTCGCCATTTTTTACCGAGGGCGGTAGTGCAACTTTTGACCCCCGAAGAGCCCTACAAAAAATTCATTTTCTCGAAAACTATAAATCGAATCCCGAATCCGAAAGCAAATTCGGATTCAGGAAAGATGCGGGCTCAATTCTACATAAAAAATGTTAAAATCGAAAACGATAAAAAATTCGCCATTTTTTACCGAGGGCGGTAGTGCAACTTTTGACCCCCGAAGAGCCCTACAAAAAATTCATTTTCTCGAAAACTATAAATCGAATCCCGAATCCGAGAGCAGATTCGGATTCAGGAAAAATGCGGGCTCAATTCTACATAAAAAATATTAAAATCGAAAACGATAAAAAATTCGCCATTTTTTACCGAGGGCGGTAGTGCACCTTTTGACCCCCGAAGAGCGCTACAAAAAATTCGAATCCCGAATCCGTGAGCAGATTCGGATTCAGTAAAGATGGGGGCTCAATTCTACATAAAAAATGTTAAAATCGAAAACGATAAAAAATTCGCCAATTTTTACCGAGGGGGGTAGTGCAACTTTTGACCCCCGAAGAGCCCTACAAAAAATTCATTTTCTCGAAAACTATAAATCGAATCCCGAATCCGAAAGCAGATTCGGATTCAGGAAAGATGGGGGCTCAATTCTACATAAAAAATGTTGAAATCGAAAACGATGAAAAATTCGCCATTTTTTACCGAGGGCGGTAGTGCAACTTTTGACCCCCGAAGAGCCCTACAAAAAATTCATTTTCTCGAAAACTATAAATCGAATCCCGAATCCGAAAGCAGATTCGGATTCAGGAAAGATGCGGGCTCAATTCTACGTAAAAAATGTTGTAATCAAAAACGATAAAAAATTCGCCATTTTTTACCGAGGGCGGTAGTGCAACTTTTGACCCCCGAAGAGCGCTACAAAAAATTCATTTTCTCGAAAACTATAAATCGAATCCCGAATCCGTGAGCAGATTCGGATTCAGTAAAGATGGGGGCTCAATTCTACATAAAAAATGTTGAAATCGAAAACGATAAAAAATTCGCCATTTTTTACCGAGGGCGGTAGTGCAACTTTTGACCCCCGAAGAGCCCTACAAAAAATTCATTTTCTCGAAAACTATAAATCGAATCCCGAATCCGAAAGCAGATTCGGATTCAGGAAACATGCGGGCTCAATTCTACATAAAAAATGTTAAAATCAAAAAACGATAAAAAATTCGCCATTTTTTACCGAGGGCGGTAGTGCAACTTTTGACCCCCGAAGAGCGCTACAAAAAATTCATTTTCTCGAAAACTATAAATCGAATCCCGAATCCGTGAGCAGATTCGGATTCAGTAAAGATGGGGGCTCAATTCTACATAAAAAATATTAAAATCGAAAACGATAAAAAATTCGCCATTTTTTACCGAGGGCGGTAGTGCAACTTTTGACCCCCGAAGAGCCCTACAAAAAATTCATTTTCTCGAAAACTATAAATCGAATCCCGAATCCGAAAGCAGATTCGGATTCAGGAAAAATGCGGGCTCAATTCTACATAAAAATATTGAAATCGAAAACGATAAAAAATTCGCCATTTTTTACCGAGGGCGGTAGTGCACCTTTTGACCCCCGAAGAGCGCTACAAAAAATTCGAATCCCGAATCCGTGAGCAGATTCGGATTCAGTAAAGATGGGGGCTCAATTCTACATAAAAAATGTTAAAATCGAAAACGATAAAAAATTCGAAAATTTTTACCGAGGGCGGTAGTGCAACTTTTGACCCCCGAAGAGCCCTACAAAAAATTCATTTTCTCGAAAACTATAAATCGAATCCCGAATCCGAAAGCAGATTCGGATTCAGGAAAGATGGGGGCTCAATTCTACATAAAAAATGTTAAAATCGAAAACGATAAAAAATTCGCCATTTTTTACCGAGGGCGGTAGTGCAACTTTTGACCCCCGAAGAGCCCTACAAAAAATTCATTTTCTCGAAAACTATAAATCGAATCCCGAATCCGAAAGCAGATTCGGATTCAGGAAAGATGCGGGCTCAATTCTACATAAAAAATGTTGAAATCGAAAACGATAAAAAATTCGCCATTTTTTACCGAGGGCGGTAGTGCAACTTTTGACCCCCGAAGAGCGCTACAAAAAATTCATTTTCTCGAAAACTATAAATCGAATCCCGAATCCGTGAGCAGATTCGGATTCAGTAAAGATGCGGGCTCAATTCTACATAAAAAATATTAAAATCGAAAACGATAAAAAATTCGCCATTTTTTACCGAGGGCGGTAGTGCAACTTTTGACCCCCGAAGAGCAATACAAAAAATTAATTTTCTCGAAAACTATATATCGAATCCCGAATCCGAAAGCAGATTCGGATTCAGGAAAGATGTGGGCTCAATTCTACATAAAAAATGTTGAAATCGAAAACGATAAAAAATTCGCAATTCGAAAATTTTTACCGAGGGCGGTAGTGCAACTTTTGACCCCCGAAGAGCCCTACAAAAAATTCATTTTCTCGAAAACTATAAATCGAATCCCGAATCCGAAAGCAGATTCGGATTCAGGAAAGATGGGGGCTCAATTCTACATAAAAAATGTTAAAATCGAAAATGATAAAAAATTCGCCATTTTTTACCGAGGGCGGTAGTGCAACTTTTGACCCCCGAAGAGCCCTACAAAAAATTCATTTTCTCGAAAACTATAAATCGAATCCCGAATCCGAAAGCAGATTCGGATTCAGGAAAGATGCGGGCTCAATTCTACATAAAAAATGTTGAAATCGAAAACGATAAAAAATTCGCCATTTTTTACCGAGGGCGGTAGTGCAACTTTTGACCCCCGAAGAGCGCTACAAAAAATTCATTTTCTCGAAAACTATAAATCGAATCCCGAATCCGTGAGCAGATTCGGATTCAGTAAAGATGCGGGCTCAATTCTACATAAAAAATATTAAAATCGAAAACGATAAAAAATTCGCCATTTTTTACCGAGGGCGGTAGTGCAACTTTTGACCCCCGAAGAGCCCTACAAAAAAATCATTTTCTCGAAAACTATAAATCGAATCCCGAATCCGAAAGCAGATTCGGATTCAGGAAAGATGCGGGCTCAATTCTACATAAAAAATGTTAAAATCGAAAACGATAAAAAATTCGCCATTTTTTACCGAGGGCGGTAGTGCAACTTTTGACCCCCGAAGAGCCCTACAAAAAATTCATTTTCTCGAAAACTATAAATCGAATCCCGAATCCGAAAGCAGATTCGGATTCAGGAAAGATGGGGGCTCAATTCTACATAAAAAAATGTTAAAATCGAAAACGATAAAAAATTCGCCATTTTTTACCGAGGGCGGTAGTGCAACTTTTGACCCCCGAAGAGCCCTACAAAAAATTCATTTTCTCGAAAACTATAAATCGAATCCCGAATCCGAAAGCAGATTCGGATTCAGGAAAGATGCGGGCTCAATTCTACATTAAAAATATTAAAATCGAAAACGATAAAAAATTCGCCATTTTTTACCGAGGGCGGTAGTGCAACTTTTGACCCCCGAAGAGCAATACAAAAAATTAATTTTCTCGAAAACTATATATCGAATCCCGAATCCGTGAGCAGATTCGGATTCAGTAAAGATGCGGGCTCAATTCTACATAAAAAATATTAAAATCGAAAACGATAAAAAATTCGCCATTTTTTACCGAGGGCGGTAGTGCAACTTTTGACCCCCGAAGAGCAATACAAAAAATTAATTTTCTCGAAAACTATATATCGAATCCCGAATCCGAAAGCAGATTCGGATTCAGGAAAGATGTGGGCTCAATTCTACATAAAAAATGTTGAAATCGAAAACGATAAAAAATTCGCAATTCGAAAATTTTTACCGAGGGCGGTAGTGCAACTTTTGACCCCCGAAGAGCCCTACAAAAAATTCATTTTCTCGAAAACTATAAATCGAATCCCGAATCCGAAAGCAGATTCGGATTCAGGAAAGATGGGGGCTCAATTCTACATAAAAAATGTTAAAATCGAAAATGATAAAAAATTCGCCATTTTTTACCGAGGGCGGTAGTGCAACTTTTGACCCCCGAAGAGCCCTACAAAAAATTCATTTTCTCGAAAACTATAAATCGAATCCCGAATCCGAAAGCAGATTCGGATTCAGGAAAGATGCGGGCTCAATTCTACATAAAAAATGTTGAAATCGAAAACGATAAAAAATTCGCCATTTTTTACCGAGGGCGGTAGTGCAACTTTTGACCCCCGAAGAGCGCTACAAAAAATTCATTTTCTCGAAAACTATAAATCGAATCCCGAATCCGTGAGCAGATTCGGATTCAGTAAAGATGCGGGCTCAATTCTACATAAAAAATATTAAAATCGAAAACGATAAAAAATTCGCCATTTTTTACCGAGGGCGGTAGTGCAACTTTTGACCCCCGAAGAGCCCTACAAAAAAATCATTTTCTCGAAAACTATAAATCGAATCCCGAATCCGAAAGCAGATTCGGATTCAGGAAAGATGCGGGCTCAATTCTACATAAAAAATGTTAAAATCGAAAACGATAAAAAATTCGCCATTTTTTACCGAGGGCGGTAGTGCAACTTTTGACCCCCGAAGAGCCCTACAAAAAATTCATTTTCTCGAAAACTATAAATCGAATCCCGAATCCGAAAGCAGATTCGGATTCAGGAAAGATGGGGGCTCAATTCTACATAAAAAAATGTTAAAATCGAAAACGATAAAAAATTCGCCATTTTTTACCGAGGGCGGTAGTGCAACTTTTGACCCCCGAAGAGCCCTACAAAAAATTCATTTTCTCGAAAACTATAAATCGAATCCCGAATCCGAAAGCAGATTCGGATTCAGGAAAGATGCGGGCTCAATTCTACATTAAAAATATTAAAATCGAAAACGATAAAAAATTCGCCATTTTTTACCGAGGGCGGTAGTGCAACTTTTGACCCCCGAAGAGCCCTACAAAAAATTCATTTTCTCGATAACTATAAATCGAATCCCGAATCCGAAAGCAGATTCGGATTCAGGAAAGATGCGGTCTCAATTCTACATAAAAAATTTTAAAATCGAAAACGATAAAAAATTCGCCATTTTTTACCGAGGGCGGTAGTGCAACTTTTGACCCCCGAAGAGCGCTTCAAAAAATTCATTTTCTCGAAAACTATAAATCGAATCCCGAATCCGTGAGCAGATTCGGATTCAGTAAAGATGGGGGCTCAATTCTACATAAAAAATGTTAAAATCGAAAACGATAAAAAATTCGCCATTTTTTACCGTGGGCGGTAGTGCAACTTTTGACCCCCGAAGAGCCCTACAAAAAATTCATTTTCTCGAAAACTATAAATCGAATCCCGAATCGGAAAGCAGATTCGGATTCAGGAAAGATGGGGGCTCAATTCTACATAAAAAATGTTAAAATCGAAAACGATAAAAAATTCGCCATTTTTTATCGAGGGCGGTAGTGCAACTTTTGACCCCCGAAGAGCCCTACAAAAAATTCATTTTCTCGAAAACTATAAATCGAATCCCGAATCCGAAAGCAGATTCGGATTCAGGAAAGATGCGGGCTCAATTCTACATTAAAAATATTAAAATCGAAAACGATAAAAAATTCGCCATTTTTTACCGAGGGCGGTAGTGCAACTTTTGACCCCCGAAGAGCCCTACAAAAAATTCATTTTCTCGAAAACTATAAATCGAATCCCGAATCCGAAAGCAGATTCGGATTCAGGAAAGATGCGGGCTCAATTCTACATAAAAAATGTTAAAATCGAAAACGATAAAAAATTCGCCATTTTTTACCGAGGGCGGTAGTGCAACTTTTGACCCCCGAAGAGCGCTACAAAAAATTCATTTTCTCGAAAACTATAAATCGAATCCCGAATCCGTGAGCAGATTCGGATTCAGTAAAGATGGGGGCTCAATTCTACATAAAAAATATTAAAATCGAAAACGATAAAAAATTCGCCATTTTTTACCGAGAGCGGTAGTGCAACTTTTGACCCCCGAAGAGCCCTACAAAAAATTCATTTTCTCGAAAACTATAAATCGAATCCCGAATCCGAAAGCAGATTCGGATTCAGTAAAGATGCGGGCTCAATTCTACATAAAAAATGTCAAAATCGAAAACGATAAAAAATTCGCCATTTTTTACCGAGGGCGGTAGTGCAACTTTTGACCCCCGAAGAGCGCTACAAAAAATTCATTTTCTCGAAAACTATGAATCGAATCCCGAATCCGAAAGCAGATTCGGATTCAGGAAAGATGCGGGCTCAATTCTACATAAAAAATATTAAAATCGAAAACGATAAAAAATTCGCCATTTTTTACCGAGGGCGGTAGTGCAACTTTTGACCCCCGAAGAGCCCTACAAAAAATTCATTTTCTCGAAAACTATAAATCGAATCCCGAATCCGAAAGCAGATTCGGATTCAGGAAAGATGCGGGCTCAATTCTACATAAAAAATGTTAAAATCGAAAACGATAAAAAATTCGCCATTTTTTACCGAGGGCGGTAGTGCAACTTTTGACCCCCGAAGAGCCCTACAAAAAATTCATTTTCTCGAAAACTATAAATCGAATCCCGAATCCGAGAGCAGATTCGGATTCAGGAAAAATGCGGGCTCAATTCTACATAAAAAATATTAAAATCGAAAACGATAAAAAATTCGCCATTTTTTACCGAGGGCGGTAGTGCACCTTTTGACCCCCGAAGAGCGCTACAAAAAATTCGAATCCCGAATCCGTGAGCAGATTCGGATTCAGTAAAGATGGGGGCTCAATTCTACATAAAAAATGTTAAAATCGAAAACGATAAAAAATTCGCCATTTTTTACCGAGGGCGGTAGTGCAACTTTTGACCCCCGAAGAGCCCTACAAAAAATTCATTTTCTCGAAAACTATAAATCGAATCCCGAATCCGAAAGCAGATTCGGATTCAGGAAAGATGCGGGCTCAATTCTACATTAAAAATATTAAAATCGAAAACGATAAAAAATTCGCCATTTTTTACCGAGGGCGGTAGTGCAACTTTTGACCCCCGAAGAGCCCTACAAAAAATTCATTTTCTCGAAAACTATAAATCGAATCCCGAATCCGAAAGCAGATTCGGATTCAGGAAAGATGCGGGCTCAATTCTACATAAAAAATGTTAAAATCGAAAACGATAAAAAATTCGCCATTTTTTACCGAGGGCGGTAGTGCAACTTTTGACCCCCGAAGAGCGCTACAAAAAATTCATTTTCTCGAAAACTATAAATCGAATCCCGAATCCGTGAGCAGATTCGGATTCAGTAAAGATGGGGGCTCAATTCTACATAAAAAATATTAAAATCGAAAACGATAAAAAATTCGCCATTTTTTACCGAGAGCGGTAGTGCAACTTTTGACCCCCGAAGAGCCCTACAAAAAATTCATTTTCTCGAAAACTATAAATCGAATCCCGAATCCGAAAGCAGATTCGGATTCAGGAAAGATGCGGGCTCAATTCCACATAAAAAATGTCAAAATCGAAAACGATAAAAAATTCGCCATTTTTTACCGAGGGCGGTAGTGCAACTTTTGACCCCCGAAGAGCAATACAAAAAATTAATTTTCTCGAAAACTATAAATCGAATCCCGAATCCGAAAGCAGATTCGGATTCAGGAAAGATGCGGGCTCAATTCTACATAAAAAATATTAAAATCGAAAACCATAAAAAATTCGCCATTTTTTACCGAGGGCGGTAGTGCAACTTTTGACCCCCGAAGAGCCCTACAAAAAATTCATTTTCTCGAAAACTATAAATCGAATCCCGAATCCGAAAGCAAATTCGGATTCAGGAAAGATGCGGGCTCAATTCTACATAAAAAATGTTAAAATCGAAAACGATAAAAAATTCGCCATTTTTTACCGAGGGCGGTAGTGCAACTTTTGACCCCCGAAGAGCCCTACAAAAAATTCATTTTCTCGAAAACTATAAATCGAATCCCGAATCCGAAAGCAGATTCGGATTCAGGAAAGATGCGGGCTCAATTCTACGTAAAAAATGTTGTAATCGAAAACGATAAAAAATTCGCCATTTTTTACCGAGGGCGGTAGTGCACCTTTTGACCCCCGAAGAGCGCTACAAAAAATTCGAATCCCGAATCCGTGAGCAGATTCGGATTCAGTAAAGATGGGGGCTCAATTCTACATAAAAAATGTTAAAATCGAAAACGATAAAAAATTCGCCATTTTTTACCGAGGGCGGTAGTGCAACTTTTGACCCCCGAAGAGCCCTACAAAAAATTCATTTTCTCGAAAACTATAAATCGAATCCCGAATCCGAAAGCAGATTCGGATTCAGGAAAGATGGGGGCTCAATTCTACATAAAAAATGTTGAAATCGAAAACGATGAAAAATTCGCCATTTTTTACCGAGGGCGGTAGTGCAACTTTTGACCCCCGAAGAGCCCTACAAAAAATTCATTTTCTCGAAAACTATAAATCGAATCCCGAATCCGAAAGCAGATTCGGATTCAGGAAAGATGCGGGCTCAATTCTACGTAAAAAATGTTGTAATCGAAAACGATAAAAAATTCGCCATTTTTTACCGAGGGCGGTAGTGCAACTTTTGACCCCCGAAGAGCGCTACAAAAAATTCATTTTCTCGAAAACTATAAATCGAATCCCGAATCCGTGAGCAGATTCGGATTCAGTAAAGATGGGGGCTCAATTCTACATAAAAAATGTTGAAATCGAAAACGATAAAAAATTCGCCATTTTTTACCGAGGGCGGTAGTGCAACTTTTGACCCCCGAAGAGCGCTACAAAAAATTCATTTTCTCGAAAACTATAAATCGAATCCCGAATCCGTGAGCAGATTCGGATTCAGTAAAGATGGGGGCTCAATTCTACATAAAAAATATTAAAATCGAAAACGATAAAAAATTCGCCATTTTTTACCGAGGGCGGTAGTGCAACTTTTGACCCCCGAAGAGCCCTACAAAAAATTCATATTCTCGAAAACTATAAATCGAATCCCGAATCCGAAAGCAGATTCGGATTCAAGAAAGATGGGGGCTCAATTCTACATAAAAAATGTTAAAATCGAAAACGATAAAAAATTCGCCATTTTTTACCGAGGGCGGTAGTGCAACTTTTGACCCCCGAAGAGCCCTACAAAAAATTCATTTTCTCGAAAACTATAAATCGAATCCCGAATCCGAAAGCAGATTCGGATTCAGGAAAGATGCGGGCTCAATTCTACATAAAAAATGTTGAAATCGAAAACGATAAAAAATTCGCCATTTTTTACCGAGGGCGGTAGTGCAACTTTTGACCCCCGAAGAGCGCTACAAAAAATTCATTTTCTCGAAAACTATAAATCGAATCCCGAATCCGTGAGCAGATTCGGATTCAGTAAAGATGCGGGCTCAATTCTACATAAAAAATATTAAAATCGAAAACGATAAAAAATTCGCCATTTTTTACCGAGGGCGGTAGTGCAACTTTTGACCCCCGAAGAGCAATACAAAAAATTAATTTTCTCGAAAACTATAAATCGAATCCCGAATCCGAAAGCAGATTCGGATTCAGGAAAGATGTGGGCTCAATTCTACATAAAAAATGTTGAAATCGAAAACGATAAAAAATTCGCAATTCGAAAATTTTTACCGAGGGCGGTAGTGCAACTTTTGACCCCCGAAGAGCCCTACAAAAAATTCATTTTCTCGAAAACTATAAATCGAATCCCGAATCCGAAAGCAGATTCGGATTCAGGAAAGATGGGGGCTCAATTCTACATAAAAAATGTTAAAATCGAAAACGATAAAAAATTCGCCATTTTTTACCGAGGGCGGTAGTGCAACTTTTGACCCCCGAAGAGCCCTACAAAAAATTCATTTTCTCGAAAACTATAAATCGAATCCCGAATCCGAAAGCAGATTCGGATTCAGGAAAGATGCGGGCTCAATTCTACATAAAAAATATTAAAATCGAAAACGATAAAAAATTCGCCATTTTTTACCGAGGGCGGTAGTGCAACTTTTGACCCCCGAAGAGCAATACAAAAAATTAATTTTCTCGAAAACTATAAATCGAATCCCGAATCCGAAAGCAGATTCGGATTCAGGAAAGATGCGGGCTCAATTCTACATAAAAAATGTTGAAATCGAAAACGATAAAAAATTCGCCATTTTTTACCGAGGGCGGTAGTGCAACTTTTGACCCCCGAAGAACGCTACAAAAAATTCATTTTCTCGAAAACTATAAATCGAATCCCGAATCCGTGAGCAGATTCGGATTCAGTAAAGATGCGGGCTCAATTCTACATAAAAAATATTAAAATCGAAAACGATAAAAAATTCGCCATTTTTTACCGAGGGCGGCAGTGCAACTTTTGACCCCCGAAGAGCAATACAAAAAATTCATTTTCTCGAAAACTATAAATCGAATCCCGAATCCGAAAGCAGATTCGGATTCAGGAAAGATGCGGGCTCAATTCTACATAAAAAATGTTAAAATCGAAAACAATAAAAAATTCGCCATTTTTTACCGAAGGCGGTAGTGCAACTTTTGACCCCCGAAGAGCCCTACAAAAAATTCATTTTCTCGAAAACTATAAATCGAGTCCCGAATCCGAAAGCAGATTCGGATTCAGGAAAGATGCGGGCTCAAGTCTACATAAAAAATGTTAAAATCGAAAACGATAAAAAATTCGCCATTTTTTAGTGCAACTTTTGACCCCCGAAGAGCGCTACAAAAAATTCATTTTCTCGAAAACTATAAATCGAATCCCGAATCCGTGAGCAGATTCGGAATCAGTAAAGATGGGGGCTCAATTCTACATAAAAAATATTAAAATCGAAAGCGATAAAAAATTCGCCATTTTTTACCGAGGGCGGTAGTGCAACTTTTGACCCCCGAAGAGCCCTACAAAAAATTCATTTTCTCGAAAACTATAAATCGAATCCCGAATCCGAAAGCAGATTCGGATTCAGGAAAAATGCGGGCTCAATTCTACATAAAAAATATTAAAATCGAAAACGATAAAAAATTCGCCATTTTTTACCGAGGGCGGTAGTGCAACTTTTGACCCCCGAAGAGCGCTACAAAAAATTCATTTTCTCGAAAACTATAAATCGAATCCCGAATCCGTGAGCAGATTCGGATTCAGTAAAGATGGGGGCTCAATTCTACATAAAAAATGTTAAAATCGAAAACGATAAAAAATTCGCCATTTTTTACCGAGGGCGGTAGTGCAACTTTTGACCCCCGAAGAGCCCTACAAAAAATTCATTTTCTCGAAAACTATAAATCGAATCCCGAATCCGAAAGCAGATTCGGATTCAGGAAAGATGCGGGCTCAATTCTACATAAAAAATGTTAAAATCGAAAACGATAAAAAATTCGCCATTTTTTACCGAGGGTGGTAGTGCAACTTTTGACCCCCGAAGAGCGCTACAAAAAATTCATTTTCTCGAAAACTATAAATCGAATCCCGAATCCGTGAGCAGATTCGGATTCAGTAAAGATGCGGGCTCAATTCTACATAAAAAATATTAAAATCGAAAACGATAAAAAATTCGCCATTTTTTACCGAGGGCGGTAGTGTAACTTTTGACCCCCGAAGAGCAATACAAAAAATTCATTTTCTCGAAAACTATAAATCGAATCCCGAATCCGAAAGCAGATTCGGATTCAGGAAAGATGCGGGCTCACTTCTACATAAAAAATGTTAAAATCGAAAACGATAAAAAATTCGCCATTTTTTACCGAGGGCGGTAGTGCAACTTTTGACCCCCGAAGAGCCCTACAAAAAATTCATTTTTTGGAAAACTATAAATCGAATCCCGAATCCGAAAGCAGATTCGGATTCAGGAAAGATGCGGGCTCAATTCTACATAAAAATATTGAAATCGAAAACGATAAAAAATTCGCCATTTTTTACCGAGGGCGGTAGTGCACCTTTTGACCCAAGAAGAGCGCTACAAAAAATTCGAATCCCGAATCCGTGAGCAGATTCGGATTCAGTAAAGATGGGGGCTCAATTCTACATAAAAAATGTTAAAATCGAAAACGATAAAAAATTCGCCAATTTTTACCGAGGGCGGTAGTGCAACTTTTGACCCCTGAAGAGCCCTACAAAAAATTCATTTTCTCGAAAACTATAAATCGAATCCCGAATCCGAAAGCAGATTCGGATTCAGGAAAGATGGGGGCTCAATTCTACATAAAAAATGTTAAAATCGAAAACGATAAAAAATTCGCCATTTTTTACCGAGGGCGGTAGTGCAACTTCTGACCCCCGAAGAGCCCTACAAGAAATTCATTTTCTCGAAAACTATGAATCGAATCCCGAATCCGAAAGCAGATTCGGATTCAGGAAAGATGCGGGCTCAATTCTACATAAAAAATGTTAAAATCGAAAACGATAAAAAATTCGCCATTTTTTACCGAGGGCAGTAGTGCAACTTTTGACCCCCGAAGAGCGCTACAAAAAATTCATTTTCTCGAAAACTATAAATCGAATCCCGAATCCGTGAGCAGATTCGGATTCAGTAAAGATGCGGGCTCAATTCTACATAAAAAATATTAAAATCGAAAACGATAAAAAATTCGCCATTTTTTACCGAGGGCGGTAGTGCAACTTTTGACCCCCGAAGAGCAATACAAAAAATTCATTTTCTCGAAAACTATAAATCGAATCCCGAATCCGAAAGCAGATTCGGATTCAGGAAAGATGCGGGCTCAATTCTACATAAAAAATGTTAAAATCGAAAACGATAAAAAATTCGCCATTTTTTACCGAGGGCGGTAGTGCAACTTTTGACCCCCGAAGAGCCCTACAAAAAATTCATTTTCTCGAAAACTATAAATCGAATCCCGAATCCGAAAGCAGATTCGGATTCAGGAAAGATGCGGGCTCAATTCTACATTAAAAATATTAAAATCGAAAACGATAAAAAATTCGCCATTTTTTACCGAGGGCGGTAGTGCAACTTTTGACCCCCGAAGAGCCCTACAAAAAATTCATTTTCTCGAAAACTATAAATCGAATCCCGAATCCGAAAGCAGATTCGGATTCAGGAAAGATGCGGGCTCAATTCTACATAAAAAATGTTAAAATCGAAAACGATAAAAAATTCGCCATTTTTTACCGAGGGTGGTAGTGCAACTTTTGACCCCCGAAGAGCCCTACAAAAAATTCATTTTCTCGAAAACTATAAATCGAATCCCGAATCCGAAAGCAGATTCGGATTCAGGAAAGATGCGGGCTCAATTCTACATTAAAAATATTAAAATCGAAAACGATAAAAAATTCGCCATTTTTTACCGAGGGCGGTAGTGCAACTTTTGACCCCCGAAGAGCCCTACAAAAAATTCATTTTCTCGAAAACTATAAATCGAATCCCGAATCCGAAAGCAGATTCGGATTCAGGAAAGATGCGGGCTCAATTCTACATAAAAAATGTTAAAATCGAAAACGATAAAAAATTCGCCATTTTTTACCGAGGGCGGTAGTGCAACTTTTGACCCCCGAAGAGCCCTACAAAAAATTCATTTTCTCGAAAACTATAAATCGAATCCCGAATCCGAAAGCAGATTCGGATTCAGGAAAGATGCGGGCTCAATTCTACATAAAAAATGTTAAAATCGAAAACGATAAAAAATTCGCCATTTTTTACCGAGGGCGGTAGTGCAACTTTTGACCCCCGAAGAGCCCTACAAAAAATTCATTTTCTCGAAAACTATAAATCGAATCCCGAATCCGTGAGCAGATTCGGATTCAGTAAAGATGCGGGCTCAATTCTACATAAAAAATATTAAAATCGAAAACGATAAAAAATTCGCCATTTTTTACCGAGAGCGGTAGTGCAACTTTTGACCTCCGAAGAGCCCTACAAAAAATTCATTTCCTCGAAAACTATAAATCGAATCCCGAATCCGAAAGCAGATTCGGATTCAGGAAAGATGCGGGCTCAATTCTACATAAAACATATTAAAATCGAAAACGATAAAAAATTCGCCATTTTTTACCTAGGGCAGTAGTGCACCTTTTGACCCCCGAAGAGCCCTACAAAAAATTCATTTTCTCGAAAACTATAAATCGAATTCCGAATCCGAAAGCAGATTCGGATTCAGGAAAGATGCGGGCTCAATTCTACATAAAAAATGTTAAAATCGAAAACGGTAAAAAATTCGCCATTTTTTACCGAGGGCGGTAGTGCAACTTTTGACCCCCGAAGAGCGCTACAAAAAATTCATTTTCTCGAAAACTATAAATCGAATCCCGAATCCGAAAGCAGAATCGGATTCAGGAAAGATGCGGGCTCAATTCTACATAAAAAATATTAAAATTGAAAACGATAAAAAATTCGCCATTTTTTACCGAGGGCGGTAGTGCAACTTTTGACCCCCGAAGAGCCCTACACAAAATTCGAATCCCGAATCCGTGAGCAGATTCGGATTCAGTAAAGATGGGGGCTCAATTCTACATAAAAAATGTTAAAATCGAAAACGATAAAAAATTCGCCAATTTTTACCGAGGGCGGTAGTGCAACTTTTGACCCCCGAAGAGCCCTACAAAAAATTCATTTTCTCGAAAACTATAAATCGAATCCCGAATCCGAAAGCAGATTCGGATTCAGGAAAGATGGGGGCTCACTTCTACATAAAAAATGTTGAAATCGAAAACGATGAAAAATTCGCCATTTTTTACCGAGGGCGGTAGTGCAACTTTTGACCCCCGAAGAGCCCTACAAAAAATTCATTTTCTCAAAAACTATAAATCGAATCCCGAATCCGAAAGCAGATTCGGATTCAGGAAAGATGCGGGCTCAATTCTACATAAAAAATGTTGAAATCGAAAACGATAAAAAATTCGCCATTTTTTACCGAGGGTGGTAGTGCAACTTTTGACCCCCGAAGAGCGCTACAAAAAATTCATTTTCTCGAAAACTATAAATCGAATCCCGAATCCGTGAGCAGATTCGGATTCAGTAAAGATGCGGGCTCAATTCTACATAAAAAATATTAAAATCGAAAACGATAAAAAATTCGCCATTTTTTACCGAGGGCGGTAGTGCAACTTTTGACCCCCGAAGAGCCCTACAAAAAATTCATTTTCTCGAAAACTATAAATCGAATCCCGAATCCGAGAGCAGATTCGGATTCAGGAAAAATGCGGGCTCAATTCTACATAAAAAATATTAAAATCGAAAACGATAAAAAATTCGCCATTTTTTACCGAGGGCGGTAGTGCACCTTTTGACCACCGAAGAGCGCTACAAAAAATTCGAATCCCGAATCCGTGAGCAGATTCGGATTCAGTAAAGATGGGGGCTCAATTCTACATAAAAAATGTTAAAATCGAAAACGATAAAAAATTCGCCAATTGTTACCGAGGGCGGTAGTGCAACTTTTGACCCCCGAAGAGCCCTACAAAAAATTCATTTTCTCGAAAACTATAAATCGAATCCCGAATCCGAAAGCAGATTCGGATTCAGGAAAGATGCGGGCTCAATTCTACATAAAAAATGTTGAAATCGAAAACGATAAAAAATTCGCCATTTTTTACCGAGGGTGGTAGTGCAACTTTTGACCCCCGAAGAGCGCTACAAAAAATTCATTTTCTCGAAAACTATAAATCGAATCCCGAATCCGAAAGCAGATTCGGATTCAGGAAAGATGCGGGCTCAATTCTACATAAAAAATGTTAAAATCGAAAACGATAAAAAATTCGCCATTTTTTACCGAGGGCGGTAGTGCAACTTTTGACCCCCGAAGAGCCCTACAAAAATTCATTTTCTCGAAAACTATAAATCGAATCCCGAATCCGAAAGCAGATTCGGATTCAGGAAAAATGCGGGCTCAATTCTACATTAAAAATATTAAAATCGAAAACGATAAAAAATTCGCCATTTTTTACCGAGGGCGGTAGTGCAACTTTTGACCCCCGAAGAGCCCTACAAAAAATTCATTTTCTCGAAAACTATAAATCGAATCCCGAATCCGTGAGCAGATTCGGATTCAGTAAAGATGGGGGCTCAATTCTACATAAAAATATTAAAAGCGAAAACGATAAAAAATTCGCCATTTTTTACCGAGGGCGGTAGTGCAACTTTTGACCCCCGAAGAGCCCTACAAAAAATTCATTTTATCGAAAACTATAAATCGAATCCCGAATCCGAAAGCAGATTCGGATTCAGGAAAAATGCGGGCTCAATTCTACATAAAAATATTGAAATCGAAAACGATAAAAAATTCGCCATTTTTTACCGAGGGCGGTAGTGCACCTTTTGACCCCCGAAGAGCGCTACAAAAAATTCGAATCCCGAATCCGTGAGCAGATTCGGATTCAGTAAAGATGGGGGCTCAATTCTACATAAAAAATGTTAAAATCGAAAACGATAAAAAATTCGCCAATTTTTACCGAGGGCGGTAGTGCAACTTTTGACCCCCGAAGAGCCCTACAAAAAATTCATTTTCTCGAAAACTATAAATCGAATCCCGAATCCGAAAGCAGATTCGGATTCAGTAAAGATGCGGGCTCAATTCTACATAAAAAATATTAAAATCGAAAACGATAAAAAATTCGCCATTTTTTACCGAGGGCGGTAGTGCAACTTTTGACCCCCGAAGAGCAATACAAAAAATTCATTTTCTCGAAAACTATAAATCGAATCCCGAATCCGAAAGCAGATTCGGATTCAGGAAAGATGCGGGCTCAATTCTACATAAAAAATGTTAAAATCGAAAACGATAAAAAATTCGCCATTTTTTACCGAGGGCGGTAGTGCAACTTTTGACCCCCGAAGAGCCCTACAAAAAATTCATTTTCTCGAAAACTATAAATCGAATCCCGAATCCGAAAGCAGATTCGGATTCAGGAAAGATGCGGGCTCAATTCTACATTAAAAATATTAAAATCGAAAACGATAAAAAATTCGCCATTTTTTAAAGAGGGCGGTAGTGCAACTTTTGACCCCCGAAGAGCCCTACAAAAAATTCATTTTCTCGAAAACTATAAATCGAATCCCGAATCCGAAAGCAGATTCGGATTCAGGAAAGATGCGGGCTCAATTCTACATAAAAAATGTTAAAATCGAAAACGATAAAAAATTCGCCATTTTTTACCGAGGGCGGTAGTGCAACTTTTGACCCCCGAAGAGCGCTACAAAAAATTCATTTTCTCGAAAACTATAAATCGAATCCCGAATCCGTGAGCAGATTCGGAATCAGTAAAGATGGGGGCTCAATTCTACATAAAAAATATTAAAATCGAAAACGATAAAAAAGTCGCCATTTTTTACCGAGGGCGGTAGTGCAACTTTTGACCCCCGAAGAGCCCTACAAAAAATTCATTTTCTCGAAAACTATAAATCGAATCCCGAATCCGAAAGCAGATTCGGATTCAGGAAAAATGCGGGCTCAATTCTACATAAAAATATTGAAATCGAAAACGATAAAAAATTCGCCATTTTTTACCGAGGGCGGTAGTGCACCTTTTGACCCCCGAAGAGCGCTACAAAAAATTCGAATCCCGAATCCGTGAGCAGATTCGGATTCAGTAAAGATGGGGGCTCAATTCTACATAAAAAATGTTAAAATCGAAAACGATAAAAAATTCGCCAAATTTTACCGAGGGCGGTAGTGCAACTTTTGACCCCCGAAGAGCCCTACAAAAAATTCATTTTCTCGAAAACTATAAATCGAATCCCGAATCCGAAAGCAGATTCGGATTCAGGAAAGATGCGGGCTCAATTCTACATAAAAAATATTAAAATCGAAAACGATAAAAAATTCGCCATTTTTTACCGAGGGCGGTAGTGCAACTTTTGACCCCCGAAGAGCAATACAAAAAATTCATTTTCTCGAAAACTATAAATCGAATCCCGAATCCGAAAGCAGATTCGGATTCAGGAAAGATGCGGGCTCAATTCTACATAAAAAATGTTAAAATCGAAAACGATAAAAAATTAGCCATTTTTTACCGAGGGCGGTAGTGCAACTTTTGACCCCCGAAGACCCCTTCAAAAAATTCATTTTCTCGAAAACTATAAATCGAATCCCGAATCCGAAAGCAGATTCGGATTCAGGAAAGATGCGGGCTCAATTCTACATTAAAAATATTAAAATCGAAAACGATAAAAAATTCGCCATTTTTTACCTAGGGCGGTAGTGCAACTTTTGACCCCCGAAGAGCCCTACAAAAAATTCATTTTCTCGAAAACTATAAATCGAATCCCGAATCCGAAAGCAGATTCGGATTCAGGAAAGATGCGGGCTCAATTCTACATAAAAAATGTTAAAATCGAAAACGATAAAAAATTCGCCATTTTTTACCGAGGGCGGTAGTGCAACTTTTGACCCCCGAAGAGCGCTACAAAAAATTCATTTTCTCGAAAACTATAAATCGAATCCCGAATCCGTGAGCAGATTCGGAATCAGTAAAGATGGGGGCTCAATTCTACATAAAAAATATTAAAATCGAAAACGATAAAAAATTCGCCATTTTTTACCGAGGGCGGTAGTGCAACTTTTGACCACCGAAGAGCAATACAAAAAATTCATTTTCTCGAAAACTATAAATCGAATCCCGAATCCGAAAGCAGATTCGGATTCAGGAAAAATGCGGGCTCAATTCTACATAAAAAATATTAAAATCGAAAACGATAAAAAATTCGCCATTTTTTACCGAGGGCGGTAGTGCAACTTTTGACCCCCGAAGAGCGCTACAAAAAATTCATTTTCTCGAAAACTATAAATCGAATCCCGAATCCGTGAGCAGATTCGGATTCAGTAAAGATGCGGGCTCAATTCTACATAAAAAATATTAAAATCGAAAACGATAAAAAATTCGCCATTTTTTACCGAGGGCGGTAGTGTAACTTTTGACCCCCGAAGTGCAATACAAAAAATTCATTTTCTCGAAAACTATAAATCGAATCCCGAATCCGAAAGCAGATTCGGATTCAGGAAAGATGCGGGCTCAATTCTACATAAAAAATGTTAAAATCGAAAACGATAAAAAATTCGCCATTTTTTACCGAGGGCGGTAGTGCAACTTTTGACCCCCGAAGAGCCCTACAAAAAATTCATTTTCTCGAAAACTATAAATCGAATCCCGAATCCGAAAGCAGATTCGGATTCAGGAAAGATGCGGGCTCAATTCTACATAAAAATATTGAAATCGAAAACGATAAAAAATTCGCCATTTTTTACCGAGGGCGGTAGTGCACCTTTTGACCCCCGAAGAGCGCTACAAAAAATTCGAATCCCGAATCCGTGAGCAGATTCGGATTCAGTAAAGATGGGGGCTCAATTCTACATAAAAAATGTTAAAATCGAAAACGATAAAAAATTCGCCAATTTTTACCGAGGGCGGTAGTGCAACTTTTGACCCCCGAAGAGCCCTACAAAAAATTAATTTTCTCGAAAACTATAAATCGAATCCCGAATCCGAAAGCAGATTCGGATTCAGGAAAGATGGGGGCTCAATTCTACATAAAAAATGTTAAAATCGAAAACGATAAAAAATTCGCCATTTTTTACCGAGGGCGGTAGTGCAACTTTTGCCCCCGAAGAGCCCGACAAGAAATTCATTTTCTCGAAAACTATAAATCGAATCCCGAATCCGAAAGCAGATTCGGATTCAGGAAAAATGCGGGCTCAATTCTACATAAAAATATTGAAATCGAAAACGATAAAAAATTCGCCATTTTTTACCGAGGGCGGTAGTGCACCTTTTGACCCCCGAAGAGCGCTACAAAAAATTCGAATCCCGAATCCGTGAGCAGATTCGGATTCAGTAAAGATGGGGGCTCAATTCTACATAAAAAATGTTAAAATCGAAAACGATAAAAAATTCGCCAAATTTTACCGAGGGCGGTAGTGCAACTTTTGACCCCCGAAGAGCCCTACAAAAAATTCATTTTCTCGAAAAATATAAATCGAATCCCGAATCCGAAAGCAGATTCGGATTCAGTAAAGATGCGGGCTCAATTCTACATAAAAAATATTAAAATCGAAAACGATAAAAAATTCGCCATTTTTTACCGAGGGCGGTAGTGCAACTTTTGACCCCCGAAGAGCAATACAAAAAATTCATTTTCTCGAAAACTATAAATCGAATCCCGAATCCGAAAGCAGATTCGGATTCAGGAAAGATGCGGGCTCAATTCTACATAAAAAATGTTAAAATCGAAAACGATAAAAAATTAGCCATTTTTTACCGAGGGCGGTAGTGCAACTTTTGACCCCCGAAGACCCCTTCAAAAAATTCATTTTCTCGAAAACTATAAATCGAATCCCGAATCCGAAAGCAGATTCGGATTCAGGAAAGATGCGGGCTCAATTCTACATTAAAAATATTAAAATCGAAAACGATAAAAAATTCGCCATTTTTTACCTAGGGCGGTAGTGCAACTTTTGACCCCCGAAGAGCCCTACAAAAAATTCATTTTCTCGAAAACTATAAATCGAATCCCGAATCCGAAAGCAGATTCGGATTCAGGAAAGATGCGGGCTCAATTCTACATAAAAAATGTTAAAATCGAAAACGATAAAAAATTCGCCATTTTTTACCGAGGGCGGTAGTGCAACTTTTGACCCCCGAAGAGCGCTACAAAAAATTCATTTTCTCGAAAACTATAAATCGAATCCCGAATCCGTGAGCAGATTCGGAATCAGTAAAGATGGGGGCTCAATTCTACATAAAAAATATTAAAATCGAAAACGATAAAAAATTCGCCATTTTTTACCGAGGGCGGTAGTGCAACTTTTGACCCCCGAAGAGCCCTACAAAAAATTCATTTTCTCGAAAACTATAAATCGAATCCCGAATCCGAAAGCAGATTCGGATTCAGGAAAAATGCGGGCTCAATTCTACATAAAAAATATTAAAATCGAAAACGATAAAAAATTCGCCATTTTTTACCGAGGGCGGTAGTGCAACTTTTGACCCCCGAAGAGCCCTACAAAAAATTCATTTTCTCGAAAACTATAAATCGAATCCCGAATCCGTGAGCAGATTCGGATTCAGTAAAGATGGGGGCTCAATTCTACATAAAAAATGTTAAAATCGAAAACGATAAAAAATTCGCCATTTTTTACCGAGGGCGGTAGTGCAACTCTTGACCCCCGAAGAGCCCTACAAAAAATTCATTTTCTCGAAAACTATAAATCGAATCCCGAATCCGAAAGCAGATTCGGATTCAGGAAAGATGCGGGCTCAATTCTACATAAAAAATGTTAAAATCGAAAACGATAAAAAATTCGCCATTTTTTACCGACGGTGGTAGTGCAACTTTTGACCCCCGAAGAGCGCTACAAAAAATTCATTTTCTCGAAAACTATAAATCGAATCCCGAATCCGTGAGCAGATTCGGATTCAGTAAAGATGCGGGCTCAATTCGACATAAAAAATATTAAAATCGAAAACGATAAAAAATTCGCCATTTTTTACCGAGGGCGGTAGTGTAACTTTTGACCCCCGAAGAGCAATACAAAAAATTCATTTTCTCGAAAACTATAAATCGAATCCCGAATCCGAAAGCAGATTCGGATTCAGGAAAGATGCGGGCTCAATTCTACATAAAAATATTGACATCGAAAACGATAAAAAATTCGCCATTTTTTACCGAGGGCGGTAGTGCACCTTTTGACCCCCGAAGAGCGCTACAAAAAATTCGAATCCCGAATCCGTGAGCAGATTCGGATTCAGTAAAGATGGGGGCTCAATTCTACATAAAAAATGTTAAAATCGAAAACGATAAAAAATTCGCCAATTTTTACCGAGGGCGGTAGTGCAACTTTTGACCCCCGAAGAGCCCTACAAAAAATTCATTTTCTGGAAAACTATAAATCGAATCCCGAATCCGAAAGCAGATTCGGATTCAGGAAAGATGGGGGCTCAATTCTACATAAAAAATGTTAAAATCGAAAACGATAAAAAATTCGCCATTTTTTACCGAGGGCGGTAGTGCAACTTTTGACCCCCGAAGAGCCCTACAAGAAATTAATTTTCTCGAAAACTATAAATCGAATCCCGAATCCGAAAGCAGATTCGGATTCAGGAAAGATGCGGGCTCAATTCTACATAAAAAATGTTGAAATCGAAAACGATAAAAAATTCGCCATTTTTTACCGAGGGCGGTAGTGCAACTTTTGACCCCCGAAGAGCGCTACAAAAAATTCATTTTCTCGAAAACTATAAATCGAATCCCGAATCCGTGAGCAGATTCGGATTCAGTAAAGATGCGGGCTCAATTCTACATAAAAATATTAAAATCGAAAACGATAAAAAATTCGCCATTTTTTACCGAGGGCGGTAGTGCAACTTTTGACCCCCGAAGAGCAATACAAAAAATTCATTTTCTCGAAAACTATAAATCGAATCCCGAATCCGAAAGTAGATTCGGATTCAGGAAAGATGCGGGCTCAATTCTACATAAAAAATGTTAAAATCGAAAACGATAAAAAATTCGCAATTTTTTACCGAGGGCGGTAGTGCAACTTTTGACCCCCGAAGAGCCCTACAAAAAATTCATTTTCTCGAAAACTATAAATCGAATCCCGAATCCGAAAGCAGATTCGGATTCAGGAAAGATGCGGGCTCAATTCTACATTAAAAATATTAAAATCGAAAACGATAAAAAATTCGCCATTTTTTACCGAGGGCGGTAGTGCAACTTTTGACCCCCGAAGAGCCCTACAAAAAATTCATTTTCTCGAAAACTATAAATCGAATCCCGTATCCGTGAGCAGATTCGGATTCAGTAAAGATGCGGGCTCAATTCTACATAAAAAATATTAAAATCGAAAACGATAAAAAATTCGCCATTTTTTACCGAGGGCGGTAGTGCAACTTTTGACCCCCGAAGAGCAATACAAAAAATTCATTTTCTCGAAAACTATAAATCGAATCCCGAATCCGAAAGCAGATTCGGATTCAGGAAAGATGCGGGCTCAATTCTACATAACAAATGTTAAAATCGAAAACGATAAAAAATTCGCCATTTTTTACCGAGGGCGGTAGTGCAACTTTTGACCCCCGAAGAGCCCTACAAAAAATTCATTTTCTCGAAAACTATAAATCGAATCCCGAATCCGAAAGCAGATTCGGATTCAGGAAAGATGCGGGCTCAATTCTACATAAAAAATATTAAAATCGAAAACGATAAAAAATTCGCCATTTTTTACCGAGGGCGGTAGTGCAACTTTTGACCCCCGAAGAGCAATACAAAAAATTCATTTTCTCGAAAACTATAAATCGAATCCCGAATCCGAAAGCAGATTCGGATTCAGGAAAGATGCGGGCTCAATTCTACATAACAAATGTTAAAATCGAAAACGATAAAAAATTCGCCATTTTTTACCGAGGGCGGTAGTGCAACTTTTGACCCCCGAAGAGCCCTACAAAAAATTCATTTTCTCGAAAACTATAAATCGAATCCCGAATCCGAAAGCAGATTCGGATTCAGGAAAGATGCGGGCTCAATTCTACATTAAAAATATTAAAATCGAAAACGATAAAAAATTCGCCATTTTTTACCGAGGGCGGTAGTGCAACTTTTGACCCCCGAAGAGCCCTACAAAAAATTCATTTTCTCGAAAACTATAAATCGAATCCCGAATCCGAAAGCAGATTCGGATTCAGGAAAGATGCGGGCTCAATTCTACATCAAAAATGTTAAAATCGAAAACGATAAAAAATTCGCCATTTTTTACCGAGGGCGGTAGTGCAACTTTTGACCCCCGAAGAGCGCTACAAAAAATTCATTTTCTCGAAAACTATAAGTCGAATCCCGAATCCGTGAGCAGATTCGGAATCAGTAAAGATGGGGGCTCAATTCTACATAAAAAATATTAAAATCGAAAACGATAAAAAATTCGCCATTTTTTACCGAGGGCGGTAGTGCAACTTTTGACCCCCGAAGAGCCCTACAAAAAATTCATTTTCTCGAAAACTATAAATCGAATCCCGAATCCGAAAGCAGATTCGGATTCAGGAAAGATGGGGGCTCAATTCTACATAAAAAATGTTAAAATCGAAAACGATAAAAAATTCGCCATTTTTTACCGAGGGCGGTAGTGCAACTTTTGACCCCCGAAGAGCCCTACAAGAAATTCATTTTCTCGAAAACTATGAATCGAATCCCGAATCCGAAAGCAGATTCGGATTCAGGAAAGATGCGGGCTCAATTCTACATTAAAAATGTTAAAATCGAAAACGATAAAAAATTCGCCATTTTTTACCGAGGGCGGTAGTGCAACTTTTGACCCCCGAAGAGCCCTACAAAAAATTCATTTTCTCGAAAACTATAAATCGAATCCCGAATCCGAAAGCAGATTCGGATTCAGGAAAGATGCGGGCTCAATTCTACATTAAAAATATTAAAATCGAAAACTATAAAAAATTCGCCATTTTTTACCGAGGGCGGTAGTGCAACTTTTGACCCCCGAAGAGCCCTACAAAAAATTCATTTTCTCGAAAACTATAAATCGAATCCCGAATCCGAAAGCAGATTCCGATTCAGGAAAGATGGGGGCTCAATTCTACATTAAAAATGTTAAAATCGAAAACGATAAAAAATTCGCCATTTTTTACCGAGGGCGGTAGTGCAACTTTTGACCCCCGAAGAGCGCTACAAAAAATTCATTTTCTCGAAAACTATAAATCGAATCCCGAATCCGTGAGCAGATTCGGATTCAGTAAAGATGCGGGCTCAATTCTACATAAAAAATATTAAAATCGAAAACGATAAAAAATTCGCCATTTTTTACCGAGGGCGGTAGTGCAACTTTTGACCCCCGAAGAGCCCTACAAAAAATTCATTTTCTCGAAAACTATAAATCGAATCCCGAATCCGAAAGCAGATTCGGATTCAGGAAAGATGCGGGCTCAATTCTACATTAAAAATGTTAAAATCGAAAACGATAAAAAATTCGCCATTTTTTACCGAGGGCGGTAGTGCAACTTTTGACCCCCGAAGAGCCCTACAAAAAATTCATTTTCTCGAAAACTATAAATCGAATCCCGAATCCGAAAGCAGATTCGGATTCAGGAAAGATGCGGGCTCAATTCTACATTAAAAATATTAAAATCGAAAACGATAAAAAATTCGCCATTTTTTACCGAGGGCGGTAGTGCAACTTTTGACCCCCGAAGAGCCCTACAAAAAATTCATTTTCTCGAAAACTATAAATCGAATCCCGTATCCGTGAGCAGATTCGGATTCAGTAAAGATGCGGGCTCAATTCTACATAAAAAATATTAAAATCGAAAACGATAAAAAATTCGCCATTTTTTACCGAGGGCGGTAGTGCAACTTTTGACCCCCGAAGAGCAATACAAAAAATTCATTTTCTCGAAAACTATAAATCGAATCCCGAATCCGAAAGCAGATTCGGATTCAGGAAAGATGCAGGCTCAATTCTACATAACAAATGTTAAAATCGAAAACGATAAAAAATTCGCCATTTTTTACCGAGGGCGGTAGTGCAACTTTTGACCCCCGAAGAGCCCTACAAAAAATTCATTATCTCGAAAACTATAAATCGAATCCCGAATCCGAAAGCAGATTCGGATTCAGGAAAGATGCGGGCTCAATTCTACATAAAAAATATTAAAATCGAAAACGATAAAAAATTCGCCATTTTTTACCGAGGGCGGTAGTGCAACTTTTGACCCCCGAAGAGCAATACAAAAAATTCATTTTCTCGAAAACTATAAATCGAATCCCGAATCCGAAAGCAGATTCGGATTCAGGAAAGATGCGGGCTCAATTCTACATAACAAATGTTAAAATCGAAAACGATAAAAAATTCGCCATTTTTTACCGAGGGCGGTAGTGCAACTTTTGACCCCCGAAGAGCCCTACAAAAAATTCATTTTCTCGAAAACTATAAATCGAATCCCGAATCCGAAAGCAGATTCGGATTCAGGAAAGATGCGGGCTCAATTCTACATTAAAAATATTAAAATCGAAAACGATAAAAAATTCGCCATTTTTTACCGAGGGCGGTAGTGCAACTTTTGACCCCCGAAGAGCCCTACAAAAAATTCATTTTCTCGAAAACTATAAATCGAATCCCGAATCCGAAAGCAGATTCGGATTCAGGAAAGATGCGGGCTCAATTCTACATAAAAAATGTTAAAATCGAAAACGATAAAAAATTCGCCATTTTTTACCGAGGGCGGTAGTGCAACTTTTGACCCCCGAAGAGCGCTACAAAAAATTCATTTTCTCGAAAACTATAAGTCGAATCCCGAATCCGTGAGCAGATTCGGAATCAGTAAAGATGGGGGCTCAATTCTACATAAAAAATATTAAAATCGAAAACGATAAAAAATTCGCCATTTTTTACCGAGGGCGGTAGTGCAACTTTTGACCCCCGAAGAGCCCTACAAAAAATTCATTTTCTCGAAAACTATAAATCGAATCCCGAATCCGAAAGCAGATTCGGATTCAGGAAAGATGGGGGCTCAATTCTACATAAAAAATGTTAAAATCGAAAACGATAAAAAATTCGCCATTTTTTACCGAGGGCGGTAGTGCAACTTTTGACCCCCGAAGAGCCCTACAAGAAATTCATTTTCTCGAAAACTATGAATCGAATCCCGAATCCGAAAGCAGATTCGGATTCAGGAAAGATGCGGGCTCAATTCTACATTAAAAATGTTAAAATCGAAAACGATAAAAAATTCGCCATTTTTTACCGAGGGCGGTAGTGCAACTTTTGACCCCCGAAGAGCCCTACAAAAAATTCATTTTCTCGAAAACTATAAATCGAATCCCGAATCCGTGAGCAGATTCGGATTCAGTAAAGATGCGGGCTCAATTCTACATAAAAAATATTAAAATCGAAAACGATAAAAAATTCGCCATTTTTTACCGAGGGCGGTAGTGCAACTTTTGACCCCCGAAGAGCCCTACAAAAAATTCATTTTCTCGAAAACTATAAATCGAATCCCGAATCCGAAAGCAGATTCGGATTCAGGAAAGATGCGGGCTCAATTCTACATTAAAAATGTTAAAATCGAAAACGATAAAAAATTCGCCATTTTTTACCGAGGGCGGTAGTGCAACTTTTGACCCCCGAAGAGCCCTACAAAAAATTCATTTTCTCGAAAACTATAAATCGAATCCCGAATCCGAAAGCAGATTCGGATTCAGGAAAGATGCGGGCTCAATTCTACATTAAAAATATTAAAATCGAAAACTATAAAAAATTCGCCATTTTTTACCGAGGGCGGTAGTGCAACTTTTGACCCCCGAAGAGCGCTACAAAAAATTCATTTTCTCGAAAACTATAAATCGAATCCCGAATCCGAAAGCAGATTCGGATTCAGGAAAGATGCGGGCTCAATTCTATATAAAAAATGTTAAAATCGAAAACGATAAAAAATTCGCCATTTTTTACCGAGGGCGGTAGTGCAACTTTTGACCCCCGAAGAGCGCTACAAAAAATTCATTTTCTGGAAAACTATAAATCGAATCCCGAATCCGTGAGCAGATTCGGATTCAGTAAAGATGGGGGCTCAATTCTACATAAAAAATATTAAAATCGAAAACGATAAAAAATTCGCCATTTTTTACCGAGGGCGGTAGTGCAACTTTTGACCCCCGAAGAGCCCTACAAAAAATTCATTTTCTCGAAAACTATAAATCGAATACCGAATCCGAAAGCAGATTCGGATTCAGGAAAGATGCGGGCTCAATTCTACATAGAAAATATTAAAATCGAAAACGGTAAAAAATTCGCCATTTTTTACCTAGGGCGGTAGTGCACCTTTTGACCCCCGAAGAGCCCTACAAAAAATTCATTTTCTCGAAAACTATAAATCGAATCCCGAATCCGAAAGCAGATTCGGATTCAGGAAAGATGCGGGCTCAATTCTACATAAAAAATGTTAAAATCGAAAACGATAAAAAATTCGCCATTTTTTACCGAGGGCGGTAGTGCAACTTTTGACCCCCGAAGAGCGCTACAAAAAATTCATTTTCTCGAAAACTATAAATCGAATCCCGAATCCGTGAGCAGATTCGGATTCAGTAAAGATGGGGGCTCAATTCTACATAAAAAATATTAAAATCGAAAACGATAAAAAATTCGCCATTTTTTACCGAGGGCGGTAGTGCAACTTTTGACCCCCGAAGAGCCCTACAAAAAATTCATTTTCTCGAAAACTATAAATCGAATCCCGAATCCGAAAGCAGATTCGGATTCAGGAAAGTTGCGGGCTCAATTCTACATAAAAAATGTCAAAATCGAAAACAGTAAAAAATTCGCCATTTTTTACCGAGGGCGGTAGTGCAACTTTTGACCCCCGAAGAGCCCCACAAAAAATTCATTTTCTCGAAAACTATAAATCGAATCCCGAATCCGAAAGCAGATTCGGATTCAGGAAAGATGCGGGCTCAATTCTACATAAAAAATGTTAAAATCGAAAACGATAAAAAATTCGCCATTTGTTACCGAGGGCGGTAGTGCAACTTTTGACCCCCGAAGAGCCCTACAAAAAATTCATTTTCTCGAAAACTATAAATCGAATCCCGAATCCGAAAGCAGATTCGGATTCAGGAAAGATGCGGGATCAATTCTACATAAAAAATGTTAAAATCGAAAACGATAAAAAATTCGCCATTTTTTACCGAGGGCGGTAGTGCAACTTTTGACCCCCGAAGAGCCCTACAAAAAATTCATTTTCTCGGAAACTATAAATCGAATCCCGAATCCGAAAGCAGATTCGGATTCAGGAAAGATGCGGGCTCAATTCTACATTAAAAATGTTAAAATCGAAAACGATAAAAAATTCGCCATTTTTTACCGAGGGCGGTAGTGCAACTTTTGACCCCCGAAGAGCCCTACAAAAAATTCATTTTCTCGAAAACTATAAATCGAATCCCGAATCCGAAAGCAGATTCGGATTCAGGAAAGATGCGGGCTCAATTCTACATTAAAAATATTAAAATCGAAAACGATAAAAAATTCGCCATTTTTTACCGAGGGCGGTAGTGCAACTTTTGACCCCCGAAGAGCCCTACAAAAAATTCATTTTCTCGAAAACTATAAATCGAATCCCGTATCCGTGAGCAGATTCGGATTCAGTAAAGATGCGGGCTCAATTCTACATAAAAAATATTAAAATCGAAAACGATAAAAAATTCGCCATTTTTTACCGAGGGCGGTAGTGCAACTTTTGACCCCCGAAGAGCAATACAAAAAATTCATTTTCTCGAAAACTATAAATCGAATCCCGAATCCGAAAGCAGATTCGGATTCAGGAAAGATGCAGGCTCAATTCTACATAACAAATGTTAAAATCGAAAACGATAAAAAATTCGCCATTTTTTACCGAGGGCGGTAGTGCAACTTTTGACCCCCGAAGAGCCCTACAAAAAATTCATTATCTCGAAAACTATAAATCGAATCCCGAATCCGAAAGCAGATTCGGATTCAGGAAAGATGCGGGCTCAATTCTACATAAAAAATATTAAAATCGAAAACGATAAAAAATTCGCCATTTTTTACCGAGGGCGGTAGTGCAACTTTTGACCCCCGAAGAGCAATACAAAAAATTCATTTTCTCGAAAACTATAAATCGAATCCCGAATCCGAAAGCAGATTCGGATTCAGGAAAGATGCGGGCTCAATTCTACATAACAAATGTTAAAATCGAAAACGATAAAAAATTCGCCATTTTTTACCGAGGGCGGTAGTGCAACTTTTGACCCCCGAAGAGCCCTACAAAAAATTCATTTTCTCGAAAACTATAAATCGAATCCCGAATCCGAAAGCAGATTCGGATTCAGGAAAGATGCGGGCTCAATTCTACATTAAAAATATTAAAATCGAAAACGATAAAAAATTCGCCATTTTTTACCGAGGGCGGTAGTGCAACTTTTGACCCCCGAAGAGCCCTACAAAAAATTCATTTTCTCGAAAACTATAAATCGAATCCCGAATCCGAAAGCAGATTCGGATTCAGGAAAGATGCGGGCTCAATTCTACATAAAAAATGTTAAAATCGAAAACGATAAAAAATTCGCCATTTTTTACCGAGGGCGGTAGTGCAACTTTTGACCCCCGAAGAGCGCTACAAAAAATTCATTTTCTCGAAAACTATAAGTCGAATCCCGAATCCGTGAGCAGATTCGGAATCAGTAAAGATGGGGGCTCAATTCTACATAAAAAATATTAAAATCGAAAACGATAAAAAATTCGCCATTTTTTACCGAGGGCGGTAGTGCAACTTTTGACCCCCGAAGAGCCCTACAAAAAATTCATTTTCTCGAAAACTATAAATCGAATCCCGAATCCGAAAGCAGATTCGGATTCAGGAAAGATGGGGGCTCAATTCTACATAAAAAATGTTAAAATCGAAAACGATAAAAAATTCGCCATTTTTTACCGAGGGCGGTAGTGCAACTTTTGACCCCCGAAGAGCCCTACAAGAAATTCATTTTCTCGAAAACTATGAATCGAATCCCGAATCCGAAAGCAGATTCGGATTCAGGAAAGATGCGGGCTCAATTCTACATTAAAAATGTTAAAATCGAAAACGATAAAAAATTCGCCATTTTTTACCGAGGGCGGTAGTGCAACTTTTGACCCCCGAAGAGCCCTACAAAAAATTCATTTTCTCGAAAACTATAAATCGAATCCCGAATCCGTGAGCAGATTCGGATTCAGTAAAGATGCGGGCTCAATTCTACATAAAAAATATTAAAATCGAAAACGATAAAAAATTCGCCATTTTTTACCGAGGGCGGTAGTGCAACTTTTGACCCCCGAAGAGCCCTACAAAAAATTCATTTTCTCGAAAACTATAAATCGAATCCCGAATCCGAAAGCAGATTCGGATTCAGGAAAGATGCGGGCTCAATTCTACATTAAAAATGTTAAAATCGAAAACGATAAAAAATTCGCCATTTTTTACCGAGGGCGGTAGTGCAACTTTTGACCCCCGAAGAGCCCTACAAAAAATTCATTTTCTCGAAAACTATAAATCGAATCCCGAATCCGAAAGCAGATTCGGATTCAGGAAAGATGCGGGCTCAATTCTACATTAAAAATATTAAAATCGAAAACTATAAAAAATTCGCCATTTTTTACCGAGGGCGGTAGTGCAACTTTTGACCCCCGAAGAGCGCTACAAAAAATTCATTTTCTCGAAAACTATAAATCGAATCCCGAATCCGAAAGCAGATTCGGATTCAGGAAAGATGCGGGCTCAATTCTATATAAAAAATGTTAAAATCGAAAACGATAAAAAATTCGCCATTTTTTACCGAGGGCGGTAGTGCAACTTTTGACCCCCGAAGAGCGCTACAAAAAATTCATTTTCTGGAAAACTATAAATCGAATCCCGAATCCGTGAGCAGATTCGGATTCAGTAAAGATGGGGGCTCAATTCTACATAAAAAATATTAAAATCGAAAACGATAAAAAATTCGCCATTTTTTACCGAGGGCGGTAGTGCAACTTTTGACCCCCGAAGAGCCCTACAAAAAATTCATTTTCTCGAAAACTATAAATCGAATACCGAATCCGAAAGCAGATTCGGATTCAGGAAAGATGCGGGCTCAATTCTACATAGAAAATATTAAAATCGAAAACGGTAAAAAATTCGCCATTTTTTACCTAGGGCGGTAGTGCACCTTTTGACCCCCGAAGAGCCCTACAAAAAATTCATTTTCTCGAAAACTATAAATCGAATCCCGAATCCGAAAGCAGATTCGGATTCAGGAAAGATGCGGGCTCAATTCTACATAAAAAATGTTAAAATCGAAAACGATAAAAAATTCGCCATTTTTTACCGAGGGCGGTAGTGCAACTTTTGACCCCCGAAGAGCGCTACAAAAAATTCATTTTCTCGAAAACTATAAATCGAATCCCGAATCCGTGAGCAGATTCGGATTCAGTAAAGATGGGGGCTCAATTCTACATAAAAAATGTTAAAATCGAAAACGATAAAAAATTCGCCATTTGTTACCGAGGGCGGTAGTGCAACTTTTGACCCCCGAAGAGCCCTACAAAAAATTCATTTTCTCGAAAACTATAAATCGAATCCCGAATCCGAAAGCAGATTCGGATTCAGGAAAGATGCGGGCTCAATTCTACATAAAAAATGTTAAAATCGAAAACGATAAAAAATTCGCCATTTGTTACCGAGGGCGGTAGTGCAACTTTTGACCCCCGAAGAGCCCTACAAAAAATTCATTTTCTCGAAAACTATAAATCGAATCCCGAATCCGAAAGCAGATTCGGATTCAGGAAAGATGCGGGATCAATTCTACATAAAAAATGTTAAAATCGAAAACGATAAAAAATTCGCCATTTTTTACCGAGGGCGGTAGTGCAACTTTTGACCCCCGAAGAGCCCTACAAAAAATTCATTTTCTCGGAAACTATAAATCGAATCCCGAATCCGAAAGCAGATTCGGATTCAGGAAAGATGCGGGCTCAATTCTACATAACAAATGTTAAAATCGAAAACGATAAAAAATTCGCCATTTTTTACCGAGGGCGGTAGTGCAACTTTTGACCCCCGAAGAGCCCTACAAAAAATTCATTTTCTCGAAAACTATAAATCGAATCCCGAATCCGAAAGCAGATTCGGATTCAGGAAAGATGCGGGATCAATTCTACATAAAAAATGTTAAAATCGAAAACGATAAAAAATTCGCCATTTTTTACCGTGGGCGGTAGTGCAACTTTTGACCCCCGAAGAGCCCTACAAAAAATTCATTTTCTCGAAAACTATAAATCGAATCCCGAATCCGAAAGCAGATTCGGATTCAGGAAAGATACGGGCTCAATTCTACATAAAAAAATGTTAAAATCGAAAACGATAAAAAATTCGCCATTTTTTACCGAGGGCGGTAGTGCAACTTTTGACCCCCGAAGAGCCCTACAAAAAATTCATTTTTTCGAAAACTATAAATCGAATCCCGAATCCGAAAGCAGATTCGGATTCAGGAAAGATGCGGGATCAATTCTACATAAAAAAATGTTAAAATCGAAAACGATAAAAAATTCGCCATTTTTTACCGAGGGCGGTAGTGCAACTTTTGACCCCCGAAGAGCCCTACAGAAAATTCATTTTCTCGAAAACTATAAATCGAATCCCGAATCCGAAAGCAGATTCGGATTCAGGAAAGATGCGGGCTCAATTCTACATTAAAAATATTAAAATCGAAAACTATAAAAAATTCGCCATTTTTTACCGAGGGCGGTAGTGCAACTTTTGACCCCCGAAGAGCGCTACAAAAAATTCATTTTCTCGAAAACTATAAATCGAATCCCGAATCCGAAAGCAGATTCGGATTCAGGAAAGATGCGGGCTCAATTCTACATAAAAAATGTTAAAATCGAAAACGATAAAAAATTCGCCATTTTTTACCGAGGGCGGTAGTGCAACTTTTGACCCCCGAAGAGCGCTACAAAAAATTCATTTTCTCGAAAACTATAAATCGAATCCCGAATCCGTGAGCAGATTCGGATTCAGTAAAGATGGGGGCTCAATTCTACATAAAAAATATTAAAATCGAAAACGATAAAAAATTCGCCATTTTTTACCGAGGGCGGTAGTGCAACTTTTGACCCCCGAAGAGCGCTACAAAAAATTCATTTTCTCGAAAACTATAAATCGAATCCCGAATCCGTGAGCAGATTCGGATTCAGTAAAGATGTTGGCTCAATTCTACATAAAAAATATTAAAATCGAAAACGATAAAAAATTCGCCATTTTTTACCGAGGGCGGTAGTGCAACTTTTGACCCCCGAAGAGCCCTACAAAAAATTCATTTTCTCGAAAA